>JAECXO010000279.1:0-600000 GCA_018152825.1 Scaptomyza hsui
GCGCATCCAGTCCTGGCGCAATTCCGAGATCGTCACCTGCGAAGAGAAGAAACATTAAAAAAGCAAATCAACATTGGTTTTATAACACATCTGGCGCTGCAAGAACAATCGCAGCCCAGCCCTATCACAACAGCGCGGGGGAAATATGCAAAACTGCTAATTTGCACATTCATCTGCTTGCCAACGCGTACTGAAAATTCTCAACAAACCGGAAAAACTGAACTTGCAGCCATCCTGTGGCATCCTTAGGCATCCTGTGGCATCCGTGCATCCTGCGCATCCAGTCCTGTGGTCCGAGATCGTCACCTGAAAAGAGAAGAAACATTAAAAAACTAATCAACATTGGTTTTATAACACATCTAGCGCTGCAACAACAATCGCAGCCCAGCCTATACACGCTTGGCAAAAATATGCAAAACTGCTAATTTGCAAATACATCTGCTTGCCAGCGCGTATCGCCAATACTCCAACAATCCGGAAAAACTGGAACTTACCTGACATCCTGTGGCATCCTGAGGCATCCTGTGGCATCCGTGCATCCTGCGCATCCAGTCCTGTGGTCCGAGGTCGTCACCTGAAAAGAGAAGAAACATTAAAAACCAATCAACATTGGTTTTATAACAACGCATCTGGCGCTGCAACAACAATCGCAGCCCAGCATACATGTGAAAAAATTTAAAAAGTTTATACACGTTTGGCAAAATATGCAAACTGCTAATTTGCAAATACATCTGCTTGCCAGCGCGTATCGCCAATACTCCAACAATCCGGAAAAACTGAACTTACCTGACATCCTGTGCATCCGAGGCATCCTGTGGCATCCGTGCATCCTGCGCATCCAGTCCTGTGGTCCGAGATCGTCACCTGAAAAGAGAAGAGACATTAAAAACTAATCAACATTGGTTTTATAACAACGCATCTGGCGCTGCAACAACAATCGCAGCCCAGCCTATACACGCTTGGCAAAAATATGCAAAACTGCTAATTTGCAAATACATCTGCTTGCCAGCGCGTATCGCCAATACTCCAACAATCCGGAAAAACTGAACTTACCTGACATCCTGTGGCATCCTGAGGATCCTGTGGCATCCGTGCATCCTGCGCATCCAGTCCTGTGGTCCGAGATCGTCACCTGAAAAGAGAAGAAACATTAAAAAACTAATCAACATTGGTTTTATAACACATCTGGCGCTGCAACAACAATCGCAGCCCAGCCTATACACGCTTGGCAAAAATATGCAAAACTGCTAATTTGCAAATACATCTGCTTGCCAGCGCGTATCGCCAATACTCCAACAATCCGGAAAAACTGAACTTACCTGACCATCCTGAGGCATCCTGTGGCATCCGTGCATCCTGCGCATCCAGTCCTGTGGTCCGAGATCGTCACCTGAAAAGAGAAGAAACATTAAAAAACTAATCAACATTGGTTTTATAACACATCTGGCGCTGCAACAACAATCGCAGCCCAGCATACACGCTTGGCAAAAATATGCAAAACTGCTAATTTGCAAATACATCTGCTTGCCAGCGCGTATCGCCAATACTCCAACAATCCGGAAAAACTGAACTTACCTGACATCCTGTGGCATCCTGAGGCATCCTGTGGCATCCGTGCATCCTGCGCATCCAGTCCTGTGGTCCGAGATCGTCACCTGAAAAGAGAAGAAACATTAAAAAACTAATCAACATTGGTTTTATAACAACATCTGGCGCTGCAACAACAATCGCAGCCCAGCCTATACACGCTTGGCAAAAATATGCAAAACTGCTAATTTGCAAATACATCTGCTTGCCAGCGCGTATCGCCAATACTCCAACAATCCGGAAAAACTGAACTTACCTGACATCCTGTGGCATCCTGAGGCATCCTGTGGCATCCGTGCATCCTGCGCATCCAGTCCTGTGGTCCGAGATCGTCACCTGAAAAGAGAAGAAACATTAAAAAACTAATCAACATTGGTTTTATAACACATCTGGCGCTGCAACAACAATCGCAGCCCAGCATACACGCTTTGGCAAAAATATGCAAAACTGCTAATTTGCAAATACATCTGCTTGCCAGCGCGTATCGCCAATACTCCAACAATCCGGAAAAACTGAACTTACCTGACATCCTGTGGCATCCTGAGGCATCCTGTGGCATCCGTGCATCCTGCGCATCCAGTCCTGTGGTCCGAGATCGTCACCTGAAAAGAGAAGAAACATTAAAAAACTAATCAACATTGGTTTTATAACACATCTGGCGCTGCAACAACAATCGCAGCCCAGCCTATACACGCTTGGCAAAAATATGCAAAACTGCTAATTTGCAAATACATCTGCTTGCCAGCGCGTATCGCCAATACTCCAACAATCCGGAAAAACTGAACTTACCTGACATCCTGTGGCATCCTGAGGCATCCTGTGGCATCCGTGCATCCTGCGCATCCAGTCCTGTGGTCCGAGATCGTCACCTGAAAAGAGAAGAAACATTAAAAAACTAATCAACATTGGTTTTATAACACATCTGGCGCTGCAACAACAATCGCAGCCCAGCCTATACACGCTTGGCAAAAATATGCAAAACTGCTAATTTGCAAATACATCTGCTTGCCAGCGCGTATCGCCAATACTCCAACAATCCGGAAAAACTGAACTTACCTGACATCCTGTGGCATCCAGAGGCATCCTGTGGCATCCGTGCATCCTGCGCATCCAGTCCTGTGGTCCGAGATCGTCACCTGAAAAGAGAAGAAACATTAAAAAACTAATTAATTTTGGTTTTATAACACCATCTGGCGCTGCAACAACAATCGCAGCCCAGCCTATACACGCTTGGCAAAAATATGCAAAACTGCTAATTTGCAAATACATCTGCTTGCCAGCGCGTATCGCCAATACTCCAACAATCCGGAAAAACTGAACTTACCTGACATCCTGTGGCATCCTGAGGCATCCTGTGGCATCCGTGCATCCTGCGCATCCAGTCCTGTGGTCCGAGATCGTCACCTGAAAAGAGAAGAAACATTAAAAAACTAATCAACATTGGTTTTATACAACACATCTGGCGCTGCAACAACAATCGCAGCCCAGCCTATACACGCTTGGCAAAAATATGCAAAACTGCTAATTTGCAAATACATCTGCTTGCCAGCGCGTATCGCCAATACTCCAACAATCCGGAAAAACTGAACTTACCTGACATCCTGTGGCATCCTGAGGCATCCTGTGGCATCCGTGCATCCTGCGCATCCAGTCCTGTGGTCCGAGATCGTCACCTGAAAAGAGAAGAAACATTAAAAAACTAATCAACATTGGTTTTATAACAACACATCTGGCGCTGCAACAACAATCGCAGCCCAGCCTATACACGCTTGGCAAAAATATGCAAAACTGCTAATTTGCAAATACATCTGCTTGCCAGCGCGTATCGCCAATACTCCAACAATCCGGAAAAACTGAACTTACCTGACATCCTGTGGCATCCAGAGGCATCCTGTGGCATCCGTGCATCCTGCGCATCCAGTCCTGTGGTCCGAGATCGTCACCTGAAAAGAGAAGAAACATTAAAAAACTAATCAACATTGGTTTTATAACACATCTGGCGCTGCAACAACAATCGCAGCCCAGCCTATACACGCTTGGCAAAAATATGCAAAACTGCTAATTTGCAAATACATCTGCTTGCCAGCGCGTATCGCCAATACTCCAACAATCCGGAAAAACTGAACTTACCTGACATCCTGTGGCATCCTGAGGCATCCTGTGGCATCCGTGCATCCTGCGCATCCAGTCCTGTGGTCCGAGATCGTCACCTGAAAAGAGAAGAAACATTAAAAAACTAATCAACATTGGTTTTATAACACATCTGGCGCTGCAACAACAATCGCAGCCCAGCCTATACACGCTTGGCAAAAATATGCAAAACTGCTAATTTGCAAATACATCTGCTTGCCAGCGCGTATCGCCAATACTCCAACAATCCGGAAAAACTGAACTTACCTGACATCCTGTGGCATCCTGAGGCATCCTGTGGCATCCGTGCATCCTGCGCATCCAGTCCTGTGGTCCGAGATCGTCACCTGAAAAGAGAAGAAACATTAAAAAACTAATTAATATTGGTTTTATAACAACACATCTGGCGCTGCAACAACAATCGCAGCCCAGCCTATACACGCTTGGCAAAAATATGCAAAACTGCTAATTTGCAAATACATCTGCTTGCCAGCGCGTATCGCCAATACTCCAACAATCCGGAAAAACTGAACTTACCTGACATCCTGTGGCATCCTGAGGCATCCTGTGGCATCCGTGCATCCTGCGCATCCAGTCCTGTGGTCCGAGATCGTCACCTGAAAAGAGAAGAAACATTAAAAAACTAATCAACATTGGTTTTATAACAACACATCTGGCGCTGCAACAACAATCGCAGCCCAGCCTATACACGCTTGGCAAAAATATGCAAAACTGCTAATTTGCAAATACATCTGCTTGCCAGCGCGTATCGCCAATACTCCAACAATCCGGAAAAACTGAACTTACCTGACATCCTGTGGCATCCTGAGGCATCCTGTGGCATCCGTGCATCCTGCGCATCCAGTCCTGTGGTCCGAGATCGTCACCTGAAAAGAGAAGAAACATTAAAAAACTAATCAACATTGGTTTTATAACACATCTGGCGCTGCAACAACAATCGCAGCCCAGCCTATACACGCTTGGCAAAATATGCAAAACTGCTAATTTGCAAATACATCTGCTTGCCAGCGCGTATCGCCAATACTCCAACAATCCGGAAAAACTGAACTTACCTGACATCCTGTGGCATCCTGAGGCATCCTGTGGCATCCGTGCATCCTGCGCATCCAGTCCTGTGGTCCGAGATCGTCACCTGAAAAGAGAAGAAACATTAAAAAACGAATCAACATTGGTTTTATAAATCACATCTGGCGCTGCAACAACAATCGCAGCCCAGCCTATACACGCTTGGCAAAAATATGCAAAACTGCTAATTTGCAAATACATCTGCTTGCCAGCGCGTATCGCCAATACTCCAACAATCCGGAAAAACTGAACTTACCTGACATCCTGTGGCATCCTGAGGCATCCTGTGGCATCCGTGCATCCTGCGCATCCAGTCCTGTGGTCCGAGATCGTCACCTGAAAAGAGAAGAAACATTAAAAAACTAATCAACATTGGTTTTATAACACATCTGGCGCTGCAACAACAATCGCAGCAGCAGCAGTGTATAGGCTGACACGCTTGGCAAAAATATGCAAAACTGCTAATTTGCAAATACATCTGCTTGCCAGCGCGTATCGCCAATACTCCAACAATCCGGAAAAACTGAACTTACCTGACATCCTGTGGCATCCTGTGGCATCCGTGCATCCTGCGCATCCAGTCCTGTGGTCCGAGATCGTCACCTGAAAAGAGAAGAAACATTAAAAACTAATCAACATTGGTTTTATAACACGCATCTGGCGCTGCAACAACAATCGCAGCCCAGCCTATACACGCTTGGCAAAAATATGCAAAACTGCTAATTTGCAAATACATCTGCTTGCCAGCGCGTATCGCCAATACTCCAACAATCCGGAAAAACTGAACTTACCTGACATCCTGTGGCATCCAGAGGCATCCTGTGGCATCCGTGCATCCTGCGCATCCAGTCCTGTGGTCCGAGATCGTCACCTGAAAAGAGAAGAAACATTAAAAACTAATTAATTTTGGTTTATAACAACGCATCTGGCGCTGCAACAACAATCGCAGCCCAGCCTATACACGCTTGGCAAAAATATGCAAAACTGCTAATTTGCAAATACATCTGCTTGCCAGCGCGTATCGCCAATACTCCAACAATCCGGAAAACTGAACTTACCTGACATCCTGTGGCATCCTGAGGCATCCTGTGGCATCCGTTGCATCCTGGCGCTGCAAATCCAGTCCTCGTGGTCAACTGCAAGATCTGCCAGCCCTGAAAAGAGAAGAAACCTATGGCATGTGCAAACTAATTAATCCTTGGTCTGTTAGTAACTAAAACATCTGGCGCTGCAACAACAATCGCAGCCCAGCCTATACACGCTTGGCAAAAATATGCAAAACTGCTAATTTGCAAATACATCTGCTTGCCAGCGCGCATCGCCAATACTCCAACAATCCGGAAAAACTGAACTTACCTGACATCCTGTGGCATCCTGTGGCATCCGTGCATCCTGCGCATCCAGTCCTGTGGTCCGAGATCGTCACCTGAAAAGAGAAGAAACATTAAAAAACTAATCAATTTTGGTTTTATAAAACACATCTGGCGCTGCAACAACAATCGCAGCCCAGCCTATACACGCTTGGCAAAAATATGCAAAACTGCTAATTTGCAAATACATCTGCTTGCCAGCGCGTATCGCCAATACTCAACAATCCGGAAAAACTGAACTTACCTGACATCCTGTGGCATCCAGAGGCATCCTGTGCGCTTCATCCTGCGCATCCAGTCCTGTGGTCCGAGATCGTCACCTGAAAAGAGAAGAAACATTAAAAAACTAATCAACCTTGGTTTTATAACAACACATCTGGCGCTGCAACAACAATCGCAGCCCAGCCCATACACGCTTGGCAAAAATATGCAAAACTGCTAATTTGCAAATACATCTGCTTGCCAGCGCGTATCGCCAATACTCCAACAATCCGGAAAAACTGAACTTACCTGACATCCTGTGCAGAGGCATCCTGTGGCATCCGTGCATCCTGCGCATCCAGTCCTGTGGTCCGAGATCGTCACCTGAAAAGAGAAGAAACATTAAAAAACTAATCAATTTTGGTTTTATAACACATCTGGCGCTGCAACAACAATCGCAGCCCAGCCTATACACGCTTGGCAAAAATATGCAAAACTGCTAATTTGCAAATACATCTGTTTGCCAGCGCGTATCGCCAATACTCCAACAATCCGGAAAAACTGAACTTACCTGACATCCTGTGGCATCCTGAGGCTCGCATCCGTGCATCCTGCGCATCCAGTCCTGTGGTCCGAGATCGTCACCTGAAAAGAGAAGAAACATTAAAAAACTAATCAACATTGGTTTATAATAACACATCTGGCCAATTTGCAACCCAGCCTATACACGCTTGGCAAAAATAATTGCAAAACTTATAATTTGCCAACGCGTATTGCCTAATACTCCAACAATCCGGAAAAACTGAACTTACCTGACATCCTGTGGCATCCTGAGGCATCCTGTGGCATCCGTGCATCCTGCGCATCCAGTCCTGTGGTCCGAGATCGTCACCTGAAAAGAGAAGAAACATTAAAAAACTAATCAACATTGGTTTTATAACACATCTGGCGCTGCAACAACAATCGCAGCCCAGCCTATACACGCTTGGCAAAAATATGCAAAACTGCTAATTTGCAAATACATCTGCTTGCCAGCGCGTATCGCCAATACTCCAACAATCCGGAAAAACTGAACTTACCTGACATCCTGTGGCATCCTTTAGGGGCATCCTGTGGCATCCGTGCATCCTGCGCATCCAGTCCTGTGGTCCGAGATCGTCACCTGAAAAGAGAAGAAACATTAAAAAACTAATCAACATTGGTTTTATAACACATCTGGCGCTGCAACAACAATCGCAGCCCAGCCTATACACGCTTGGCAAAAATATGCAAAACTGCTAATTTGCAAATACATCTGCTTGCCAGCGCGTATCGCCAATACTCCAACAATCCGGAAAAACTGAACTTACCTGACATCCTGTGGCATCCAGAGGCATCCTGTGGCATCCGTGCATCCTGCGCATCCAGTCCTGTGGTCCGAGATCGTCACCTGAAAAGAGAAGAAACATTAAAAAACTAATCAACATTGGTTTTATAACACATCTGGCGCTGCAACAACAATCGCAGCCCAGCCTATACACGCTTGGCAAAAATATGCAAAACTGCTAATTTGCAAATACATCTGCTTGCCAGCGCGTATCGCCAATACTCCAACAATCCGGAAAAACTGAACTTACCTGACATCCTGTGGCATCCGTGCATCCTGCGCATCCAGTCCTGTGGTCCGAGATCGTCACCTGAAAAGAGAAGAAACATTAAAAAACTAATCAACATTGGTTTTATAACACATCTGGCGCTGCAACAACAATCGCAGCCCAGCCTATACACGCTTGGCAAAAATATGCAAAACTGCTAATTTGCACATTCATCTGCTTGCCAGCGCGTACTGCCAATTCTCCAACAATCCGGAAAAACTGAACTTACCTGACATCCTGTGGCATCCTGAGGCATCCTGTGGCATCCGTGCATCCTGCGCATCCAGTCCTGTGGTCCGAGATCGTCACCTGAAAAGAGAAGAAACATTAAAAAACTAATCAACATTGGTTTTATAACACATCTGGCGCTGCAACAACAATCGCAGCCCAGCCTATACACGCTTTGCAAAAATATGCAAAAACTGTCTTCATTGCGCGTATCGCTATATACTCCAACAATCCGGAAAAACTGAACTTACCTGACATCCTGTGGCATCCTGTGGCATCCGTGCATCCTGCGCATCCAGTCCTGTGGTCCGAGATCGTCACCTGAAAAGAGAAGAAACATTAAAAAACTAATCAATATTGGTTTTATAACAACACATCTGGCGCTGCAACAACAATCGCAGCCCAGCCTATACACGCTTGGCAAAAATATGCAAAACTGCTAATTTGCAAATACATCTGCTTGCCAGCGCGTATCGCCAATACTCCAACAATCCGGAAAAACTGAACTTACCTGACATCCTGGCATCGAGGCATCCTGTGGCATCCGTGCATCCTGCGCATCCAGTCCTGTGGTCCGAGATCGTCACCTGAAAAGAGAAGAAACATTAAAAAACTAATCAATATTGGTTTTATAACACATCTGGCGCTGCAACAACAATCGCAGCCCAGCCTATACACGCTTGGCAAAAATATGCAAAACTGCTAATTTGCAAATACATCTGCTTGCCAGCGCGTATCGCCAATACTCCAACAATCCGGAAAAACTGAACTTACCTGACATCCTGTGGCATCCTGAGGCATCCTGTGGTGCATCCTGCGCATCCAGTCCTGTGGTCCGAGATCGTCACCTGAAAAGAGAAGAAACATTAAAAAACTAATCAACATTGGTTTTATAACACATCTGGCGCTGCAACAACAATCGCAGCCCAGCCTATACACGCTTGGCAAAAATATGCAAAACTGCTAATTTGCAAATACATCTGCTTGCCAGCGCGTATCGCCAATACTCCAACAATCCGGAAAAACTGAACTTACCTGACATCCTGTGGCATCCTGAGGCATCCTGTGGCATCCGTATCTGCGCATCCAGTCCTGTGGTCCGAGATCGTCACCTGAAAAGAGAAGAAACATTAAAAAACTAATCAACATTGGTTTTATAACACATCTGGCGCTGCAACAACAATCGCAGCCCAGCCTATACACGCTTGGCAAAAATATGCAAAACTGCTAATTTGCAAATACATCTGCTTGCCAGCGCGTATCGCCAATACTCCAACAATCCGGAAAAACTGAACTTACCTGACATCCTGTGGCATCCTGAGGCATCCTGTGGCATCCGTGCATCCTGCGCATCCAGTCCTGTGGTCCGAGATCGTCACCTGAAAAGAGAAGAAACATTAAAAAACTAATCAACATTGGTTTTATAACACATCTGGCGCTGCAACAACAATCGCAGCCCAGCCTATACACGCTTGGCAAAAATATGCAAAACTGCTAATTTGCAAATACATCTGCTTGCCAACGCGTATCGCCAATACTCCAACAATCCGGAAAAACTGAACTTACCTGACATCCTGTGGCATCCTGAGGCATCCTGTGGCATCCGTGCATCCTGCGCATCCAGTCCTGTGGTCCGAGATCGTCACCTGAAAAGAGAAGAAACATTAAAAAACTAATCAACATTGGTTTTATAAACACATCTGGCGCTGCAACAACAATCGCAGCCCAGCCTATACACGCTTGGCAAAAATATGCAAAACTGCTAATTTGCAAATACATCTGCTTGCCAGCGCGTATCGCCAATACTCCAACAATCCGGAAAAACTGAACTTACCTGACATCCTGTGGCATCCTGAGGCATCCTGTGGCATCCGTGCATCCTGCGCATCCAGTCCTGTGGTCCGAGATCGTCACCTGAAAAGAGAAGAAACATTAAAAAACTAATCAACATTGGTTTTATAACACATCTGGCGCTGCAACAACAATCGCAGCCCAGCCTATACACGCTTGGCAAAAATATGCAAAACTGCTAATTTGCAAATACATCTGCTTGCCAGCGCGTATCGCCAATACTCCAACAATCCGGAAAAACTGAACTTACCTGACATCCTGTGGCATCCTGAGGCATCCTGTGGCATCCGTGCATCCTGCGCATCCAGTCCTGTGGTCCGAGATCGTCACCTGAAAAGAGAAGAAACATTAAAAAACTAATCAACATTGGTTTTATACAACACATCTGGCGCTGCAACAACAATCGCAGCCCAGCCTATACACGCTTGGCAAAAATATGCAAAACTGCTAATTTGCAAATACATCTGCTTGCCAGCGCGTATCGCCAATACTCCAACAATCCGGAAAAACTGAACTTACCTGACATCCTGTGGCATCCTGAGGCATCCTGTGGCATCCGTGCATCCTGCGCATCCAGTCCTGTGGTCCGAGATCGTCACCTGAAAAGAGAAGAAACATTAAAAACTAATCAACATTGGTTTTATAACACATCTGGCGCTGCAACAACAATCGCAGCCCAGCCTATACACGCTTTGCAAAAATATGCAAAACTGCTAATTTGCAAATACATCTGCTTGCCAGCGCGTATCGCCAATACTCCAACAATCCGGAAAAACTGAACTTACCTGACATCCTGTGGCATCCTGAGGCATCCTGTGGCATCCGTGCATCCTGCGCATCCAGTCCTGTGGTCCGAGATCGTCACCTGAAAAGAGAAGAAACATTAAAAAACTAATCAACATTGGTTTTATAACACATCTGGCGCTGCAACAACAATCGCAGCCCAGCCTATACACGCTTGGCAAAAATATGCAAAACTGCTAATTTGCAAATACATCTGCTTGCCAGCGCGTATCGCCAATACTCCAACAATCCGGAAAAACTGAACTTACCTGACATCCTGTGGCATCCTGAGGCATCCTGTGGCATCCGTGCATCCTGCGCATCCAGTCCTGTGGTCCGAGATCGTCACCTGAAAAGAGAAGAAACATTAAAAAACTAATCAACATTGGTTTTATAACACATCTGGCGCTGCAACAACAATCGCAGCCCAGCCTATACACGCTTGGCAAAAATATGCAAAACTGCTAATTTGCAAATACATCTGCTTGCCAGCGCGTATCGCCAATACTCCAACAATCCGGAAAAACTGAACTTACCTGACATCCTGTGGCATCCTGAGGCATCCTGTGGCATCCGTGCATCCTGCGCATCCAGTCCTGTGGTCCGAGATCGTCACCTGAAAAAGAGAAGAAACATTAAAAAACTAATCAACATTGGTTTTATAACACATCTGGCGCTGCAACAACAATCGCAGCCCAGCCTATACACGCTTGGCAAAAATATGCAAAACTGCTAATTTGCAAATACATCTGCTTGCCAGCGCGTATCGCCAATACTCCAACAATCCGGAAAAACTGAACTTACCTGACATCCTGTGGCATCCGAGGCATCCTGTGGCATCCGTGCATCCTGCGCATCCAGTCCTGTGGTCCGAGATCGTCACCTGAAAAGAGAAGAAACATTAAAAACTAATCAACATTGGTTTTATAACACATCTGGCGCTGAACAACAATCGCAGCCCAGCCTATACACGCTTGGCAAAAATATGCAAAACTGCTAATTTGCAAATACATCTGCTTGCCAGCGCGTATCGCCAATACTCCAACAATCCGGAAAAACTGAACTTACCTGACATCCTGTGGCATCCTGAGGCATCCTGTGGCATCCGTGCATCCTGCGCATCCAGTCCTGTGGTCCGAGATCGTCACCTGAAAAGAGAAGAAACATTAAAAAACTAATCAACATTGGTTTTATAACAACACATCTGGCGCTGCAACAACAATCGCAGCCCAGCCTATACACGCTTGGCAAAAATATGCAAAACTGCTAATTTGCAAATACATCTGCTTTGCCAGCGCGTATCGCCAATACTCCAACAATCCGGAAAAACTGAACTTACCTGACATCCTGTGGCATCCTGAGGCATCCTGTGGCATCCGTGCATCCTGCGCATCCAGTCCTGTGGTCCGAGATCGTCACCTGAAAAGAGAAGAAACATTAAAAAACTAATCAACATTGGTTTTATAACACATCTGGCGCTGCAACAACAATCGCAGCCCAGCCTATACACGCTTGGCAAAAATATGCAAAACTGCTAATTTGCAAATACATCTGCTTGCCAGCGCGTATCGCCAATACTCCAACAATCCGGAAAAACTGAACTTACCTGACATCCTGTGGCATCCTGAGGCATCCTGTGGCATCCGTGCATCCTGCGCATCCAGTCCTGTGGTCCGAGATCGTCACCTGAAAAGAGAAGAAACATTAAAAAACTAATCAACATTGGTTTTATAACACATCTGGCGCTGCAACAACAATCGCAGCCCAGCCTATACACGCTTGGCAAAAATATGCAAAACTGCTAATTTGCAAATACATCTGCTTGCCAGCGCGTATCGCCAATACTCCAACAATCCGGAAAAACTGAACTTACCTGACATCCTGTGGCATCCTGAGGCATCCTGTGGCATCCGTGCATCCTGCGCATCCAGTCCTGTGGTCCGAGATCGTCACCTGAAAAGAGAAGAAACATTAAAAAACTAATTAACATTGGTTTTATAACACATCTGGCGCTGCAACAACAATCGCAGCCCAGCCTATACACGCTTGGCAAAATATGCAAAACTGCTAATTTGCAAATACATCTGCTTGCCAGCGCGTATCGCCAATACTCCAACAATCCGGAAAAACTGAACTTACCTGACATCCTGTGGCATCCTGAGGCATCCTGTGGCATCCGTGCATCCTGCGCATCCAGTCCTGTGGTCCGAGATCGTCACCTGAAAAGAGAAGAAACATTAAAAAACTAATCAACATTGGTTTTATAACACATCTGGCGCTGCAATCGCAGCCCAGCCTATACACGCTTGGCAAAAATATGCAAAACTGCTAATTTGCAAATACATCTGCTTGCCAGCGCGTATCGCCAATACTCCAACAATCCGGAAAAACTGAACTTACCTGACATCCTGTGGCATCCAGAGGCATCCTGTGGCATCCGTGCATCCTGCGCATCCAGTCCTGTGGTCCGAGATCGTCACCTGAAAAGAGAAGAAACATTAAAAAACTAATCAACATTGGTTTTATAACACATCTGGCGCTGCAACAACAATCGCAGCCCAGCCTATACACGCTTGGGAAAAATATGCAAAACTGCTAATTTGCAAATACATCTGCTTGCCAGCGCGTATCGCCAATACTCCAACAATCCGGAAAAACTGAACTTACCTGACATCCTGTGGCATCCTGAGGCATCCTGTGGCATCCGTGCATCCTGCGCATCCAGTCCCGTGGTCCGAGATCGTCACCTGAAAAGAGAAGAAACATTAAAAAACTAATCAACATTGGTTTTATAACACATCTGGCGCTGCAACAACAATCGCAGCCCAGCCTATACACGCTTGGCAAAAATATGCAAAACTGCTAATTTGCAAATACATCTGCTTGCCAGCGCGTATCGCCAATACTCCAACAATCCGGA
The DNA here is from genome assembly GCA_018152825.1 of Scaptomyza hsui. Taxonomy (NCBI): domain Eukaryota; kingdom Metazoa; phylum Arthropoda; class Insecta; order Diptera; family Drosophilidae; genus Scaptomyza; species Scaptomyza hsui. Next base: position 13,791 of record JAECXO010000279.1, read on the forward strand.
AAAACTGAACTTACCTGACATCCTGTGGCATCCTGAGGCATCCTGTGGCATCCGTGCATCCTGCGCATCCAGTCCTGTGGTCCGAGATCGTCACCTGAAAAGAGAAGAAACATTAAAAAACTAATCAACATTGGTTTTATAACACATCTGGCGCTGCAACAACAATCGCAGCCCAGCCTATACACGCTTGGCAAAAATATGCAAAACTGCTAATTTGCAAATACATCTGCTTGCCAGCGCGTATCGCCAATACTCCAACAATCCGGAAAAACTGAACTTACCTGACATCCTGTGGCATCCTGAGGCATCCTGTGGCATCCGTGCATCCTGCGCATCCAGTCCTGTGGTCCGAGATCGTCACCTGAAAAGAGAAGAAACATTAAAAAACTAATCAACATTGGTTTTATAACACATCTGGCGCTGCAACAACAATCGCAGCCCAGCCTATACACGCTTGGCAAAAATATGCAAAACTGCTAATTTGCAAATACATCTGCTTGCCAGCGCGTATCGCCAATACTCCAACAATCCGGAAAAACTGAACTTACCTGACATCCTGTGGCATCCAGAGGCATCCTGTGGCATCCGTGCATCCTGCGCATCCAGTCCTGTGGTCCGAGATCGTCACCTGAAAAGAGAAGAAACATTAAAAACTAATCAACATTGGTTTTATAACACATCTGGCGCTGCAACAACAATCGCAGCCCAGCCTATACACGCTTGGCAAAAAATATGCAAAACTGCTAATTTGCAAATACATCTGCTTGCCAGCGCGTATCGCCAATACTCCAACAATCCGGAAAAACTGAACTTACCTGACATCCTGTGGCATCCTGAGGCATCCTGTGGCATCCGTGCATCCTGCGCATCCAGTCCTGTGGTCCGAGATCGTCACCTGAAAAGAGAAGAAACATTAAAAAACTAATCAACATTGGTTTTATAACACATCTGGCGCTGCAACAACAATCGCAGCCCAGCCTATACACGCTTGGCAAAAATATGCAAAACTGCTAATTTGCAAATACATCTGCTTGCCAGCGCGTATCGCCAATACTCCAACAATCCGGAAAAACTGAACTTACCTGACATCCTGTGGCATCCTGAGGCATCCTGTGGCATCCGTGCATCCTGCGCATCCAGTCCTGTGGTCCGAGATCGTCACCTGAAAAGAGAAGAAACATTAAAAAACTAATCAACATTGGTTTTATAACACATCTGGCGCTGCAACAACAATCGCAGCCCAGCCTATACACGCTTGGCAAAATATGCAAAACTGCTAATTTGCAAATACATCTGCTTGCCAGCGCGTATCGCCAATACTCCAACAATCCGGAAAAACTGAACTTACCTGACATCCTGTGGCATCCTGAGGCATCCTGTGGCATCCGTGCATCCTGCGCATCCAGTCCTGTGGTCCGAGATCGTCACCTGAAAAGAGAAGAAACATTAAAAAACTAATTAACATTGGTTTTATACAACACATCTGGCGCTGCAACAACAATCGCAGCCCAGCCTATACACGCTTGGCAAAAATATGCAAAACTGCTAATTTGCAAATACATCTGCTTGCCAGCGCGTATCGCCAATACTCCAACAATCCGGAAAAACTGAACTTACCTGACATCCTGTGGCATCCTGAGGCATCCTGTGGCATCCGTGCATCCTGCGCATCCAGTCCTGTGGTCCGAGATCGTCACCTGAAAAGAGAAGAAACATTAAAAAACTAATTAACTTTGGTTTTATAACACATCTGGCGCTGCAACAACAATCGCAGCCCAGCCTATACACGCTTGGCAAAAATATGCAAAACTGCTAATTTGCAAATACATCTGCTTGCCAGCGCGTATCGCCAATACTCCAACAATCCGGAAAAACTGAACTTACCTGACATCCTGTGGCATCCAGAGGCATCCTGTGGCATCCGTGCATCCTGCGCATCCAGTCCTGTGGTCCGAGATCGTCACCTGAAAAGAGAAGAAACATTAAAAAACTAATCAACATTGGTTTTATAACACATCTGGCGCTGCAACAACAATCGCAGCCCAGCCTATACCACGCTTGGCAAAAATATGCAAAACTGCTAATTTGCAAATACATCTGCTTGCCAGCGCGTATCGCCAATACTCCAACAATCCGGAAAAACTGAACTTACCTGACATCCTGTGGCATCCTGAGGCATCCTGTGGCATCCGTGCATCCTGCGCATCCAGTCCTGTGGTCCGAGATCGTCACCTGAAAAGAGAAGAAACATTAAAAACTAATCAACATTGGTTTTATAACACATCTGGCGCTGCAACAACAATCGCAGCCCAGCCTATACACGCTTGGCAAAAATATGCAAAACTGCTAATTTGCAAATACATCTGCTTGCCAGCGCGTATCGCCAATACTCCAACAATCCGGAAAAACTGAACTTACCTGACATCCTGTGGCATCCTGAGGCATCCTGTGGCATCCGTGCATCCTGCGCATCCAGTCCTGTGGTCCGAGATCGTCACCTGAAAAGAGAAGAAACATTAAAAAACTAATCAACATTGGTTTTATAACACATCTGGCGCTGCAACAACAATCGCAGCCCAGCCTATACACGCTTGGCAAAAATATGCAAAACTGCTAATTTGCAAATACATCTGCTTGCCAGCGCGTATCGCCAATACTCCAACAATCCGGAAAAACTGAACTTACCTGACATCCTGTGGCATCCTGAGGCATCCTGTGGCATCCGTGCATCCTGCGCATCCAGTCCTGTGGTCCGAGATCGTCACCTGAAAAGAGAAGAAACATTAAAAAACTAATTAACATTGGTTTTATAACACATCTGGCGCTGCAACAACAATCGCAGCCCAGCCTATACACGCTTGGCAAAAATATGCAAAACTGCTAATTTGCAAATACATCTGCTTGCCAGCGCGTATCGCCAATACTCCAACAATCCGGAAAAACTGAACTTACCTGACATCCTGTGGCATCCTGAGGCATCCTGTGGCATCCGTGCATCCTGCGCATCCAGTCCTGTGGTCCGAGATCGTCACCTGAAAAGAGAAGAAACATTAAAAAACTAAATCAACATTGGTTTTATAACAACATCTGGCGCTGCAACAACAATCGCAGCCCAGCCTATACACGCTTGGCAAAAATATGCAAAACTGCTAATTTGCAAATACATCTGCTTGCCAGCGCGTATCGCCAATACTCCAACAATCCGGAAAAACTGAACTTACCTGACATCCTGTGGCATCCTGAGGCATCCTGTGGCATCCGTGCATCCTGCGCATCCAGTCCTGTGGTCCGAGATCGTCACCTGAAAAGAGAAGAAACATTAAAAAACTAATCAACATTGGTTTTATAACAACATCTGGCGCTGCAACAACAATCGCAGCCCAGCCTATACACGCTTGGCAAAAATATGCAAAACTGCTAATTTGCAAATACATCTGCTTGCCAGCGCGTATCGCCAATACTCCAACAATCCGGAAAAACTGAACTTACCTGACATCCTGTGGCATCCAGAGGCATCCTGTGGCATCCGTGCATCCTGCGCATCCAGTCCTGTGGTCCGAGATCGTCACCTGAAAAGAGAAGAAACATTAAAAAACTAATCAACATTGGTTTTATAACACATCTGGCGCTGCAACAACAATCGCAGCCCAGCCTATAAACGCTTGGCAAAAATATGCAAAACTGCTAATTTGCAAATACATCTGCTTGCCAGCGCGTATCGCCAATACTCCAACAATCCGGAAAACTGAACTTACCTGACATCCTGTGGCATCCAGAGGCATCCTGTGGCATCCGTGCATCCTGCGCATCCAGTCCTGTGGTCCGAGATCGTCACCTGAAAAGAGAAGAAACATTAAAAAACTAATTAACATTGGTTTTATATCACACATCTGGCGCTGCAACAACAATCGCAGCCCAGCCTATACACGCTTGGCAAAAATATGCAAAACTGCTAATTTGCACATTCATCTGCTTGCCATGCGCGTATCGCCAATACTCCAACAATCCGGAAAAACTGAACTTACCTGACATCCTGTGGCATCCTGAGGCATCCTGTGGCATCCGTGCATCCTGCGCATCCAGTCCTGTGGTCCGAGGTCGTCACCTGAAAAGAGAAGAAACATTAAAAAACTAATCAACATTGGTTTTATAACACATCTGGCGCTGCAACAACAATCGCAGACCAGCCTATACACGCTTGGCAAAAATATGCAAAACTGCTAATTTGCAAATACATCTGCTTGCCAGCGCGTATCGCCAATACTCCAACAATCCGGAAAAACTGAACTTACCTGACATCCTGTGGCATCCAGAGGCATCCTGTGGCATCCGTGCATCCTGCGCATCCAGTCCTGTGGTCCGAGATCGTCACCTGAAAAGAGAAGAAACATTAAAAAACTAATTAATTTTGGTTTTATAACAACGCATCTGGCGCTGCAACAACAATCGCAGACCAGCCTATACACGCTTGGCAAAAATATGCAAAACTGCTAATTTGCAAAAACATCTGCTTGCCAGCGCGTATCGCCAATACTCCAACAATCCGGAAAAACTGAACTTACCTGACATCCTGTGGCATCCAGAGGCATCCTGTGGCATCCGTGCATCCTGCGCATCCAGTCCTGTGGTCCGAGATCGTCACCTGAAAAGAGAAGAAACATTAAAAAACTAATCAACATTGGTTTTATAACACATCTGGCGCTGCAACAACAATCGCAGCCCAGCCTATACACGCTTGGCAAAAATATGCAAAACTGCTAATTTGCAAATACATCTGCTTGCCAGCGCGTATCGCCAATACTCCAACAATCCGGAAAAACTGAACTTACCTGACATCCTGTGGCATCCTGAGGCATCCTGTGGCATCCGTGCATCCTGCGCATCCAGTCCTGTGGTCCGAGGTCGTCACCTGAAAAGAGAAGAAACATTAAAAAACTAATCAACATTGGTTTTATAACACATCTGGCGCTGCAACAACAATCGCAGCCCAGCCTATACACGCTTGGCAAAAATATGCAAAACTGCTAATTTGCAAATACATCTGCTTGCCAGCGCGTATCGCCAATACTCCAACAATCCGGAAAAACTGAACTTACCTGACATCCTGTGGCATCCTGAGGCATCCTGTGGGCATCCGTGCATCCTGCGCATCCAGTCCTGTGGTCCGAGATCGTCACCTGAAAAGAGAAGAAACATTAAAAAACTAATCAACATTGGTTTTATAACACATCTGGCGCTGCAACAACAATCGCAGCCCAGCCTATACACGCTTGGCAAAAATATGCAAAACTGCTAATTTGCAAATACATCTGCTTGCCAGCGCGTATCGCCAATACTCCAACAATCCGGAAAAACTGAACTTACCTGACATCCTGTGGCATCCTGAGGCATCCTGTGGCATCCGTGCATCCTGCGCATCCAGTCCTGTGGTCCGAGATCGTCACCTGAAAAGAGAAGAAACATTAAAAAACTAATTAACATTGGTTTTATAACACATCTGGCGCTGCAACAACAATCGCAGCCCAGCCTATACACGCTTGGCAAAAATATGCAAAACTGCTAATTTGCAAATACATCTGCTTGCCAGCGCGTATCGCCAATACTCCAACAATCCGGAAAAACTGAACTTACCTGACATCCTGTGGCATCCAGAGGCATCCTGTGGCATCCGTGCATCCTGCGCATCCAGTCCTGTGGTCCGAGATCGTCACCTGAAAAGAGAAGAAACATTAAAAAACTAATCAACATTGGTTTTATAACACATCTGGCGCTGCAACAACAATCGCAGCCCAGCCTATACACGCTTGGAAAAATATGCAAAACTGCTAATTTGCAAATACATCTGCTTGCCAGCGCGTATCGCCAATACTCCAACAATCCGGAAAAACTGAACTTACCTGACATCCTGTGGCATCCTGAGGCATCCTGTGGCATCCGTGCATCCTGCGCATCCAGTCCTGTGGTCCGAGATCGTCACCTGAAAAGAGAAGAAACATTAAAAAACTAATCAACATTGGTTTTATAACACATCTGGCGCTGCAACAACAATCGCAGCCCAGCCTATACACGCTTGGAAAAATATGCAAAACTGCTAATTTGCAAATACATCTGCTTGCCAGCGCGTATCGCCAATACTCCAACAATCCGGAAAACTGAACTTACCTGACATCCTGTGGCATCCAGAGGCATCCTGTGGCATCCGTGCATCCTGCGCATCCAGTCCTGTGGTCCGAGATCGTCACCTGAAAAGAGAAGAAACATTAAAAAACTAATCAACATTGGTTTTATAACACATCTGGCGCTGCAACAACAATCGCAGCCCAGCATACACGCTTGGCAAAAATATGCAAAACTGCTAATTTGCAAATACATCTGCTTGCCAGCGCGTATCGCCAATACTCCAACAATCCGGAAAAACTGAACTTACCTGACATCCTGTGGCATCCAGAGGCATCCTGTGGCATCCGTGCATCCTGCGCATCCAGTCCTGTGGTCCGAGATCGTCACCTGAAAAGAGCAGAGACATTAAAAACTAATTAATTTTGGTTTTATAACAACGCATCTGGCGCTGCAACAACAATCGCAGCCCAGCCTATACACGCTTGGCAAAAATATGCAAAACTGCTAATTTGCAAATACATCTGCTTGCCAGCGCGTATCGCCAATACTCCAACAATCCGGAAAAACTGAACTTACCTGACATCCTGTGGCATCCAGAGGCATCCTGTGGCATCCGTGCATCCTGCGCATCCAGTCCTGTGGTCCGAGATCGTCACCTGAAAAGAGCAGAGACATTAAAAACTAATTAATTTTGGTTTTATAACAACGCATCTGGCGCTGCAACAACAATCGCAGCCCAGCCTATACACGCTTGGCAAAAATATGCAAAACTGCTAATTTGCAAATACATCTGCTTGCCAGCGCGTATCGCCAATACTCCAACAATCCGGAAAAACTGAACTTACCTGACATCCTGTGGCATCCAGAGGCATCCTGTGGCATCCGTGCATCCTGCGCATCCAGTCCTGTGGTCCGAGATCGTCACCTGAAAAGAGAAGAAACATTAAAAAACTAATCAACATTGGTTTTATAACACATCTGGCGCTGCAACAACAATCGCAGCCCAGCCTATACACGCTTGGCAAAAATATGCAAAACTGCTAATTTGCAAATACATCTGCTTGCCAGCGCGTATCGCCAATACTCCAACAATCCGGAAAAACTGAACTTACCTGACATCCTGTGGCATCCAGAGGCATCCTGTGGCATCCGTGCATCCTGCGCATCCAGTCCTGTGGTCCGAGATCGTCACCTGAAAAGAGAAGAAACATTAAAAAACTAATCAACTTTGGTTTTATAAACACATCTGGCGCTGCAACAACAATCGCAGCCCAGCCTATACACGCTTGGCAAAAATATGCAAAACTGCTAATTTGCAAATACATCTGCTTGCCAGCGCGTATCGCCAATACTCCAACAATCCGGAAAAACTGAACTTACCTGACATCCTGTGGCATCCGAGGCATCCTGTGGCATCCGTGCATCCTGCGCATCCAGTCCTGTGGTCCGAGATCGTCACCTGAAAAGAGAAGAAACATTAAAAAACTAATTAACATTGGTTTTATAACACATCTGGCGCTGCAACAACAATCGCAGCCCAGCCTATACACGCTTGGCAAAAATATGCAAAACTGCTAATTTGCAAATACATCTGCTTGCCAGCGCGTATCGCCAATACTCCAACAATCCGGAAAAACTGAACTTACCTGACATCCTGTGGCATCCAGAGGCATCCTGTGGCATCCGTGCATCCTGCGCATCCAGTCCTGTGGTCCGAGATCGTCACCTGAAAAGAGAAGAAACATTAAAAAACTAATCAACATTGGTTTTATAACACATCTGGCGCTGCAACAACAATCGCAGCCCAGCCTATACACGCTTGGCAAAAATATGCAAAACTGCTAATTTGCAAATACATCTGCTTGCCAGCGCGTATCGCCAATACTCCAACAATCCGGAAAAACTGAACTTACCTGACATCCTGTGGCATCCTGAGGCATCCTGTGGCATCCGTGCATCCTGCGCATCCAGTCCTGTGGTCCGAGATCGTCACCTGAAAAGAGAAGAAACATTAAAAAACTAATTAATTTTGGTTTTATAAACACATCTGGCGCTGCAACAACAATCGCAGCCCAGCCTATACACGCTTGGCAAAAATATGCAAAACTGCTAATTTGCAAATACATCTGCTTGCCAGCGCGTATCGCCAATACTCCAACAATCCGGAAAAACTGAACTTACCTGACATCCTGTGGCATCCTGAGGCATCCTGTGGCATCCGTGCATCCTGCGCATCCAGTCCTGTGGTCCGAGATCGTCACCTGAAAAGAGAAGAAACATTAAAAAACTAATCAACATTGGTTTTATAACACATCTGGCGCTGCAACAACAATCGCAGCCCAGCCTATACACGCTTGGCAAAAATATGCAAAACTGCTAATTTGCAAATACATCTGCTTGCCAGCGCGTATCGCCAATACTCCAACAATCCGGAAAAACTGAACTTACCTGACATCCTGTGGCATCCTGAGGCATCCTGTGGCATCCGTGCATCCTGCGCATCCAGTCCTGTGGTCCGAGATCGTCACCTGAAAAGAGAAGAAACATTAAAAAACTAATCAACATTGGTTTTATAACACATCTGGCGCTGCAACAACAATCGCAGCCCAGCCTATACACGCTTGGCAAAAATATGCAAAACTGCTAATTTGCAAATACATCTGCTTGCCAGCGCGTATCGCCAATACTCCAACAATCCGGAAAAACTGAACTTACCTGACATCCTGTGGCATCCTGAGGCATCCTGTGGCATCCGTGCATCCTGCGCATCCAGTCCTGTGGTCCGAGATCGTCACCTGAAAAGAGAAGAAACATTAAAAAACTAATCAACATTGGTTTTATAACACATCTGGCGCTGCAACAACAATCGCAGCCCAGCCTATACACGCTTGGCAAAAATATGCAAAACTGCTAATTTGCAAATACATCTGCTTGCCAGCGCGTATCGCCAATACTCCAACAATCCGGAAAAACTGAACTTACCTGACATCCTGTGGCATCCTGAGGCATCCTGTGGCATCCGTGCATCCTGCGCATCCAGTCCTGTGGTCCGAGATCGTCACCTGAAAAGAGAAGAAACATTAAAAAACTAATCAACATTGGTTTTATAACACATCTGGCGCTGCAACAACAATCGCAGCCCAGCCTATACACGCTTGGCAAAAATATGCAAAACTGCTAATTTGCAAATACATCTGCTTGCCAGCGCGTATCGCCAATACTCCAACAATCCGGAAAAACTGAACTTACCTGACATCCTGTGGCATCCTGAGGCATCCTGTGGCATCCGTGCATCCTGCGCATCCAGTCCTGTGGTCCGAGATCGTCACCTGAAAAGAGAAGAAACATTAAAAAACTAATCAACATTGGTTTTATAACACATCTGGCGCTGCAACAACAATCGCAGCCCAGCCTATACACGCTTGGCAAAAATATGCAAAACTGCTAATTTGCAAATACATCTGCTTGCCAGCGCGTATCGCCAATACTCCAACAATCCGGAAAAACTGAACTTACCTGACATCCTGTGGCATCCTGAGGCATCCTGTGGCATCCGTGCATCCTGCGCATCCAGTCCCGTGGTCCGAGATCGTCACCTGAAAAGAGAAGAAACATTAAAAAACTAATCAACATTGGTTTTATAACACATCTGGCGCTGCAACAACAATCGCAGCCCAGCCTATACACGCTTGGCAAAAATATGCAAAACTGCTAATTTGCAAATACATCTGCTTGCCAGCGCGTATCGCCAATACTCCAACAATCCGGAAAAACTGAACTTACCTGACATCCTGTGGCATCCTGAGGCATCCTGTGGCATCCGTGCATCCTGCGCATCCAGTCCTGTGGTCCGAGATCGTCACCTGAAAAGAGAAGAGACATTAAAAAACTAATTAATTTTGGTTTTATAACAACGCATCTGGTGCTGCAACAACAATCGCAGCCCAGCCTATACACGCTTGGCAAAAATATGCAAAACTGCTAATTTGCAAATACATCTGCTTGCCAGCGCGTATCGCCAATACTCCAACAATCCGGAAAAACTGAACTTACCTGACATCCTGTGGCATCCTGAGGCATCCTGTGGCATCCGTGCATCCTGCGCATCCAGTCCTGTGGTCCGAGGTCGTCACCTGAAAAGAGAAGAAACATTAAAAAACTAATCAACATTGGTTTTATAACACATCTGGCGCTGCAACAACAATCGCAGCCCAGCCTATACACGCTTGGCAAAAATATGCAAAACTGCTAATTTGCAAATACATCTGCTTGCCAGCGCGTATCGCCAATACTCCAACAATCCGGAAAAACTGAACTTACCTGACATCCTGTGGCATCCTGAGGCATCCTGTGGCATCCGTGCATCCTGCGCATCCAGTCCTGTGGTCCGAGATCGTCACCTGAAAAGAGAAGAAACATTAAAAAACTAATCAACATTGGTTTTATAACACATCTGGCGCTGCAACAACAATCGCAGCCCAGCCTATACACGCTTGGCAAAAATATGCAAAACTGCTAATTTGCAAATACATCTGCTTGCCAGCGCGTATCGCCAATACTCCAACAATCCGGAAAAACTGAACTTACCTGACATCCTGTGGCATCCTGAGGCATCCTGTGGCATCCGTGCATCCTGCGCATCCAGTCCTGTGGTCCGAGATCGTCACCTGAAAAGAGAAGAAACATTAAAAAACTAATCAACATTGGTTTTATAACACATCTGGCGCTGCAACAACAATCGCAGCCCAGCCTATACACGCTTGGCAAAAATATGCAAAACTGCTAATTTGCAAATACATCTGCTTGCCAGCGCGTATCGCCAATACTCCAACAATCCGGAAAAACTGAACTTACCTGACTTCCTGTGGCATCCTGAGGCATCCTGTGGCATCCGTGCATCCTGCGCATCCAGTCCTGTGGTCCGAGATCGTCACCTGAAAAGAGAAGAAACATTAAAAAACTAATCAACATTGGTTTTATAACACATCTGGCGCTGCAACAACAATCGCAGCCCAGCCTATACACGCTTGGCAAAAATATGCAAAACTGCTAATTTGCAAATACATCTGCTTGCCAGCGCGTATCGCCAATACTCCAACAATCCGGAAAAACTGAACTTACCTGACATCCTGTGGCATCCTGAGGCATCCTGTGGCATCCGTGCATCCTGCGCATCCAGTCCTGTGGTCCGAGATCGTCACCTGAAAAGAGAAGAAACATTAAAAAACTAATCAACATTGGTTTTATAACAACACATCTGGCGCTGCAACAACAATCGCAGCCCAGCCTATACACGCTTGGCAAAAATATGCAAAACTGCTAATTTGCAAATACATCTGCTTGCCAGCGCGTATCGCCAATACTCCAACAATCCGGAAAAACTGAACTTACCTGACATCCTGTGGCATCCTGAGGCATCCTGTGGCATCCGTGCATCCTGCGCATCCAGTCCTGTGGTCCGAGATCGTCACCTGAAAAGAGAAGAAACATTAAAAAACTAATCAACATTGGTTTTATAACACATCTGGCGCTGCAACAACAATCGCAGCCCAGCCTATACACGCTTGGCAAAAATATGCAAAACTGCTAATTTGCAAATACATCTGCTTGCCAGCGCGTATCGCCAATACTCCAACAATCCGGAAAAACTGAACTTACCTGACATCCTGTGGCATCCTGAGGCATCCTGTGGCATCCGTGCATCCTGCGCATCCAGTCCTGTGGTCCGAGATCGTCACCTGAAAAGAGAAGAAACATTAAACAACTAATCAACATTGGTTTTATAACAACGCATCTGATGCTGCAACAACAACCGCAGCCCAGCCTATACGCCTGGCAAAAATATGCAAAACTGCTAATTTGCAAATACATCTGCTTGCCAGCGCGTATCGCCAATACTCCAACAATCCGGAAAAACTGAACTTACCTGACATCCTGTGGCATCCTGAGGCATCCTGTGGCATCCGTGCATCCTGCGCATCCAGTCCTGTGGTCCGAGATCGTCACCTGAAAAGAGAAGAAACATTAAAAAACTAATCAATTTTGGTTTTATAACAACACATCTGGCGCTGCAACAACAATCGCAGCCCAGCCTATACACGCTTGGCAAAAATATGCAAAACTGCTAATTTGCAAATACATCTGCTTGCCAGCGCGTATCGCCAATACTCCAACAATCCGGAAAAACTGAACTTACCTGACATCCTGTGGCATCCTGAGGCATCCTGTGGCATCCGTGCATCCTGCGCATCCAGTCCTGTGGTCCGAGATCGTCACCTGAAAAGAGAAGAAACATTAAAAAACTAATCAACATTGGTTTTATAACACATCTGGCGCTGCAACAACAATCGCAGCCCAGCATACACGCTTGGCAAAAATATGCAAAACTGCTAATTTGCAAATACATCTGCTTGCCAGCGCGTATCGCCAATACTCCAACAATCCGGAAAAACTGAACTTACCTGACATCCTGTGGCATCCTGAGGCATCCTGTGGCATCCGTGCATCCTGCGCATCCAGTCCTGTGGTCCGAGATCGTCACCTGAAAAGAGAAGAAACATTAAAAAACTAATCAACATTGGTTTTATAACACATCTGGCGCTGCAACAACAATCGCAGCCCAGCCTATACACGCTTGGCAAAAATATGCAAAACTGCTAATTTGCAAATACATCTGCTTGCCAGCGCGTATCGCCAATACTCCAACAATCCGGAAAAGCTGAACTTACCTGACATCCTGTGGCATCCTGAGGCATCCTGTGGCATCCTGAGGCATCCTGCGCATCCAGTCCTGTGGTCCGAGATCGTCACCTGAAAAGAGAAGAAACATTAAAAAACTAATCAACATTGGTTTTATAACACATCTGGCGCTGCAACAACAATCGCAGCCCAGCCTATACACGCTTGGCAAAAATATGCAAAACTGCTAATTTGCAAATACATCTGCTTGCCAGCGCGTATCGCCAATACTCCAACAATCCGGAAAAACTGAACTTACCTGACATCCTGTGGCATCCTGAGGCATCCTGTGGCATCCGTGCATCCTGCGCATCCAGTCCTGTGGTCCGAGATCGTCACCTGAAAAGAGAAGAAACATTAAAAAACTAATTAATTTTGGTTTTATAACAGCATCTGGCGCTGCAACAACAATCGCAGACCAGCCTATACACGCTTGGCAAAAATATGCAAAACTGCTAATTTGCAAATACATCTGCTTGCCAGCGCGTATCGCCAATACTCCAACAATCCGGAAAACTGAACTTACCTGACATCCTGTGGCATCCTTAGGCATCCTGTGGCATCCGTGCATCCTGCGCATCCAGTCCTGTGGTCCGAGATCGTCACCTGAAAAGAGAAGAAACATTAAAAAACTAATCAACATTGGTTTTATAACACATCTGGCGCTGCAACAACAATCGCAGCCCAGCCTATACACGCTTGGCAAAAATATGCAAAACTGCTAATTTGCAAATACATCTGCTTGCCAGCGCGTATCGCCAATACTCCAACAATCCGGAAAAACTGAACTTACCTGACATCCTGTGGCATCCAGAGGCATCCTGTGGCATCCGTGCATCCTGCGCATCCAGTCCTGTGGTCCGAGATCGTCACCTGAAAAGAGAAGAAACATTAAAAAACTAATCAACATTTGGTTTTAATAACACATCTGGCGCTGCAACAACAATCGCAGCCCAGCCTATACACGCTTGGCAAAAATATGCAAAACTGCTAATTTGCAAATACATCTGCTTGCCAGCGCGTATCGCCAATACTCCAACAATCCGGAAAAACTGAACTTACCTGACATCCTGTGGCATCCAGAGGCATCCTGTGGCATCCGTGCATCCTGCGCATCCAGTCCTGTGGTCCGAGATCGTCACCTGAAAAGAGAAGAAACATTAAAAAACTAATTAATCTTGGTTTTATTACAGCACATCTGGCTCTGCAACAACAATCGCAGCCCAGCCTATACACGCTTGGCAAAAATATGCAAAACTGCTAATTTGCAAATACATCTGCTTGCCAGCGCGTATCGCCAATACTCCAACAATCCGGAAAAACTGAACTTTCCTGACATCCCGTGGCATCCTGTGGCATCCGTGCATCCTGCGCATCCAGTCCCGTGGTCCGAGGTCGTCACCTGAAAAGAGAAGAAACATTAAAAAGCTAATCAACATTGGTTTTATATCAACACATCTGGCGCTGCAACAACAATCGCAGCCCAGCCTATACACATTTGGCAAAAATATGCAAAACTGCTAATTTGCAAATACATCTGCTTGCCAGCGCGTATCGCCAATACTCCAACAATCCGGAAAAACTGAACTTACCTGACATCCTGTGGCATCCAGAGGCATCCTGTGGCATCCGTGCATCCTGCGCATCCAGTCCTGTGGTCCGAGATCGTCACCTGAAAAGAGAAGAGACATTAAAAAACTAATTAATTTTGGTTTTATAACAACGTGTAGTATGCATGACAATCTGTCATATACCCACTATATTGCAGGGTATTTAATATTCAGACATAGTAACACTTTGTTGCTATGTATATACAAATATAACGCAACTACACAAACGGTCAGCGCACTTGAAATCCGATCGGCCACTTATGAGCAGGCCGATCGCGAAGTGTGGGATCCGCAACGTAAGCGCTTTAGCCCTTACGAGCCAGTGCTTGCCTTATATATGTATATTAAATGTATATGCATTCTTTGCCTTCTGCATATACACATATACATATACTACAACTCTCTCTCTCTTGACCGCCGCTGCCGGCGATCAAATTAATACATAAACATACATATACATAAGCCGCTCTGCTGCGACAGAGCTTTATACATAAGAAACCCAACTATGTAATTAGGCTAAGAATTCTTTTGATTCAAATAAAGAGAACATTATCAAAACGGAGCTATACGAGCACAGATGTGCCAATGTCTTTAATTTAAACTAACTAAACCATCTCAATACATGGCGACCGTGACAGGACTCACGAAGGCTGCAGGAGCAGCAGGACAGCAACAACAATAACAACAACAATTCAGTTTTGATGGATTATATATATGCAACAACAATAACAACAACAATTCAGTTTTGGAAGGATTATATATATGCAACAACAATAACAACAACAATTCAGTTTTGGAAGGTGAACCCCGTTTCGTGCCCAGCAGCACAACGGAAAATAACAAACCATCATTTCACTGGAAATCGTGCGGCAACGACGGGATTATGAACAACTTTTTCAGAGTGAGTAGAGTGCATGGCAATGGGTAAAAAACGCGGTGGTGTTAAAACCAAAATTAATAAAAGAATAGCACACATAAAGTGGCTATTATTTACAAAAACGCCACCACCCGCGTGGGGAACAGCTGCAAAATTGCAAGCTGAACTTGACTTTTTAAAGTCAGTCAAAGAAAACAAAACCTCCCAAAACCATGCATCTCACTCATCTCAAATAAAAGTTATAAACACAAAAATAATCCAAACTCCACCACAACCTAAAGCATTACCACAACTAAAGAAGAGCTGCCCCAAGGACTGCGCGGGACCATTGGAATCCGTGCACTGTGAATACACATGCACATCCGAGGCGCAACAAGTGCGAAAGGCTTAGGACCGCCTTTTGCTCAATCGAGGGAGCATCAGCGTGCCACATCCGGCGACGCCCAGCTGATGCAAAGAGTCAGCAAGCAGACAACAACTATTATTCAATTACATAGAATAATTTAATGTAAAATATATATTATGTTATACAATTGAGCAAAATCACATTTGCCCGATTAGAAGCATAGCCTGAAAAGCTATGCGAAATATTAGGTAGAATACTGTAAACCGAACGGTAAGGAATTTCTCCCCACCCACGAGGTGTACTAGGATCGTGCGTTTTAGACGCCGATATTATTACAAAATAATATTAAAAAAAAAAAAACATATATAGTACTATACATATAAAATTTATAATTTTAAAGAAACTAATAAGTATAAAATAAAATTATTGTCATTACAATGCAATTAAATATAAAATTAAAATCAAAATATATGTAAACGCTTGTATGAATGACGATAGAATTAATAAATCTGTTGAAACTTTATATTCAATTAAATATAGAATTTATAATTCACCCACAAAAATGGGTTTAGTAGACACAAAAACGGTGGATTCCACCGCCAATGTAATAAACAAAGTAGAATCTAATAGCATAGATTTAGGAACAACCAATATTCTGTTAATAATTATTGTTGTTATTCTAGGCGCTAATATGTTATTTAAATTGTACAAGCTACATAATAAGTGCCTAAGGAAAAAGTACCTTAGTAAGGCAAACGATCTAGATAAAATCTAGAATCGAAAGAAAAAAAAACGAAATACATAGGTAAAAATAAAATTATATATATATAAAAAAAAAAAAAAGAGTAATAAAATAATAAAAACTTTACTAATGAATTTTTGGTTAAATTAAATTGGTATATATATACATATATAATTGTATGATGGATAAACATCAAAGCATCAGGATAAAAACGCTTTTAGAACGCATGCTTAAGAAAGACCCAGACTTCCCAATCAAAGTATGGGCAATATTGTCTATGGAGCCAATGAGCATCAGACAACTAGCCGAAGTATATTTACAGACATATAACAAAACATGTCCGTTTATCGAATGTACAAGATACGAACAAAAAGTTATTATGTCAGAGTATCTTCAGATAGACGTTAAACGCGTGGTACAGGTCAAACGTAATAGAGAAAAAACAATAGGATATGAATTTTTCTACTATTAATGGAGATACATATCACATAATAAGTATTTCAAAATGCATGCGGCAATAGCCAAAACATACCAAAGAGACCCAGAATTCATTATACGAGCAATTAGTGTACTAAATCAATTTCACGAATTAATTTCGATATCTGATTTTGAGTACGCCTACATAGACTCGTATAATAGAATTACTAGCCCACTATACCACTGCAGCATAAAAGAAAAAGGTATAGTGCTATCCACGTTGCCATACGTGATGGTAAAAGAAGTATCAGAAGATAACGTCTTCTTGGGTCCGGTTACAACACTAATGGTGCGCTTGCATCGATAAAAGTTGGTAACTCATGGAATGGCAGGAAATAGCACGACAAATAACTGCATTCAAAGAAAAATTTGAAAAGTCATATAAATGTATCAATAAAGATACACCAATAAAAGTCGATACGCTAATCCACCACACCACAATACTAATCACTGAATACAATAACATCAGTGGATTAGTAGACTCAATAAAAAATAAACTTACAAATGTTCATAATGAACAATGTCTAAAAACCTTACGTTCATTGTCCGCAAGACTAAAACACGTGAGTGATAGACATAACATTACATTGAACATTCCATCAAACCCGTACTTTCCAATTGAGTTTGACCGAAGTCAACTCCAAGATTCACTAGAATCAAAATCCCTTATTAATACTGAATTGTCAGAACAGGAGTGTTCTGACTCAGACGATAATAAACTAATACTGACAAAAATGACCCAAACAGTTGTAGAATTTCTTAGGTTAGCCTCATCACTCGTACCAGAGTTTGATGGAAAGGCTGAAAACCTACAAAGCTTCAAGGATGCTCTGAGTTTAATCGACTCCTTAAAAGGCGAGCATGAAGCAACAGCAATAAGTCTAATAAAGACTAAGTTGAAAGGTCATGCTAGAAATTTGATAAGTGATGAGCAGACAATAACTGCCATTATTAACAAATTAGCAATAACTGTAAAAGGAGAATCCGTAGAAGTAATTTCTGCAAAATTACTCAATTTACAGCAAAAAAGTAAGACAGCCAATCAATACACCCAAGAGGTTGAAAATTTGACCAAGTCTCTAAAAGGAGCTTATATCAATGATGGCTTGTCACCTGACCTAGCTGACAAATACAGCACAACACTTGCTGTCAAGGCCATGACCAAAAACTGCGCAATAGATAAGGTAAAACTTATCATGCAGGCCGGCACATTCACAAATATGAATGATGCCGTTTCTAAATTTGTCAATAGTTGTACTGATGCTACTGGACAGTCAAACACTGTCCTGTACTATAATCAGTACAACCCAAACAATACTAGAGGTAACCGTGGTAACTATCGTGGTAGAGGATATTACCATCAAAACGGAAACCGCAACAATAGGGGGCGAGGCCAAAATAGAGGAAACTCTAGAGGCCATGGCAACTCAAACAGAGGCCATAACAATGTCAGAGTAACCCAAGATGTCTCGGGAAACTCCGAGCAACCTTTAGATACACAACAATAGAAAACACCAAAGTTCATACGATAAATTTTAGTCTCAACATATTTGTTTCATTTGACCACGTGTCAACAGGTAAAAAACTTACCTTTTTAATAGATACAGGTGCAGACATCTCAATACTTAAAGAAAATTCCGATGTCTTTCATGACATCCAACCTAATAATGTAATAAACATTCAAGGCATAAGTAAAAAGATATTAAAATCCAAAGGTCTAGCATCAATAGAGATTCAGACAGAAAAATATATAATTCCACACAATTTTCACATAGTTGATTTAGATTTCGCTATACCATGTGATGGAATAATAGGCATTGATTTTATAAAAAAATTCAATTGTCAACTCGATTTCCAACCATCAGAGGATTGGTTTATAATTAGACCAAATAATCTAAAATATCCGATCCATGTTCCAATAACATATGACTCTGGTAGAAACTCAATACTTCTGCCAGCAAGATCACAAGTTGTCCGAAAAGTCACGCTAACTTCAAAAGAAGATGGTGTATTAATTCCAAATCAGGAAATTCAACCTGGTGTATATGTTGCAAACACAGTAGCAACATCTCAAAATACGTTTGTCCGTTTACTAAATACAACTAGTACAGATCAATTAGTTACAATAAATAACTTAAAACATGAATCACTTTCGAACTACGATGTAGTTCACACAAATCATGAACATCGAGAAAAAACTGTCATATCTCAGCTAGCAAATAATTTTCCCCCACAATTCAAGTCAGAATTAACAAATTTATGCACCAAGTATAGTGACATATTCGGTCTTGAAACCGAATCAATCACAACAAATAACTTCTATAAACAACAACTGAGACTAAAAGATAATGAACCGGTGTACATCAAGAACTATCGAAGCCCGCATAGCCAAACAGAAGAAATACAAAAACAAGTTGAAAAATTGATCAGCGACAACATTGTCGAACCATCTGTGTCAGAATACAACAGCCCACTCTTACTTGTCCCAAAGAAAGCCCTTCCAGGCTCAGAAAATAAAAAATGGCGATTAGTAATTGACTATCGTCAAATTAATAAAAAACTACTGTCCGATAAATTTCCATTACCTAGAATTGATGATATATTAGATCAACTAGGTAGAGCAAAATATTTCTCATGCCTTGACTTAATGTCAGGTTTTCATCAAATTGAACTCGAAGAAAGTTCAAGAAATATAACTTCATTTTCAACGAGCAATGGCTCATATCGCTTCACGCGATTGCCATTCGGTTTAAAAATAGCGCCAAATTCATTTCAGAGAATGATGACTATAGCGTTCTCTGGACTTGAATCTTCGCAAGCTTTCCTTTATATGGATGATTTAATAGTTATTGGTTGTTCCGAAAAACATATGTTTAAAAACTTAACTGATGTTTTTGACAAATGTAGGAAATACAACCTTAAATTACATCCACAAAAATGTTCATTTTTTATGCATGAAGTAACCTTCCTTGGTCACAAATGCACAGATAAAGGAATCTTGCCAGACGACAAAAAATACGACGTCATTAAAAACTACCCAGTCCCACATGATGCGGACAGCGCTAGACGATTCGTTGCTTTCTGCAACTATTATAGACGATTTATAAACAACTTCGCCGAATATTCACGGCACATAACAAGATTATGTAAAAAGAATGTTCCTTTTGAATGGACAGTTGAATGCCAAAATGCATTCCAATACCTTAAAGAAAAGCTAATTCAACCAACATTACTACAATACCCAGACTTCAGCAAAGAATTTTGCATAATAACGGATGCTAGTAAGCAAGCGTGTGGAGCAGTTTTAACTCAAAACTATAAAGGACTCCAACTTCCAGTTGCATACGCATCACGATCATTTACAAAGGGTGAAAGTAATAAAAGCACAACAGAACAAGAATTAGCAGCAATTCACTGGGCAATAGTGCATTTTCGACCATATATTTATGGAAAACACTTTACAGTGAAAACTGACCACAGACCATTAACCTATTTATTTTCTATGGTCAATCCAAGTTCAAAACTTACACGCATGCGGCTCGAATTAGAAGAATACGACTTTACAGTCGAGTATCTAAAGGGAAAAGACAATTTCGTGGCAGATGCCCTATCAAGGATAACAATATCCGAATTAAAAGATTTACAGAATAAAGTCCTGAAAGTCACTACCAGGCAACAAAGTAGACAAAATAAATCCTGCGCTGGAAAAGAACAAGAACCTTTGCTTAGGCAAACCCTTGAAGAAGCTTCTAAGCCCAACGTATATGAAGTCATCACAAATGACGATGTACGAAAAGTAGTGGCCTTGCATATGAAAGAAAAGCTGTGTTATTTCAAACACGGAAATAAAATCATTGCAAGAATAAATGTTAGCGATCTGTATACTAATGGAGTTATCGACTTAGGTCAATTTTTCCAAAGGCTCGAAAAGGAAGCCGGTATGCATGATATACGACAACTAAAAGTGGCACCGCATGAAATAATCTTTGAACAAGTTTCAATAGATAATTTCATAAATATGGGCAATAATACATTGAGATTATTAAGAGTAGCGCTACTCAAGCCGGTGACCATTGTATCAAGTGATACAGAAAAAGAAGCAATATTGTCTACATTTCATGATAATCCCATACAAGGAGGACACACAGGCATAACAAAAACTTTGGCCAAAGTAAAAAGACACTACAACAACAATCGCAGCCCAGCCTATATACGCTTGGCAAAAATATGCAAAACTGCTAATTTGCAAATACATCTGCTTGCCAGCGCGTATCGCCAATACTCCAACAATCCGGAAAAACTGAACTTACCTGACATCCTGTGGCATCCAGAGGCATCCTGTGGCATCCGTGCATCCTGCGCATCCAGTCCTGTGGTCCGAGATCGTCACCTGAAAAGAGAAGAAACATTAAAAAACTAATCAACATTGGTTTTATAACACATCTGGCGCTGCAACAACAATCGCAGCCCAGCCTATACACGCTTGGCAAAAATATGCAAAACTGCTAATTTGCAAATACATCTGCTTGCCAGCGCGTATCGCCAATACTCCAACAATCCGGAAAAACTGAACTTACCTGACATCCTGTGGCATCCTGAGGCATCCTGTGGCATCCGTGCATCCTGCGCATCCAGTCCTGTGGTCCGAGATCGTCACCTGAAAAGAGAAGAAACATTAAAAAACTAATTAACATTGGTTTTATAACACATCTGGCGCTGCAACAACAATCGCAGCCCAGCCTATACACGCTTGGCAAAAATATGCAAAACTGCTAATTTGCAAATACATCTGCTTGCCAGCGCGTATCGCCAATACTCCAACAATCCGGAAAAACTGAACTTACCTGACATCCTGTGGCATCCAGAGGCATCCTGTGGCATCCGTGCATCCTGCGCATCCAGTCCTGTGGTCCGAGATCGTCACCTGAAAAGAGAAGAGACATTAAAAAACTAATTAATTTTGGTTTTATAACAACGCATCTGGTGCTGCAACAACAATCGCAGCCCAGCCTATACACGCTTGGCAAAAATATGCAAAACTGCTAATTTGCAAATACATCTGCTTGCCAGCGCGTATCGCCAATACTCCAACAATCCGGAAAAACTGAACTTACCTGACATCCTGTGGCATCCAGAGGCATCCTGTGGCATCCGTGCATCCTGCGCATCCAGTCCTGTGGTCCGAGATCGTCACCTGAAAAGAGAAGAGACATTAAAAAACTAATTAATTTTGGTTTTATAACAACGCATCTGGTGCTGCAACAACAATCGCAGACCAGCCTATACACGCTTGGCAAAAATATGCAAAACTGCTAATTTGCAAATACATCTGCTTGCCAGCGCGTATCGCCAATACTCCAACAATCCGGAAAAACTGAACTTACCTGACATCCTGTGGCATCCTGAGGCATCCTGTGGCATCCGTGCATCCTGCGCATCCAGTCCCGTGGTCCGAGGTCGTCACCTGAAAAGAGAAGAAACATTAAAAAACTAATCAACATTGGTTTTATAACACATCTGGCGCTGCAACAACAATCGCAGCCCAGCCTATACACGCTTGGCAAAAATATGCAAAACTGCTAATTTGCAAATACATCTGCTTGCCAGCGCGTATCGCCAATACTCCAACAATCCGGAAAAACTGAACTTACCTGACATCCTGTGGCATCCAGAGGCATCCTGTGGCATCCGTGCATCCTGCGCATCCAGTCCTGTGGTCCGAGATCGTCACCTGAAAAGAGAAGAGACATTAAAAAACTAATTAATTTTGGTTTTATAACAACGCATCTGGTGCTGCAACAACAATCGCAGACCAGCCTATACACGCTTGGCAAAAATATGCAAAACTGCTAATTTGCAAATACATCTGCTTGCCAGCGCGTATCGCCAATACTCCAACAATCCGGAAAAACTGAACTTACCTGACATCCTGTGGCATCCTGAGGCATCCTGTGGCATCCGTGCATCCTGCGCATCCAGTCCTGTGGTCCGAGATCGTCACCTGAAAAGAGAAGAAACATTAAAAAACTAATCAACATTGGTTTTATAACACATCTGGCGCTGCAACAACAATCGCAGCCCAGCCTATACACGCTTGGCAAAAATATGCAAAACTGCTAATTTGCAAATACATCTGCTTGCCAGCGCGTATCGCCAATACTCCAACAATCCGGAAAAACTGAACTTACCTGACATCCTGTGGCATCCTGAGGCATCCTGTGGCATCCGTGCATCCTGCGCATCCAGTCCTGTGGTCCGAGATCGTCACCTGAAAAGAGAAGAAACATTAAAAAACTAATCAACATTGGTTTTATAACACATCTGGCGCTGCAACAACAATCGCAGCCCAGCCTATACACGCTTGGCAAAAATATGCAAAACTGCTAATTTGCAAATACATCTGCTTGCCAGCGCGTATCGCCAATACTCCAACAATCCGGAAAAACTGAACTTACCTGACATCCTGTGGCATCCAGAGGCATCCTGTGGCATCCGTGCATCCTGCGCATCCAGTCCTGTGGTCCGAGATCGTCACCTGAAAAGAGAAGAAACATTAAAAAACTAATTAATTTTGGTTTTATAACAACGCATCTGGTGCTGCAACAACAATCGCAGCCCAGCCTATACACGCTTGGCAAAAATATGCAAAACTGCTAATTTGCAAATACATCTGCTTGCCAGCGCGTATCGCCAATACTCCAACAATCCGGAAAAACTGAACTTACCTGACATCCTGTGGCATCCAGAGGCATCCTGTGGCATCCGTGCATCCTGCGCATCCAGTCCTGTGGTCCGAGATCGTCACCTGAAAAGAGAAGAGACATTAAAAAACTAATTAATTTTGGTTTTATAACAACGCATCTGGTGCTGCAACAACAATCGCAGACCAGCCTATACACGCTTGGCAAAAATATGCAAAACTGCTAATTTGCAAATACATCTGCTTGCCAGCGCGTATCGCCAATACTCCAACAATCCGGAAAAACTGAACTTACCTGACATCCTGTGGCATCCTGAGGCATCCTGTGGCATCCGTGCATCCTGCGCATCCAGTCCTGTGGTCCGAGATCGTCACCTGAAAAGAGAAGAAACATTAAAAAACTAATCAACATTGGTTTTATAACACATCTGGCGCTGCAACAACAATCGCAGCCCAGCCTATACACGCTTGGCAAAAATATGCAAAACTGCTAATTTGCAAATACATCTGCTTGCCAGCGCGTATCGCCAATACTCCAACAATCCGGAAAAACTGAACTTACCTGACATCCTGTGGCATCCAGAGGCATCCTGTGGCATCCGTGCATCCTGCGCATCCAGTCCTGTGGTCCGAGATCGTCACCTGAAAAGAGAAGAAACATTAAAAAACTAATTAATTTTGGTTTTATAACAACGCATCTGGTGCTGCAACAACAATCGCAGCCCAGCCTATACACGCTTGGCAAAAATATGCAAAACTGCTAATTTGCAAATACATCTGCTTGCCAGCGCGTATCGCCAATACTCCAACAATCCGGAAAAACTGAACTTACCTGACATCCTGTGGCATCCAGAGGCATCCTGTGGCATCCGTGCATCCTGCGCATCCAGTCCTGTGGTCCGAGATCGTCACCTGAAAAGAGAAGAAACATTAAAAAACTAATTAATCTTGGTTTTATAACAACACATCTGGCTCTGCAACAACAATCGCAGCCCAGCCTATACACGCTTGGCAAAAATATGCAAAACTGCTAATTTGCACATTCAACTGCTTCCATGCGCGCATCGCCAATACTCCAACAATCCGGAAAAACTGAACTTACCTGACATCCCGTGGCATCCTGTGGCATCCGTGCATCCTGCGCATCCAGTCCCGTGGTCCGAGGTCGTCACCTGAAAAGAGAAGAAACATTAAAAAGCTAATTAATTTTGGTTTTATAACAACACATCTGGCGCTGCAACAACAATCGCAGCCCAGCCTATACACATTTGGCAAAAATATGCAAAACTGCTAATTTGCAAATACATCTGCTTGCCAGCGCGTATCGCCAATACTCCAACAATCCGGAAAAACTGAACTTACCTGACATCCTGTGGCATCCAGAGGCATCCTGTGGCATCCGTGCATCCTGCGCATCCAGTCCTGTGGTCCGAGATCGTCACCTGAAAAGAGAAGAGACATTAAAAAACTAATTAATTTTGGTTTTATAACAACGCATCTGGTGCTGCAACAACAATCGCAGACCAGCCTATACACGCTTGGCAAAAATATGCAAAACTGCTAATTTGCAAATACATCTGCTTGCCAGCGCGTATCGCCAATACTCCAACAATCCGGAAAAACTGAACTTACCTGACATCCTGTGGCATCCTGAGGCATCCTGTGGCATCCGTGCATCCTGCGCATCCAGTCCTGTGGTCCGAGATCGTCACCTGAAAAGAGAAGAAACATTAAAAAACTAATCAACATTGGTTTTATAACACATCTGGCGCTGCAACAACAATCGCAGCCCAGCCTATACACGCTTGGCAAAAATATGCAAAACTGCTAATTTGCAAATACATCTGCTTGCCAGCGCGTATCGCCAATACTCCAACAATCCGGAAAAACTGAACTTACCTGACATCCTGTGGCATCCTGAGGCATCCTGTGGCATCCGTGCATCCTGCGCATCCAGTCCTGTGGTCCGAGATCGTCACCTGAAAAGAGAAGAAACATTAAAAAACTAATCAACATTGGTTTTATAACACATCTGGCGCTGCAACAACAATCGCAGCCCAGCCTATACACGCTTGGCAAAAATATGCAAAACTGCTAATTTGCAAATACATCTGCTTGCCAGCGCGTATCGCCAATACTCCAACAATCCGGAAAAACTGAACTTACCTGACATCCTGTGGCATCCAGAGGCATCCTGTGGCATCCGTGCATCCTGCGCATCCAGTCCTGTGGTCCGAGATCGTCACCTGAAAAGAGAAGAGACATTAAAAAACTAATTAATTTTGGTTTTATAACAACGCATCTGGCGCTGCAACAACAATCGCAGCCCAGCCTATACACGCTTGGCAAAAATATGCAAAACTGCTAATTTGCAAATACATCTGCTTGCCAGCGCGTATCGCCAATACTCCAACAATCCGGAAAAACTGAACTTACCTGACATCCTGTGGCATCCTGAGGCATCCTGTGGCATCCGTGCATCCTGCGCATCCAGTCCTGTGGTCCGAGGTCGTCACCTGAAAAGAGAAGAAACATTAAAAAACTAATCAACATTGGTTTTATAACACATCTGGCGCTGCAACAACAATCGCAGCCCAGCCTATACACGCTTGGCAAAAATATGCAAAACTGCTAATTTGCAAATACATCTGCTTGCCAGCGCGTATCGCCAATACTCCAACAATCCGGAAAAACTGAACTTACCTGACATCCTGTGGCATCCTGAGGCATCCTGTGGCATCCGTGCATCCTGCGCATCCAGTCCTGTGGTCCGAGATCGTCACCTGAAAAGAGAAGAAACATTAAAAAACTAATCAACATTGGTTTTATAACACATCTGGCGCTGCAACAACAATCGCAGCCCAGCCTATACACGCTTGGCAAAAATATGCAAAACTGCTAATTTGCAAATACATCTGCTTGCCAGCGCGTATCGCCAATACTCCAACAATCCGGAAAAACTGAACTTACCTGACATCCTGTGGCATCCTGAGGCATCCTGTGGCATCCGTGCATCCTGCGCATCCAGTCCTGTGGTCCGAGATCGTCACCTGAAAAGAGAAGAAACATTAAAAAACTAATCAACATTGGTTTTATAACACATCTGGCGCTGCAACAACAATCGCAGCCCAGCCTATACACGCTTGGCAAAAATATGCAAAACTGCTAATTTGCAAATACATCTGCTTGCCAGCGCGTATCGCCAATACTCCAACAATCCGGAAAAACTGAACTTACCTGACATCCTGTGGCATCCAGAGGCATCCTGTGGCATCCGTGCATCCTGCGCATCCAGTCCTGTGGTCCGAGATCGTCACCTGAAAAGAGAAGAAACATTAAAAAACTAATTAATTTTGGTTTTATAACAACGCATCTGGCGCTGCAACAACAATCGCAGCCCAGCCTATACACGCTTGGCAAAAATATGCAAAACTGCTAATTTGCAAATACATCTGCTTGCCAGCGCGTATCGCCAATACTCCAACAATCCGGAAAAACTGAACTTACCTGACATCCTGTGGCATCCAGAGGCATCCTGTGGCATCCGTGCATCCTGCGCATCCAGTCCTGTGGTCCGAGATCGTCACCTGAAAAGAGAAGAAACATTAAAAAACTAATCAACATTGGTTTTATAACACATCTGGCGCTGCAACAACAATCGCAGCCCAGCCTATACACGCTTGGCAAAAATATGCAAAACTGCTAATTTGCAAATACATCTGCTTGCCAGCGCGTATCGCCAATACTCCAACAATCCGGAAAAACTGAACTTACCTGACATCCTGTGGCATCCTGAGGCATCCTGTGGCATCCGTGCATCCTGCGCATCCAGTCCCGTGGTCCGAGGTCGTCACCTGAAAAGAGAAGAAACATTAAAAAACTAATCAACATTGGTTTTATAACACATCTGGCGCTGCAACAACAATCGCAGCCCAGCCTATACACGCTTGGCAAAAATATGCAAAACTGCTAATTTGCAAATACATCTGCTTGCCAGCGCGTATCGCCAATACTCCAACAATCCGGAAAAACTGAACTTACCTGACATCCTGTGGCATCCTGAGGCATCCTGTGGCATCCGTGCATCCTGCGCATCCAGTCCTGTGGTCCGAGGTCGTCACCTGAAAAGAGAAGAAACATTAAAAAACTAATCAACATTGGTTTTATAACACATCTGGCGCTGCAACAACAATCGCAGCCCAGCCTATACACGCTTGGCAAAAATATGCAAAACTGCTAATTTGCAAATACATCTGCTTGCCAGCGCGTATCGCCAATACTCCAACAATCCGGAAAAACTGAACTTACCTGACATCCTGTGGCATCCTGAGGCATCCTGTGGCATCCGTGCATCCTGCGCATCCAGTCCTGTGGTCCGAGATCGTCACCTGAAAAGAGAAGAAACATTAAAAAACTAATCAACATTGGTTTTATAACACATCTGGCGCTGCAACAACAATCGCAGCCCAGCCTATACACGCTTGGCAAAAATATGCAAAACTGCTAATTTGCAAATACATCTGCTTGCCAGCGCGTATCGCCAATACTCCAACAATCCGGAAAAACTGAACTTACCTGACATCCTGTGGCATCCTGAGGCATCCTGTGGCATCCGTGCATCCTGCGCATCCAGTCCTGTGGTCCGAGATCGTCACCTGAAAAGAGAAGAAACATTAAAAAACTAATTAATTTTGGTTTTATAACAACCATCTGGCGCTGCAACAACAATCGCAGCCCAGCCTATACACGCTTGGCAAAAATATGCAAAACTGCTAATTTGCAAATACATCTGCTTGCCAGCGCGTATCGCCAATACTCCAACAATCCGGAAAAACTGAACTTACCTGACATCCTGTGGCATCCAGAGGCATCCTGTGGCATCCGTGCATCCTGCGCATCCAGTCCTGTGGTCCGAGATCGTCACCTGAAAAGAGAAGAGACATTAAAAAACTAATTAATTTTGGTTTTATAACAACGCATCTGGTGCTGCAACAACAATCGCAGCCCAGCCTATACACGCTTGGCAAAAATATGCAAAACTGCTAATTTGCAAATACATCTGCTTGCCAGCGCGTATCGCCAATACTCCAACAATCCGGAAAAACTGAACTTACCTGACATCCTGTGGCATCCTGAGGCATCCTGTGGCATCCGTGCATCCTGCGCATCCAGTCCTGTGGTCCGAGGTCGTCACCTGAAAAGAGAAGAAACATTAAAAAACTAATCAACATTGGTTTTATAACACATCTGGCGCTGCAACAACAATCGCAGCCCAGCTATACACGCTTGGCAAAAATATGCAAAACTGCTAATTTGCAAATACATCTGCTTGCCAGCGCGTATCGCCAATACTCCAACAATCCGGAAAAACTGAACTTACCTGACATCCTGTGGCATCCTGAGGCATCCTGTGGCATCCGTGCATCCTGCGCATCCAGTCCTGTGGTCCGAGATCGTCACCTGAAAAGAGAAGAAACATTAAAAAACTAATTAACATTGGTTTTATAACACATCTGGCGCTGCAACAACAATCGCAGCCCAGCCTATACACGCTTGGCAAAAATATGCAAAACTGCTAATTTGCAAATACATCTGCTTGCCAGCGCGTATCGCCAATACTCCAACAATCCGGAAAAACTGAACTTACCTGACATCCTGTGGCATCCTGAGGCATCCTGTGGCATCCGTGCATCCTGCGCATCCAGTCCTGTGGTCCGAGGTCGTCACCTGAAAAGAGAAGAAACATTAAAAAACTAATCAACATTGGTTTTATAACACATCTGGCGCTGCAACAACAATCGCAGCCCAGCCTATACACGCTTGGCAAAAATATGCAAAACTGCTAATTTGCAAATACATCTGCTTGCCAGCGCGTATCGCCAATACTCCAACAATCCGGAAAAACTGAACTTACCTGACATCCTGTGGCATCCAGAGGCATCCTGTGGCATCCGTGCATCCTGCGCATCCAGTCCTGTGGTCCGAGATCGTCACCTGAAAAGAGAAGAAACATTAAAAAACTAATTAATTTTGGTTTTATAACAACGCATCTGGCGCTGCAACAACAATCGCAGCCCAGCCTATACACGCTTGGCAAAAATATGCAAAACTGCTAATTTGCAAATACATCTGCTTGCCAGCGCGTATCGCCAATACTCCAACAATCCGGAAAAACTGAACTTACCTGACATCCTGTGGCATCCTGGGCTGTGGCATCCGTGCATCCTGCGCATCCAGTCCTGTGGTCCGAGATCGTCACCTGAAAAGAGAAGAAACATTAAAAAACTAATCAACATTGGTTTTATAACACATCTGGCGCTGCAACAACAATCGCAGCCCAGCCTATACACGCTTGGCAAAAATATGCAAAACTGCTAATTTGCAAATACATCTGCTTGCCAGCGCGTATCGCCAATACTCCAACAATCCGGAAAAACTGAACTTACCTGACATCCTGTGGCATCCAGAGGCATCCTGTGGCATCCGTGCATCCTGCGCATCCAGTCCTGTGGTCCGAGATCGTCACCTGAAAAGAGAAGAAACATTAAAAAACTAATTAACATTGGTTTTATAACACATCTGGCGCTGCAACAACAATCGCAGCCCAGCCTATACACGCTTGGCAAAAATATGCAAAACTGCTAATTTGCAAATACATCTGCTTGCCAGCGCGTATCGCCAATACTCCAACAATCCGGAAAAACTGAACTTACCTGACATCCTGTGGCATCCAGAGGCATCCTGTGGCATCCGTGCATCCTGCGCATCCAGTCCTGTGGTCCGAGATCGTCACCTGAAAAGAGAAGAAACATTAAAAAACTAATTAATTTTGGTTTTATAACAACGCATCTGGCGCTGCAACAACAATCGCAGCCCAGCCTATACACGCTTGGCAAAAATATGCAAAACTGCTAATTTGCAAATACATCTGCTTGCCAGCGCGTATCGCCAATACTCCAACAATCCGGAAAAACTGAACTTACCTGACATCCTGTGGCATCCTGTGGCATCCGTGCATCCTGCGCATCCAGTCCTGTGGTCCGAGATCGTCACCTGAAAAGAGAAGAAACATTAAAAAACTAATCAACATTGGTTTTATAACACATCTGGCGCTGCAACAACAATCGCAGCCCAGCCTATACACGCTTGGCAAAAATATGCAAAACTGCTAATTTGCAAATACATCTGCTTGCCAGCGCGTATCGCCAATACTCCAACAATCCGGAAAAACTGAACTTACCTGACATCCTGTGGCATCCAGAGGCATCCTGTGGCATCCGTGCATCCTGCGCATCCAGTCCTGTGGTCCGAGATCGTCACCTGAAAAGAGAAGAAACATTAAAAAACTAATTAACATTGGTTTTATAACACATCTGGCGCTGCAACAACAATCGCAGCCCAGCCTATACACGCTTGGCAAAAATATGCAAAACTGCTAATTTGCAAATACATCTGCTTGCCAGCGCGTATCGCCAATACTCCAACAATCCGGAAAAACTGAACTTACCTGACATCCTGTGGCATCCTGAGGCATCCTGTGGCATCCGTGCATCCTGCGCATCCAGTCCTGTGGTCCGAGATCGTCACCTGAAAAGAGAAGAAACATTAAAAAACTAATTAATTTTGGTTTTATAACAACGCATCTGGTGCTGCAACAACAATCGCAGCCCAGCCTATACACGCTTGGCAAAAATATGCAAAACTGCTAATTTGCAAATACATCTGCTTGCCAGCGCGTATCGCCAATACTCCAACAATCCGGAAAAACTGAACTTACCTGACATCCTGTGGCATCCTGAGGCATCCTGTGGCATCCGTGCATCCTGCGCATCCAGTCCTGTGGTCCGAGGTCGTCACCTGAAAAGAGAAGAAACATTAAAAAACTAATCAACATTGGTTTTATAACACATCTGGCGCTGCAACAACAATCGCAGCCCAGCCTATACACGCTTGGCAAAAATATGCAAAACTGCTAATTTGCAAATACATCTGCTTGCCAGCGCGTATCGCCAATACTCCAACAATCCGGAAAAACTGAACTTACCTGACATCCTGTGGCATCCAGAGGCATCCTGTGGCATCCGTGCATCCTGCGCATCCAGTCCTGTGGTCCGAGATCGTCACCTGAAAAGAGAAGAAACATTAAAAAACTAATTAACATTGGTTTTATAACACATCTGGCGCTGCAACAACAATCGCAGCCCAGCCTATACACGCTTGGCAAAAATATGCAAAACTGCTAATTTGCAAATACATCTGCTTGCCAGCGCGTATCGCCAATACTCCAACAATCCGGAAAAACTGAACTTACCTGACATCCTGTGGCATCCAGGGCATCCTGTGGCATCCGTGCATCCTGCGCATCCAGTCCTGTGGTCCGAGATCGTCACCTGAAAAGAGAAGAGACATTAAAAAACTAATTAATTTTGGTTTTATAACAACGCATCTGGTGCTGCAACAACAATCGCAGCCCAGCCTATACACGCTTGGCAAAAATATGCAAAACTGCTAATTTGCAAATACATCTGCTTGCCAGCGCGTATCGCCAATACTCCAACAATCCGGAAAAACTGAACTTACCTGACTTCCTGTGGCATCCTGAGGCATCCTGTGGCATCCGTGCATCCTGCGCATCCAGTCCTGTGGTCCGAGATCGTCACCTGAAAAGAGAAGAAACATTAAAAAACTAATCAACATTGGTTTTATAACACATCTGGCGCTGCAACAACAATCGCAGCCCAGCCTATACACGCTTGGCAAAAATATGCAAAACTGCTAATTTGCAAATACATCTGCTTGCCAGCGCGTATCGCCAATACTCCAACAATCCGGAAAAACTGAACTTACCTGACATCCTGTGGCATCCAGAGGCATCCTGTGGCATCCGTGCATCCTGCGCATCCAGTCCTGTGGTCCGAGATCGTCACCTGAAAAGAGAAGAAACATTAAAAAACTAATTAACATTGGTTTTATAACACATCTGGCGCTGCAACAACAATCGCAGCCCAGCCTATACACGCTTGGCAAAAATATGCAAAACTGCTAATTTGCAAATACATCTGCTTGCCAGCGCGTATCGCCAATACTCCAACAATCCGGAAAAACTGAACTTACCTGACATCCTGTGGCATCCAGAGGCATCCTGTGGCATCCGTGCATCCTGCGCATCCAGTCCTGTGGTCCGAGATCGTCACCTGAAAAGAGAAGAGACATTAAAAAACTAATTAATTTTGGTTTTATAACAACGCATCTGGTGCTGCAACAACAATCGCAGCCCAGCCTATACACGCTTGGCAAAAATATGCAAAACTGCTAATTTGCAAATACATCTGCTTGCCAGCGCGTATCGCCAATACTCCAACAATCCGGAAAAACTGAACTTACCTGACATCCTGTGGCATCCAGAGGCATCCTGTGGCATCCGTGCATCCTGCGCATCCAGTCCTGTGGTCCGAGGTCGTCACCTGAAAAGAGAAGAAACATTAAAAAACTAATTAATTTTGGTTTTATAACACGCATCTGGCGCTGCAACAACAATCGCAGCCCAGCCTATACACGCTTGGCAAAAATATGCAAAACTGCTAATTTGCAAATACATCTGCTTGCCAGCGCGTATCGCCAATACTCCAACAATCCGGAAAAACTGAACTTACCTGACATCCTGTGGCATCCTGAGGCATCCTGTGGCATCCGTGCATCCTGCGCATCCAGTCCTGTGGTCCGAGATCGTCACCTGAAAAGAGAAGAAACATTAAAAAACTAATCAACATTGGTTTTATAACACATCTGGCGCTGCAACAACAATCGCAGCCCAGCCTATACACGCTTGGCAAAAATATGCAAAACTGCTAATTTGCAAATACATCTGCTTGCCAGCGCGTATCGCCAATACTCCAACAATCCGGAAAAACTGAACTTACCTGACATCCTGTGGCATCCTGAGGCATCCTGTGGCATCCGTGCATCCTGCGCATCCAGTCCTGTGGTCCGAGATCGTCACCTGAAAAGAGAAGAAACATTAAAAAACTAATTAACATTGGTTTTATAACACATCTGGCGCTGCAACAACAATCGCAGCCCAGCCTATACACGCTTGGCAAAAATATGCAAAACTGCTAATTTGCAAATACATCTGCTTGCCAGCGCGTATCGCCAATACTCCAACAATCCGGAAAAACTGAACTTACCTGACATCCTGTGGCATCCTGAGGCATCCTGTGGCATCCGTGCATCCTGCGCATCCAGTCCTGTGGTCCGAGATCGTCACCTGAAAAGAGAAGAAACATTAAAAAACTAATCAACATTGGTTTTATAACACATCTGGCGCTGCAACAACAATCGCAGCCCAGCCTATACACGCTTGGCAAAAATATGCAAAACTGCTAATTTGCAAATACATCTGCTTGCCAGCGCGTATCGCCAATACTCCAACAATCCGGAAAAACTGAACTTACCTGACATCCTGTGGCATCCAGAGGCATCCTGTGGCATCCGTGCATCCTGCGCATCCAGTCCTGTGGTCCGAGATCGTCACCTGAAAAGAGAAGAAACATTAAAAAACTAATTAATTTTGGTTTTATAACAACGCATCTGGTGCTGCAACAACAATCGCAGCCCAGCCTATACACGCTTGGCAAAAATATGCAAAACTGCTAATTTGCAAATACATCTGCTTGCCAGCGCGTATCGCCAATACTCCAACAATCCGGAAAAACTGAACTTACCTGACATCCTGTGGCATCCTGAGGCATCCTGTGGCATCCGTGCATCCTGCGCATCCAGTCCTGTGGTCCGAGATCGTCACCTGAAAAGAGAAGAAACATTAAAAAACTAATCAACATTGGTTTTATAACACATCTGGCGCTGCAACAACAATCGCAGCCCAGCCTATACACGCTTGGCAAAAATATGCAAAACTGCTAATTTGCAAATACATCTGCTTGCCAGCGCGTATCGCCAATACTCCAACAATCCGGAAAAACTGAACTTACCTGACATCCTGTGGCATCCAGAGGCATCCTGTGGCATCCGTGCATCCTGCGCATCCAGTCCTGTGGTCCGAGATCGTCACCTGAAAAGAGAAGAAACATTAAAAAACTAATTAATTTTGGTTTTATAACAACGCATCTGGTGCTGCAACAACAATCGCAGCCCAGCCTATACACGCTTGGCAAAAATATGCAAAACTGCTAATTTGCAAATACATCTGCTTGCCAGCGCGTATCGCCAATACTCCAACAATCCGGAAAAACTGAACTTACCTGACATCCTGTGGCATCCTGAGGCATCCTGTGGCATCCGTGCATCCTGCGCATCCAGTCCTGTGGTCCGAGATCGTCACCTGAAAAGAGAAGAAACATTAAAAAACTAATCAACATTGGTTTTATAACACATCTGGCGCTGCAACAACAATCGCAGCCCAGCCTATACACGCTTGGCAAAAATATGCAAAACTGCTAATTTGCAAATACATCTGCTTGCCAGCGCGTATCGCCAATACTCCAACAATCCGGAAAAACTGAACTTACCTGACATCCTGTGGCATCCTGAGGCATCCTGTGGCATCCGTGCATCCTGCGCATCCAGTCCTGTGGTCCGAGATCGTCACCTGAAAAGAGAAGAAACATTAAAAAACTAATTAACATTGGTTTTATAACACATCTGGCGCTGCAACAACAATCGCAGCCCAGCTCTATACACTTGGCAAAAATATGCAAAACTGCTAATTTGCAAATACATCTGCTTGCCAGCGCGTATCGCCAATACTCCAACAATCCGGAAAAACTGAACTTACCTGACATCCTGTGGCATCCAGAGGCATCCTGTGGCATCCGTGCATCCTGCGCATCCAGTCCTGTGGTCCGAGATCGTCACCTGAAAAGAGAAGAAACATTAAAAAACTAATTAATTTTGGTTTTATAACAACACGCATCTGGTGCTGCAACAACAATCGCAGCCCAGCCTATACACGCTTGGCAAAAATATGCAAAACTGCTAATTTGCAAATACATCTGCTTGCCAGCGCGTATCGCCAATACTCCAACAATCCGGAAAAACTGAACTTACCTGACATCCTGTGGCATCCTGAGGCATCCTGTGGCATCCGTGCATCCTGCGCATCCAGTCCTGTGGTCCGAGGTCGTCACCTGAAAAGAGAAGAAACATTAAAAAACTAATCAACATTGGTTTTATAACACATCTGGCGCTGCAACAACAATCGCAGCCCAGCCTATACACGCTTGGCAAAAATATGCAAAACTGCTAATTTGCAAATACATCTGCTTGCCAGCGCGTATCGCCAATACTCCAACAATCCGGAAAAACTGAACTTACCTGACATCCTGTGGCATCCAGAGGCATCCTGTGGCATCCGTGCATCCTGCGCATCCAGTCCTGTGGTCCGAGATCGTCACCTGAAAAGAGAAGAAACATTAAAAAACTAATTAACATTGGTTTTATAACACATCTGGCGCTGCAACAACAATCGCAGCCCAGCCTATACACGCTTGGCAAAAATATGCAAAACTGCTAATTTGCAAATACATCTGCTTGCCAGCGCGTATCGCCAATACTCCAACAATCCGGAAAAACTGAACTTACCTGACATCCTGTGGCATCCAGAGGCATCCTGTGGCATCCGTGCATCCTGCGCATC
Source organism: Scaptomyza hsui (assembly GCA_018152825.1). Classification (NCBI taxonomy): domain Eukaryota; kingdom Metazoa; phylum Arthropoda; class Insecta; order Diptera; family Drosophilidae; genus Scaptomyza; species Scaptomyza hsui. The sequence goes on from JAECXO010000279.1 coordinate 50,056, forward strand.
CAGTCCTGTGGTCCGAGATCGTCACCTGAAAAGAGAAGAGACATTAAAAAACTAATTAATTTTGGTTTTATAACAACGCATCTGGTGCTGCAACAACAATCGCAGCCCAGCCTATACACGCTTGGCAAAAATATGCAAAACTGCTAATTTGCAAATACATCTGCTTGCCAGCGCGTATCGCCAATACTCCAACAATCCGGAAAAACTGAACTTACCTGACATCCTGTGGCATCCTGAGGCATCCTGTGGCATCCGTGCATCCTGCGCATCCAGTCCTGTGGTCCGAGGTCGTCACCTGAAAAGAGAAGAAACATTAAAAAACTAATCAATTTTGGTTTTATAACAGCATCTGGCGCTGCAACAACAATCGCAGCCCAGCCTATACACGCTTGGCAAAAATATGCAAAACTGCTAATTTGCAAATACATCTGCTTGCCAGCGCGTATCGCCAATACTCCAACAATCCGGAAAAACTGAACTTACCTGACATCCTGTGGCATCCTGAGGCATCCTGTGGCATCCGTGCATCCTGCGCATCCAGTCCTGTGGTCCGAGATCGTCACCTGAAAAGAGAAGAAACATTAAAAAACTAATCAACATTGGTTTTATAACACATCTGGCGCTGCAACAACAATCGCAGCCCAGCCTATACACGCTTGGCAAAAATATGCAAAACTGCTAATTTGCAAATACATCTGCTTGCCAGCGCGTATCGCCAATACTCCAACAATCCGGAAAAACTGAACTTACCTGACATCCTGTGGCATCCAGAGGCATCCTGTGGCATCCGTGCATCCTGCGCATCCAGTCCTGTGGTCCGAGATCGTCACCTGAAAAGAGAAGAAACATTAAAAAACTAATCAACATTGGTTTTATAACAACATCTGGCGCTGCAACAACAATCGCAGCCCAGCCTATACACGCTTGGCAAAAATATGCAAAACTGCTAATTTGCAAATACATCTGCTTGCCAGCGCGTATCGCCAATACTCCAACAATCCGGAAAAACTGAACTTACCTGACATCCTGTGGCATCTAGAGGCATCCTGTGGCATCCGTGCATCCTGCGCATCCAGTCCTGTGGTCCGAGATCGTCACCTGAAAAGAGAAGAAACATTAAAAAACTAATTAATCTTGGTTTTATAACAACACATCTGGCTCTGCAACAACAATCGCAGCCCAGCCTATACACGCTTGGCAAAAATATGCAAAACTGCTAATTTGCAAATACATCTGCTTGCCAGCGCGTATCGCCAATACTCCAACAATCCGGAAAAACTGAACTTACCTGACATCCTGTGGCATCCAGAGGCATCCTGTGGCATCCGTGCATCCTGCGCATCCAGTCCTGTGGTCCGAGATCGTCACCTGAAAAGAGAAGAAACATTAAAAAACTAATCAACATTGGTTTTATAACACATCTGGCGCTGCAACAACAATCGCAGCCCAGCCTATACACGCTTGGCAAAAATATGCAAAACTGCTAATTTGCAAATACATCTGCTTGCCAGCGCGTATCGCCAATACTCCAACAATCCGGAAAAACTGAACTTACCTGACATCCTGTGGCATCCAGAGGCATCCTGTGGCATCCGTGCATCCTGCGCATCCAGTCCTGTGGTCCGAGATCGTCACCTGAAAAGAGAAGAAACATTAAAAAACTAATTAACATTGGTTTTATAACACATCTGGCGCTGCAACAACAATCGCAGCCCAGCCTATACACGCTTGGCAAAAATATGCAAAACTGCTAATTTGCAAATACATCTGCTTGCCAGCGCGTATCGCCAATACTCCAACAATCCGGAAAAACTGAACTTACCTGACATCCTGTGGCATCCTGAGGCATCCTGTGGCATCCGTGCATCCTGCGCATCCAGTCCTGTGGTCCGAGGTCGTCACCTGAAAAGAGAAGAAACATTAAAAAACTAATCAACATTGGTTTTATAACACATCTGGCGCTGCAACAACAATCGCAGCCCAGCCTATACACGCTTGGCAAAAATATGCAAAACTGCTAATTTGCAAATACATCTGCTTGCCAGCGCGTATCGCCAATACTCCAACAATCCGGAAAAACTGAACTTACCTGACATCCTGTGGCATCCTGAGGCATCCTGTGGCATCCGTGCATCCTGCGCATCCAGTCCTGTGGTCCGAGATCGTCACCTGAAAAGAGAAGAAACATTAAAAAACTAATCAACATTGGTTTTATAACACATCTGGCGCTGCAACAACAATCGCAGCCCAGCCTATACACGCTTGGCAAAAATATGCAAAACTGCTAATTTGCAAATACATCTGCTTGCCAGCGCGTATCGCCAATACTCCAACAATCCGGAAAAACTGAACTTACCTGACATCCTGTGGCATCCAGAGGCATCCTGTGGCATCCGTGCATCCTGCGCATCCAGTCCTGTGGTCCGAGATCGTCACCTGAAAAGAGAAGAAACATTAAAAAACTAATTAACATTGGTTTTATAACACATCTGGCGCTGCAACAACAATCGCAGCCCAGCCTATACACGCTTGGCAAAAATATGCAAAACTGCTAATTTGCAAATACATCTGCTTGCCAGCGCGTATCGCCAATACTCCAACAATCCGGAAAAACTGAACTTACCTGACATCCTGTGGCATCCAGAGGCATCCTGTGGCATCCGTGCATCCTGCGCATCCAGTCCTGTGGTCCGAGATCGTCACCTGAAAAGAGAAGAAACATTAAAAAACTAATTAATTTTGGTTTTATAACAACGCATCTGGTGCTGCAACAACAATCGCAGCCCAGCCTATACACGCTTGGCAAAAATATGCAAAACTGCTAATTTGCAAATACATCTGCTTGCCAGCGCGTATCGCCAATACTCCAACAATCCGGAAAAACTGAACTTACCTGACATCCTGTGGCATCCTGAGGCATCCTGTGGCATCCGTGCATCCTGCGCATCCAGTCCTGTGGTCCGAGGTCGTCACCTGAAAAGAGAAGAAACATTAAAAAACTAATTAATTTTGGTTTTATAACAACGCATCTGGTGCTGCAACAACAATCGCAGCCCAGCCTATACACGCTTGGCAAAAATATGCAAAACTGCTAATTTGCAAATACATCTGCTTGCCAGCGCGTATCGCCAATACTCCAACAATCCGGAAAAACTGAACTTACCTGACATCCTGTGGCATCCTGAGGCATCCTGTGGCATCCGTGCATCCTGCGCATCCAGTCCTGTGGTCCGAGATCGTCACCTGAAAAGAGAAGAAACATTAAAAAACTAATCAACATTGGTTTTATAACACATCTGGCGCTGCAACAACAATCGCAGCCCAGCCTATACACGCTTGGCAAAAATATGCAAAACTGCTAATTTGCAAATACATCTGCTTGCCAGCGCGTATCGCCAATACTCCAACAATCCGGAAAAACTGAACTTACCTGACATCCTGTGGCATCCTGAGGCATCCTGTGGCATCCGTGCATCCTGCGCATCCAGTCCTGTGGTCCGAGGTCGTCACCTGAAAAGAGAAGAAACATTAAAAAACTAATCAACATTGGTTTTATAACACATCTGGCGCTGCAACAACAATCGCAGCCCAGCCTATACACGCTTGGCAAAAATATGCAAAACTGCTAATTTGCAAATACATCTGCTTGCCAGCGCGTATCGCCAATACTCCAACAATCCGGAAAAACTGAACTTACCTGACATCCTGTGGCATCCAGAGGCATCCTGTGGCATCCGTGCATCCTGCGCATCCAGTCCTGTGGTCCGAGATCGTCACCTGAAAAGAGAAGAAACATTAAAAAACTAATTAATTTTGGTTTTATAACACATCTGGCGCTGCAACAACAATCGCAGCCCAGCCTATACACGCTTGGCAAAAATATGCAAAACTGCTAATTTGCAAATACATCTGCTTGCCAGCGCGTATCGCCAATACTCCAACAATCCGGAAAAACTGAACTTACCTGACATCCTGTGGCATCCTGAGGCATCCTGTGGCATCCGTGCATCCTGCGCATCCAGTCCTGTGGTCCGAGGTCGTCACCTGAAAAGAGAAGAAACATTAAAAAACTAATCAACATTGGTTTTATAACACATCTGGCGCTGCAACAACAATCGCAGCCCAGCCTATACACGCTTGGCAAAAATATGCAAAACTGCTAATTTGCAAATACATCTGCTTGCCAGCGCGTATCGCCAATACTCCAACAATCCGGAAAAACTGAACTTACCTGACATCCTGTGGCATCCAGAGGCATCCTGTGGCATCCGTGCATCCTGCGCATCCAGTCCTGTGGTCCGAGATCGTCACCTGAAAAGAGAAGAAACATTAAAAAACTAATCAACATTGGTTTTATAACACATCTGGCGCTGCAACAACAATCGCAGCCCAGCCTATACACGCTTGGCAAAAATATGCAAAACTGCTAATTTGCAAATACATCTGCTTGCCAGCGCGTATCGCCAATACTCCAACAATCCGGAAAAACTGAACTTACCTGACATCCTGTGGCATCCAGAGGCATCCTGTGGCATCCGTGCATCCTGCGCATCCAGTCCTGTGGTCCGAGATCGTCACCTGAAAAGAGAAGAAACATTAAAAAACTAATTAATTTTGGTTTTATTACAACACATCTGGCGCTGCAACAACAATCGCAGCCCAGCCTATACACGCTTGGCAAAAATATGCAAAACTGCTAATTTGCAAATACATCTGCTTGCCAGCGCGTATCGCCAATACTCCAACAATCCGGAAAAACTGAACTTACCTGACATCCTGTGGCATCCTGTGGCATCCGTGCATCCTGCGCATCCCGTCCTGTGGTCCGAGGTCGTCACCTGAAAAGAGAAGAAACATTAAAAAACTAATCAACATTGGTTTTATAACACATCTGGCGCTGCAACAACAATCGCAGCCCAGCCTATACACGCTTGGCAAAAATATGCAAAACTGCTAATTTGCAAATACATCTGCTTGCCAGCGCGTATCGCCAATACTCCAACAATCCGGAAAAACTGAACTTACCTGACATCCTGTGGCATCCAGAGGCATCCTGTGGCATCCGTGCATCCTGCGCATCCAGTCCTGTGGTCCGAGATCGTCACCTGAAAAGAGAAGAGACATTAAAAAACTAATTAATTTTGGTTTTATAACAACGCATCTGGTGCTGCAACAACAATCGCAGCCCAGCCTATACACGCTTGGCAAAAATATGCAAAACTGCTAATTTGCAAATACATCTGCTTGCCAGCGCGTATCGCCAATACTCCAACAATCCGGAAAAACTGAACTTACCTGACATCCTGTGGCATCCTGAGGCATCCTGTGGCATCCGTGCATCCTGCGCATCCAGTCCTGTGGTCCGAGATCGTCACCTGAAAAGAGAAGAAATATTAAAAAACATCAACATTGGTTTTATAACACATCTGGCGCTGTAAACACAATCGCAGCCCAGCCTATACACGCTTGGCAAAAATATGCAAAACTGCTAATTTGCAAATACATCTGCTTGCCAGCGCGTATCGCCAATACTCCAACAATCCGGAAAAACTGAACTTACCTGACATCCTGTGGCATCCTGAGGCATCCTGTGGCATCCGTGCATCCTGCGCATCCAGTCCTGTGGTCCGAGATCGTCACCTGAAAAGAGAAGAAACATTAAAAAACATCAACATTGGTTTTATAACACATCTGGCGCTGTAAACACAATCGCAGCCCAGCCTATACACGCTTGGCAAAAATATGCAAAACTGCTAATTTGCAAATACATCTGCTTGCCAGCGCGTATCGCCAATACTCCAACAATCCGGAAAAACTGAACTTACCTGACATCCTGTGGCATCCTAGAGGCATCCTGTGGCATCCGTGCATCCTGCGCATCCAGTCCTGTGGTCCGAGATCGTCACCTGAAAAGAGAAGAAACATTAAAAAACTAATTAATTTTGGTTTTATACAACACATCTGGCGCTGCAACAACAATCGCAGCCCAGCCTATACACGCTTGGCAAAAATATGCAAAACTGCTAATTTGCAAATACATCTGCTTGCCATGCGCGTATCGCCAATACTCCAACAATCCGGAAAAACTGAACTTACCTGACATCCTGTGGCATCCAGAGGCATCCTGTGGCATCCGTGCATCCTGCGCATCCAGTCCTGTGGTCCGAGATCGTCACCTGAAAAGAGAAGAAACATTAAAAAACTAATTAATTTTGGTTTTATAACAACGCATCTGGCGCTGCAACAACAATCGCAGCCCAGCCTATACACGCTTTGGCAAAAATATGCAAAACTGCTAATTTGCAAATACATCTGCTTGCCAGCGCGTATCGCCAATACTCCAACAATCCGGAAAAACTGAACTTACCTGACATCCTGTGGCATCCGAGGCATCCTGTGGCATCCGTGCATCCTGCGCATCCAGTCCTGTGGTCCGAGATCGTCACCTGAAAAGAGAAGAAACATTAAAAAACTAATTAATTTTGGTTTTATAACAACGCATCTGGTGCTGCAACAACAATCGCAGCCCAGCCTATACACGCTTGGCAAAAATATGCAAAACTGCTAATTTGCAAATACATCTGCTTGCCAGCGCGTATCGCCAATACTCCAACAATCCGGAAAAACTGAACTTACCTGACATCCTGTGGCATCCAGTGAGGCATCCTGTGGCATCCGTGCATCCTGCGCATCCAGTCCTGTGGTCCGAGATCGTCACCTGAAAAGAGAAGAAACATTAAAAAACTAATTAATTTTGGTTTTATAACAACGCATCTGGCGCTGCAACAACAATCGCAGCCCAGCCTATACACGCTTGGCAAAAATATGCAAAACTGCTAATTTGCAAATACATCTGCTTGCCAGCGCGTATCGCCAATACTCCAACAATCCGGAAAAACTGAACTTACCTGACATCCTGTGGCATCCTGAGGCATCCTGTGGCATCCGTGCATCCTGCGCATCCAGTCCTGTGGTCCGAGGTCGTCACCTGAAAAGAGAAGAAACATTAAAAAACTAATCAACATTGGTTTTATAACACATCTGGCGCTGCAACAACAATCGCAGCCCAGCCTATACACGCTTGGCAAAAATATGCAAAACTGCTAATTTGCAAATACATCTGCTTGCCAGCGCGTATCGCCAATACTCCAACAATCCGGAAAAACTGAACTTACCTGACATCCTGTGGCATCCAGAGGCATCCTGTGGCATCCGTGCATCCTGCGCATCCAGTCCTGTGGTCCGAGATCGTCACCTGAAAAGAGAAGAAACATTAAAAAACTAATTAACATTGGTTTTATAACACATCTGGCGCTGCAACAACAATCGCAGCCCAGCCTATACACGCTTGGCAAAAATATGCAAAACTGCTAATTTGCAAATACATCTGCTTGCCAGCGCGTATCGCCAATACTCCAACAATCCGGAAAAACTGAACTTACCTGACATCCTGTGGCATCCAGAGGCATCCTGTGGCATCCGTGCATCCTGCGCATCCAGTCCTGTGGTCCGAGATCGTCACCTGAAAAGAGAAGAAACATTAAAAAACTAATTAATTTTGGTTTTATAACAACGCATCTGGCGCTGCAACAACAATCGCAGCCCAGCCTATACACGCTTGGCAAAAATATGCAAAACTGCTAATTTGCAAATACATCTGCTTGCCAGCGCGTATCGCCAATACTCCAACAATCCGGAAAAACTGAACTTACCTGACATCCTGTGGCATCCAGAGGCATCCTGTGGCATCCGTGCATCCTGCGCATCCAGTCCTGTGGTCCGAGATCGTCACCTGAAAAGAGAAGAAACATTAAAAAACTAATCAATTTTGGTTTTATAACAACCATCTGGCGCTGCAACAACAATCGCAGCCCAGCCTATACACGCTTGGCAAAAATATGCAAAACTGCTAATTTGCAAATACATCTGCTTGCCAGCGCGTATCGCCAATACTCCAACAATCCGGAAAAACTGAACTTACCTGACATCCTGTGGCATCCTGAGGCATCCTGTGGCATCCGTGCATCCTGCGCATCCAGTCCTGTGGTCCGAGGTCGTCACCTGAAAAGAGAAGAAACATTAAAAAACTAATCAACATTGGTTTTATAACACATCTGGCGCTGCAACAACAATCGCAGCCCAGCCTATACACGCTTGGCAAAAATATGCAAAACTGCTAATTTGCAAATACATCTGCTTGCCAGCGCGTATCGCCAATACTCCAACAATCCGGAAAAACTGAACTTACCTGACATCCTGTGGCATCCAGAGGCATCCTGTGGCATCCGTGCATCCTGCGCATCCAGTCCTGTGGTCCGAGATCGTCACCTGAAAAGAGAAGAAACATTAAAAAACTAATTAATCTTTGGTTTTATAACAACACATCTGGCGCTGCAACAACAATCGCAGCCCAGCCTATACACGCTTGGCAAAAATATGCAAAACTGCTAATTTGCAAATACATCTGCTTGCCAGCGCGTATCGCCAATACTCCAACAATCCGGAAAAACTGAACTTACCTGACATCCTGTGGCATCCTGAGGCATCCTGTGGCATCCGTGCATCCTGCGCATCCAGTCCTGTGGTCCGAGATCGTCACCTGAAAAGAGAAGAAACATTAAAAAACTAATTAATTTTGGTTTTATAACAACGCATCTGGCGCTGCAACAACAATCGCAGCCCAGCCTATACACGTTTGGCAAAAATATGCAAAACTGCTAATTTGCAAATACATCTGCTTGCCAGCGCGTATCGCCAATACTCCAACAATCCGGAAAAACTGAACTTACCTGACATCCTGTGGCATCCAGAGGCATCCTGTGGCATCCGTGCATCCTGCGCATCCAGTCCTGTGGTCCGAGATCGTCACCTGAAAAGAGAAGAAACATTAAAAAACTAATTAATTTTGGTTTTATAACAACGCATCTGGCGCTGCAACAACAATCGCAGCCCAGCCTATACACGCTTGGCAAAAATATGCAAAACTGCTAATTTGCAAATACATCTGCTTGCCAGCGCGTATCGCCAATACTCCAACAATCCGGAAAAACTGAACTTACCTGACATCCTGTGGTGAGGCATCCTGTGGCATCCGTGCATCCTGCGCATCCAGTCCTGTGGTCCGAGATCGTCACCTGAAAAGAGAAGAAACATTAAAAAACTAATTAACATTGGTTTTATAACACATCTGGCGCTGCAACAACAATCGCAGCCCAGCCTATACACGCTTGGCAAAAATATGCAAAACTGCTAATTTGCAAATACATCTGCTTGCCAGCGCGTATCGCCAATACTCCAACAATCCGGAAAAACTGAACTTACCTGACATCCTGTGGCATCCAGAGGCATCCTGTGGCATCCGTGCATCCTGCGCATCCAGTCCTGTGGTCCGAGGTCGTCACCTGAAAAGAGAAGAAACATTAAAAAACTAATTAATTTTGGTTTTATAACAACGCATCTGGTGCTGCAACAACAATCGCAGCCCAGCCTATACACGCTTGGCAAAAATATGCAAAACTGCTAATTTGCAAATACATCTGCTTGCCAGCGCGTATCGCCAATACTCCAACAATCCGGAAAAACTGAACTTACCTGACATCCTGTGGCATCCAGAGGCATCCTGTGGCATCCGTGCATCCTGCGCATCCAGTCCTGTGGTCCGAGGTCGTCACCTGAAAAGAGAAGAAACATTAAAAAGCTAATTAATTTTGGTTTTATAACAACACATCTGGCGCTGCAACAACAATCGCAGCCCAGCCTATACACGCTTGGCAAAAATATGCAAAACTGCTAATTTGCAAATACATCTGCTTGCCAGCGCGTATCGCCAATACTCCAACAATCCGGAAAAACTGAACTTACCTGACATCCTGTGGCATCCTGAGGCATCCTGTGGCATCCGTGCATCCTGCGCATCCAGTCCTGTGGTCCGAGATCGTCACCTGAAAAGAGAAGAAACATTAAAAAACTAATCAACATTGGTTTTATAACACATCTGGCGCTGCAACAACAATCGCAGCCCAGCCTATACACGCTTGGCAAAAATATGCAAAACTGCTAATTTGCAAATACATCTGCTTGCCAGCGCGTATCGCCAATACTCCAACAATCCGGAAAAACTGAACTTACCTGACATCCTGTGGCATCTAGAGGCATCCTGTGGCATCCGTGCATCCTGCGCATCCAGTCCTGTGGTCCGAGATCGTCACCTGAAAAGAGAAGAAACATTAAAAAACTAATCAACATTGGTTTTATAACAACATCTGGCGCTGCAACAACAATCGCAGCCCAGCCTATACACGCTTGGCAAAAATATGCAAAACTGCTAATTTGCAAATACATCTGCTTGCCAGCGCGTATCGCCAATACTCCAACAATCCGGAAAAACTGAACTTACCTGACATCCTGTGGCATCCAGAGGCATCCTGTGGCATCCGTGCATCCTGCGCATCCAGTCCTGTGGTCCGAGATCGTCACCTGAAAAGAGAAGAAACATTAAAAAACTAATTAATTTTGGTTTTATAACAACGCATCTGGCGCTGCAACAACAATCGCAGCCCAGCCTATACACGCTTGGCAAAAATATGCAAAACTGCTAATTTGCAAATACATCTGCTTGCCAGCGCGTATCGCCAATACTCCAACAATCCGGAAAAACTGAACTTACCTGACATCCTGTGGCATCCTGAGGCATCCTGTGGCATCCGTGCATCCTGCGCATCCAGTCCTGTGGTCCGAGGTCGTCACCTGAAAAGAGAAGAAACATTAAAAAACTAATCAACATTGGTTTTATAACACATCTGGCGCTGCAACAACAATCGCAGCCCAGCCTATACACGCTTGGCAAAAATATGCAAAACTGCTAATTTGCAAATACATCTGCTTGCCAGCGCGTATCGCCAATACTCCAACAATCCGGAAAAACTGAACTTACCTGACATCCTGTGGCATCCAGAGGCATCCTGTGGCATCCGTGCATCCTGCGCATCCAGTCCTGTGGTCCGAGATCGTCACCTGAAAAGAGAAGAAACATTAAAAAACTAATCAACATTGGTTTTATAACAGCATCTGGCGCTGCAACAACAATCGCAGCCCAAAACACTTGTACAAAAATATGCAAAACTGCTAATTTGCAAATACATCTGCTTGCCAGCGCGTATATCATCCCAACAATCCGGAAAAACTGAACTTACCTGACATCCTGTGCATCCGAGGCATCCTGTGGCATCCGTGCATCCTGCGCATCCAGTCCTGTGGTCCGAGATCGTCACCTGAAAAGAGAAGAAACATTAAAAAACTAATTAATCTTGGTTTTATAACAACACATCTGGCGCTGCAACAACAATCGCAGCCCAGCCTATACACGCTTGGCAAAAATATGCAAAACTGCTAATTTGCAAATACATCTGCTTGCCAGCGCGTATCGCCAATACTCCAACAATCCGGAAAAACTGAACTTACCTGACATCCTGTGGCATCCTGAGGCATCCTGTGGCATCCGTGCATCCTGCGCATCCAGTCCTGTGGTCCGAGGTCGTCACCTGAAAAGAGAAGAAACATTAAAAAACTAATTAATTTTGGTTTTATAACACATCTGGCGCTGCAACAACAATCGCAGCCCAGCCTATACACATTTGGCAAAAATATGCAAAACTGCTAATTTGCAAATACATCTGCTTGCCAGCGCGTATCGCCAATACTCCAACAATCCGGAAAAACTGAACTTACCTGACATCCTGTGGCATCCAGAGGCATCCTGTGGCATCCGTGCATCCTGCGCATCCAGTCCTGTGGTCCGAGATCGTCACCTGAAAAGAGAAGAAACATTAAAAAACTAATTAATTTTGGTTTTATAACAACACATCTGGCGCTGCAACAACAATCGCAGCCCAGCCTATACACGCTTGGCAAAAATATGCAAAACTGCTAATTTGCAAATACATCTGCTTGCCAGCGCGTATCGCCAATACTCCAACAATCCGGAAAAACTGAACTTACCTGACATCCTGTGGCATCCAGTGGCATCCGTGCATCCTGCGCATCCAGTCCTGTGGTCCGAGATCGTCACCTGAAAAGAGAAGAGACATTAAAAAACTAATTAATTTTGGTTTTATAACAACGCATCTGGTGCTGCAACAACAATCGCAGCCCAGCCTATACACGCTTGGCAAAAATATGCAAAACTGCTAATTTGCAAATACATCTGCTTGCCAGCGCGTATCGCCAATACTCCAACAATCCGGAAAAACTGAACTTACCTGACATCCTGTGGCATCCTGAGGCATCCTGTGGCATCCGTGCATCCTGCGCATCCAGTCCTGTGGTCCGAGATCGTCACCTGAAAAGAGAAGAAACATTAAAAAACTAATCAACATTGGTTTTATAACACATCTGGCGCTGCAACAACAATCGCAGCCCAGCCTATACACGCTTGGCAAAAATATGCAAAACTGCTAATTTGCAAATACATCTGCTTGCCAGCGCGTATCGCCAATACTCCAACAATCCGGAAAAACTGAACTTACCTGACATCCTGTGGCATCCTGAGGCATCCTGTGGCATCCGTGCATCCTGCGCATCCAGTCCTGTGGTCCGAGATCGTCACCTGAAAAGAGAAGAAACATTAAAAAACTAATTAATTTTGGTTTTATAACAACGCATCTGGCGCTGCAACAACAATCGCAGCCCAGCCTATACACGCTTGGCAAAAATATGCAAAACTGCTAATTTGCAAATACATCTGCTTGCCAGCGCGTATCGCCAATACTCCAACAATCCGGAAAAACTGAACTTACCTGACATCCTGTGGCATCCTGAGGCATCCTGTGGCATCCGTGCATCCTGCGCATCCAGTCCTGTGGTCCGAGATCGTCACCTGAAAAGAGAAGAAACATTAAAAAACTAATCAACATTGGTTTTATAACACATCTGGCGCTGCAACAACAATCGCAGCCCAGCCTATACACGCTTGGCAAAAATATGCAAAACTGCTAATTTGCAAATACATCTGCTTGCCAGCGCGTATCGCCAATACTCCAACAATCCGGAAAAACTGAACTTACCTGACATCCTGTGGCATCCAGAGGCATCCTGTGGCATCCGTGCATCCTGCGCATCCAGTCCTGTGGTCCGAGATCGTCACCTGAAAAGAGAAGAAACATTAAAAAACTAATCAACATTGGTTTTATAACACATCTGGCGCTGCAACAACAATCGCAGCCCAGCCTATACACGCTTGGCAAAAATATGCAAAACTGCTAATTTGCAAATACATCTGCTTGCCAGCCGCGTATCGCCAATACTCCAACAATCCGGAAAAACTGAACTTACCTGACATCCTGTGGCATCCAGAGGCATCCTGTGGCATCCGTGCATCCTGCGCATCCAGTCCTGTGGTCCGAGATCGTCACCTGAAAAGAGAAGAAACATTAAAAAACTAATTAATTTTGGTTTTATAACAACCATCTGGCGCTGCAACAACAATCGCAGCCCAGCCTATACACGCTTGGCAAAAATATGCAAAACTGCTAATTTGCAAATACATCTGCTTGCCAGCGCGTATCGCCAATACTCCAACAATCCGGAAAAACTGAACTTACCTGACATCCTGTGGCATCCAGAGGCATCCTGTGGCATCCGTGCATCCTGCGCATCCAGTCCTGTGGTCCGAGATCGTCACCTGAAAAGAGAAGAAACATTAAAAAACTAATTAATTTTGGTTTTATAAACAACGCATCTGGCGCTGCAACAACAATCGCAGCCCAGCCTATACACGCTTGGCAAAAATATGCAAAACTGCTAATTTGCAAATACATCTGCTTGCCAGCGCGTATCGCCAATACTCCAACAATCCGGAAAAACTGAACTTACCTGACATCCTGTGGCATCCTGAGGCATCCTGTGGCATCCGTGCATCCTGCGCATCCAGTCCTGTGGTCCGAGATCGTCACCTGAAAAGAGAAGAAACATTAAAAAACTAATCAACATTGGTTTTATAACACATCTGGCGCTGCAACAACAATCGCAGCCCAGCCCTATACACGCTTGGCAAAAATATGCAAAACTGCTAATTTGCAAATACATCTGCTTGCCAGCGCGTATCGCCAATACTCCAACAATCCGGAAAAACTGAACTTACCTGACATCCTGTGGCATCCAGAGGCATCCTGTGGCATCCGTGCATCCTGCGCATCCAGTCCTGTGGTCCGAGATCGTCACCTGAAAAGAGAAGAAACATTAAAAAACTAATTAACATTGGTTTTATAACACATCTGGCGCTGCAACAACAATCGCAGCCCAGCCTATACACGCTTGGCAAAAATATGCAAAACTGCTAATTTGCAAATACATCTGCTTGCCAGCGCGTATCGCCAATACTCCAACAATCCGGAAAAACTGAACTTACCTGACATCCTGTGGCATCCAGAGGCATCCTGTGGCATCCGTGCATCCTGCGCATCCAGTCCTGTGGTCCGAGATCGTCACCTGAAAAGAGAAGAGACATTAAAAAACTAATTAATTTTGGTTTTATAACAACGCATCTGGTGCTGCAACAACAATCGCAGCCCAGCCTATACACGCTTGGCAAAAATATGCAAAACTGCTAATTTGCAAATACATCTGCTTGCCAGCGCGTATCGCCAATACTCCAACAATCCGGAAAAACTGAACTTACCTGACATCCTGTGGCATCCAGAGGCATCCTGTGGCATCCGTGCATCCTGCGCATCCAGTCCTGTGGTCCGAGATCGTCACCTGAAAAGAGAAGAAACATTAAAAAACTAATTAATTTTGGTTTTATACACCACGCATCTGGCGCTGCAACAACAATCGCAGCCCAGCCTATACACGCTTGGCAAAAATATGCAAAACTGCTAATTTGCAAATACATCTGCTTGCCAGCGCGTATCGCCAATACTCCAACAATCCGGAAAAACTGAACTTACCTGACATCCTGTGGCATCCTGAGGCATCCTGTGGCATCCGTGCATCCTGCGCATCCAGTCCTGTGGTCCGAGATCGTCACCTGAAAAGAGAAGAAACATTAAAAAACTAATCAACATTGGTTTTATAACAACACATCTGGCGCTGCAACAACAATCGCAGCCCAGCCTATACACGCTTGGCAAAAATATGCAAAACTGCTAATTTGCAAATACATCTGCTTGCCAGCGCGTATCGCCAATACTCCAACAATCCGGAAAAACTGAACTTACCTGACATCCTGTGGCATCCTGAGGCATCCTGTGGCATCCGTGCATCCTGCGCATCCAGTCCTGTGGTCCGAGATCGTCACCTGAAAAGAGAAGAAACATTAAAAAACTAATTAATCTTGGTTTTATATACAGCACATCTGGCGCTGCAACAACAATCGCAGCCCAGCCTATACACGCTTGGCAAAAATATGCAAAACTGCTAATTTGCACATTCATCTGCTTGCCATGCGCGTATCGCCAATACTCCAACAATCCGGAAAAACTGAACTTACCTGACTCCTTGGCATCCTGTGGCATCCTGTGGCATCCGTGCATCCTGCGCATCCAGTCCTGTGGTCCGAGATCGTCACCTGAAAAGAGAAGAAACATTAAAAAGCTAATTAATTTTGGTTTTATAACAACACATCTGGCGCTGCAACAACAATCGCAGCCCAGCCTATACACATTTGGCAAAAATATGCAAAACTGCTAATTTGCAAATACATCTGCTTGCCAGCGCGTATCGCCAATACTCCAACAATCCGGAAAAACTGAACTTACCTGACATCCTGTGGCATCCAGAGGCATCCTGTGGCATCCGTGCATCCTGCGCATCCAGTCCTGTGGTCCGAGATCGTCACCTGAAAAGAGAAGAAACATTAAAAAACTAATTAATTTTGGTTTTATAACAACGCATCTGGTGCTGCAACAACAATCGCAGCCCAGCCTATACACGCTTGGCAAAAATATGCAAAACTGCTAATTTGCAAATACATCTGCTTGCCAGCGCGTATCGCCAATACTCCAACAATCCGGAAAAACTGAACTTACCTGACATCCTGTGGCATCCTGAGGCATCCTGTGGCATCCGTGCATCCTGCGCATCCAGTCCTGTGGTCCGAGATCGTCACCTGAAAAGAGAAGAAACATTAAAAAACTAATCAACATTGGTTTTATAACACATCTGGCGCTGCAACAACAATCGCAGCCCAGCCTATACACGCTTGGCAAAAATATGCAAAACTGCTAATTTGCAAATACATCTGCTTGCCAGCGCGTATCGCCAATACTCCAACAATCCGGAAAAACTGAACTTACCTGACATCCTGTGGCATCCTGAGGCATCCTGTGGCATCCGTGCATCCTGCGCATCCAGTCCTGTGGTCCGAGATCGTCACCTGAAAAGAGAAGAAACATTAAAAAACTAATCAACATTGGTTTTATAACACATCTGGCGCTGCAACAACAATCGCAGCCCAGCCTATACACGCTTGGCAAAAATATGCAAAACTGCTAATTTGCAAATACATCTGCTTGCCAGCGCGTATCGCCAATACTCCAACAATCCGGAAAAACTGAACTTACCTGACATCCTGTGGCATCCAGAGGCATCCTGTGGCATCCGTGCATCCTGCGCATCCAGTCCTGTGGTCCGAGATCGTCACCTGAAAAGAGAAGAGACATTAAAAAACTAATTAATTTTGGTTTTATAACACATCTGGCGCTGCAACAACAATCGCAGCCCAGCCTATACACGCTTGGCAAAAATATGCAAAACTGCTAATTTGCAAATACATCTGCTTGCCAGCGCGTATCGCCAATACTCCAACAATCCGGAAAAACTGAACTTACCTGACATCCTGTGGCATCCTGAGGCATCCTGTGGCATCCGTGCATCCTGCGCATCCAGTCCTGTGGTCCGAGATCGTCACCTGAAAAGAGAAGAAACATTAAAAAACTAATTAATTTTGGTTTTATAACACATCTGGCGCTGCAACAACAATCGCAGCCCAGCCTATACACGCTTGGCAAAAATATGCAAAACTGCTAATTTGCAAATACATCTGCTTGCCAGCGCGTATCGCCAATACTCCAACAATCCGGAAAAACTGAACTTACCTGGCATCCTGTGGCATCCGTGCATCCTGCGCATCCAGTCCTGTGGTCCGAGATCGTCACCTGAAAAGAGAAGAAACATTAAAAAACTAATCAACTTTGGTTTTATAACACATCTGGCGCTGCAACAACAATCGCAGCCCAGCCTATACACGCTTGGCAAAAATATGCAAAACTGCTAATTTGCAAATACATCTGCTTGCCAGCGCGTATCGCCAATACTCCAACAATCCGGAAAAACTGAACTTACCTGACATCCTGTGGCATCCAGAGGCATCCTGTGGCATCCGTGCATCCTGCGCATCCAGTCCTGTGGTCCGAGATCGTCACCTGAAAGAGAAGAAACATTAAAAAACTAATCAATTTTGGTTTTATAACACATCTGGCGCTGCAACAACAATCGCAGCCCAGCCTATACACGCTTGGCAAAAATATGCAAAACTGCTAATTTGCAAATACATCTGCTTGCCAGCGCGTATCGCCAATACTCCAACAATCCGGAAAAACTGAACTTACCTGACATCCTGTGGCATCCTGAGGCATCCTGTGGCATCCGTGCATCCTGCGCATCCAGTCCTGTGGTCCGAGATCGTCACCTGAAAAGAGAAGAAACATTAAAAAACTAATCAATATTGGTTTTATAACACATCTGGCGCTGCAACAACAATCGCAGCCCAGCCTATACACGCTTGGCAAAAATATGCAAAACTGCTAATTTGCAAATACATCTGCTTGCCAGCGCGTATCGCCAATACTCCAACAATCCGGAAAAACTGAACTTACCTGACATCCTGTGGCATCCTGAGGCATCCTGTGGCATCCGTGCATCCTGCGCATCCAGTCCTGTGGTCCGAGATCGTCACCTGAAAAGAGAAGAAACATTAAAAAACTAATCAACATTGGTTTTATAACACATCTGGCGCTGCAACAACAATCGCAGCCCAGCCTATACACGCTTGGCAAAAATATGCAAAACTGCTAATTTGCAAATACATCTGCTTGCCAGCGCGTATCGCCAATACTCCAACAATCCGGAAAAACTGAACTTACCTGACATCCTGTGGCATCCAGAGGCATCCTGTGGCATCCGTGCATCCTGCGCATCCAGTCCTGTGGTCCGAGATCGTCACCTGAAAAGAGAAGAAACATTAAAAAACTAATCAACATTGGTTTTATAACAACACATCTGGCGCTGCAACAACAATCGCAGCCCAGCCTATACACGCTTGGCAAAAATATGCAAAACTGCTAATTTGCAAATACATCTGCTTGCCAGCGCGTATCGCCAATACTCCAACAATCCGGAAAAACTGAACTTACCTGACATCCTGTGGCATCCAGAGGCATCCTGTGGCATCCGTGCATCCTGCGCATCCAGTCCTGTGGTCCGAGATCGTCACCTGAAAAGAGAAGAAACATTAAAAAACTAATTAATTTTGGTTTTATAACAACACATCTGGCGCTGCAACAACAATCGCAGCCCAGCCTATACACGCTTGGCAAAAATATGCAAAACTGCTAATTTGCAAATACATCTGCTTGCCAGCGCGTATCGCCAATACTCCAACAATCCGGAAAAACTGAACTTACCTGACATCCTGTGGCATCCAGAGGCATCCTGTGGCATCCGTGCATCCTGCGCATCCAGTCCTGTGGTCCGAGATCGTCACCTGAAAAGAGAAGAAACATTAAAAAACTAATCAACATTGGTTTTATAACAACATCTGGCGCTGCAACAACAATCGCAGCCCAGCCTATACACGCTTGGCAAAAATATGCAAAACTGCTAATTTGCAAATACATCTGCTTGCCAGCGCGTATCGCCAATACTCCAACAATCCGGAAAAACTGAACTTACCTGACATCCTGTGGCATCCGGGCATCCTGTGGCATCCGTGCATCCTGCGCATCCAGTCCTGTGGTCCGAGATCGTCACCTGAAAAGAGAAGAAACATTAAAAAACTAATCAACATTGGTTTTATAACAACACATCTGGCGCTGCAACAACAATCGCAGCCCAGCCTATACACGCTTGGCAAAAATATGCAAAACTGCTAATTTGCAAATACATCTGCTTGCCAGCGCGTATCGCCAATACTCCAACAATCCGGAAAAACTGAACTTACCTGACATCCTGTGGCATCCAGAGGCATCCTGTGGCATCCGTGCATCCTGCGCATCCAGTCCTGTGGTCCGAGATCGTCACCTGAAAAGAGAAGAAACATTAAAAAACTAATTAATTTTGGTTTTATAACAACACATCTGGTGCTGCAACAACAATCGCAGCCCAGCCTATACACGCTTGGCAAAAATATGCAAAACTGCTAATTTGCAAATACATCTGCTTGCCAGCGCGTATCGCCAATACTCCAACAATCCGGAAAAACTGAACTTACCTGACATCCTGTGGCATCCAGAGGCATCCTGTGGCATCCGTGCATCCTGCGCATCCAGTCCTGTGGTCCGAGATCGTCACCTGAAAAGAGAAGAAACATTAAAAAACTAATCAACATTGGTTTTATAACACATCTGGCGCTGCAACAACAATCGCAGCCCAGCCTATACACGCTTGGCAAAAATATGCAAAACTGCTAATTTGCAAATACATCTGCTTGCCAGCGCGTATCGCCAATACTCCAACAATCCGGAAAAACTGAACTTACCTGACATCCTGTGGCATCCAGAGGCATCCTGTGGCATCCGTGCATCCTGCGCATCCAGTCCTGTGGTCCGAGATCGTCACCTGAAAAGAGAAGAAACATTAAAAAACTAATCAACATTGGTTTTATAACACATCTGGCGCTGCAACAACAATCGCAGCCCAGCCTATACACGCTTGGCAAAAATATGCAAAACTGCTAATTTGCAAATACATCTGCTTGCCAGCGCGTATCGCCAATACTCCAACAATCCGGAAAAACTGAACTTACCTGACATCCTGTGGCATCCAGAGGCATCCTGTGGCATCCGTGCATCCTGCGCATCCAGTCCTGTGGTCCGAGATCGTCACCTGAAAAGAGAAGAGACATTAAAAAACTAATTAATTTTGGTTTTATAACAACGCATCTGGTGCTGCAACAACAATCGCAGCCCAGCCTATACACGCTTGGCAAAAATATGCAAAACTGCTAATTTGCAAATACATCTGCTTGCCAGCGCGTATCGCCAATACTCCAACAATCCGGAAAAACTGAACTTACCTGACATCCTGTGGCATCCTGAGGCATCCTGTGGCATCCGTGCATCCTGCGCATCCAGTCCTGTGGTCCGAGATCGTCACCAAAAAAAAAAAAAAAAAAAAAAAAAAAAACATTGGTTTTATAACACATCTGGCGCTGCAACAACAATCGCACCCAGCCATACACGCTTGGCAAAAATATGCAAAACTGCTAATTTGCAAATACATCTGCTTGCCAGCGCGTATCGCCAATACTCCAACAATCCGGAAAAACTGAACTTACCTGACATCCTGTGGCATCCGAGGCATCCTGTGGCATCCGTGCATCCTGCGCATCCAGTCCTGTGGTCCGAGATCGTCACCTGAAAAGAGAAGAGACATTAAAAAACTAATTAATTTTGGTTTTATAACAACGCATCTGGCGCTGCAACAACAATCGCAGCCCAGCCTATACACGCTTGGCAAAAATATGCAAAACTGCTAATTTGCAAATACATCTGCTTGCCAGCGCGTATCGCCAATACTCCAACAATCCGGAAAAACTGAACTTACCTGACATCCTGTGGCATCCTGAGGCATCCTGTGGCATCCGTGCATCCTGCGCATCCAGTCCTGTGGTCCGAGATCGTCACCTGAAAAGAGAAGAGACATTAAAAAACTAATTAATTTTGGTTTTATAACAACGCATCTGGCGCTGCAACAACAATCGCAGCCCACCCTATACACGCTTGGCAAAAATATGCAAAACTGCTAATTTGCAAATACATCTGCTTGCCAGCGCGTATCGCCAATACTCCAACAATCCGGAAAAACTGAACTTACCTGACATCCTGTGGCATCCGTGCAAACTGAACTTACCTGACATCCTGTGGCATCCTGAGGCATCCTGTGGCATCCGTGCATCCTGCGCATCCAGTCCTGTGGTCCGAGATCGTCACCTGAAAAGAGAAGAAACATTAAAAAACTAATCAACATTGGTTTTATAACACATCTGGCGCTGCAACAACAATCGCAGCCCAGCTATACACGCTTGGCAAAAATATGCAAAACTGCTAATTTGCAAATACATCTGCTTGCCAGCGCGTATCGCCAATACTCCAACAATCCGGAAAAACTGAACTTACCTGACATCCTGTGGCATCCTGAGGCATCCTGTGGCATCCGTGCATCCTGCGCATCCAGTCCTGTGGTCCGAGATCGTCACCTGAAAAGAGAAGAAACATTAAAAAACTAATCAACATTGGTTTTATAACACATCTGGCGCTGCAACAACAATCGCAGCCCAGCCTATACACGCTTGGCAAAAATATGCAAAACTGCTAATTTGCAAATACATCTGCTTGCCAGCGCGTATCGCCAATACTCCAACAATCCGGAAAAACTGAACTTACCTGACATCCTGTGGCATCCAGAGGCATCCTGTGGCATCCGTGCATCCTGCGCATCCAGTCCTGTGGTCCGAGATCGTCACCTGAAAAGAGAAGAAACATTAAAAACTAATCAACATTGGTTTTATAACAACATCTGGCGCTGCAACAACAATCGCAGCCCAGCCTATACACGCTTGGCAAAAATATGCAAAACTGCTAATTTGCAAATACATCTGCTTGCCAGCGCGTATCGCCAATACTCCAACAATCCGGAAAAACTGAACTTACCTGACATCCTGTGGCATCGGCATCCGAGGCATCCTGTGGCATCCGTGCATCCTGCGCATCCAGTCCTGTGGTCCGAGATCGTCACCTGAAAAGAGAAGAAACATTAAAAAACTAATCAATATTGGTTTTATAAACGCATCTGGCGCTGCAACAACAATCGCAGCCCAGCCTATACACGCTTGGCAAAAATATGCAAAACTGCTAATTTGCAAATACATCTGCTTGCCAGCGCGTATCGCCAATACTCCAACAATCCGGAAAAACTGAACTTACCTGACATCCTGTGGCATCCAGAGGCATCCTGTGGCATCCGTGCATCCTGCGCATCCAGTCCTGTGGTCCGAGATCGTCACCTGAAAAGAGAAGAAACATTAAAAAACTAATCAACATTGGTTTTATAACACATCTGGCGCTGCAACAACAATCGCAGCCCAGCCTATACACGCTTGGCAAAAATATGCAAAACTGCTAATTTGCAAATACATCTGCTTGCCAGCGCGTATCGCCAATACTCCAACAATCCGGAAAAACTGAACTTACCTGACATCCTGTGGCATCCTGAGGCATCCTGTGGCATCCGTGCATCCTGCGCATCCAGTCCTGTGGTCCGAGATCGTCACCTGAAAAGAGAAGAAACATTAAAAAACTAATCAACATTGGTTTTATAACACATCTGGCGCTGCAACAACAATCGCAGCCCAGCCTATACACGCTTGGCAAAAATATGCAAAACTGCTAATTTGCAAATACATCTGCTTGCCAGCGCGTATCGCCAATACTCCAACAATCCGGAAAAACTGAACTTACCTGACATCCTGTGGCATCCTGAGGCATCCTGTGGCATCCGTGCATCCTGCGCATCCAGTCCTGTGGTCCGAGATCGTCACCTGAAAAGAGAAGAAACATTAAAAAACTAATCAACATTGGTTTTATAACACATCTGGCGCTGCAACAACAATCGCAGCCCAGCCTATACACGCTTGGCAAAAATATGCAAAACTGCTAATTTGCAAATACATCTGCTTGCCAGCGCGTATCGCCAATACTCCAACAATCCGGAAAAACTGAACTTACCTGACATCCTGTGGCATCCAGAGGCATCCTGTGGCATCCGTGCATCCTGCGCATCCAGTCCTGTGGTCCGAGATCGTCACCTGAAAAGAGAAGAAACATTAAAAAACTAATCAACATTGGTTTTATAACAACACATCTGGCGCTGCAACAACAATCGCAGCCCAGCCTATACACGCTTGGCAAAAATATGCAAAACTGCTAATTTGCAAATACATCTGCTTGCCAGCGCGTATCGCCAATACTCCAACAATCCGGAAAAACTGAACTTACCTGACATCCTGTGGCATCCTGAGGCATCCTGTGGCATCCGTGCATCCTGCGCATCCAGTCCTGTGGTCCGAGATCGTCACCTGAAAAGAGAAGAAACATTAAAAAACTAATCAACATTGGTTTTATAACACATCTGGCGCTGCAACAACAATCGCAGCCCAGCCTATACACGCTTGGCAAAAATATGCAAAACTGCTAATTTGCAAATACATCTGCTTGCCAGCGCGTATCGCCAATACTCCAACAATCCGGAAAAACTGAACTTACCTGACATCCTGTGGCATCCAGAGGCATCCTGTGGCATCCGTGCATCCTGCGCATCCAGTCCTGTGGTCCGAGATCGTCACCTGAAAAGAGAAGAGACATTAAAAAACTAATTAATTTTGGTTTTATAACAACGCATCTGGTGCTGCAACAACAATCGCAGCCCAGCCTATACACGCTTGGCAAAAATATGCAAAACTGCTAATTTGCAAATACATCTGCTTGCCAGCGCGTATCGCCAATACTCCAACAATCCGGAAAAACTGAACTTACCTGACATCCTGTGGCATCCAGAGGCATCCTGTGGCATCCGTGCATCCTGCGCATCCAGTCCTGTGGTCCGAGATCGTCACCTGAAAAGAGAAGAAACATTAAAAAACTAATCAACATTGGTTTTATAACAACGCATCTGGTGCTGCAACAACAATCGCAGCCCAGCCTATACACGCTTGGCAAAAATATGCAAAACTGCTAATTTGCAAATACATCTGCTTGCCAGCGCGTATCGCCAATACTCCAACAATCCGGAAAAACTGAACTTACCTGACATCCTGTGGCATCCAGAGGCATCCTGTGGCATCCGTGCATCCTGCGCATCCAGTCCTGTGGTCCGAGATCGTCACCTGAAAAGAGAAGAAACATTAAAAAACTAATCAACATTGGTTTTATAACACATCTGGCGCTGCAACAACAATCGCAGCCCAGCCTATACACGCTTGGCAAAAATATGCAAAACTGCTAATTTGCAAATACATCTGCTTGCCAGCGCGTATCGCCAATACTCCAACAATCCGGAAAAACTGAACTTACCTGACATCCTGTGGCATCCAGAGGCATCCTGTGGCATCCGTGCATCCTGCGCATCCAGTCCTGTGGTCCGAGATCGTCACCTGAAAAGAGAAGAGACATTAAAAAACTAATTAATTTTGGTTTTATAACAACGCATCTGGTGCTGCAACAACAATCGCAGACCAGCCTATACACGCTTGGCAAAAATATGCAAAACTGCTAATTTGCAAATACATCTGCTTGCCAGCGCGTATCGCCAATACTCCAACAATCCGGAAAAACTGAACTTACCTGACATCCTGTGGCATCCAGAGGCATCCTGTGGCATCCGTGCATCCTGCGCATCCAGTCCTGTGGTCCGAGATCGTCACCTGAAAAGAGAAGAAACATTAAAAAACTAATCAATATTGGTTTTATAACACATCTGGCGCTGCAACAACAATCGCAGCCCAGCCTATACACGCTTGGCAAAAATATGCAAAACTGCTAATTTGCAAATACATCTGCTTGCCAGCGCGTATCGCCAATACTCCAACAATCCGGAAAAACTGAACTTACCTGACATCCTGTGGCATCCTGAGGCATCCTGTGGCATCCGTGCATCCTGCGCATCCAGTCCTGTGGTCCGAGATCGTCACCTGAAAAGAGAAGAAACATTAAAAAACTAATCAACATTGGTTTTATAACACATCTGGCGCTGCAACAACAATCGCAGCCCAGCCTATACACGCTTGGCAAAAATATGCAAAACTGCTAATTTGCAAATACATCTGCTTGCCAGCGCGTATCGCCAATACTCCAACAATCCGGAAAAACTGAACTTACCTGACATCCTGTGGCATCCAGAGGCATCCTGTGGCATCCGTGCATCCTGCGCATCCAGTCCTGTGGTCCGAGATCGTCACCTGAAAAGAGAAGAAACATTAAAAAACTAATCAACATTGGTTTTATAACACATCTGGCGCTGCAACAACAATCGCAGCCCAGCATACACGCTTGGCAAAAATATGCAAAACTGCTAATTTGCAAATACATCTGCTTGCCAGCGCGTATCGCCAATACTCCAACAATCCGGAAAAACTGAACTTACCTGACATCCTGTGGCATCCAGAGGCATCCTGTGGCATCCGTGCATCCTGCGCATCCAGTCCTGTGGTCCGAGATCGTCACCTGAAAAGAGAAGAAACATTAAAAAACTAATCAACATTGGTTTTATAACACATCTGGCGCTGCAACAACAATCGCAGCCCAGCCATACACGCTTGGCAAAAATATGCAAAACTGCTAATTTGCAAATACATCTGCTTGCCAGCGCGTATCGCCAATACTCCAACAATCCGGAAAAACTGAACTTACCTGACATCCTGTGGCATCCAGAGGCATCCTGTGGCATCCGTGCATCCTGCGCATCCAGTCCCGTGGTCCGAGGTCGTCACCTGAAAAGAGAAGAAACATTAAAAAACTAATCAACATTGGTTTTATAACAACGCATCTGGTGCTGCAACAACAATCGCAGACCAGCCTATACACGCTTGGCAAAAATATGCAAAACTGCTAATTTGCAAATACATCTGCTTGCCAGCGCGTATCGCCAATACTCCAACAATCCGGAAAAACTGAACTTACCTGACATCCTGTGGCATCCTGAGGCATCCTGTGGCATCCGTGCATCCTGCGCATCCAGTCCTGTGGTCCGAGATAGTCACCTGAAAAGAGAAGAAACATTAAAAAACTAATCAACATTGGTTTTATAACACATCTGGCGCTGCAACAACAATCGCAGCCCAGCCTATACACGCTTGGCAAAAATATGCAAAACTGCTAATTTGCAAATACATCTGCTTGCCAGCGCGTATCGCCAATACTCCAACAATCCGGAAAAACTGAACTTACCTGACATCCTGTGGCATCCAGAGGCATCCTGTGGCATCCGTGCATCCTGAGCATCCAGTCCTGTGGTCCGAGATCGTCACCTGAAAAGAGAAGAAACATTAAAAAACTAATTAATTTTGGTTTTATAACAACGCATCTGGTGCTGCAACAACAATCGCAGACCAGCCTATACACGCTTGGCAAAAATATGCAAAACTGCTAATTTGCAAATACATCTGCTTGCCAGCGCGTATCGCCAATACTCCAACAATCCGGAAAAACTGAACTTACCTGACATCCTGTGGCATCCTGAGGCATCCTGTGGCATCCGTGCATCCTGCGCATCCAGTCCCGTGGTCCGAGGTCGTCACCTGAAAAGAGAAGAAACATTAAAAAACTAATCAACATTGGTTTTATAACACATCTGGCGCTGCAACAACAATCGCAGCCCAGCCTATACACGCTTGGCAAAAATATGCAAAACTGCTAATTTGCAAATACATCTGCTTGCCAGCGCGTATCGCCAATACTCCAACAATCCGGAAAAACTGAACTTACCTGACATCCTGTGGCATCCAGAGGCATCCTGTGGCATCCGTGCATCCTGCGCATCCAGTCCTGTGGTCCGAGATCGTCACCTGAAAAGAGAAGAGACATTAAAAAACTAATTAATTTTGGTTTTATAACAACGCATCTGGTGCTGCAACAACAATCGCAGCCCAGCCTATACACGCTTGGCAAAAATATGCAAAACTGCTAATTTGCAAATACATCTGCTTGCCAGCGCGTATCGCCAATACTCCAACAATCCGGAAAAACTGAACTTACCTGACATCCTGTGGCATCCTGAGGCATCCTGTGGCATCCGTGCATCCTGCGCATCCAGTCCTGTGGTCCGAGGTCGTCACCTGAAAAGAGAAGAAACATTAAAAAACTAATCAACATTGGTTTTATAACACATCTGGCGCTGCAACAACAATCGCAGCCCAGCCTATACACGCTTGGCAAAAATATGCAAAACTGCTAATTTGCACATTCAACAGCTTCCATGCGCGTATCGCCAATACTCCAACAATCCGGAAAAACTGAACTTACCTGACATCCTGTGGCATCCTGTGGCATCCGTGCATCCTGCGCATCCAGTCCTGTGGTCCGAGATCGTCACCTGAAAAGAGAAGAAACATTAAAAAACTAATTAATTTTGGTTTTATAACAACACATCTGGCGCTGCAACAACAATCGCAGCCCAGCCTATACACACTTGGCAAAAATATGCAAAACTGCTAATTTGCAAATACATCTGCTTGCCAGCGCGTATCGCCAATACTCCAACAATCCGGAAAAACTGAACTTACCTGACATCCTGTGGCATCCAGAGGCATCCTGTGGCATCCGTGCATCCTGCGCATCCAGTCCTGTGGTCCGAGATCGTCACCTGAAAAGAGAAGAGACATTAAAAAACTAATTAATTTTGGTTTTATAACAACGCATCTGGTGCTGCAACAACAATCGCAGACCAGCCTATACACGCTTGGCAAAAATATGCAAAACTGCTAATTTGCAAATACATCTGCTTGCCAGCGCGTATCGCCAATACTCCAACAATCCGGAAAAACTGAACTTACCTGACATCCTGTGGCATCCTGAGGCATCCTGTGGCATCCGTGCATCCTGCGCATCCAGTCCTGTGGTCCGAGATCGTCACCTGAAAAGAGAAGAAACATTAAAAAACTAATCAACATTGGTTTTATAACACATCTGGCGCTGCAACAACAATCGCAGCCCAGCCTATACACGCTTGGCAAAAATATGCAAAACTGCTAATTTGCAAATACATCTGCTTGCCAGCGCGTATCGCCAATACTCCAACAATCCGGAAAAACTGAACTTACCTGACATCCTGTGGCATCTAGAGGCATCCTGTGGCATCCGTGCATCCTGCGCATCCAGTCCTGTGGTCCGAGATCGTCACCTGAAAAGAGAAGAGACATTAAAAAACTAATTAATTTTGGTTTTATAACAACGCATCTGGTGCTGCAACAACAATCGCAGCCCAGCCTATACACGCTTGGCAAAAATATGCAAAACTGCTAATTTGCAAATACATCTGCTTGCCAGCGCATATCGCCAATACTCCAACAATCCGGAAAAACTGAACTTACCTGACATCCTGTGGCATCCTGAGGCATCCTGTGGCATCCGTGCATCCTGCGCATCCAGTCCCGTGGTCCGAGGTCGTAACCTGAAAAGAGAAGAAACATTAAAAAACTAATCAACATTGGTTTTATAACACATCTGGCGCTGCAACAACAATCGCAGCCCAGCATACACGCTTGGCAAAAATATGCAAAACTGCTAATTTGCAAATACATCTGCTTGCCAGCGCTTATCGCCAATACTCCAACAATCCGGAAAAACTCAACTTACCTGACATCCTGTGGCATCCAGAGGCATCCTGTGGCATCCGTGCATCCTGCGCATCCAGTCCTGTGGTCCGAGATCGTCACCTGAAAAGAGAAGAAACATTAAAAAACTAATTAATTTTGGTTTTATAACAACGCATCTGGTGCTGCAACAACAATCGCAGCCCAGCCTATACACGCTTGGCAAAAATATGCAAAACTGCTAATTTGCAAATACATCTGCTTGCCAGCGCGTATCGCCAATACTCCAACAATCCGGAAAAACTGAACTTACCTGACATCCTGTGGCATCCTGAAGCATCCTGTGGCATCCGTGCATCCTGCGCATCCAGTCCCGTGGTCCGAGGTCGTCACCTGAAAAGAGAAGAAACATTAAAAAACTAATCAACATTGGTTTTATAACACATCTGGCGCTGCAACAACAATCGCAGCCCAGCATACACGCTTGGCAAAAATATGCAAAACTGCTAATTTGCACATTCAACTGCTTCCATGCGCGCATCGCCAATACTCCAACAATCCGGAAAAACTGAACTTACCTGACATCCCGTGGCATCCTGTGGCATCCGTGCATCCTGCGCATCCAGTCCTGTTGTCCGAGATCGTCACCTGAAAAGAGAAGAAACATTAAAAAGCTAATTAATTTTGGTTTTATAACAACACATCTGGCGCTGCAACAACAATCGCAGCCCAGCCTATACACATTTGGCAAAAATATGCAAAACTGCTAATTTGCAAATACATCTGCTTGCCAGCGCGTATCGCCAATACTCCAACAATCCGGAAAAACTGAACTTACCTGACATCCTGTGGCATCCAGAGGCATCCTGTGGCATCCGTGCATCCTGCGCATCCAGTCCTGTGGTCCGAGATCGTCACCTGAAAAGAGAAGAACTTAAAAAACTAATTAATTTTGGTTTTATAACAACGCATCTGGTGCTGCAACAACAATCGCAGACCAGCCTATACACGCTTGGCAAAAATATGCAAAACTGCTAATTTGCAAATACATCTGCTTGCCAGCGCGTATCGCCAATACTCCAACAATCCGGAAAAACTGAACTTACCTGACATCCTGTGGCATCCTGAGGCATCCTGTGGCATCCGTGCATCCTGCGCATCCAGTCCTGTGGTCCGAGATCGTCACCTGAAAAGAGAAGAAACATTAAAAAACTAATCAACATTGGTTTTATAACACATCTGGCGCTGCAACAACAATCGCAGCCCAGCCTATACACGCTTGGCAAAAATATGCAAAACTGCTAATTTGCACATTCAACTGCTTCCATGCGCGCATCGCCAATACTCCAACAATCCGGAAAAACTGAACTTACCTGACATCCCGTGGCATCCTGTGGCATCCGTGCATCCTGCGCATCCAGTCCTGTGGTCCGAGATCGTCACCTGAAAAGAGAAGAAACATTAAAAAGCTAATTAATTTTGGTTTTATAACAACACATCTGGCGCTGCAACAACAATCGCAGCCCAGCCTATACACGCTTGGCAAAAATATGCAAAACTGCTAATTTGCAAATACATCTGCTTGCCAGCGCGTATCGCCAATACTCCAACAATCCGGAAAAACTGAACTTACCTGACATCCTGTGGCATCCAGAGGCATCCTGTGGCATCCGTGCATCCTGCGCATCCAGTCCTGTGGTCCGAGATCGTCACCTGAAAAGAGAAGAGACATTAAAAAACTAATTAATTTTGGTTTATAACAACGCATCTGGTGCTGCAACAAAAGAGAAGAGACATTAAAAACTAATTAATTTTGGTTTTATAACAACGCATCTGGTGCTGCAACAACAATCGCAGACCAGCCTATACACGCTTGGCAAAAATATGCAAAACTGCTAATTTGCAAATACATCTGCTTGCCAGCGCGTATCGCCAATACTCCAACAATCCGGAAAAACTGAACTTACCTGACATCCTGTGGCATCCTGAGGCATCCTGTGGCATCCGTGCATCCTGCGCATCCAGTCCTGTGGTCCGAGATCGTCACCTGAAAAGAGAAGAAACATTAAAAAACTAATCAACATTGGTTTTATAACACATCTGGCGCTGCAACAACAATCGCAGCCCAGCCTATACACGCTTGGCAAAAATATGCAAAACTGCTAATTTGCAAATACATCTGCTTGCCAGCGCGTATCGCCAATACTCCAACAATCCGGAAAAACTGAACTTACCTGACATCCTGTGGCATCTAGAGGCATCCTGTGGCATCCGTGCATCCTGCGCATCCAGTCCTGTGGTCCGAGATCGTCACCTGAAAAGAGAAGAGACATTAAAAAACTAATTAATTTTGGTTTTCTAACAACGCATCTGGTGCTGCAACAACAATCGCAGACCAGCCTATACACGCTTGGCAAAAATATGCAAAACTGCTAATTTGCAAATACATCTGCTTGCCAGCGCGTATCGCCAATACTCCAACAATCCGGAAAAACTGAACTTACCTGACATCCTGTGGCATCCTGAGGCATCCTGTGGCATCCGTGCATCCTGCGCATCCAGTCCTGTGGTCCGAGATCGTCACCTGAAAAGAGAAGAAACATTAAAAAACTAATCAACATTGGTTTTATAACACATCTGGCGCTGCAACAACAATCGCAGCCCAGCCTATACACGCTTGGCAAAAATATGCAAAACTGCTAATTTGCAAATACATCTGCTTGCCAGCGCGTATCGCCAATACTCCAACAATCCGGAAAAACTGAACTTACCTGACATCCTGTGGCATCTAGAGGCATCCTGTGGCATCCGTGCATCCTGCGCATCCAGTCCTGTGGTCCGAGATCGTCACCTGAAAAGAGAAGAGACATTAAAAAACTAATTAATTTTGGTTTTATAACAACGCATCTGGTGCTGCAACAACAATCGCAGCCCAGCCTATACACGCTTGGCAAAAATATGCAAAACTGCTAATTTGCAAATACATCTGCTTGCCAGCGCGTATCGCCAATACTCCAACAATCCGGAAAAACTGAACTTACCTGACATCCTGTGGCATCCTGAGGCATCCTGTGGCATCCGTGCATCCTGCGCATCCAGTCCCGTGGTCCGAGGTCGTCACCTGAAAAGAGAAGAAACATTAAAAAACTAATCAACATTGGTTTTATAACACATCTGGCGCTGCAACAACAATCGCAGCCCAGCATACACGCTTGGCAAAAATATGCAAAACTGCTAATTTGCAAATACATCTGCTTGCCAGCGCGTATCGCCAATACTCCAACAATCCGGAAAAACTCAACTTACCTGACATCCTGTGGCATCCAGAGGCATCCTGTGGCATCCGTGCATCCTGCGCATCCAGTCCTGTGGTCCGAGATCGTCACCTGAAAAGAGAAGAGACATTAAAAATCTAATTAATTTTGGTTTTATAACAACGCATCTGGTGCTGCAACAACAATCGCAGCCCAGCCTATACACGCTTGGCAAAAATATGCAAAACTGCTAATTTGCAAATACATCTGCTTGCCAGCGCGTATCGCCAATACTCCAACAATCCGGAAAAACTGAACTTACCTGACATCCTGTGGCATCCTGAGGCATCCTGTGGCATCCGTGCA
The DNA here is from genome assembly GCA_018152825.1 of Scaptomyza hsui. Taxonomy (NCBI): domain Eukaryota; kingdom Metazoa; phylum Arthropoda; class Insecta; order Diptera; family Drosophilidae; genus Scaptomyza; species Scaptomyza hsui. The sequence continues at coordinate 82,255 of JAECXO010000279.1, forward strand.
TCCTGCGCATCCAGTCCTGTGGTCCGAGGTCGTCACCTGAAAAGAGAAGAAACATTAAAAAACTAATCAACATTGGTTTTATAACACATCTGGCGCTGCAACAACAATCGCAGCCCAGCCTATACACGCTTGGCAAAAATATGCAAAACTGCTAATTTGCACATTCAACTGCTTCCATGCGCGCATCGCCAATACTCCAACAATCCGGAAAAACTGAACTTACCTGACATCCCGTGGCATCCTGTGGCATCCGTGCATCCTGCGCATCCAGTCCCGTTGTCCGAGATCGTCACCTGAAAAGAGAAGAAACATTAAAAAACTAATTAATTTTGGTTTTATAACAACACATCTGGCGCTGCAACAACAATCGCAGCCCAGCCTATACACATTTGGCAAAAATATGCAAAACTGCTAATTTGCAAATACATCTGCTTGCCAGCGCGTATCGCCAATACTCCAACAATCCGGAAAAACTGAACTTAACTGACATCCTGTGGCATCCAGAGGCATCCTGTGGCATCCGTGCATCCTGCGCATCCAGTCCTGTGGTCCGAGATCGTCACCTGAAAAGAGAAGAGACATTAAAAAACTAATTAATTTTGGTTTTATAACAACGCATCTGGTGCTGCAACAACAGTCGCAGACCAGCCTATACACGCTTGGCAAAAATATGCAAAACTGCTAATTTGCAAATACATCTGCTTGCCAGCGCGTATCGCCAATACTCCAACAATCCGGAAAAACTGAACTTACCTGACATCCTGTGGCATCCTGAGGCATCCTGTGGCATCCGTGCATCCTGCGCATCCAGTCCTGTGGTCCGAGATCGTCACCTGAAAAGAGAAGAAACATTAAAAAACTAATCAACATTGGTTTTATAACACATCTGGCGCTGCAACAACAATCGCAGCCCAGCCTATACACGCTTGGCAAAAATATGCAAAACTGCTAATTTGCACATTCAACTGCTTCCATGCGCGCATCGCCAATACTCCAACAATCCGGAAAAACTGAACTTACCTGACATCCTGTGGCATCCTGGGGCATCCTGTGGCATCCGTGCATCCTGCGCATCCAGTCCCGTTGTCCGAGATCGTCACCTGAAAAGAGAAGAAACATTGAAAAACTAATTAATTTTGGTTTTATACAACACATCTGGCGCTGCAACAACAATCGCAGCCCAGCCTATACACATTTGGCAAAAATATGCAAAACTGCTAATTTGCAAATACATCTGCTTGCCAGCGCGTATCGCCAATACTCCAACAATCCGGAAAAACTGAACTTAACTGACATCCTGTGGCATCCAGAGGCATCCTGTGGCATCCGTGCATCCTGCGCATCCAGTCCTGTGGTCCGAGATCGTCACCTGAAAAGAGAAGAGACATTAAAAAACTAATTAATTTTGGTTTTATAACAACGCATCTGGTGCTGCAACAACAATCGCAGACCAGCCTATACACGCTTGGCAAAAATATGCAAAACTGCTAATTTGCAAATACATCTGCTTGCCAGCGCGTATCGCCAATACTCCAACAATCCGGAAAAACTGAACTTACCTGACATCCTGTGGCATCCTGAGGCATCCTGTGGCATCCGTGCATCCTGCGCATCCAGTCCTGTGGTCCGAGATCGTCACCTGAAAAGAGAAGAAACATTAAAAAACTAATCAACATTGGTTTTATAACACATCTGGCGCTGCAACAACAATCGCAGCCCAGCCTATACACGCTTGGCAAAAATATGCAAAACTGCTAATTTGCAAATATATCTGCTTGCCAGCGCGTATCGCCAATACTCCAACAATCCGGAAAAACTGAACTTACCTGACATCCTGTGGCATCTAGAGGCATCCTGTGGCATCCGTGCATCCTGCGCATCCAGTCCTGTGGTCCGAGATCGTCACCTGAAAAGAGAAGAGACATTAAAAAACTAATTAATTTTGGTTTTATAACAACGCATCTGGTGCTGCAACAACAATCGCAGCCCAGCCTATACACGCTTGGCAAAAATATGCAAAACTGCTAATTTGCAAATACATCTGCTTGCCAGCGCGTATCGCCAATACTCCAACAATCCGGAAAAACTGAACTTAACTGACATCCTGTGGCATCCAGAGGCATCCTGTGGCATCCGTGCATCCTGCGCATCCAGTCCTGTGGTCCGAGATCGTCACCTGAAAAGAGAAGAGACATTAAAAAACTAATTAATTTTGGTTTTATAACAACACATCTGGCGCTGCAACAACAATCGCAGCCCAGCCTATACACGCTTGGCAAAAATATGCAAAACTGCTAATTTGCAAATACATCTGCTTGCCAGCGCGTATCGCCAATACTCCAACAATCCGGAAAAACTGAACTTACCTGACATCCTGTGGCATCCAGAGGCATCCTGAGGCATCCGTGCATCCTGCGCATCCAGTCCTGTGGTCCGAGATCGTCACCTGAAAAGAGAAGAGACATTAAAAAACTAATTAATTTTGGTTTTATAACAACGCATCTGGTGCTGCAACAACAATCGCAGACCAGCCTATACACGCTTGGCAAAAATATGCAAAACTGCTAATTTGCAAATACATCTGCTTGCCAGCGCGTATCGCCAATACTCCAACAATCCGGAAAAACTGAACTTACCTGACATCCTGTGGCATCCTGAGGCATCCTGTGGCATCCGTGCATCCTGCGCATCCAGTCCTGTGGTCCGAGATCGTCACCTGAAAAGAGAAGAAACATTAAAAAACTAATCAACATTGGTTTTATAACACATCTGGCGCTGCAACAACAATCGCAGCCCAGCCTATACACGCTTGGCAAAAATATGCAAAACTGCTAATTTGCACATTCAACTGCTTCCATGCGCGCATCGCCAATACTCCAACAATCCGGAAAAACTGAACTTACCTGACATCCCGTGGCATCCTGTGGCATCCGTGCATCCTGCGCATCCAGTCCCGTTGTCCGAGATCGTCACCTGAAAAGAGAAGAAACATTGAAAAGCTAATTAATTTTGGTTTTATAACAACACATCTGGCGCTGCAACAACAATCGCAGCCCAGCCTATACACATTTGGCAAAAATATGCAAAACTGCTAATTTGCAAATACATCTGCTTGCCAGCGCGTATCGCCAATACTCCAACAATCCGGAAAAACTGAACTTACCTGACATCCTGTGGCATCCAGAGGCATCCTGTGGCATCCGTGCATCCTGCGCATCCAGTCCTGTGGTCCGAGATCGTCACCTGAAAAGAGAAGAGACATTAAAAAACTAATTAATTTTGGTTTTATAACAACGCATCTGGTGCTGCAACAACAATCGCAGACCAGCCTATACACGCTTGGCAAAAATATGCAAAACTGCTAATTTGCAAATACATCTGCTTGCCAGCGCGTATCGCCAATACTCCAACAATCCGGAAAAACTGAACTTACCTGACATCCTGTGGCATCCTGAGGCATCCTGTGGCATCCGTGCATCCTGCGCATCCAGTCCTGTGGTCCGAGATCGTCACCTGAAAAGAGAAGAAACATTAAAAAACTAATCAACATTGGTTTTATAACACATCTGGCGCTGCAACAACAATCGCAGCCCAGCCTATACACGCTTGGCAAAAATATGCAAAACTGCTAATTTGCAAATACATCTGCTTGCCAGCGCGTATCGCCAATACTCCAACAATCCGGAAAAACTGAACTTACCTGACATCCTGTGGCATCTAGAGGCATCCTGTGGCGTCCGTGCATCCTGCGCATCCAGTCCTGTGGTCCGAGATCGTCACCTGAAAAGAGAAGAGACATTAAAAAACTAATTAATTTTGGTTTTATAACAACGCATCTGGTGCTGCAACAACAATCGCAGACCAGCCTATACACGCTTGGCAAAAATATGCAAAACTGCTAATTTGCAAATACATCTGCTTGCCAGCGCGTATCGCCAATACTCCAACAATCCGGAAAAACTGAACTTACCTGACATCCTGTGGCATCCTGAGGCATCCTGTGGCATCCGTGCATCCTGCGCATCCAGTCCTGTGGTCCGAGATCGTCACCTGAAAAGAGAAGAAACATTAAAAAACTAATCAACATTGGTTTTATAACACATCTGGCGCTGCAACAACAATCGCAGCCCAGCCTATACACGCTTGGCAAAAATATGCAAAACTGCTAATTTGCAAATACATCTGCTTGCCAGCGCGTATCGCCAATACTCCAACAATCCGGAAAAACTGAACTTACCTGACATCCTGTGGCATCTAGAGGCATCCTGTGGCATCCGTGCATCCTGCGCATCCAGTCCTGTGGTCCGAGATCGTCACCTGAAAAGAGAAGAGACATTAAAAAACTAATTAATTTTGGTTTTATAACAACGCATCTGGTGCTGCAACAACAATCGCAGCCCAGCCTATACACGCTTGGCAAAAATATGCAAAACTGCTAATTTGCAAATACATCTGCTTGCCAGCGCGTATCGCCAATACTCCAACAATCCGGAAAAACTGAACTTACCTGACATCCTGTGGCATCCTGAGGCATCCTGTGGCATCCGTGCATCCTGCGCATCCAGTCCCGTGGTCCGAGGTCGTCACCTGAAAAGAGAAGAAACATTAAAAAACTAATCAACATTGGTTTTATAACACATCTGGCGCTGCAACAACAATCGCAGCCCAGCATACACGCTTGGCAAAAATATGCAAAACTGCTAATTTGCAAATACATCTGCTTGCCAGCGCGTATCGCCAATACTCCAACAATCCGGAAAAACTGAACTTACCTGACATCCTGTGGCATCCTGAGGCATCCTGTGGCATCCGTGCATCCTGCGCATCCAGTCCTGTGGTCCGAGTTCGTCACCTGAAAAGAGAAGAGACATTAAAAAACTAATTAATTTTGGTTTTATAACAACACATCTGGCGCTGCAACAACAATCGCAGCCCAGCCTATACACGCTTGGCAAAAATATGCAAAACTGCTAATTTGCAAATACATCTGCTTGGCAGCGCGTATCGCCAATACTCCAACAATCCGGAAAAACTGAACTTACCTGACATCCTGTGGCATCCAGAGGCATCCTGTGGCATCCGTGCATCCTGCGCATCCAGTCCTGTGGTCCGAGATCGTCACCTGAAAAGAGAAGAGACATTAAAAAACTAATTAATTTTGGTTTTATAACAACGCATCTGGTGCTGCAACAACAGTCGCAGACCAGCCTATACACGCTTGGCAAAAATATGCAAAACTGCTAATTTGCAAATACATCTGCTTGCCAGCGCGTATCGCCAATACTCCAACAATCCGGAAAAACTGAACTTACCTGACATCCTGTGGCATCCTGAGGCATCCTGTGGCATCCGTGCATCCTGCGCATCCAGTCCTGTGGTCCGAGATCGTCACCTGAAAAGAGAAGAAACATTAAAAAACTAATCAACATTGGTTTTATAACACATCTGGCGCTGCAACAACAATCGCAGCCCAGCCTATACACGCTTGGCAAAAATATGCAAAACTGCTAATTTGCACATTCAACTGCTTCCATGCGCGCATCGCCAATACTCCAACAATCCGGAAAAACTGAACTTACCTGACATCCCGTGGCATCCTGTGGCATCCTGTGGCATCCGTGCATCCTGCGCATCCAGTCCCTGTGTCCGAGATCGTCACCTGAAAAGAGAAGAAACATTAAAAAGCTAATTAATTTTGGTTTTATAACAACACATCTGGCGCTGCAACAACAATCGCAGCCCAGCCTATACACATTTGGCAAAAATATGCAAAACTGCTAATTTGCAAATACATCTGCTTGCCAGCGCGTATCGCCAATACTCCAACAATCCGGAAAAACTGAACTTAACTGACATCCTGTGGCATCCAGAGGCATCCTGTGGCATCCGTGCATCCTGCGCATCCAGTCCTGTGGTCCGAGATCGTCACCTGAAAAGAGAAGAGACATTAAAAAATAATAAATTTTTTAAAGGGTGAAGGGTTAAAAATTTCTTCGTTGGTTAAAAAAAAAAAAAAAAAAAAAAAAAAAAATCGCCCCGGGGGGTAAAAAAAAAAAAAAAAAAAAAAAAAAAAAAAAAAAAAAAAAAAAAAAAAAAAAAAAAAAAAAAAAAAAAAAAAAAAAACCCCATAAAAAAAATTTAAAACCCCTTCCCCCCCTCCCCCCCCTCGCGCCCAAAAATACCACCCCGCCCCACAATACAAAAAAAAAAAAAAATTTTTTTTTGGAAAGGGGAGCAAGAAATTTGCAGACAACGGCATAAGACCGAAAAAAGCTCTGGAATCAGTCGCTATAAAAGGTGTGTTAACCTTGCACGCTAAGCTTAATCTTTGTCTCTCGATCTAACCGCATAGTTGCGTTGTGCCAATATTACATATTAAAGCACGTGTGAAAGAAAAAAATATACCGCGTGGTTACAACAAAACCGAGTGATCTTATTTGTGCCAGCGACACATTTTCGCTTGATCGAAAAGAACAAAGTAACACAGTCCCTTCAAAACGGCATTAGCCACAAATTTGGAAAAATCGCCAACTTGAGAAGTTTTCGCTTACATAGCTCAGTTAAGGTATGTTTATCAAAGTGCAGTCTATAGTGTCAAAATTGAAAGCTGATTGATTTTACAGCCAAGCCCCAGTTCCTCACCCCTCCGCATTATATTCAGCTTGCTCTTTTCTAATTGTGCGAGACGGTGTACATACATACGGAGCAAAGTGGATGGGGTGAGAGGAATAGCAACGCAGCATCGAAAATTTGATTCACCCCCGCTTAACGCACAGCCGAGATCCACCGCCAGAGTAGCGCTAGTATTTCCAAATCTCTCTCTTCTTAAACGCCACCCAATGGAAAACCATGTGGGATATTGTTAAATCGCCAGAATTCTTTTAAGTTAATTGAGTACCCAGTGCTAAGTGTTTTGCATTGCTTAAATTTGTAACAAGTTTTGGTTTTTGGTAATATGTATATATAAAAACACAAAGAGATAAGAAATAAAACATATATATACATCAATGAAATAAAGATAGTATTAAAGACCAAACTTGAGATAAGTAAATACATAAGCACAGGTACAGTTCGCGAAAAAACAACACCGACATTTACATCTTTATACCAGCGTTGGAAGGCCTTTCATCAATGGAAATATTGGGTATGTAAACGACAAACACGTGTGTGAAATTTAATTCTCTCTCCCTCTGAGAGTAAGTTTGCTTTCGTGTGCTTTGACCTGCGTGTCTGTATTGCCGTTCAATATGTTTCGGTATTCACTTGTGTAAGTGATCATTGCGAATTTTGTTTTAACTCGAAGTTTTAAAAATTTAAACAGCAGTCAAACCAAACAAAAGCAAACCAAATAACATGTTCAATTGAACTTATTACTGACCTTGTTGTTGAATTTGCTTATCGACTTATCGTATATATAAAAACTATCGTATATTGAACATATTAACGTACTATGATAAAAAGAAACTCTTTGTCGAATAGTTGAATTTAATTGATTAAAAGGAATACATATATTTAAAACCGAAATCCAAACAACACGCAAACCAAGCCAATGCAATGCACAGATACCATTAAAATGTTATATTAGTTTTTATTAAAATGAAACAGAAGCACAATGAAACTAGCTTATAGTCACCGAGATTGCCTTTGTAGTTTAAGAAACCCAATTTAATGAATTAATATTGCGTTTGATAATCTTTTAAAAAAGTACTAAATTAATTTCAGTAATTAAAAATGAAGTTACCCCGCATATGCGATGCAACAAAATAAATTAAGTTTCAAGATGATTGTGTAGAGTTTTCTTATATATCCTGGTGACATGAAGCTGAAGCACTAGTGAATGTTATGGGGTCTTTCGTAAACGTTACAACGATAGATCATAGGTAGGGTTGGGTAAAGAAGCGTAGGTCGAATAACATCATAGACTACGCAACGTTCGCAATGATGATAATAAGCTGCTTCAAATTTTTGATAACATTAAATGTTAAATAGATTCGGTTTTGTAATAGGCGTTTGTCCTATTTGTTAGTTCTAATAATTTTGTGGAGTTAAGCTCCTCGTTAGTTTCTGACGGGATCCTCAAATAAGATTATGTGCTGTGAGTCGATGATTTAGTTACACTTACCCCCCCACATCCCGAAAGAGCTAGGGTTTTATATAGGGTCCCATTCGTAACTCAAATCTCGCTCGAAAGCCTATCCGCACAACAATATAGGCACAGTAAACATTACATAATTATTGGCGCCCAAACGTGGGGCACACGACGTTTATATTTTTAGTTGGTGTCAAGGCTGTATTTTTAGATGTATATTTTGGCCACATCGTTACACAAAATTTGGCCATCCTTACAACAAGTTGCCGATTGCGTTTATCTAATCCTTGGAACTTCCTTTTGTTAGTATGCCGGTTAGATAAGCAGGAGAACCTTGTAATTATCATGAATTTAAAAATGTCCCATGTCCGGAGTTGAATGGAGTGTTAAGGATAGAAAAAACGGCTTAGATAAGTTTGGATTCTTCTTTAATTGGACAAAACGTTCCGATTAGTTGCCAACTATGTCGCTATTACATCATTCCACAACGTTAGCTCATTTGATTTCGTGCCTTTGGTATTTAGTCCGTTAACTTAAGTTATTTTGGGCCTTGGAATACTTCTATAAATGGTTTGGAATCTTGCGAATTTTCCTAAGAGTTAATACCCTGCCAGGTGTCACTGTAGTAGCTTTTCTGAGGAGAGACAACGTAAGAGATCGGTATTGCCCAAGTGCATATTTTGGTTAAGAAACGTCTTCGTGTTGGAAGCCGGTGATTAGGGTATGTTAGCTTCGGAGTTATAAGATGTTGCCACCAGTGCAAATCTGTACCAAGAATCATACATTGATTAAAAAGCGACTTACCGTTGATTGCTTAAGCCATACTAGTTTAAATAGCCCAATTAATTACCTACTTTTTATCATCAGAAAAAGCGAATAAAAATAATTATTAGTGTGAAAGCTTCAATATTGTCCCAGGAAATTGTTATTAAGTAAATAAAGTATTGGAAAATGAGTTTGATGCATAGTCCAAGAAGTCAGCCAACCAATAATGCAGAATCTGTTATTGAGGTTGAAAATAAATGTCTGGTGTGTGGTCGAAATATGACTGATAACCAGCCATGTTTAATCACTTCGTGCGAGCATGTTTTTCATAAAACTTGTCTAGAGAATTGGTTAACAGAACATGCAGAATGTCCCAATTGCGTAAGCGTAGTGGATGTTCACTCTCTTAAATTTACAGGAGGTAATTCTCCTCATGCACTAGAACGAAATGAGTTCGCATTGCCAGTTGCAAGCGGTACGCGATCCAAGGCTCGAAAGGAAGCCATGATTCAAAATGCACCTCCAATGCTGAACACGCAGCCTGTTCAAGCTCGTCCGTCTGCACAAGACGCACAGTCTGGCCGACCAGAGCCTAGAACAAATGTTAGTAACAGCACGAATCCGTCTGATCCTTGTAATAGTCGAAGACGTAGAGGACGACCTACAAGAGCCGCCCCAGCGCAACGTAATATACAAGATTATGCGGTTATCCAAAATATGATTGAACAGACGATTTCTCGTCTTATGTCAAACTTGCAAATGAGTCCGCGCACTCGACAAAATAATAGTCCTGAAAATTTTGCACGTCCGCAAAACAGGCAAGATTCGTTTATTAATCCCTCATATTTTAACCCTGGAAAAGTGGCCGACGTCATGCAAAGATGGAACCTTCATTACGATGGGTCTGAGAATGGCTTAAGCGTTGAAGAGTTTCTGTATCGAGTAAAGGCATTAACCGATGAAACACTTGATTGTGATTACACAGCCTTGTGCAAGCACTTGCATATTTTGTTTTCTGGCAAAGCGAGAGAATGGTTTTGGCGGTATCATAAGCAAGTGAGCCAAATCGATTGGTCAAACTTTTGTACCTCGTTGAGGTTACAATATAAAGACTATCGATCCAATTTTCGAATTAAAGAGGAAATTCGCTCAAGAAAACAAAAGCCTGGAGAGTCATTTGCCATGTTTTATGATGCGGTAGCGTTATTAATAGATCGATGTCCAGTTAAGTTAGAGGAAGAAGAACTGTTAGAAATTCTCAAAAATAACCTTTTACCGAATATTCGCCAGCAGTTATTGTATCAGCCTATCCATACTATAAACCATTTACGACGGTTAGTTCAAATGCAAGAGACATTTGTACAGGAAATGTATTCTCGCCCAGAACGCGCTCAAAAGCAATCTCGCCAAATTTGTGGTCTGGAAGAGCCTAATGCATATTGGGATACACAAGAAGAAGAAATGCCAGACGCAGAAATTGCTGCCATTAATAGTTCGCAAAGATCGCCTTCTTGTTGGAACTGTAGTGAGGTCGGGCATATCTGGAAAAACTGCCTAGCGGAACGCAGTATATTTTGTTACGGGTGTGGCACTCCCAATGTTTATAAGCCACAATGCAAGAAATGTTTAAGTCGTCAGACGGAAAACCGTCAGACGGGTGCATCCAACACCATCAGGATGTCCCCAAACACTCAGAGTCAACAGAAACAATAAAGCAAAGTACGATTTTGTCAGAAACGTCAGAAGAGGTCTCTAAAGATATCGTACCGCTACATTTACTTCCGAACCAGGAGCGGTTAAATAACTATATGGAAGTTCGAAAAATAATATTTAGTGAAGAAAATATAGGTCCTAGTAGGAAACGTAGTAGCCGTAGAATTAGAAAGTACTTTAAGAAGATTAAATATGATAAGAAAATTCTTGTTTCGGCAATATTCAGTAATAATCATGACTTGCGTAGTTATGCCGAAATATCTTTTTTAGCTTACACAGAAAACGGTCTTTTGGATACCGGAGCCAATGTTAGCTGCATTGGATCAGACTTAGCAAATGAACCATTAGATAAATGTCCACAATTTAAGCCAGTTAACGCTCATGTGCAAACAGCCGATGGCCATGCTCACGACGTAAAGGGTGTACTTAATGTAATAGTTAAGTACAAAGAAATGCAAAAACACATGAAATTGTATATCATCCCATCGATTAAACAAAGAGTAATCCTTGGAATTGATTTTTGGAGGTTATTTGAGTTAGCTCCCAATGTTATTAGTTCCTTAATTATCAAATCTGAATATCTGGAGTCGGATGACCCAGAAAAATACCCTTTGACCGTAGTACAACAGCAACAATTGGATGTAGTTAAGCAATTATTTCCAAATTGTGTGCAAGGGTTAGGTCGCACTAGCCTTATTCAACATCACATTGACGTAGCTGAGGCAAGGCCTGTAAAACAACGTTTTTACCCAGTCAGCCCAGCCGTTGAAAAATTGCTTTATCAAGAAATAGATAGAATGTTGTCCCTCGATGTAATAGAGCCTTCGACTAGCGCGTGGAGTTCGCCGATGCGCTTGGTTCTAAAACCTAATAAAATTCGTTTATGCCTCGATGCAAGAAGGCTTAATGCGGTCACAAAAAAGGATGCTTATCCTTTGCCCAATATTGACGGAATTATGGCCAGACTTCCTAAAGCAAACATTATTTCAAAACTTGACTTGAAAGATGCTTATTGGCAAATAAGCCTAACTGAAGAAGCTAAGCCACTGACAGCATTTACTGTACCTGGTAGGCCCCTTTATCAGTTTAAAGTCATGCCTTTCGGGTTATGCAATGCCCCTTCTACAATGTGTCGATTAATGGATAGTATCATTCCACCTGAGTTACGCTATTGTGTTTTCGGATACCTAGATGACCATATTGTAGTCTCAGAAAATTTCAATTCACATATCGCAGTGTTAGTTCGATTGGCAGAAGAGTTTCGAAAGGCCAACCTGACTTTGAATGTGGAGAAGAGTAAATTTTGTGTAACTAAAGTAAACTATTTAGGATATATTGTGGGCAACGGAGGAATTTGCACAGATCAGGAAAAGATTTCATGTATTTTGAATTGGCCCTCGCCAAAGAATTTGAAACAAGTTAGAGGTTTTCTTGGGGTTTGTGGATGGTATCATCGATTTATAAAAAGTTTCTCTGATATCACTTGTCCCATCACGGACGTGTTGTCAACGAAAAAGAAGTTCACTTGGACTCCAGAAGCTCAACTTGCAATGGACAACTTGAAAAAAATGTTGACGTCCGCACCAATTTTACATAACCCCGACTTTAGTAAACCATTTTTTCTTCATTGCGATGCGAGTGACTTTGGTATAGGAGCGGTGTTAGTGCAGCTCACCAACGAAAACGAAGAAGTTCCTATAGCTTTCATGTCGAAAAAACTGAGTCGCGCACAGAGAAATTATAGTGTCACTGAACGTGAATGTTTAGCTGTAATACTTGGTATAGAAAAATTTCGGTGCTATCTAGAGTTACAAGAATTTGAGGTAGTTACTGACCATTCTAGCCTAGTCTGGTTAATGCGGCAGCAGAATGTGTCAGGTAGACTCGCTCGGTGGATTTTTAGGCTTCAGCAGTTTAAATTTTCGATATCACATAGAAAAGGAAAGAACCATGTTGTTCCCGATGCGCTCTCTCGTCTTTGTGAAGACGAAGTTGCTGCACTGGACATTGGCCCCATTATTGATTTAAAATCGACGGCTTTCGACAGTCCAGAGTATACCGAATTAAAAGCTAAACTGTCAAATAGTAATTCACCTAGATTTCCTGACATAAAAATAATTGAACAGTTTGTATATATACGCACTGAACATGCCTCTGGGGAACCAGAACAAGAAAAGAACTCGTGGAAACTTTGGGTCCCAGAAATGCTTCGAGAAAATGCTATCGTGCAAGCACACGACAGTATTACATCAGCTCACGGAGGTATTCAAAAAACCATCGAGAAGCTTCGTCGACATTTATTTTGGCCAGGTTTAGCAAATGATGTTAAAAATTACATTCGTAAATGTGAGGTGTGTAAAACTACGAAAGCACCAAATTTTACGCTCCGAGTAAATCGTTCGTTACTTGCTGCAGTCAGATCGTACTTAAAAACTGATCAGACCGAGTGGGATCGTCATATCTCAGCCATCTCTTGCTCGTTAAGGTCATCGCTTCATCAATCCCTTGGCTGCTCGCCATATAAAGTCTTATTCGGAGTGGATATGATAACCCATGGATCCGATTATCGACTTTTGAAAGATTTATCTCTACTGGAGGATCCTATCGTTCCTATAGACAGGTCGGATCGTCTTGCATTATTGCGAAAGGATATTGTAGTGAACATCAGACAGGCTTATGACAGGAATGTTAAGCAGTATAATTTGCGATCAAAGCCAGTTTCATTTCGAGAAGGACAAGAAATCTTCCGTAGGAATTTTGCATTAAGCAAGTTTAGTCAAAACTTCAATGCAAAACTCGCCCCCCAATTTGTCAAATGTAGAGTCAAAAAGAAACTCGGGAATAGTTATTATCTGCTAGAGGATCTGCAAGGACGAGAAATTGGAACATACCATGCAAAAGATTTGAGAAGCTAATTCCCGCTAATCTTACGTCTAACGGTGTCAGATTATCGGGTGGTGTAATGGTCGCAGGTTTACGATTTTCTTCGTTGGTTAAGTAAAAGCAAATCAGAATAGACAATTTCGTCGCCTGGGTTGCCAAACTTAATCAAATGACTGCAGACAGCACAGAAAAACAAAACGTTAAAACGAAATGACAAAGAGACTAATGCGATCCCCGTTACATGGCTCATTAGACTCTCTCGTTCCACTGCTCTCCTTGGCGCCGAATATTCCAAGCCGCTCTGCCGCTCAGAACATGCCAGTTAGAGCTTTTGTCCAAGCGAATGGGTATGCAAGAAATTGCAGACAACGGCATAAGACCGAAAAAAGCTCTGGAATCAGTCGCTATAAAAGGTGTGTTAACCTTGCACGCTAAGCTTAATCTTTGTCTCTCGATCTAACCGCATAGTTGCGTTGTGCCAATATTACATATTAAAGCACGTGTGAAAGAAAAAAATATACCGCGTGGTTACAACAAAACCGAGTGATCTTATTTGTGCCAGCGACACATTTTCGCTTGATCGAAAAGAACAAAGTAACACAGTCCCTTCAAAACGGCATTAGCCACAAATTTGGAAAAATCGCCAACTTGAGAAGTTTTCGCTTACATAGCTCAGTTAAGGTATGTTTATCAAAGTGCAGTCTATAGTGTCAAAATTGAAAGCTGATTGATTTTACAGCCAAGCCCCAGTTCCTCACCCCTCCGCATTATATTCAGCTTGCTCTTTTCTAATTGTGCGAGACGGTGTACATACATACGGAGCAAAGTGGATGGGGTGAGAGGAATAGCAACGCAGCATCGAAAATTTGATTCACCCCCGCTTAACGCACAGCCGAGATCCACCGCCAGAGTAGCGCTAGTATTTCCAAATCTCTCTCTTCTTAAACGCCACCCAATGGAAAACCATGTGGGATATTGTTAAATCGCCAGAATTCTTTTAAGTTAATTGAGTACCCAGTGCTAAGTGTTTTGCATTGCTTAAATTTGTAACAAGTTTTGGTTTTTGGTAATATGTATATATAAAAACACAAAGAGATAAGAAATAAAACATATATATACATCAATGAAATAAAGATAGTATTAAAGACCAAACTTGAGATAAGTAAATACATAAGCACAGGTACAGTTCGCGAAAAAACAACACCGACATGTACATCTTTATACCAGCGTTGGAAGGCCTTTCATCAATGGAAATATTGGGTATGTAAACGACAAACACGTGTGTGAAATTTAATTCTCTCTCCCTCTGAGAGTAAGTTTGCTTTCGTGTGCTTTGACCTGCGTGTCTGTATTGCCGTTCAATATGTTCCGGTATTCATTGCGAATTTTGTTTTAACTCGAAGTTTTAAAAATTTAAACAGCAGTCAAACCAAACAAAAGCAAACCAAATAACATGTTCAATTGAACTTATTACTGACCTTGTTGTTGAATTTGCTTATCGACTTATCGTATATATAAAAACTATCGTATATTGAACATATTAACGTACTATGATAAAAAGAAACTCTTTGTCGAATAGTTGAATTTAATTGATTAAAAGGAATACATATATTTAAAACCGAAATCCAAACAACACGCAAACCAAGCCAATGCAATGCACAGATACCATTAAAATGTTATATTAGTTTTTATTAAAATGAAACAGAAGCACAATGAAACTAGCTTATAGTCACCGAGATTGCCTTTGTAGTTTAAGAAACCCAATTTAATGAATTAATATTGCGTTTGATAATCTTTTAAAAAAGTACTAAATTAATTTCAGTAATTAAAAATGAAGTTACCCCGCATATGCGATGCAACAAAATAAATTAAGTTTCAAGATGATTGTGTAGAGTTTTTCTTATATATCCTGGTGACATGAAGCTGAAGCACTAGTGAATGTTATGGGGTCTTTCGTAAACGTTACAACGATAGATCATAGGATCATAGGTAGGGGTGGGGAAAAAGAGGGGGGGGGAACTAGCATAGACTACGCAACGTTCGCAATGATGATAATAAGCTGCTTCAAATTTTTGATAACATTAAATGTTAAATAGATTCGGTTTTGTAATAGGCGTTTGTCCTATTTGTTAGTTCTAATAATTTTGTGGAGTAAAGCTCCTCGTTAGTTTCTGACGGGATCCTCAAATAAGATTATGTGCTGTGAGTCGATGATTTAGTTACACTTCCCCCCCCCCCCCCCAAAGGAGTGGGGTTTTTTAGGGGCCCCCATTCGTAACTCAAATCTCGCTCGAAAGCCTATCCGCACAACAATATAGGCACAGTAAACATTACAATTTTGGTTTTATAACAACGCATCTGGTGCTGCAACAACAATCGCAGACCAGCCTATACACGCTTGGCAAAAATATGCAAAACTGCTAATTTGCAAATACATCTGCTTGCCAGCGCGTATCGCCAATACTCCAACAATCCGGAAAAACTGAACTTACCTGACATCCTGTGGCATCCTGAGGCATCCTGTGGCATCCGTGCATCCTGCGCATCCAGTCCTGTGGTCCGAGATCGTCACCTGAAAAGAGAAGAAACATTAAAAAACTAATCAACATTGGTTTTTAAACAGATCTGGCGCTGCAACAACAATCGCAGCCCAGCCTATACACGCTTGGCAAAAATATGCAAAACTGCTAATTTGCAAATACATCTGCTTGCCAGCGCGTATCGCCAATACTCCAACAATCCGGAAAACGGAACTGAACTACCTGACATACCTGACATCCTGTGGCATCTAGAGGCATCCTGTGGCATCCGTGCATCCTGCGCATCCAGTCCTGTGGTCCGAGATCGTCACCTGAAAAAAAAAAAAAAATAAAAAAATAAATAATTTGGTTTTATAACAACGCATCTGGTGCTGCAACAACAATCGCAGCCCAGCCTATACACGCTTGGCAAAAATATGCAAAACTGCTAATTTGCAAATACATCTGCTTGCCAGCGCGTATCGCCAATACTCCAACAATCCGGAAAAACTGAACTTACCTGACATCCTGTGGCATCCTGAGGCATCCTGTGGCATCCGTGCATCCTGCGCATCCAGTCCCGTGGTCCGAGGTCGTCACCTGAAAAGAGAAGAAACATTAAAAAACTAATCAACATTGGTTTTATAACACATCTGGCGCTGCAACAACAATCGCAGCCCAGCATACACGCTTGGCAAAAATATGCAAAACTGCTAATTTGCAAATACATCTGCTTGCCAGCGCGTATCGCCAATACTCCAACAATCCGGAAAAACTCAACTTACCTGACATCCTGTGGCATCCAGAGGCATCCTGTGGCATCCGTGCATCCTGCGCATCCAGTCCTGTGGTCCGAGATCGTCACCTGAAAAGAGAAGAGACATTAAAAATCTAATTAATTTTGGTTTTATAACAACGCATCTGGTGCTGCAACAACAATCGCAGCCCAGCCTATACACGCTTGGCAAAAATATGCAAAACTGCTAATTTGCAAATACATCTGCTTGCCAGCGCGTATCGCCAATACTCCAACAATCCGGAAAAACTGAACTTACCTGACATCCTGTGGCATCCTGAGGCATCCTGTGGCATCCGTGCATCCTGCGCATCCAGTCCCGTGGTCCGAGGTCGTCACCTGAAAAGAGAAGAAACATTAAAAAACTAATCAACATTGGTTTTATAACACATCTGGCGCTGCAACAACAATCGCAGCCCAGCCTATACACGCTTGGCAAAAATATGCAAAACTGCCAATTTGCACATTCAACTGCTTCCATGCGCGCATCGCCAATACTCCAACAATCCGGAAAAACTGAACTTACCTGACATCCCGTGGCATCCTGTGGCATCCGTGCATCCTGCGCATCCAGTCCCGTTGTCCGAGATCGTCACCTGAAAAGAGAAGAAACATTAAAAAGCTAATTAATTTTGGTTTTATAACAACACATCTGGCGCTGCAACAACAATCGCAGCCCAGCCTATACACATTTGGCAAAAATATGCAAAACTGCTAATTTGCAAATACATCTGCTTGCCAGCGCGTATCGCCAATACTCCAACAATCCGGAAAAACTGAACTTAACTGACATCCTGTGGCATCCAGAGGCATCCTGTGGCATCCGTGCATCCTGCACATTCAGTCCTGTGGTCCGAGATCGTCACCTAAAAAGAGAAGAGACATTAAAAAACTAATTAATTTTGGTTTTATAACAACGCATCTGGTGCTGCAAAAACAATCGCAGCCCAGCCTATACACGCTTGGCAAAAATATGCAAAACTGCTAATTTGCAAATACATCTGCTTGCCAGCGCGTATCGCCAATACTCCAACAATCCGGAAAAACTGAACTTACCTGACATCCTGTGGCATCCTGTGGCATCCGTGCATCCTGCTCATCCAGTCCAGTGGTCCGAGGTCGTCACCTGAAAAGAGAAGAAACATTAAAAAACTAATCAACATTGGTTTTATAACACATCTGGCGCTGCAACAACAATCGCAGCCCAGCCTATACACGCTTGGCAAAAATATGCAAAACTGCTAATTTGCAAATACATCTGCTTGCCAGCGCGTATCGCCAATACTCCAACAATCCGGAAAAACTGAACTTACCTGACATCCTGTGGCATCTAGAGGCATCCTGTGGCATCCGTGCATCCTGCGCATCCAGTCCTGTGGTCCGAGATCGTCACCTGAAAAGAGAAGAGACATTAAAAAACTAATTAATTTTGGTTTTATAACAACGCATCTGGTGCTGCAACAACAATCGCAGCCCAGCCTATACACGCTTGGCAAAAATATGCAAAACTGCTAATTTGCAAATACATCTGCTTGCCAGCGCGTATCGCCAATACTCCAACAATCCGGAAAAACTGAACTTACCTGACATCCTGTGGCATCCTGAGGCATCCTGTGGCATCCGTGCATCCCGCGCATCCAGTCCCGTGGTCCGAGGTCGTCACCTGAAAAGAGAAGAAACATTAAAAAACTAATCAACATTGGTTTTATAACACATCTGGCGCTGCAACAACAATCGCAGCCCAGCATACACGCTTGGCAAAAATATGCAAAACTGCTAATTTGCAAATACATCTGCTTGCCAGCGCGTATCGCCAACACTCCAACAATCCGGAAAAACTGAACTTACCTGACATCCTGTGGCATCCAGAGGCATCCTGTGGCATCCGTGCATCCTGCGCATCCAGTCCTGTGGTCCGAGATCGTCACCTGAAAAGAGAAGAGACATTAAAAAACTAATTAATTTTGGTTTTATAACAACGCATCTGGTGCTGCAACAACAATCGCAGCCCAGCCTATACACGCTTGGCAAAAATATGCAAAACTGCTAATTTGCAAATACATCTGCTTGCCAGCGCGTATCGCCAATACTCCAACAATCCGGAAAAACTGAACTTACCTGACATCCTGTGGCATCCTGAGGCATCCTGTGGCATCCGTGCATCCTGCGCATCCAGTCCCGTGGTCCGAAGTCGTCACCTGAAAAGAGAAGAAACATTAAAAAACTAATCAACATTGGTTTTATAACACATCTGGCGCTGCAACAACAATCGCAGCCCAGCCTATACACGCTTGGCAAAAATATGCAAAACTGCCAATTTGCACATTCAACTGCTTCCATGCGCGCATCGTTAATACTCCAACAATCCGGAAAAACTGAACTTACCTGACATCCCGTGGCATCCTGTGGCATCCGTGCATCCTGCGCATCCAGTCCCGTTGTCCGAGATCGTCACCTGAAAAGAGAAGAAACATTGAAAAGCTAATTAATTTTGGTTTTATAACAACACATCTGGCGCTGCAACAACAATCGCAGCCCAGCCTATACACATTTGGCAAAAATATGCAAAACTGCTAATTTGCAAATACATCTGCTTGCCAGCGCGTATCGCCAATACTCAAACAATCCGGAAAAACTGAACTTACCTGACATCCTGTGGCATCCTGAGGCATCCTGTGGCATCCGTGCATCCTGCGCACCCAGTCCTGTGGTCCGAGATCGTCACCTGAAAAGAGAAGAAACATTAAAAAACTAATCAACATTGGTTTTATAACACATCTGGCGCTGCAACAACAATCGCAGCCCAGCCTATACACGCTTGGCAAAAATATGCAAAACTGCTAATTTGCAAATACATCTGCTTGCCAGCGCGTATTGGCAATACTCCAACAATCCGGAATAACTGAACTTACCTGACTTCCTGTGGCATCCTGAGGCATCCTGTGGCATCCGTGCATCCTGCGCATCCAGTCCCGTGGTCCGAGATCGTCACCTGAAAAGAGAAGAAACATTAAAAAACTAATCAACATTGGTTTTATAACACATCTGGCGCTGCAACAACAATCGCAGCCCAGCATACACGCTTGGCAAAAATATGCAAAACTGCTAATTTGCAAATACATCTGCTTGCCAGCGCGTATCGCCAATACTCCAACAATCCGGAAAAACTGAACTTACCTGACATCCTGTGGCATCCAGAGGCATCCTGTGGCATCCGTGCATCCTGCGCATCCAGTCCTGTGGTCCGAGATCGTCACCTGAAAAGAGAAGAGACATTAAAAAACTAATTAATTTTGGTTTTATAACAACGCATCTGGTGCTGCAACAACAATCGCAGCCCAGCCTATACACGCTTGGCAAAAATATGCAAAACTGCTAATTTGCAAATACATCTGCTTGCCAGCGCGTATCGCCAATACTCCAACAATCCGGAAAAACTGAACTTACCTGACATCCTGTGGCATCCTGAGGCATCCTGTGGCATCCGTGCATCCTGCGCATCCAGTCCAGTGGTCCGAGGTCGTCACCTGAAAAGAGAAGAAACATTAAAAAACTAATCAACATTGGTTTTATAACACATCTGGCGCTGCAACAACAATCGCAGCCCAGCATACACTTTTGGCAAAAATATGCAAAACTGCTAATTTGCAAATACATCTGCTTGCCAGCGCGTATCGCCAATACTCCAACAATCCGGAAAAACTGAACTTACCTGACATCCTGTGGCATCCAGAGGCATCCTGTGGCATCCGTGCATCCTGCGCATCCAGTCCTGTGGTCCGAGATCGTCACCTGAAAAGAGAAGAGACATTAAAAAACTAATTAATTTTGGTTTTATAACAACACATCTGGTGCTGCAACAACAATCGCAGACCAGCCTATACACGCTTGGCAAAAATATGCAAAACTGCTAATTTGCAAATACATCTGCTTGCCAGCGCGTATCGCCAATACTCCAACAATCCGGAAAAACTGAACTTACCTGACATCCTGTGGCATCCTGAGGCATCCTGTGGCATCCGTGCATCCTGCGCATCCAGTCCTGTGGTCCGAGATCGTCACCTGAAAAGAGAAGAAACATTAAAAAACTAATCAACATTGGTTTTATAACACATCTGGCGCTGCAACAACAATCGCAGCCCAGCCTATACACGCTTGGCAAAAATATGCAAAACTGCTAATTTGCAAATACATCTGCTTGCCAGCGCGTATCGCCAATACTCCAACAATCCGGAAAAACTGAACTTACCTGACATCCTGTGGCATCCTGAGGCATCCTGTGGCATCCGTGCATCCTGCGCATCCAGTCCTGTGGTCCGAGATCGTCACCTGAAAAGAGAAGAAACATTAAAAAACTAATCAACATTGGTTTTATAACACATCTGGCGCTGCAACAACAATCGCAGCCCAGCATACACGCTTGGCAAAAATATGCAAAACTGCTAATTTGCAAATACATCTGCTTGCCAGCGCGTATCGCCAATACTCCAACAATCCGGAAAAACTGAACTTACCTGACATCCTGTGGCATCCAGAGGCATCCTGTGGCATCCGTGCATCCTGCGCATCCAGTCCTGTGGTCCGAGATCGTCACCTGAGAAGAGAAGAAACATTAAAAAACTAATCAAAGTTGGTTTTATAACACATCTGGCGCTGCAACAACAATCGCAGCCCAGCATACACGCTTGGCAAAAATATGCAAAACTGCTAATTTGCAAATACATCTGCTTGCCAGCGCGTATCGCCAATACTCCAACAATCCGGAAAAACTGAACTTACCTGACATCCTGTGGCATCCAGAGGCATCCTGTGGCATCCGTGCATCCTGAGCATCCAGTCCTGTGGTCCGAGATCGTCACCTGAAAAGAGAAGAGACATTAAAAAACTAATTAATTTTGGTTTTATAACAACGCATCTGGTGCTGCAACAACAATCGCAGACCAGCCTATACACGCTTGGCAAAAATATGCAAAACTGCTAATTTGCAAATACATCTGCTTGCCAGCGCGTATCGCCAATACTCCAACAATCCGGAAAAACTGAACTTACCTGACATCCTGTGGCATCCTGAGGCATCCTGTGGCATCCGTGCATCCTGCGCATCCAGTCCTGTGGTCCGAGATAGTCACCTGAAAAGAGAAGAAACATTAAAAAACTAATCAACATTGGTTTTATAACACATCTGGCGCTGCAACAACAATCGCAGCCCAGCCTATGCACGCTTGGCAAAAATATGCAAAACTGCTAATTTGCAAATACATCTGCTTGCCAGCGCGTATCGCCAATACTCCAACAATCCGGAAAAACTGAACTTACCTGACTTCCTGTGGCATCTAGAGGCATCCTGTGGCATCCGTGCATCCTGCGCATCCAGTCCTGTGGTCCGAGATCGTCACCTGAAAAGAGAAGAAACATTAAAAAACTAATCAACATTGGTTTTATAACACATCTGGCGCTGCAACAACAATCGCAGCCCAGCATACACGCTTGGCAAAAATATGCAAAACTGCTAATTTGCAAATACATCTACTTGCCAGCGCGTATCGCCAATACTCCAACAATCCGGAAAAACTGAACTTACCTGACATCCTGTGGCATCCAGAGGCATCCTGTGGCATCCGTGCATCCTGCGCATCCAGTCCTGTGGTCCGAGATCGTCACCTGAAAAGAGAAGAGACATTAAAAAACTAATTAATTTTGGTTTTATAACAACGCATCTGGTGCTGCAACAACAATCGCAGCCCAGCCTATACACGCTTGGCAAAAATATGCAAAACTGCTAATTTGCAAATACATCTGCTTGCCAGCGCGTATCGCCAATACTCCAACAATCCGGAAAAACTGAACTTACCTGACATCCTGTGGCATCCTGAGGCATCCTGTGGCATCCGTGCATCCTGCGCATCCAGTCCCGTGGTCCGAGGTCGTCACCTGAAAAGAGAAGAAACATTAAAAAACTAATCAACATTGGTTTTATAACACATCTGGCGCTGCAACAACAATCGCAGCCCAGCATACACGCTTGGCAAAAATATGCAAAACTGCTAATTTGCAAATACATCTGCTTGCCAGCGCGTATCGCCAATACTCCAACAATCCGGAAAAACTGAACTTACCTGACATCCTGTGACATCCAGAGGCATCCTGTGGCATCCGTGCATCCTGCGCATCCAGTCCTGTGGTCCGAGATCGTCACCTGAAAAGAGAAGAAACATTAAAAAACTAATCAACATTGGTTTTATAACACATCTGGCGCTGCAACAACAATCGCAGCCCAGCATACACGCTTGGCAAAAATATGCAAAACTGCTAATTTGCAAATACATCTGCTTGCCAGCGCGTATCGCCAATACTCCAACAATCCGGAAAAACTGAACTTACCTGACATCCTGTGGCATCCAGAGGCATCCTGTGGCATTCGTGCATCCTGCGCATCCAGTCCTGTGGTCCGAGATCGTCACCTGAAAAGAGAAGAGACATTAAAAAACTAATTCATTTTGGTTTTATAACAACGCATCTGGTGCTGCAACAACAATCGCAGACCAGCCTATACACACTTGGCAAAAATATGCAAAACTGCTAATTTGCAAATACATCTGCTTGCCAGCGCGTATCGCCAATACTCCAACAATCCGGAAAAACTGAACTTACCTGACATCCTGTGGCATCCTGAGGCATCCTGTGGCATCCGTGCATCCTGCGCATCCAGTCCTGTGGTCCGAGATCGTCACCTGAAAAGAGAAGAAACATTAAAAAACTAATCAACATTGGTTTTATAACACATCTGGCGCTGCAACAACAATCGCAGCCCAGCCTATACACGCTTGGCAAAAATATGCAAAACTGCTAATTTGCAAATACATCTGCTTGCCAGCGCGTATCGCCAATACTCCAACAATCCGGAAAAACTGAACTTACCTGACATCCTGTGGCATCCTGAGGCATCCTGTGGCATCCGTGCATCCTGCGCATCCTGTCCTGTGGTCCGAGATCGTCACCTGAAAAGAGAAGAAACATTAAAAACTAATCAACATTGGTTTTATAACAACACATCTGGCGCTGCAACAACAATCGCAGCCCAGCATACACGCTTGGCAAAAATATGCAAAACTGCTAATTTGCAAATACATCTGCTTGCCAGCGCGTATCGCCAATACTCCAACAATCCGGAAAAACTGAACTTACCTGACATCCTGTGGCATCCTAAGCCATCCTGTGGCATCCCTGCATCCTGCGCATCCAGTCCCGTGGTCAGAGGTCGTCACCTGAAAAGAGAAGAAACATTAAAAAACTAATCAACATCGCCGGCTCTGGTTACCAGCATAGACGAATAAATGTAAATTTATTCGTCTATGCATTTATTCGTCTATGGCAGCAATCACATTAACAGTTCTCTAAAAGCACTGACCAAATAATGTTATAGATGGGACATTTCTAGTACTGTTTTGGTTTCCACCAACGAGAATGAAAACCAAGAGAGGTATTCAGAGCTGCCAGCTTTGAGAGAGTAACATTTTGTGTTGCGAAGGCACATGGCGAGTAATTTTGTTGTCTGCCATGCCAACTAGTTTTGCCTACTCGTTGAAAATCAGGTGGTGCTTGCGATACTGGATAACGCGGATAAATAAACCAAGTCGGCCATTATTGTTTTGCGAGGCTCGAGACAAAGATTAAATGTTGCCGTGCTTCATTTCTCTTGTTGTTGTCACAGAACTTGAGTTTGACAATTTTAGAGTTTTGCTTCAATCTGCTTGCTGCTACCCTAGCAAGGAAGGGTAGTTTGATTTTATTAAAACTTTGCGAAATTTAACGCAAAACACTAATTTATAATATTTAAATAATATTTATTGTCAAATATGTAGAGCATTTATTATCAACTAAACAAGATTTATGTGACAATTAAAAATTTAAGCTTACATCTAAATAAATGTATTTTCTATTTATATTCTTATCTTAATACTTAGTTAATATATTAGTGATTTTATAAGCAATATCTTAATATTGGGGCACAGGGTATACTAATTTATGCGATTTGTGCGTCTTGTGGCGTTTTGCCTGCTTCCATGAGCACACGCATACACACTAAGACAGACCTGACCTAGGCTAAGCTTATTTTTATTTTATTTTTTATTATATGGAAAAATTCTTAGCGCTACAAGTATTTCTACTTTTAGTTTACAGCACTAGTCACAATGTTTTGAAAATTAACTTAAAGTCTAATAGTGAATACTATCCTACACTTATCTCTATAAACAGTAATTATATTCTTTAAATTTTTCTTAAGACTAACATTGTTTTAGATTTTTGTTTACTTTATTTTTATATTTAAACATATTTTTCCAATTATCAGCTTAAGTGTTCTTGCAACTTAACACTAAACATAGATGTGCTTTTGGTGGTTTTTAGATTTGGTGGTAATCGGTTCCAGAGTCGAACAGCAAAGACATAAAATTGCCTATTTGAGCAGGCCAGTTTAGTTCGTAAACATATAAGATTATTCATTCTTTGCGAGGAAGCAAATTTTAACAAGTCAAATAAATAGTCAGGTTTTTTTTTGAATATTAGTTTGTGGACAAAAACAAGTATTTTATAATTAATTAACGACACGAAATCAAGGTCAAAAAGCTTCTTTGCAAAAACAGTTATATGATCACTTCTTTGTAATCCATACACATAACGAGCAATATTGTTAAATGTGACTTGACTAGCTGCATCGCATTTGCCAAAGATTTCAATACCATAAAGCAGGGAGGGTATCAGTAAAGTTTTTGCGATCATTGTTCTTGTTCTTACGGGTAAATATTGTTGTGTTGGGTAAAGTTGTCGCAGGACTCCATACGTTTTACCCACAGCTTTATTTACCTGGTCATTCCAAGCCAGAGTTTTATTAAAAGTTATCCCGAGATTTACGGCCTTGTCGACAAAAACTATTGATTTATTATCTATGGTAAGTTTTCTTACATTGTCCGTATTCAGGTACTTTTTGTATATAACTAAACATTTAGACTTGGACGGGTTTATGCTCAAGCCATTTTCCTTGGCCCACACACTAACACGTAACAGATGAACATTGCACGATTCAATACACTCATTTAATTCTTCAATAGGACGACTAATATACATTTGAACATCATCTGCATACATATGAACGTTACAGTTTGACAGGGCACTCGGCAAATCATTAATATACATTGAGAACAAAAGCGGTCCTAGAATAGATCCCTGCGGGACGCCACGCGGTACTAACAAAAAGCTTGAGGTCATATTCTGAATAGCGACAGCTTGCTTCCTATTTTTAAGATAGGAGGATATAAGCTTAATAGCAGTTTGCGTGAAAAAGTACATTTTGTCCAGCTTTGTCAAGAGAATTTCGTGATTTACCGTGTCAAATGCTTTGCTAAAGTCTAAAAGTGCTAGCAGCGTTACTTCACTGTTATCCATTTTTGCCCGAATGTCCTCAACTACCTTTAAGATTGCAGTTGTACAACTCATATTTACCCTGAACCCAGATTGATTGTTATTTAAAAGTTTGTTACTACTTAGGAAGTTGTTAATTTGTACAGCCATAAGTTTTTCGAGCACTTTTGATAAGAAGGGCAGTATAGCAATTGGCCTATACTCACTGTTTTGCTTTGGTATTGGTATTATTTTGGCTTGTTTCCAGTGCTCAGGGAAAATGGATGACATAATTGCAGTATTTATAACATACGTTAGGTGTCTGAGTATGTATGGTAAAAGTAGTTTTAAGAATTTTGGGCATATGTTATCTAAACCTATAGCGTTTGATTTAATTTTAAGAATTGCATGCAGGACATCACACTCATTAACGCATACAAATTCAAAACAATTTCTACAGTTTCTTAACGGCACATAATTTACATTTTGGTTACTCACAGTTAAAGGAACATTATGGTTAAGTGCATCAACATTCACGTCATCACATAGTATCACAGATTTTTTATTTTTACCAACACCCATATTATTTAGTGTTTTCCAGGTATCTCTGGTTGTTATTGCATTGTCGAACTTACTACTAAAGAAGGTACGCTTAGCATTTTTAATTGAATTATTTGCGTTTCGTCTGGAAATTTTGAAAAGTCGATAGAAGTAGTCCGTCCTATATCTTTTCCATTTTTCATAAGCCTGGTCTCTCTGTTCGATTGCTCTTTTAACCTCATTATTAAACCATGACTTTATAATGGGTTTTGCAAATTTTGTCTTAAGCGGTAGAAACTTGTTGTAGAGGAAGTCAATGTTGCGTTGAAGTAGTGTTAATTGGGTGTCAACAGTAGGGTGCAGGTATATGCTATCCCAGTCGCAATTGCAGCATGCCTCAATTAGTCCGTTTCTATTCATATGCTTAAAGTCTCTAAAAGTAACTAGTTCTTTTGTATACATAGGATGCATATCATACGTCAGAAAAATAAGGTCATGTTTTGAGAACGCCGGTACAGATAATTGGTCATACAGTAATATATTGTCCTTTTTATTTACGAATATTAAATCTAGTAGCGTACTTGTGGTGCGCGTGAAGTGCGTTGGCACCGTCGAATTCACTACGCTCAAGCTGAGAGACTGCATTTCATCAGTCAGATGCTGTTCCCTGAGTACGTCGCTGTTCATGTCACCTACTAATATAATGTCAGTGTACGTAAGAGTTATGTTCGTAAGAATGTCTATCAAGCTCGAGTAGTCAATGTGTTTGTTTGGTCTGTAGATACAGCCAATGAGCAGTTTTTTGTCACAGAAAGCTTGGTAGTGAGCTGCAGCCTTTGATATGTACATACATATATTATAATGTGTGAATGTATTTGTTATTTACATTTAAAAAAAAAAACACAAAATAAAAAAAAAATATATACAAAAATGTTGTTTTACTTTTTTTCAAATGTATGGATTCTTTAATGCATGAGATGCGCCATCTATTTAATATTAATATTAATTAATTATTTTTTGCTTTATGCTGTGTCTATGATGAGTTCAAAGCAGAATCAAAGAGTTGCGCGCTTTTTTTGAATGTGTGGGTAATGTTACATGTAAAGGCGCTTTTATGCTTGAGATTTCAAACGATTCGGTCGAGATTTTGATAAGTTATAAATTAATGCAAAACAAATAAGATTTTTTCAAATCTAACCCACACACAAATATAACCCCATCAATTTCTTATGAAATAAACATGGAAAACAATAATAAAACAATTTGTTACAAGTGTTCGGTGAAAGACTGCGTTGGCGGTAAAAAAAACTATTTCGCGTTTAGATTAAAACATCGACAATTTAAACACCCGCACTAGAGAGTGTGAATGGCACTTTGAGGAGGGATGCGTTTCAAAGAAGCGTCTAAAAATTGGTTCTTTTAGACCCTATTAAATATATATATTTTTGATCAGCCTCAACAGCTGAGTCGATATACAAAATCCGTCTGTCTGTCCGTCTGGATGTATGAAAGCGTTGTTTTAAGAGACTAGCTCATCTATTTTTAGCTCATCTAAGTCCTTCTTACTTTTTTAGCTGTGATTGTGTTGTTGTTTAGTTATTCGTTTCTACAAAGTGTCTTTTTCTAACCCTGTAAGTGTATGTCCGTATATATGTATGTGTGTTTGTATTATAAAATATCTAATATTTAATATGATTTATAGGTCATGTCAATGAGCCTGTGCACAGCAATGTGTTAAAACAAAATCAGGTCAGACATTGTTGCATTACCAACTGCAACTGTAGTAACCCACCGTCAGTACTGCATAACTTCCCAATGAATGCTGAAAAACGGTCGGAGTGGCTATCGATCTGCGATATAAAGCCGCACTTTAAAAACAATAAATGGCTTTATATATGCGGAAAACATTTTCATCCCATAGACTTGCACAAAACAAAGTTGAAGCAAAATGCTCGTCCTATAATGAATGTTGATATTTCGAATGATTATGAGGCTCAACATTTAAATAACAATACGACTGAATTTGAAATCCATTTGGACACATTAGCATTGGTTAATTTGGACCACAGCTACTGTGAGAAGCAAAAAGAAATAGAAGAGCCAATAATAACATGCCCTCGTTGCGAGGTATACTGCCGTAACGAAAATTATTGGCGGAATGCACATTTTCAAATTAAAGCTAAATTGGAAAATATGAGGGTTCAGTTTGAAAAACTGGAACTGAAAAAGCGGCTCTTATAAAAAAAAATTAAAGATAGTGAAAATAACTGGTCAATGCAATATGTTGATATCTCCAATAACTCATTAGCGGTTCCCGAACAGATAAATGAGGAATCGAAGTTTTTTGCATCACTGTTATTGAAAACAAAACGTGTCAAACAATTTAGTGAAGTGGAGAAAAATCTTTTGATGAACATAAACTACAGATCATCAAAAGGTTACCAGCTTATGCGAGATGTTCTATGCTTTAATCTGCCCAGTCCCAGAACGTTACTGAACTGGAGCCCAATCAGAATGATTTCTCCAGGCATTAACGATACGGTCTGTTTTAATATATCCAAACATGTGCAAAATATGACAGAAAGCGAAAGAAACTGTGTAATTTTGTTTTATGAGATTCACGGTCGTTCTGAGCTTTAATACAATAGCACAACAGACCAAATTGACGGCTTTATTGATTTCGGACGTGGGAAACGCGCTTCAAATATTGCAAATAGTTTCCTATTTTTACAAATTAAAGGCATTGTTCAGCGGTGGAAATATACATTTTCATACTACTGCACCGATTTGAAAAAAACCGTTGAACAAACGAGAAATTGCCTTTTGAAAATATCGAAGTATTAAGTCGAATGGGACTAAAAGTAAGAGCCGTTGTATGCGATCAGGCACTTCACAACGTCACTGCCTATAAGGAACTTAGCGGGTCACAAAACCAAGTCTACGAAGATCCAGCTGGAAATAAAGTCTACCTTATGTACGACTATGTTCATCTCTTTAAAAGCATAAGAAACTGCTTGTTAGGAAGGGACATAAGCACAGCAAATGGCGTTGTAAGTTGGAAAGTTATTTCTGAGTTGTACGACATCGACAAAAAAAGTTTAACATCTAGAATGGTTCCAAAGCTTTCGGAGAAGCACATTCAGCCAAAATTCTATGAAAAAATGTCTGTTAAGCTAGCGGTCCAAGGGTTTTCAAGGTCTGTGGGTAATGCCATAAAAGCTTGCCACAAAAACAAACTTTTCACAGCCGAAAATATGAATAAGGCGTTGGCCACCGCTGATTTTATTATAACGCTGAATGATGCATTCGACATTCTAAACTGCAAATCATATGCGAAATTAAGCAAATGCCCTTATAATTTAAGTAAGAGGGCAAAGTTGACTGACTTTCTTACATTCGTCAACAAACTTCAGATTGGTACAAAAAATAACTGGCATAGTGGACTACTACACACAATAGATCATATTGTGAGTCTTACAGATGACTTATTGGCCAACAACAATATTGATTTCATCCACTTGACAAGATTTAACCAGGACAGTCTGGAGAATTTCTTTGCTGCTTTGCGCTCGAAACTGGGGAATAACACCAACCCCTCAGTAAGAGAAATGCTATACTTGACGGCGAGATTAATGTCGATGAAGATTATTTCATCGGCTTTTCGGGGAAAGGGGGAAGTGGCGGTAAAAATACATTTGCGTTTGTATACGTGTGCATTTGCTTCATATTTTGCTGGGCAAGCTTTGCCGAGGTTTTTGTTTCAATCCGCTTGTTGCTGCCTAGCAAGGAAGGGTAGTTTGACTTTACTTTAAATTTCGTTTAATAACTAGATAAAAGCAATATGATATGTATAATATATGTTTACTAATATTTTGGATATTAGGTAGGGCATTATTAAATCATCTCACACGTTGAATATAACATAATAAATACGAAATAAAATAAACTTGTTTTGTATTTGAATACTTAAAATAAATTTTATATAATACTATAACAATAATGTAATAATTGAATATTCAAACAAAGGGTAGTTTTTACGTTGTGCTGTTTTTGCGTCTCAGCCACCAGCAAATGCTGTTATTGCATTTGCCCATTCTCGATGTGTATACACTCGAATGATAGATATACATACATACATAAATAATCATTCTTGTGTACACACACATCACGCTGCCGCTTGTTGTGAAATTAGATGAGGACTTATAACTTTTCTATTGATGGAACGGGTATATTGGCCTGTGCTGATGTATGTAACAGGCAGAAGGAAATTATTAACGGCCCCATTATATATATATTTTCTTGTTCAGCATCAATGTGCGTGTCGATTTGCCAATATATGAACGAATAATGTTTAGGGCATAGGGTATCTCCTAGTCAGTCTTAATAAATATGCTGGGCATTCATACTATGGTGGGCTAGCAATGTTTGAGATTTTGCACTTTTGTCTTTTTCGATGCCCTGCATACGCATGTGTGTGTGCATGAATTTATATGCAGAATGAACCTAAGTACATGTTTTTAGTTGTGTGGTATAATCTATACAAAAAATAATTGTAAAATAAATAGATGTACTTAAATAAAAATAGTCGGCCAAATATTTTTAAATTTTTTATATATAAAAAGAATATTTGTTACAATTTGTTACAAGTGTTCGGTGAAAGACTGCGTTGGCGGTAAAAAAAACTATTTCGCGTTCCCAAAGACAGTGCGATTGAGTGGTGTGAAAATTTAGATTTAAACATCGACAATTTAAACACCCGCACTAGAGTGTGTGAAAGGCACTTTGAGGAGGGATGCGTTTCAAAGAAGCGTCTAAAAATTGGTTCTCTGCCCACTCTACAACTTGGTAAGTTTCAAAGTGATGGTGTTGTAATATGTGTATATATTAACAAAGTAGTACTGTGATTGGGGTATAATGGTTTTGTGAAAATGAGTGTAACAGGCAGAAGGAAGCATTTTAGACCCTATTAAATATATATATTTTTGATCAGCCTCAACAGCCGAGTCGATATAGAAATGTCCGTCTGTCTGTCCGTCTGGATGTATGAAAGCGTTGTTTTAAGAGACTAGCTCATCTATTTTTAGCTCATCTAAGTCCTTCTTACTTTTTTAGCTGTGATTGTGTTGTTGTTTAGTTATTCGTTTCTACAAAGTGTCTTTTTCTAACCCTGTAAGTGTATGTCCGTATATATGTATGTGTGTTTGTATTATAAAATATCTAATATTTAATATGATTTATAGGTCATGTCAATGAGCCTGTGCACAGCAATGTGTTAAAACAAAATCAGGTCAGACATTGTTGCATTACCAACTGCAACTGTAGTAACCCACCGTCAGTACTGCATAACTTCCCAATGAATGCTGAAAAACGGTCGGAGTGGCTATCGATCTGCGATATAAAGCCGCACTTTAAAAACAATAAATGGCTTTATATATGCGGAAACATTTTCATCCCATAGACATGCACAAAACAAAGTTGAAGCAAAATGATCGTCCTATAATGAATGTTGATATTTCGAATGATTATGAGGCTCAACATTTAAATAACAATACGACTGAATTTGAAATCCATTTGGACACATTAGCATTGGTTAATTTGGACCACAGCTACTGTGAGAAGCAAAAAGAAATAGAAGAGCCAATAATAACATGCCCTCGTTGCGAGGTATACTGCCGTAACGAAAATTATTGGCGGAATGCACATTTTCAAATTAAAGCTAAATTGGAAAATATGAGGGTTCAGTTTGAGAAACTGGAACTAGAAAAAGCGGCTCTTATAAAAAAATTAAAGATAGTGAAAATAACTGGTCAATGCGATATGTTGATATCTCCAATAACTCATTAGCGGTTCCCGAACAGATAAATGAGGAATCGAAGTTTTTTGCATCACTGTTATTGAAAACAAAACGTGTCAAACAATTCAGTGAAGTGGAGAAAAATCTTTTGATGAACATAAACTACAGATCATCAAAAGGTTACCAGTTTATGCGAGATATTTTATGCTTTAATCTGCCCAGTCCCAGAACGTTACTGAACTGGAGCCCAATCAGAATGATTTCTCCAGGCATTAACGAGACGGTCTGTCTTAATATATCCAAACATGTGCAAAATATGACAGAAAGCGAAAGAAACTGTGTAATTTTGTTTGATGAGATTCACGGTCGTTCTGAGCTTGAATACAATAGCACAACAGACCAAATTGACGGCTTTATTGATTTCGGACGTGGGAAACGCGCTTCAAATATTGCAAATAGTTTCCTATTTTTACAAATTAAAGGCATTGTTCAGCGGTGGAAATATACATTTTCATACTACTGCACCGATTTGAAAAAAACCGTTGAACAAACGAGAAATTGCCTTTTGGAAAATATCGAAGTATTAAGTCGAATGGGCTAAAAGTAAGAGCCGTTGTATGCGATCAGGCACTTCACAACGTCACTGTCTATAAGGAACTTAGCGGGTCACAAAACCAAGTCTACGAAGATCCAGCTGGAAATAAAGTCTACCTTATGTACGACTATGTTCATCTCTTTAAAAGCATAAGAAACTGCTTGTTAGGAAGGGACATAAGCACAGCAAATGGCGTTGTAAGTTGGAAAGTTATTTCTGAGTTGTACGACATCGACAAAAAAGTCTAACAACTAGAATGGTTCCAAAGCTTTCGGAGAAGCACATTCAGCCAAAATTCTATGAAAAAATGTCTGTTAAGCTAGCGGTCCAAGTGTTTTCAAGGTCTGTGGGTAATGCCATAAAAGTTTGCCACAAAAACAAACTTTTCACAGCCGAAAATATGAATAAGGCGTTGGCCACCGCTGATTTTATTATAACGCTGAATGATGCATTCGACATTCTAAACTGCAAATCATATGCGAAATTAAGCAAATGCCCTTATAATTTAAGTAAGAGGGCAAAGTTGACTGACTTTCTTACATTCGTCAACAAACTTCAGATTGGTACAAAAAATAACTGGCATAGTGGACTACTACACACAATAGATCATATTGTAAGTCTTACAGATGACTTATTGGCCAACAACAATATTGATTTCATCCACTTGACAAGATTTAACCAGGACAGTCTGGAGAATTTCTTTGCTGCTTTGCGCTCGAAACTGGGGAATAACACCAACCCCTCAGTAAGAGAAATGCTATACTTGACGGCGAGATTAATGTCGATGAAGATTATTACAACTTCATACCTTAAAAATGCCAATTGTGCGGATGATGACAGTGATCTACAAATGGATTGGATTTGTGATTATGATCAGCCAGTCGATCGCATTGAGGAAGGCGAGTCATATCCCACAAATCAGCAGATTGGCATAGACATTAATCCTGGTGAGGAAGTTCCAACAAGTATGCCAGAATTAACTGTCGGAGAGCTGGTCTCACGCAGATACTTTGACGGCTACTTGGTTGCGAAGAAAAAGTTTAATTGCACACAGCCCTTAGCCAGATGGACTCAATTGCATCCGAAAGCTACGAAGACCTGATCCTGGCACGAAATTTCGCCAAAGACAAAATGTGCCTTAAAAATCCCTCTGATGCATTCTTCCAAGTGAGCAATTTGCATTTCGAGTCCTTCGCCAGTATATTTTGCAAAGCACCGCATAAAACCAATTTATGTAGCAGCATAGTAGAAGAATGTGTACGCCTAACTAATGAGTTTCAACCGGAGTGGTTTGATGTCGACCACAATTGCTACAGTCACCGAATGCAGATTTTGAAAAAACTTGTAATTATAATTACAAGGAAGCGAGCAAGGTGGCTGTTGCAGGAGAAACAATCGGAAAAATTAGCAGCAAAACATGGAACTCGAGCAAACAAATTAAAAATTTTAAGTCAGTAGTTAAAATGGTAAGTTTGCAGATCTCATAAGAAATAATAGAATGTATAATAAATTTAATTTTATTTTAATAGGTCCTGGGCAGTATTTTGCAGTAAATCCGAAGTTGCCACACATTATTTGGGGCCGCAACGTATTTGGTAAGTTTTATTAATGAAGCGTTTTTAAAATAAATATTATATATTTAATATAATTTAACTAGGTTCTGTTAATTATCTACCTCAATATTGACTCAGTATCCAAAATGTTGGCAACAAACTGTCGGCGCCCAAGGTATAAAATAAAAGTAAATATATCATAACTTATTATAAGTAATTTTTTTTATAAACCCCTAAAGAATATGAAAACACGGCCCTAGAAGGATGACCCTTGCCGTAAGACCCCAGATGGATGACCCCAGCAGGAAGACACTGGAAGAATGGCCTTAGAAGGATGCCCATTGAAGGATGACCCCAGCAGGAAGACACTGGAAGAATGGCCTTAGAAGGATGACCCCAGCAGGAAGACACTTGAACACCGGCCATAGAAGGATAAGCAATTACAGATTTTTAAGCAATGCTGCGTTGCAGCCTGGGTACGTTTGAAATTGTTTAATTTTATTCTATATTACTAATATATTTTTTTGTTTTCATTGCGAGGGACTATGGCCATAGAGAGACGACTCTAGTAGGACGGTCATCGAACACTGACCATAGAAGGATGACCCAATACATCTACGACATGCGGAGGAGTTTACAAGTCTTTAAGCACTG
Source organism: Scaptomyza hsui (assembly GCA_018152825.1). Classification (NCBI taxonomy): domain Eukaryota; kingdom Metazoa; phylum Arthropoda; class Insecta; order Diptera; family Drosophilidae; genus Scaptomyza; species Scaptomyza hsui. The sequence goes on from JAECXO010000279.1 coordinate 117,552, forward strand.
CTGCGATGCAGCCTGGGTACGTTTAAAATTGCTAATTTTTTTGTTTTAATTTACTAATAATATCTGTTTATATTTCGAGTGACTTTGCGCTGACATCTAGAAAATCCGAAGCTTAATGTATGCAATAAAAATAAAAGCTTTAAAAGATAAGTATATAAGTCTTTACATTTTATTGTAAAATATATTAATACAATTCTCCATATATTTTTTTAGAAGCACCAGATTATGTTCTTGGACCAGCCAAACCAGCTGACTGAAATTGTTCGTGGCGCACAATATGTACATACATACTATGTACATACATACATATATAAAACCGACGCATCACTAAATTTAAATTAATTAAAAATTCATATTTGCTATGATTTGTACTAGTTTATTTATTTATACATACATGTATATTAGTTTTAATTTGTATTTTGTATGAACTTCAATTCGCTATGTAATTTGTTATATTTTCATATTATATTTTTACTAAAGGCAACATTTGTATAAATTATAGAAAGAACTTTCAACATTTATTTATTTTTCCATTAAAACTTATAAACTAATTACACATTTATCCTTTTTGTTTTTTCTTCATTAACAAAACTATAGTACAAAACATTAATTTCTTATAAACATGTATATGTGCATATACAAACAATACTCAAGTTTGTATACCAAAAAACGCAAAGACGTATGAACGGATAAAATGCATGACCGAAAAGCCAACAACAAAGATTTATCAAAACAAAACATTTAAAAAATTGCGGCACACCTAGAAGAACAAGCAAAAATCAAAACAAAAGCAGCTGTTCTACGTTGAAGGGAACGGCCTGCTCTCGTTACTTTGCCCGACCCTAAGCGCATCTTTTTTCATGGGAGAGTGAATTTAAGTTGGCAGCTCTGAATACCTCTCTTGGTTTTCATTCGCGTTGACCAAAACTGTTACTGGCACTAACATTGTAACTGAAACTGTTAGACAACATACAACAAACAGCAAAAGATGCCTACTGCCACAACTGGACACAACAACAGACATACATGATGAGGACAATGACAGGATAGTTACCAATAATGGTAACAAAATAATTAGCAAATGGCTAACTAGAGTCCCGCCACTACTGCCGAATGAGCTACTGCCTCCCCCTACACCCCACAAACAGACTGACATATTTAAATCGCTTAGAGAAGCAGATTGCTCGCCCTGCAAACGTAGGAGAAGCACTGCCTCCGACACCGATGAGGAGACAAACAAAAGAACAGGTCTCGCAATTTCCGCCATTAGAGCAAAAGCGAACAAGGATGCTGCTCCCAATGTTGCCGAAACCACTGTTAATAGCGCCATGGATGTGGATGCAGTTGCTCCGCAGCAGCAACAACAACAACATCAGCAGCCTTCACAACAGCAACAACAGCAACAGTCCCAATTCCAGCATCTTAAAGGAAATAGCAAAATCCCCTTATTGTTTCTCCCTAGAGTGCCTGAGATTATGCCAATTATAAATAGATTAAATAGCGATCCAGCTGTTGGTAAATTTAAAACCAAAGTTACCGCCAATAATGGTCTGAGGATACTGGCTAGTGACCATAACTCCTACAATGCCATCAAAAATGCCCTATCTTCGGACGGCATCCCACTCCACACGCATCAGGCCAAAAATAAAAAAGGTTTCAGATACGTGCTTAAGAATCTCCACCATACCACTCCTTGCGAGAATATCTTGGAATAACTGAAATCTTGCGGGTTTATCGTAAAGTTCATCAGAGTCATTAAGCACCGGTTCACGGCAAAGCCATTAAACATCTTCGAACTGGAAATTGATTCGATGCCAAACGGTGCCCACCAAGAAATCCTTAAGCTAAAACACTTAGGTAACCAGACTATAACGGTGGAACGCCAGGCAAAGCCAATGGACCCAGCACACGGAACTATTGTAGACGAGCCTTCAGATGCATGAAGTGTGCTGGAGATCATGCAACGACAACATGCACCAAGCCCAGAAAGGATCCCGCCAAATGTGCAAACTGCAAGGCACCGCACGTCAGCTCTTATAAAGGTTGTGCAGTCTTTAAAAATGCAAGGAGCAAACTGTTGGCCTACAAAGGATATGGTTATGATGGACGCAAGCAACAACAACAACAGCAGCAGTACCATCAAAACCGACTCCCTCAACAGCAACAGTTTCCCGCAAACACAATAAAAGACAGTAACAAAAAGAAAGAAAGCATAACCGAGGAAAGAGGCGCAATTTTCACGCTCCGCGATTTAATTAAATAAACCGAATAAAACTGCGTTTGAGTTCGTACAAAAGTAGTGCAATATTTTGTGATTATTGTCAGAACAGTAATAAGTAATTACTATAATTAAACTGGAACACAATAATTATAAATTGACTTTTGAAAATCACCAAACGCCAGTAATAATAAAGTAAACGCGAAAGAAGAAATTTTGAGCAACAACAACACCGAACTGCAACTTCTTCTTCTATCCCTACTTACACAAACGACTAACAACGCGCAAAATAAAAACACTCAATAACAGACGGTCAAGCGAAATCTCACTCAAGTACACTGCACACTATAATATGGCACCGATACCGAAGCGCTTGCGAGAAAACTCTGCTGGAGAACTTAAGGTAGGCAAAGGGAGTGATCTGGCTGCGCTTACCCAGCTTATCCATCAGAAGTTTGATGAGCAAGCTGCACTGATCGCAGATAAAATGAAGGAATCGGAGGAAAACTTGCTGGCCGTGTTGCATGAGAGGCTGGATGTTCTCGGAAACGAGCTCCAAAACCTTGTGCAGCGCGTCTGTAAATTGGAGCAGTCTACTCCTGAGACAGCTGCACTTCAGGCTCGTGTGGCGACCTTGGAGGCCAAAATAGCCCAACAAGCAAACGCCAGTGCAGCTAATGACATGCGACTACATGGAGTGCCGTTTGTCGAGGGGGAGCAGCTACGCACAATGTTTAATGCACTCGCGTTTCCACTGGGAGTCACTCCTGCGCCCCGACTCAAGGAGATTCACAGGATTAAACTGCGAGCAGGCTCTAACACCGTTGTTGACCCGGTTATTATAATCAGTTTCGACAATTTACGCGACAAGATAAACTTTCAGCGAGCAGCAGCTGATTACCGCCGGACTAACAAAGCTCAATTGTCTCTGCATATGTTGGGCTTTGAAACACGTGCGAATGTTCCAATTTATCTCAACGAGCAGCTTAGCAGAGAGAACTATCAAATCTTTATAGAAGCAATGCAGATGAAGAGAAAAAGCTTTTATCAGCAGTTTTTTGCCGTCGTGCGTTGGTTCACGCCAAGTGGAGCGGGACAGATGAAGTCGTTTGCATAGATAATATGCAAAAGCTTCTTAGTATGCAAGCTGAAAGCTCTCTTGCAGTGGCTACCGATGCAAATGATCTTTTTCGTTCTTAACTTAAGCTTTTACTGTATATCTCTTTATAAGTTACTCTGTTTATATGTTATGTTCAATTCTCTTTTTAAGTTACTCTGTTTATCTTATGTTACAAGTAAGTGGACTGTTTTGAATGCGTTCAACGTTAATTCGTACTATCTACGTATGTTAATTTTAATTGGTGTGTATCGATATGTAAAATTTTCTGTGATAATTGATGTCCCTTGATTTTAATATTTCCAAGTCGAATAGCCATGCGATGGTTAGGGTTCTAAGCAAGCGAAAAGCTGGTTTGACGGTCTGTCATATAAATGCGCAGAGTCTAACGAACAAGATTGAGGAGTTTCGTTTTCTGTTTGTAAATTCAAATATTGATGTTGTTTGTGTGTCCGAAACATGGTTTAACCAAGATCTTTGTAGTTCGTTGATTGAGTGTGCAGGGTATAATGTGTTTCGTTCTGACCGTGTCCGTTATGCTGGGGGTGTGGCAATATATGTAACCAAAAGACTGAACTGTAGGGTAATATTAAAGCAGCCTAATGAAAGCCCTATTGAATATATATTTATAGAAATTCTTAGCCTCAATGGGAATACAAAAATGCTCATTGGCTGCCTATACAGACCTCACAAAAATATAGACTTCTCTCCTATAATAGATGTAATCGCAAATCTAACAATGAGGTACACTGACATTATACTGACAGGAGACTTTAATAGCAACATACTTACTGAACGACACCTTCTGGACGACATGGAGTCTCTTGGTTTAGAGCCAGTGAACTCTACATTACCGACGCACTTCACAAAGGATTTAAGTACTTTACTTGACCTAATATTTGTAAACAAAAAAGAATGCACACTACTTTACGACCAGATTCCCATCCCGGCCTTCTCCAAACATGATCTTATATTTCTGACCTATGACATTCTACCCAACTATTGCAATCTTAAAATAACATACCGTGACTTTATTAACATAGACCTAGCTGGATTACATGCAGATAGCTGTACAGCTGAACTAGACCTCATATATTCTCTCCCTACAGTTGACTCCCAAATAAATCTTGTACAATACTATATGGATTATATGTACAATAAATACGTGCCAATTAAAAGCAAAGTGGTCAGGCCTTCTACAAAATCCTGGTTTAATAACGATATAAAGTGTGCAATTAATGTTAGAGACGCGGCCTATCGGAGATGGAAAAGATTTAGGACCGAGGCACTTTATAAGCAATTCATAACTACCAGACGGCATGTTAACTTCCTGATCCAAAGAGCCAAACGCGAATATTTTAGTGATAAGTTTAAAAATGCTATATCCGACAGTCAAAAATGGAAAGAAATTAATAACATGGGAATAGGCAAAGTACTTGGTGCAGTTAGTGAAGATGTTGATGTTAATGATCTCAACAACAAATTTGTTAACCTTAATGTTCCAGTGTCTGTGTGCAATCCTTATTTGTGTTCGCAACCACTTAATAATTGTTGTAATAGTTTTGATTTTATTTGTGTAAATCAATGTGATGTGTATCTGTCTATAAGCAAAATGAAGTCCAACGCAACTGGCATGGATGGTTTAAATCCAAAGTTTTTTAAAATTCTTCTGCCGCTAATTATTGGCTATGTAACTCATATATTCAATACAGCCCTCACAACGTCTACGTTTCCCGACCAGTGGAAAATTGCAAAGGTAATGCCAATCCCAAAATCTACTCATGAGTTCAGGCCAATCTCGATTTTGCCATATCTATCTAAAATATTTGAGCACCTTTTGGCCTCTCAAATTAACAAGTTCCTCTCAATAAATCGACTATTAAATGATAAACAATCAGGTTTTAGGACTGGCCGAAGTTGTACTACGGCGATAATCAAAGTGGTCGAGAATATAAGATCAAAGATGGATAACAGTGAGGTCTCACTATTGACGCTTCTTGATTTTAGTAAAGCATTTGACACGGTTAACCACGATATTCTACTGACAAAGCTCAATACCATGTATATTTTTAGCCAAACTGCTACTAAACTCATATCCTCTTACTTAAGTAATCGTAGACAAGCCGTTGTTATTCCTTCTAAAACGTCCGACTTCCTTGTTGTCCCTCGTGGGGTCCCGCAAGGATCAATTTTAGGTCCACTGCTTTTTAGTATGTATATCAATGATTTACCAAGTGTTTTGTCTAAATGTAACATCCATTTGAATGCTGATGATGTCCAATTGTATGTAAGTCGTCCGCTTAGTAAAATTAACGAATGTGTCCAGTTATGTAATGAAGACTTGTTGCGTGTTAGTCAATGGGTCAATGTTAATGGTTTGTGTATTAACCCGTCTAAATCCAAATGTATCTTAATTTACAAAAAGCACCTGATTACTGACAACATTCCCAAGCTGCAAATAGATTCGACAATAATTCACTACGTAGATAAAGCTGAAAGCTTAGGAATCACCCTGAACAGGACCTTATCATGGGATAGTCAGGTGAATAAAGCTGTGGGAAAAACGTGTGGCGTTTTAAGGCAACTTTGGCTCACCCAGAAATTCCTACCCCTTAACATAAGAATATTGATCGCGAAATCTTTGATATTGCCAAAACTTTTGCATGGCATTGAAATTTTTGGCAAATGCGACGCTGCAAGCCAAAGGAAGTTGAGGGTAGCGTATAATAATGTAGCCCGTTACGTGTTTGGCCTCAAAAGGGCAGACCACGTAACGGGTTACGCTAATAGACTGTTGGATCTAGATCTAACGTCTTTAATTAACTTTAGAATTCTTCGCTTCCTACACAAAATTTTATATACACAAGAACCTGAGTATTTGTATGGCAACATAAAGTTAACATCGTCCCAACGTGTGAACAACCTCGTTTGCTTGAGAACCAAACTAGCCTCTTCTGATAGACAGTTCTTTATCTTTGCTGTTCGACTGTGGAACAATCTTCCTCCCTACATTAAATCTATACGCAGTGCACACCGTTTTAAAATTAATTTAGAATCATATTATAAAACTTAATTTTAACGCCTGAAACTACATTACAGTCCAACTTACGCATAACTTTCAATATGTAATTATTTTTCATTTGTTTCCATTTTATAAATAATTGTTTAAAATATATAATTTAGATTAATACTCTTACATTTTACATTTTAATATCTGTGATTAATGCTTTAATTTATAGTAGCAATACTGTAGCATTAAGAATCATTCAACAATTAAATAAATAAATAAATAAAAAAAACACAACAAAATACCAAAAACGCCAGCTGACTGTGCCCAAGAAAACGCCAATTCTCCAGGCCCGGCGGGTCAACGTCTTGTTGAGCTACAACAAAAGCTTAAGAGCAAACAACAACAACAGCAGCAAAACAAGACTGCTAATCCGCTAGCACTTGCCCTAGAACAGAATGAACAGAGGTTCACCAGGCTAGAGGCAAAGCTGGAGAAGCTGTTCGAAATCTTCGCCGAACTAATGAACGCCAATAATAGTAGCATAGGGGCACTAAATCCAACAGGCAGCACAACATCCTCAAACGCCACTAGCAGAGATCCTGCTTTGGATGCCGAAGCTTGCGGTTATGCCTAAAAACAAAAAATATAAACATCTGAAAGTAGCTATAAAAGGCACAATAAATCAAATACAGTTTTCTCTACAACAACACAAAATGAAAACTTTATTAAAAATAAAACTACAGCAAATACAAAACAACTAAGCATATGGCCAATACAAAATATCAAAAAAAAAAACTTCAAAACTAAAAACAATAAAAAATCAGCCAATGTTGACCACCTCAGCATACACAGCAACAACAGTATGAAAAGAGAAGAAGGGGAAAAACTTTTAATTAATTATGTTCTTAATATTTATAAAATAAAAAAAAAAAAAGTAAACTCAACTGGTCCCCTTTTGTCGCTCGTTCAGCGTTGTATCCTCAACCTGGCAGCGGCATCGCGTGCGGCCAGGTAGTCATAATATTCCGTACTCACCTGGTCCCCCTCGTAGTCCAGTCCAGCGTTGATCCAGTGATGATAAACACAAGCACCTCCAGCGTCGTCACCTGGAAAGAAAAAGAGAAAAAGAAATAATTAAAATTTTGCCTAAAAACAAATCATAAAAATGCCATCAAAATACTTATCTTTTCAATCCGCTTTGAACGAGTACCGCCATTCCAATTCAGGCTACAATCGGCCTCAGCCTCTTATTTGAGTCTGTACTATTGAATCCTGTATCCTGGTCCGTGCTGATGTCTGCTGGCTAAAACTCCATCCTTGGCCAAACAGCGGCATCGCAAAGCAAAGCGACAAACAGCCAAATATACAGCCAATATTCCAGCGACGGAAATGAACACCACCTTCAAAGAAACAAAAATTACAACGAATACGTCAATTAAAAATTGATAATTTATAATACCCGTACTCACCTGGTCCCCCTCGTAGTCCAGTCCAGCGCTGATCCATAATAATTAAAATTTTGCCTAAAAACAAATCATACAAATGCCATCAAAATACTTATCTTTACATTCCGCTTTGAACGAGTACCGCCATTCCAATTCAGGCTACAATCGGCCTCAGCCTCATATTGGAGTCCGTCCTGTTGAATCCTTAAATTTGGTCCATGCTGCTGTCTGCTGGCTAAACTCCATCCTTGGCCAAACAGCGGCATCGCAAAAGCAAAAGTATCGAACAGTCAAAACACAGCCAATACTCCAGCAACGGAATTGAACACTACCTGCAAAGAAATATAAACTACAAAAATTACAACAAATACGTCAATCAAAAAACTGAGAATTTATAACACCCGTACTCACCTGGTCCCCCTCGTAGTGCAGTCCAGCGTTGATCCAGTGATGATGCACACAAACACCTCCAGCGCCGTCACCTGAAAAGAAAAAGAGAAAAAGAAATAATTAAAAATTTTGCTTATAAATGAAAATTATAAAAACAACATCAATATACTTATCTTTTCAATCCGCTTTGAACGAGTACCGGCACTCCAATTCAGACTACAATTGGCCCCAGCCTCATATTGCAGCCTGTCCTGTTGCATCCTTAATCCTGGTCTGTGCTGTTGTCTGCTGGCTAAACTCCATCCTTGGCCAAACAGCGGCATGGTGCACCAATAAATCCTAAACGGAAACATCAAACTACCAGCTCATCACCTGTAAAAAAAAAGAAATGGAAGAAATATGTTAAATTAGTAGCAAAAAACAACATATCAACAACATTACAGCCAAAACAAATTGGTCTACAAATATAAAAATTAAAAGAAGTTACCGGCTATTAGCACTTGTGCTTATAGCTTTGAGTGATATTCTATATCACGCTCGATAAAAATGGTTATATACCAAGTCATTATCAATGTGACTCAAAGAAAGCACTATTCGCTAATTTAAAAACTAAATTTACTGGCACTCATCCTGCTTTATGCGGGGAATGCCTGCAAATAATATAAGTCACCACACTCGCTACGGACGGCAAGCTTACACAAACGCAAACTATATGCGAACAAATACAACAAGCATAACTTCGCGCCCGCTAACTAATTAAGTTCAACAAATGAACAATAAAAAAAAATGAAAAACTAAACATCAATCACAACAACAAAACTAAATTGCCACTAATTCTAACAACTACGCCGACGGAAACGAACGCATCACCATACTTACCTGGCCATTTCAAATCTGGTCGCTACTTGACAACACACGCGACGGCTCTGTTAGCTGCCTCTGTGTTCCAAGAAGCGACCAAGATCATCGACATCGAACACTCCTGGAGTCTTCCAACGAGGATTCCACTGCAGCTCTCCAAGCATATCCCAGCAACACCAATATGCAGCAACTAACTCCAGCGACGAGCAACGTGACGCATTTATGCACTAACACCAGCATGGAAAATAAAAATAAAACATATTAAAATTAGTATTTTTGAAAAATAAAATACATTTTGAAATATACGCATGCGCACGTTAAAAACTCACCTGGACAAAATATAACGATGACAAAAAGGCAGCAGCCCGACATGCTGCTGTCCAAAACACACACCCAAAACCAGCGAATAAACCACGGCTAATTCACACCTGCAAATAAAAACGAAAAAAGTCAAAAATTAATTATGAATTTTTCAATTTTTTATAATGATTTTTCTCTCTTATTTTACTATGCCAGACCAGCAAACAACGAGTCAAACACAACACCTGTACTCACCATGCGAGCCTGCAAAAATCATCCTCATCCTTGGCTTCACTACGCGGTTCACTGTGTCGTCTGCTAAGCGCCGCGAATGTTATGTCCGGCCTGGGCGGCGGCACAGAAACGGGCCCGATGACTCTCCAGCGACGATTCCAATTCACCTGCAAAAGGAAAAAAAAGAGGATACATAACTCTACTTACCTGGTATCCTGTGACATCTGTCCATCCTGCGCATCCAGTCCTGTGATCCAGAAGTCGTCACCTACAAAGAGAAAGAAATCAAAACAAATCAATTTGGGTCACAAAATAATACACTGTCTGCAAAAACACCTGCAAAACACAATTCGGCACCTGGCGAGCATCCAACGCATCCAGTCCAGAAGTCCCAAGTCATCACCTGCAAAGAAAACCAAAAGAAATTAAATCAGTAATGGTTTCTCAACATACACTTGGCGCTGCAACAACACCTGCAGCAGCGCAGCATACACGCTCGGCAAAAATGTGCATAATTGCTAAACTGCAAACCTGCATACGTTTGCCAAGGCGTGTCGCCAATACATCGCTAAACGAAAACTACTCACCTGGCATCCTGAAGCATCCGTGCAGCCTACGCATCCAGTCCAGAAGTCCATATAAAGCCATTACCTGAAAAGAAAAGAAACACTAAAAAAAAAAACCAATTACTACATCTTTCATATTCAATTAATGTTGGAAAACGAAATATTAGCCACTAGGCCGCACTTTGCAACACTGCATTCGCCCAATGGTGTTGCCAGAATGTTGAACTGGCAGAATTAATGTTAAAAGTGGCATCCGCGCTTCCCGCGCACCCAATTCAAAAGCACTGACCAAATAATGTTATAGATGGGACATTTCTAGTACTGTTTTGGTTTCCACTACACTGTGAACGAGAGTGACCCATGATTGTTAACATTATGTTATGCTCGCTCAAAATGTTAACACATAGCAGAGAGACCCAAGTCTGTTTCAGTTTGTATTCACTTTTAGCGGCTTTTAGGGGAAAGGGGGAAGTGGCGGTAAAAATACATTTGTATTTGTATACGTGTGCATTTGCTTCATATTTTGCTGGGCAAGCTTTGCCGAGGTTTTTGTTTCAATCCGCTTGTTGCTGCCTAGCAAGGAAGGGTAGTTTGACTTTACTTTAAATTTCGTTTAATAACTAGATAAAAGCAATATGATATGTATAATATATGTTTACTAATATTTTGGATATTAGGTAGGGCATTATTAAATCATCTAACACGTTGAATATAACATAATAAATACGAAATAAAATAAACTTGTTTTGTATTTGAATACTTAAAATAAATTTTATATAATACTATAACAATAATGTAATAATTGAATATTCAAACAAAGGGTAGTTTTTACGTTGTGCTGTTTTTGCGTCTCAGCCACCAGCAAGTGCTGTTATTGCATTTGCCCATTCTCGATGTGTATACACTCGAATGATAGATATACATACATACATAAATGATCATTCTTGTGTACACACACATCACGCTGCCGCTTGTTGTGAAATTAGATGAGGACTTATAACTTTTCTATTGATGATGTAACAGGCAGAAGGAAATTATTTACGGCCCCATTATATATATATTTTCTTGTTTAGCATCAATGTGCGTGTCGATTTGCCAATATATGAACGAATAATGTTTAGGGCATAAATATGCTGGGCATTCATACTTGCTAGCAATGTTTGAGATTTTGCACTTTTGTCTGTGTGTGTGCCGTGATGCCGTCATCTATGTTTATCCTGTCACCATGTGTTTTGTTCCACTCGTGTCGCGCCCGTTTTGTGTATTCCACTCTTAGCGTCCGCACTACTGCACATGTCAAATATTCTACCCCGACTGTCGAGCCACGAATTTTCTAAACCCGTCGTACCCTTTTCCGCGATCGCTGCTTGAGCTCGGCTGCGGCCTCTGCCCTTAGGCTGCCGACGCCGCTGTCGCTCGGGTCGCTGCGGTCGTGGCTTTTGTCGCGTGCCGCTTCTCTGTTGGTTCTTCATTTTGCGTGCCGCGTGCAAATTTTCTGAGCCGGCGCGATCCCGTTGCCTGCCAGTGATGCGCACTCAGCATCAGTGATGCGCGCTTGGTACCAGTGATGCGCGCTTAGCTGTTGATAAACCCTATCCCGAACAAACATAACTTTGGTTTTCTTATACTACTAACTCCTCAGCCTATAATACTCCCTTAACCTAATACTTATAAATTACTAATACCTTCTTGGCTTGTGCTTAAAAACTATAAATTAACAATGCCTATTGTGCAGGAGTCTTGCACTCCTTCACACTCCCTTCCTACTTCGGGGGAAGTAATGCGATCGTGACTTGTCGGCGACGGTTGATCGTGTATCGGATCGTGTGTGACCCTACATGGCTCAAACTTCGAACGCCCAGGCGCGCCTCAGGGTCCCGGAGGTATTGTTCGATGAAGCCGATGACGCGGACTGGCAAGTGGCGGTCATCGGTCCCGGTGCGCCACTCAGCGGGGGCCGTGGTCCATTCCTCAGGATCCTCCTGTACCTCCCCGACGGTTGGGTGCTCCTCGAACAGGCCCATCAGCCAGTCGGTGGCCCCTTCCTCGATCGACAAGATGGAGTTCAAGTCTATCTCATCCTCGTCTGCGGTTGGGTGCTGTGGTTCGCCCGTGGGGTGCACATTTTCCCTGTCCGTGTGGGAGCCCTCGACTGACCAGTGGTTGGACTGCGGGACATCTGAGTCGGCTATCAACCACGACCCATATGCTGGCGGTGGGCTGGCCGGGTATGGTGGTGGATAGCCCATATCTCCGTAGCGGACTGCCAAACGGTAGGCCGAGTCCGAGGTGGCGTCCGACTCGGTTGGGGCATATGCCTGGTGATCCGCGTCGGCTCTTTGTGACTGGATGGAGGTGCTCCGATCGTCTTCGGCAATTTGTGGTGTGGTGGATGCTACTCTTATTTTAACCTGTTTTTCTGATTGGGTTTTCCCCTTTCTGGGGCGGGGACGTTATACTGGCTCGCCAGTAAAAGTGGCTGCTGTTGCTTAGTTGTCGCTGCTGTCGCTCAGTCCTGCGGGCTCTTTGTCTGCTCCCGCGTTGAACTCTTTGAGATCGGCCAAGCATGCAGTTTTCCGTTGTCGTCCGGTAAGGCTTTGGACTCGCACTATGTTTGATGAAACGAACTTAATTACCTTGTAAGGTCCCTCGAACTTTGGTGCTAGTTTTGCAGCGAACCCTTCTGAAGCTTTGGACAGGTGATGTTGTCTCAGCCATACCATCGTGCCTAGTGTCGGTCTCCAGTCCCGCCTTCGAAGATTGTAACCTCTGCCCTGCTCGTGTGAGGCCCGTTGGATGTTCTGTTGTACTGCCTGAAAAATGCCTTTCAATCTTGCTGCTTTTGCGTCTGGTTCCTCGGTGTCTTTGCCCAATCCGGGCGTGACTTCCTCGTAGAGGGCTCCCGGTAGCCTGGGTTCTCGGCCCAGTATCAAGTATGCGGGGCTAAATCCTGTGGTGTCTGAAATGATCGCTAGGCTAAGCTCCGGCCGAAGTTCGTCCCTGGTGTCGCACACGAACTTCCGCGGTACTCCAAATCTACAAAGTATTCTTTCTCGAAACGATCTTTCCAAATGGGCGGTGGTGGCCTTTCGTAGGGGCACTAGTTCCACCCATTTCGAGAATAAGTCGAAGAAAACAAGGAGACTGGTGTTCCCGTGTTTGGAACGCGGCGGGGGACCCATAAAATCCGCACAGAGGATGTCGAACGGGCCCTGAGCCTGTCGTGTGTACATGTGTCCTGCTGGTCTAAGTTGACTCACCTTGAATTTCTGGCATTTATCGCACTTCCTGATGTACCTCGTCACATCCCGGAAAATACCAGGCCAATAGTATCGCTGTGTCACTCTTGTCGCCGTCTTCCGGATTCCCAGGTGTCCTGCTGTCGGATGGTCATGGCATTCTTCCAAGACCCGTCGTCGATGATCACTGGCTACGCATAGTTTCCAAGTCACGTGTTCCTCCTCGGGAGGCCGATGGCCCGTTTGCCGGTAAATTTGCCCGTTCTCGTGTATGTACTCTGTAAACTTCTCTGGCTCCTTCTCCATTCGCTTGCTCAATCGTAGCAGCCAAGGGCACTTTGGAAACTCTTCCAGGGTGCGCTGAAGGGTTTCCAAAGGTTGTCTAGAAAGTGCGTCCGCGACTACGTTTTGGCATCCTCGACTGTAGAGTAAGTCGAATCGATACTGTTGCAATTCGAGCGCCCAGCGTGCAATTCGTCCTGTTGGGTTGTCAATCGAGTTTAGCCACTTCAACGCAAGGTGATCCGTGATGACTTCGAAATGGTAGCCCTCCAGATAGCAGCGCAACTGCCTGATCGCCCAGACAATCGCTAAGCACTCTTTTTCCGTGGCGGAGTAGTTTTCTTCTGCTCTGAGAAGACGTCGGCTTGCGTAGGCTATTACTCGCTAGAGCCCAGGACCGGTGCCTTGGTCAGCTTGTCCTTCAAGTCTTCGAACGCTGCTTGTTGCTCCTCGCCCCATAGCCACTTCTTGTTCTTGCGTAGAAGGCTCGTCATGGGCTGTACGATAGTGGCGAAGTTAGGGACAAAACGACGATACCAGGATGCCATTCTAGCTCAATGTCCTGTGCATCCTGCGTTGTTGATTCACTAGCCTGCGCGGAAGTCGGCAAGCTCAGTGTTGCGTGCATCCTGCGTTGGTGCAACACTAGCCTGCGCTGTCTCTACGAGCTTGGCTGGCTCAGTGTCATGTATGTCCTGCGTTGTCGAGTTTTCACCAGCCTGCGCGGTCTCTACGAAGTCGGCAAGCTCAGTGTTATGTGCGTCCTGCGGGGTGGTCTTCATTGGTCGGCACGGAGTAATCAGGATAGGATGCGCTCGTGGATCGGGAAGTTGTGAAAGTTGTAAGAAAGCTCGGCCACACTGGATTCTTCTGCGTATCCCACACAAAAAGTCAATGCCTAAGATGACGTCGTCCAGGATTTCTGGCATGACCAGTAGTGGTACTACCGCCTCCTGTTCGTCGAGCTTTATCTTTTCCACTAAAGCCCGAGTTATTTCCTTAGGTGACCCATCTGCACGGATTATCCGCACCCGAATATTGCGAATGTTGTCCTTAGTCCCGACGATCTTCGCCAACCGTTCACTGATAAACGATCGCGTAGCTCCTGTGTCCAGTGTTGCTGCTACCGGGGTGTCCCGTATGGTCACTAGTGCCGCGATCCTCCCCTCCTCCAAGCGTAACGGGTGAATTAATGACGAGGGCTCCAACTGCTGTTGTTCTCCGCCCTGTACTCTGCTGGACGGAGACGTTGATCGTTTCCCGACCTGGCGACGCGGCAGCATCCGATGGTGCGAGTTCCACGCCGGCCACATTCCCAGCAAAACAACAATTGGGGATTCCGGCATTCTTTAGAGAAATGCCCGATTTCTCCGCAATTCCGGCATGCTCGCTTCACATCCACTGCTCCGCCCGTGTCCTGCGATGTCTTCTGTGTCGACGTTTCGGGGTTCCTGGTTGTCACCACCAGATCCCAGTTATTGTGTCCGTGGTCTCCAATGCTATGATCGTGGCCAGCTGCTTTCGGCGCGCTTGTTGGCGACAACGCTGCGTATCCCTTTGAGTCCCGGTCCCGGACATTCTCAAAACTTGAGACCAATTGGGTCAATGTGGCCAACGTGTCGAATTCGTGGCGTCGTGTGAACAATTGGTACTCCGGCAGTAGGTTCTCGTATATGCGCTCTAGCTCCCGTTCTGGCGAGTATTGGGCTCGTTGCATCATCAGCCGCAGCTCAATGAGATAGTCGCGGAACGTTTCTCCTGGACGCTGGAACTGAGTCTGGATGGTGCTTTCCAAGCGTTGGAAGTACCGAGGCGGCAAGAAAAAGTCCAAGAACTCCTTCTTAACCGACTCCCAAGGCTCATCTTGCATACGGTAAGTCCGGAACCATCCTTCGGCTCGACCGGTAAACAGACCGGATATGGCTCGTGGCAGTTGGTCGACACTCACCCGGTACGATGCCACTCGCTCTTCGAGTTTCTCGATGAAACTCAGTGGATCCGAGATGCCGTTAAACACGATGCCCCAGTTGCGCAATTTATCAGCCAGCATTGAGCACGAGATTTCTTCACGAACTACCCTTTTGCTTGCGGCACTGGTGCTTGCGACTTCGAGGGACTCCTGTGCAAAAATCGGCAATGCCGGCACTGGCACTTTAAGCTGATGATGGTCTTCCTTGCGTTCTCGGCTTTCTGGGCCCGGGGACACGGCCGGTGAGCGAGCATCCCGAGGGCTGGCTGCATCCCCATAGCTCGCTTCCAGTTTGACTAGGCGGTCTCGTGTTACTTCCGAATCCTGCCCCGCAATTCTTCCACGGTGCCAGTAGTTCCTAGCCCGAACTCTTGGGCCAGTTGCTGTAGCTCGTCCTTGCGACGGAAGGTGATCCACTTTACACCCATACCAGTACTGCTGCGGGCTATGCTGCGAGTACTGCTGCAGTGGGTGCTGCTGCTGGTGCCGCTGCTAGTGCTGCTTGCTGGTGCTGCTGCAGGCTCTGCTGCTTGCCGGTGCTGCTGCAGGTTCTGAGCTAGTGCTGCCGCGCGTCCTGCTGTGGGTTCTGATGAGGGTCCTGCTGCTGCTGGTCCTGCCACGGGCTCTGCTTGCAGGGGCTGTTTGCAGGTGCTACTTGCTGGTGCTGCTGCAGGTGCTGCTTGAGGGCTCTGCTGCTAGTGCTGCTAGCCGGTGTTGCTGCAGGCTCTGTGCTAGTGTTGCCGCGGATCCTGCTGTTGCTGCTCCTGCCACGGGTTTTGCTGTGGGTTCTGCTGCGGGTCCTGCTGTTGCTGGTCCTGCCACGGGTTTTGCTGTGGGTCCTGTTGTTGATCCTTTTCGTTGCGTGAGGATTCACTTGTCAAGGATGTCTTTAAACACTGTGTCACTTTAGGTCAATGTCTCGAGATGACAGCTCTGGTCAGCTGCCTGTGGATAACTACCTCTCCTGCTGTCGGTGCCTGCCTTATATACGCTAGGCCACCCGCCTCAGCTGCCTGATCGTGCAGCCTTCGGGATCTCTGCCGCGTAGATGTCTTCGTTGATGGGCTCTGCGCTGCCGCTGCGTATTCTCGTCGGTTCTGCTCTGTCGCTGCGTCGGCTGGTCCTCGGCTCCGCTGCTGAGTCGCTCTGCTGCTATTCGCTCTGTTGGTTGGCTTGGCTGGCACTCGGCTCTGCGGCTGCGCCGCTCTGTTGCTTGGTTCTGTCGCTGCGTCTGTGACTGATGCGTGAGCACCGCGTTCGGCTCTCGAAACAAGAACACATTAAGTGGGTTTACAAAAAAAAATGGTTAATGGGAAGCTGGGCCCTACTGTACTCCAGAGAGCAAATGTTTGGGGAAAGTTCTCGAATGCGGTTGGTTAGCAAAAAAACAAAATAATCACGTGCCTAACATATCTGACCGAGCTGTTGCCCTTTCGCGCGTGGTGCCGAGGGGCATCACCGCATGCTCAAAAAAAAACTATCCTCTCCTGCTGACCACGTGATCCCACGGGTCTCAAGTGTACGCGACGTTCTTTTTTTTTTTTTTTCTGGGGCTGTACGCCGGCTCTGTAGATTTGATTTGCCACACGAAGACAAAACAAAACAGCAAAAAAAAATAAGCAGCGCGTCTGCGTTTTCCCCGTGACTGTACTTTCGGACTAGCCGACAACATGTATTTTGTCACAACTCCGCCCACAACGTGTGTAAAAAAAAAATCCCAATCCTACTGTCCAAAATAGGCTAACGAAACCAAAACAAATCTCGGAGTCCCTGCTCGGGCGCCAACTGTAAAGAAGCTTTCTGGGGCTGGGGTAGAAAC
This sequence comes from Scaptomyza hsui, assembly GCA_018152825.1. Taxonomy (NCBI): domain Eukaryota; kingdom Metazoa; phylum Arthropoda; class Insecta; order Diptera; family Drosophilidae; genus Scaptomyza; species Scaptomyza hsui. The sequence goes on from JAECXO010000279.1 coordinate 135,002, forward strand.
TCAGTCCTGTCCAGGGCCTTTTACAATAAATTTATAAAATACCGAGACTCAAAGAAATGCGTCGTTAGTTTTCCCCCTCATGAGGCCCCGGTGGCCCACCCACGCATGCCGAGAAACGCTCGAAGCATGCGTAGTGCACCAACCGGCGATGGGACGTGGACATAAAGCTAACATAACGCTAACAACAACGCTGGGGAACACGAGTGGCGGGGCACCGGCTGACTCGCCAAGACGCACAGAGTATCCCTCGGAATGCGTCTTGTCGACCCGCCAGTAGCCCGGGCGATGCCGGACACCACAGAACATGCAGAGAAACGCTCGGAACATGTCCGTGGCGTCGCCGACCGCCCTGCCAACTGCGTGAACTAAACGTGGGCAAGGGACACTGGCAGGGCCACCAACGGCACAGAGAAGCCCTCGGAATGCCATTGGTGACTCTGCCGGCGACCCGAGCGGCGCCAGACACCACAAAACATGCAGAGAACGCTCTTGAAATGTTATGCGGCATCGCCGGCCACTCTGCCAAACGCACAAAACTACACAGGGAAGGGGGAAGAGGGGAGGAGAGCCAATAAACACTGGCAGTTCCACCAAATCGCACAGAGAGCCCTCGGAATGCGAGTTGATATCACCACCGGTGGTCGGGCAATATCGAATCGCCACAACACGTGCAGAGTAACGCTCGGAACACGTGTAACGACACAAAACACTACGCGACACTACAAACTTCTTGGCGCGGTTATTTTTATGGGCATTTCGGCTTTTATTTACTTATTTTGTTATATGTTTTTAACACACTACCCTAACCACACCGCAACAAAAACAAAATCCCTCCCATTTCCCCTGCAGCCAGAGGCCAGCTTACCCGCGCTCCATTTTTCGTCTGTTAAATGTTTTCCTGTTGTTTTTTTCTTATCGGTCGATGTGTTGTTGCTTGTTTCTTGCTCCGTTTGTCTGTGTGTGTGCCGTGATGCCGTCATCTATGTATATCCTGTCACCATGTGTTATGTTCCACTCGTGTCGCGCCCGTTTTGTGTATTCCACTCTTAGCGTCCGCACTACTGCACATGTCAAATATTCTACCCCGACTGTCGAGCCACGAATTTTTTAAACCCGTCGTACCCTTTTCCGCGATCGCTGCTTGGGCTCGGCTGCGGCCTCTGCCCTTAGGCTGTCGCTCGGGTCGCTGCGGTCGTGGCTTTTGTCGCGTGCCGCTTCTCTGTTGGTTCTTCATTTTGCGTGCCGTGTGCAAATTTTCTGAGCCGGCGCGATCCCGTTGCCTGCCAGTGATGCGCACTCAGCATCAGTGATGCGCGCTTGGTACCAGTGATGCGCGCTTAGCTGTTGATAAACCCTATCCCGAACAAACATAACTTTGGTTTTCTTATACTACTAACTCCTCAGCCTATAATACTCCCTTAACCTAATACTTATAAATTACTAATACCTTCGTGGCTTGTGCTTAAAATCTATAAATTAACAATGCCTATTGTGCAGGAGTCTTGCACTCCTTCACAATGTTGAAAGTTGATCAGCTGCAGAAGTTTTTGTACTGGCCCGATGCGATGCCTCTTGCTAAGGTGACAAAGTGGACCGCGTAAAAAGTGTGATGTGTATGCTAATGTTGTTGTTGTTGGCTGCACATCGTTAGTTGCTGAAAATTTCGAAAATCGATTGTGTATTAATTAAGTTTTCTTTTTCTTTTCAGGTGAACATCAACGTTGGAGCTGGCGCTGGATCGTGGGATGCCAATGGATTTCTCGCATGTGCGAGATATTCCTGGTCGCATCTCTGACCGAAATCGCAGCGATGCGTATCCGCCATAGAACTGCACACACGTTCAACATGTGGCATAGGCGGGCGCATGCATTTATATTTGTTTGCCGTAGTGTGTCGTCATCGACGCAGCAAGCTTTTACGACACACGCAGAGAAAACTGGATGTTGTTGTTTTTTAGCGCGTGTGTGTGTAATGGAGTTCTCGCCAGTTTTTTAAATAATTCCGGGTAAGTATTTAATTATCAGTATAATTTTACTAATATTTTGTATCCTTCTTCTCTTTACAGGTATAGGACGTAGTTGCAGCATTCCATATTTTCCGGATTCCACGCAGATGCCGCTGCCTCTGCCACAGGACGACGACGTAGGAAGGATGCCCGGTAAGTAATGTGTGTGCTTTTGTGATGAGATAAATATTAGATAAATATTTAATATTTTCTCTACTTATCGTTGCTGGCTAAGATGTTGGATCCTGAGTTGCCCGCCGATGTTAATGCTGGACTTGAATTGCTGCATGCAGTTCTATTGGGCCCACACGATGCCGCTAATAAGACGACAAAGGGGACCCAATGAGTGATGATGCTTTTTATGGCGAGTGCAGGTATGCGTTTGCGTGTGTTTGCCGCTATATCCTCATCCAGGGTTGGAGTCATCGACGCAGCAAATTGTTTTCGACACACGCACAAAAATTTAATATTGTTGTTTTTGGTGCGTGTGTGTGTAATGGAGTTCACGCCAGATACAGTATAATTTTACTTATATTTTTATTTATTTTTATTTTTTTATAGCTCGCTTCCAGTTTGACTAGGCGGTCTCGTGTTACTTCCGAGTGCTCGCCCCAGGTGACAAACGCCGAAATCCTGCCCCGCAATTCTTCCACGGTGCCAGTAGTTCCTAGCCCGAACTCTTGGGCCAGTTGCTGTAGCTCGTCCTTGCGACGGAAGGTGATCCACTTTACACCCATACCAGTACTGCTGCGGGCTATGCTGCGAGTACTGATGCTGTGGGTGCTGCTGCTGGTGCCGCTGCTAGTGCTGCTTGCTGGTGCTGCTGCAGGCTCTGCTGCTAGTGCTGCTTGCAGGTGCTGCTAGCCGGTGCTGCTGCAGGTTCTGAGCTAGTGCTGCCGCGGGTCCTGCTGTGGGTTCTGCTGAGGGTCCTGCTTCTGCTGGTCCTGCCACGGGTTCTGCTTGCAGGGGCTGTTTGCAGGTGCTGCTTGCTGGTGCTGCTGCAGGTACTGCTGTAGGTTCTGCTAGCAGGGGCTGTTTGCAGGTGCTGCTTGCAGGCTCTGCTGCTAGTGCTGCTAGCCGGTGTTGCTGCAGGTTCTGTGCTAGTGTTTCCGCTGGTCCTGCTGTGGGTTCTGCTGCGGGTCCTGCTGTTGCTGCTCCTGCCACGGGTTTTGCTGTGGGTTCTGCTGCAGGTCCTGCTGTTGCTGGTCCTGCCACGGGTTTTGCTATGGGTCCTGCTGTGGGTCCTGTTGTTGATCCTTTTCGTTGCGTGAGGATTCACTTGTCAGGACGACGACGTAGGAAGGATGCCGGGTAAGTAATGTGTGTGCTTTTGTGATGAGATAAATATTAGATAAATATTTAATATTTTCTCTACTTATCGTTGCAGGCTAAGATGTTGGATCCTGAGTTGCCCGCCGATGTTAATGGAATTGCGCTTTTGTTGCTGAGTTCTATTGGGCCCACACGATGCCGCTAATAAGACGACAAAGGGGACCCAATGAGTGATGATGCTTTTTATGGCGAGTGCAGGTATGCGTTTGCGTGTGTTTGCCGCTATATCCTCATCCAGGGTTGGAGGCATCGACGCAGCAAATTGTTTTCGACACACGCACAAAAATTTAATATTGTTGTTTTTGGTGCGTGTGTGTGTAATGGAGTTCACGCCAGTAAATAGTAAGTATTTAATTTTATCATTATAATTTTACTAATTTTTTTTATCCTTCTTCTCTTTTCAGGTATAGGACTTAGTTGCAGCATGCCATCTTTTCCGGATTCCATCGCAGGAGCCGCTGCCTCTGCCACAGGACGACGACGCAGGTGAATGACCAGGTAAGTAATGTGTGTGCTTTTGGGATGAGATAAATATCAGATAAGTGCTTTAATATTTTCTCTACTTATCGTTGCATGCTTATTTTTTGATGTTGACAAATCCTGAGTTGCCCGCTGATGTTATTGCTGGACTTGATTGCTGGCATGCCCACCCGTTGGGCCCATCACCATGCCGCTAATGAGACGACAGGGTGGACCGAACGGATGAGCGATGCATTGTAATGTGAATCCAGGTATGTGTTTCTTTGTAGATTGTATTTTTATTTTACACAAATACCAAAATCTCAATCATCTTTTTTCTGTTTCTAGCCGGACTTGCTGCCAGAGAGAAAGACGCCGCTGTGACATCGCTGGATATTTGTTGCTGCATTTAACGTCAGGCTCTCGTCTACTGTGATTTTGCCACTGCCCAGGCCAAAAAACATATGTGAATTTTCTCGACACTGGACGGGAGACGACAGATTGTAGGCGAGAGACAACCACGTAAGTATATTATTTTGTATGCCATTGGTTAGCCATCAGAGTGGAAGTTCCAAAATCGGCAAGATGGAGAAAACCATGGAGACGTCTTGCAAGGCATAGATAACAGCTATCCGCGTTGCCGTTGTCTGTCCTCAAGTTGTTGCCAGATTTTTAATGATTTGCAGGTTCGTCGTAGAACGAGATGTGAATGTAAATTAACAACACTAATTCGTTTCTTCCTTTTCTTCGTTTTAGATCCTGCGCAGATGTTGATTGCTGGAGACGCCCCGTCAATTCTGCCATTGCTGGATACTTGGCTTGTATGTGACTCCATAGGCCACGCACGATGCCGCCGGCCAGATTGAAAGAATGTGGAGATTTTTACAATACTGGAACACGGACGACAAAGGGGACCGGGTAAGTAGCGCCGTTTTTGGTTGTTATTATTTTTTTTTTGAAGAGTGATAATAAACATGGCCAAAAAGAGAGTCCATTATCAGCGATTGGAGAGATGTGAGTGAGGTGTTGTTACTCATTGTTGTCCTTGGGTGTTGTATGGACAGCATCAATCCTTTCAGCCGTTATTTGCGAGTCAAATATTGCAGATATGGTTGAGAGCTTGACCATATTAATTGAGAAACGAGCGTGAATTAGTTCATTTTAATAAAGAACTCATTCACAAGTTTAATTATATTTTTAATACGGAATATTGGTTTTGATTAAATGACTTTTTTCTTTTTATAGCAAAGCGGAGCTATGTGCGTATACATATATGCATATGCATGTTCATTCCCCGCATAGAGCAGGATGAATGATAGATGCTTAAATCTCAAATTTTGTTTGTAGAAAATTTTTAAGTGCCATCAATATCAATAATGATTATGACATCGGTAAGCATATTTATAAATCGAACGTGATTTTGAAAAATCACACAAAATTGCTAATAACCAGTATTAGCAATTGGTAAAATTCCGTTTTAATCTAATTATTTATTTGCAGGTATTTGGCTACATTTTGCAGTAGGCATATACTGTTGCATTCTTGCAATTTGTGACGCATGTTGCTGATTGGCGAATGCTTTTGTGTTTGACTCCAGGTAATAATGACAATAATGTCGTCTCCAATATTATGTTTTTACCCTTTTTGTTAATGAGCATTACTTTCTTCTCTCTCTTATCTTTTCAGAGTTATTCGATGGACGCTGTGATGGTAGGACGCCTGTGAAAGATGCCATTGGTGTTGATGTTGGTCCAACGACGAATTGGCGATACGATCGAGGATGTTGTTGATAAGATGCATATCATTGTAGCACAGCAGCCTGCCACGCTGTTATGCATATTGTGTTGTATTCAAAATATGTGTATTTTTAAATAACAGTATTTTATTCTCCTTTCAGGTTTTTTGGCGGCGGCGATGCATGTGATGTGGACGCGCTCTTCAGGTAAGTAAAGCATATTCTAGTATTACACTCCTTTTTCCTTATTCTTTCAGGAGATGTTGCTGTTATCCGTTTGCCGCGTTTGTATTGCAGCATAGCTGGCCGGCCACACGCAATGCCGTCGGAAAAATTCGACGACGACAAAGGGGACCATAATGACTGCTTGCAACAAAAAGGCCATTTTCGTTTGGTACTACGAAAATTGGCTAGGATCATCCGAGAGGGCTACGGATGCAACCATACGAAAGCTTAAAGATGTGCCTTTCCGTTGATGTATGTGAAGATGTTGCCAAGTGTTGTGAATTTTATATGTGAATAGTATAAATACCATCTCAGCAGGTGTTGTTGCTATGAGCTGGAGGTATTACTCGGATTCTACACAGGATTTAATGGCTGCTAATCATCGTCGTGGTGGAAGTCCTTGTATGCCTGAGTGCCGGGTCCAAGGATGGTGATTTGGCCCAAGCATTCATTTGCACTAATAATCCAGGATGATTGCTGGAGTATGTGGCTAGTGACCCCAATCACGGCCAGTGAGAAAGATGCCATTGGTGTTGATGTTGGTCCAACGACGAATTGGCGATATGATCCAGGATGTTGTTGGTAAGATGCATATCATTATAGCACAGCAGCCTGTCACGCTGCTATGCATATTGTATTAAAAAAATGTGTGTTTTTAAATTACAATATTTTCCATTTTTCCCTTTTCAGGTTTTTGGCGGCGACGATGGAGATGGTGTGGACACGATCATCAGGTAAGTATAGTATATTTTAATAATACACTCCTTTTTCCTTTTTCTTTCAGGTGACGTTGCTGCAGTAGCCTGTCACGCTGCTATGCATATTGTATTCAAAAAATGTGTGTTTTTATATTACAATATTTTATTTTCTTCTCTTTTCAGGTTTTTGGCGGCGGCGATGGAGATGGTTTTGACGCGCTCATCAGGTAAGTATAGTATATATTAATAATACACTCTTTTTTCTTTCAGGTGACGTCGCTGTTTTGGACTCGTCAGTGGTCCATATACACGGTAATTGCAGCATAGCTAGCTGGCCTCGCTCAATGCAGCCGAAAATTGACGACGACAAAGGGGGACCATCTGCAAGTGGTTGTTGTGTGTCGATGCTGGGTAGAGGATGATCCAGGGATGTTGTACCTATGGCGAATTGACTGATCAGTCCAAGATGTTGTGAGGATAGTTCTTTTATTGCAACGGCAGCCTTCCACGCTGCCATTATTGTTGTTATAGGTGAGCAAACTGGTTACGTCGACGTTTGATGCAGAAAACAGGACCATAAAACTGGCTATTGAGCGTATTGTCAATTAAATAAAATATATTTCTCTATTTCCGCCTCAGGTGACCACGCATAGAGATGGATCCAGGAAGCCAATGGTGAAGATCCAGGGATGATGATCCAGTGACGAAAAGGTGATACGATCCTGGATGTTGGTAAGATGCATATCCTTGTAACATAGTAGCCTGCCGCGCTGCTATGTATATTGCATTTAATAACATTTAAATAACAATATTTTTTACCCTTTCTTTTCAGGTGTTTTGGCGACGTCGATGGAGATGGTGTAGACGCGTGTTTTAGGTAAGTGTAGTAAAACTAATAAACTCTTCCTTTTCCTTTTTCAGGTGAACGAGCTGGAGTTGCATCTGGGGTTAGTTGACGAATCGTAATGAATGATTTTGGATATCAGTGTTAATCCGTTTTTTACTCTCCTTTCTTAGCTGGTGTTGTTGCTGAGAATGAGTTATTGGAGCATACCGCTGACTGTTGTTGCCCATCCCTGGACTTATTGACGCATATCCAAAGATTAACCACCCACTGTGCCGATGCCAGGCCGTATAAGGCTCGACGCTGGACATTGACGAGGGGGACCAAATGAATATGGCCATATTGTCAATTGCTTTTTATGCATAATAGCAGGCATCCGTTTCCATAGCTGGCTCTTTGCTATCGGAATGTAAAGATGTATTTTCACATGGCTTTAATGTATTTTTACCTGCTTTTACATTAATTAGATTTTCCAATGCTTCCAACATTTTATCCAATTTAGCCTCAAGAGGGGCAAGTGGCTGGGGTTTTTGCTGTTGTGCTGGTGGTTATTGTTGTTAGATTTAGTATTGACCTTGTCGATAAACTTATTGGCTGGCTGTGGAGTAATCTGCTGCTGATGTCGTTGCTGCTGTTGGTCCTTTTGCCCAGGTGACGATCGTCTCTGCTTCTGCTTATTGTTCCAGTGTGTTGCATACTGTGGCTGCTGCTGTTTCTGTCCGTTGCCGTTACGCGCATTCCAGCTTTTGGTCTTCATGGGGTTTCCGGCAGTATTGGTGTCCACATTGTGTTGACTATTGTTGTTTTGTTGTGGTTGCCGCAGCTGATGATGATGTTGCTGCTGAATATAGCGTTGGTTGCGTTGATCTCGTCGCTGCTGTTGCAATTGATGTTTGTATTGCTGCTGACGTGGGTGTTGCTTATAGATCACGCCACCACTCACTTTGTTCGCGCGCATTTCGTCTCTTGCCTTTTTATACTTGACACAGCCTTTGTAGCTGCTCACATGCCTTTCATTGCAATTAGCACATTTGGCCTTCTCCTGCCTCGGCTACTTGCATAATTTAGACTCATGATCGCCTGCACATTTCATGCAACGATATGGTCTGCGGCAGTAGTTACGCGTGTGTCCAAATGCTTGGCAGCGATAGCATTGAGCTGGGTCGCGTGGCTTTGCCATGCGTTCAATCGCAATCGCTTGGTTGCCTAGAGACTCCATCTTAAGTATACCCAGATGAGCACCATTAGTTGTTGGTTCAACTTCCAGCTCAAATAGGTTTAGTGGCCTTCCCGTATACCGATGCTTCATCATTCGAATGAACCTGATGTTAAAACCATAGGCTTTCAGTTCATTTTGATGGTAGAGCATGGTGTGGACTGATGCAGTTTACGGATGATCACCCTTAAGCCTCTGCTCTTCTTTGGTTGATGTGTGTGTAATGGTATGTTGTCTTTGGCCAAGGTAGCGTGAATGGCTTCGTATGTTTCCATATCCGCACTTATCACTCTTAGGCCGTTGCTAGCTGTTAGCCTGGTGTTGAATTTGCCTACAGCTGGATTGCTCAACAGCTTGTTGGTGAACGGCACAATATCGTCATCAGTCACTTTTGGCAAGAATAATATTGGGATTCTCTTGCCAGTATTGATATCTCGCATAGACTGTCGTTGTTGCAGAAATTGCAGTGTTTGTTGTTGTTGCTGCAAATGTTGTGGTAATTGCTGCGAATTTGTGCCCGCATCACCATTTGGGCTTTTGTTGTTGTTGTCATTGGCTTTTGACATTTTCGCTTTTGACAGATTTCTCCTTACCATTTCCTGCAGATTCTTGGTGAATTTGCTTACGTACGCTAGCGTTTTTATTGCAGGTGCGGGCTTGCCCTTATCCGCATAGAAAACTCTCGTAGGTTGTTGAAGAGCATCCAAGACAACGGCATTGACATCTTCATCGTCATCAAAATCATCCGAGTCGATGCGTTGCCGTCGTCTCCTCTTCAGTGGGGAACTATGTTGTTGCTGCTGCTGTTGTTGTAAGCCCATAGTTGTAGTGGCTGTAGCTTCACCTGCTACATCGTCACGAGTCCTTTGAACGGCTCTGTTGGTTGCGGGTGTAAGGGGAAAAGCGATGGATTCCTCACCAGGTAGTAGTAGTGGTGGTACCTGGGCTAACCATTCGGCTACCTTGCCCCCAGCATCCAGCTTACGTAATGGCACTGCTTGCTCGTTGTTGTTGTCGTTGTTGCTTGCAGATTTTGTTGGAATTATTGGGTCCAGTAGTAGCAGTGGTTGTTGTAGTTTTTCTTGTTGTTGATCTCCAACGTAGTCATTTAATGTATTATTATTAATTTTTACTTTATTGTGAGTAGTATTGGAATTTGAATTGTTGCCGTATTTAATGTTATTATTGAGCAGTGAGGTGTTTTGCACTGCTTGTCGTTTTTTAATTGTGTTGTGTGCGTGTAATTGCAATCGATCATCGATCTTTTGCACTTTACTCTCTTTTTCACTCGTACTTGCTGTTGGTTCTGAGTCTGCCATTATGTTCGCCGATTGAGTGGATTTTTGTTGTTGTGCCACTGTAGGCGAAAGTTGCGGCGAATTGGTTGGTGACTTTGCTATGGTTGCTGCTGCTGCTTTACGCTCTCTCACAGTTGAGTGATTTGAGTTTGTGGCTGTGGTTGGGATTGAGTGTTTTGATCTCCCGCTATGGGAGGTGACAAAACTGTCAATTACCGGTTTGTGGTTGGCGATGATTTTGTCGCTAAGGTGGTTGATGTGGCTGTTGCTGCTGCTGCTAGGCGCCATCTTTTTTTCCACATGTAGCGGCAATGGTTTTTCGGTTGATCTGCGCCTCAACGAGATCACCAAATCCTTGTCACCACCACCATCCCGCGACGATGATGGTTCTGGGGCGGCTTCATACTCATCCTCGCCCTCAGAATTAACTCCCCGGGACTCGGGATTCGCCGCATGGCCCGAGCCAACGCCACCGCTTGACTTGAAACTTTGCTATTATATTTGTCTATATACCAGACAGATAAAGTGTCAAGATTGGGGTGCCACGCCTACAAGGAGGCTGGGAAATCGATAAATTCGATAACTGAAAACCCATAAAACCAAAAAAAACTGCATCAAAATTTTGGATGCCACGCCCACTCCTTCCGCCCCCATTCTCCCTGCTCCATAAAATTGGAAACGCCTATAGTTTTCACATTTTTTGGGCTAGAGCCACCAAATTTTGTGTCAAAATAGGTACTGACTTTTCCCAAAAAAATGGATCAAAATTTTGGATGCCACGCCCCCTGATTCCGCTCCCATCATCCCTTCTCCTTGAAATTTTAAACGCCTATAGTTTTCACATTTTTTGGGTTAGAGCCACCAAGTTTTGTGTCAAGATAGGTAGTGAAGTTTTCCAAACAGCTGCATGCAAAAATTCGATGCCACGCCCACACCCTTTATTTGTTTTCTGTCTAGATCACAGATCGTGTTTTACATACTAAGCTCGTACAAGAAATTCTCTTAGCCAATTTTCAAATGTTGTTTCATCAGGCGCACTGTGTTGTCCGCCTTCGGTAGCCATTGCGGCGAAAAAGTCATCTAAGATATTGCGAGACAACTTGAAGGTGGAAAGTTCTCCAACCTCGTACTTGGTGTTAAGGTACTCATAAAGTTCCTCATCAATTTCGACATGGTCCAGTATTTTTTTCTGCTCGTCATGACAAGTGTATGGCAGTGCGATTGGAGTGTCAGCCGTGTCCTGCCCAGTACTAAAAAGATGTATCCAGTCATTAATTAGAGTAAACAGCTCGGCTAGCTTGTCGGCATTGTCTAGATCCAAACCAAGATCGGAGCAGAGTTGTATGGCACTATCTACGGTTTTACTAAAGAGATTTTTGGGATCTATTTTCAGGTGCTCCTCGCTGAGGTTAGGTTCATTTGTGGCGCTTAGCTCAATTATCACCTCCCTTATGGTTTCAGCTTCAACGAGCTTGCCCTCGACGACAAGTCCGATGTTGAGGAAATGCTCCCTTAATAGTTTGACCAAACTGGAAACGGAGAATAGTAAAAATACTTTTAACTCCGGGCTATATGGGTGGGTGAAGAATGGCTTGTGTTCAGTGATATCTGAAAACATTTCATCTTCGATTGAAGTTATGCTGCCAACAACTTCTACAACCATGTATCCGGCCTGGTGGATCTTCGATATAATTATGTCGATTTCGATCATCTGCATTTTTACATTGTATTTAAAATACACGGGATGCATCCATGCTTTGGTAAGTGCGCCTGGCACTGCCACTCGCACGTAGCTCTTCCCTTCCACTGATGTGGACGAAAGCTGTATCTTGCCGATAAACAGCACACATAGCCGATCTTTGTCGGTAGTTAAATGCACGTCGTGCTGCATTATATAAATAGCCACGTCGAGCGGACCAGGCTTAATATCAGCATTGCGCAACCACTTTTGTAAGGTGGAAACGCTGGGCAAGGGAAACCCTTTGTCACGCAGATGGGGGTATGTTCCTGGCCCAGCTGCATGCAAACATATTCCATAATGTATGTCTTCTGGTTGCCAATTTTTTACTTTGCGACCGTGTTTTAAATTTTTAATCTGCGATTCCGTGAAGATCTTACTCAGTGACTTCTTTAGTTTAAACGTTTTCTTCAACTTTATGTCTTGATGTGCAATTTGTTCCTGCAAGTATTCGATATCTCTTGTTTGACTTTCGTGGGCGAAAATAAGGTTTGCCCGTTCCGCCTGACAATCTCTTTGCTCGCAGCAAATTTGAAGAACGTTCTCCTCTTCATAAGATTCTTCGTTGTCATAAGATATTACGTTGGGCATAATGCTCTGCCGCTCTTCCTCCGTCTCCTCCATCTCCTATTCCACCACGTTCTCCTCAGGCATAAGGCGCATACGCTTTGATGGGCTGCTACATCCCATCAACTTTTCGGCATCCATTGGCTGGACATGATAACTGCATAACCTGGACCCATCCTCAAGGGAGCAATTAAGTGCCACTTCCCATTGTCGCTTCCGAAGGCGATCTTGTGGAATGTGTAAGGCCTGAACGTTGTCCTCCAACAAAACACGGCATACTCCGCAATACGGCATTTTTTTTTGGAAGCGATACAAGATGACAGCAGCTCAATGATTTACGCTTGGCACCAGTAAACTGACATCCACATTTTTTGAACTAGATTCACCAACTTTGGTAGGAAGATATATGGTGACATCTACAAAAGATCTGCATCAAAAATTTGGATGCCACGCCCACGTCTACAGCCTACCATTTAAAATCGGAAATTTCGATATCTCTTACAGTTTTTAAGCTAGAGCCCCCAAAGTCGGTAGAAATATAGAAGGCAACATCTACCAAAGATCTGCATCAAAAATTTGGATGCCACGCCCACCCAAGCTACCCGCCTTATAAAATCGGAATCGGCTATATCTTTAACAGTTTTTGAACTAGAGCCACAAAACTTGGTAGGAAGATAGATGGTGATATTTAAAAGAATTTGATTCAAAAATTTGGATGACACACCCACCTCTGCCGCCCACCTTTTAAATTTTGAAACACAGTTTTTGAGCTAAAGTCACCAAATTTGGTAACATGATAGCTGGCGATGTTTACCACATGGCCCACTCATTTCGCCCCTGCATTCCCCCTTATTAACCGTTATTTTACTGGTATCAAAGTATTCCGCAGTCGGTTGCGTCCGACTGCAACGTTTTTACTTGTTTTTTTTGCAATTTATATTGTCAACATTTGATTTTTGCAATTTCTATTGCTTAACTTTTTATTTGCAATTTCAATTGCTCAGCGCATTGTTGTTGTTAGCAACATATTTTTTAACGGGCGCAACAACTACATTTGGCAAGATGGGCTCGCTCATCAATTTCGATATGGTGTCCAGTATTTTGGTCTGCTCGTCATGACAAGTGTATGGCATTGCGATTGGAGTGTCAGCCGTATCCTGCCCAGTACTAAAAAGATGCTTTCAGTCATCAATTAGAGTAAACAGCTCGGCTAGCTTGTCGGCATTGTGTAGATCCAAACCAAGATCGGAGCAGAGTTGTATGGCACTAGATAGAATTTTACTAAAGAGTTCCGTGGCCCATTTAAATTTTTTGAGATCTATATTCAGGTGCTCCTCGCTGAGGTTAAATTCATTTGTGGCGCTTAGCTCAATTATTATTATTACTTAATAGTTTGACCAAACTGGAAACGGAGTATAGTAAAAATACTTTTAACTCCGGGTTATATGGGTGGGTGAAGAATGGGTTGTGTTCAGTGATACCAAGATCTGAAAACATTTCATCTTCGATTGAAGTTATGCTGCCAACAACTGCTACAACCGTGTATCCGGCCTGGTGGAGCTTCGATAAATTTATGTCGATTTCGATCATCTGCATTTTTACATTGTATTTAAAATACTCGGAATGCATCCATGCTTTGGTAAGTACGCCTGGCACTGCCACTCGCACGTAGCTCTTCCCTTCCACTGATGTGGACGAAAGCTGTATCTTGCCGATAAACAGCACACTCAGCCGATCGTAGTTAAATGCACGTCGTGCTGCATTATATAAATAGCCACTTCGAGCGGACCAGGCTTAATATTAGCATTGTGCAACCACTTTTGCAAGGTGGAAACGCTGGGAGAGAGACCCTTTTTCCCCCCCGAGATGTGGTATGTTCCTGGCCCAGCTGCATGCAAACATATTCCATAATGTATGTCTTCTGATTGCCAATTTTTATCTTACTCAGTGACTTGTTTAGTTTAAACAGCCTCCTAGTAGGCGTGGCAACCCAATCTTGACACTTTATCTGACTAGCCCATAGACAAACATAATTGCAAAGTTTCAAGTCTCCAGCTCTACGGGTGAAACCGCTTGATTCAAATATAGCTTTTAGCTTCTATGCTTTCATCGCCATTGGTTTTGTCACCTTTATGAAAACATTATAAAAGGTGAAGGGTTCATTAAAAGTCATCTTTCATATTGTTGCAAGCGCTAAAAACTGAGAAGGAAGCGGCTTAAGCACTTGCACAACTTAAATCTGACAATGATAACTTGGGCTGATTTTCTTGGCCAGGCCAAGACAACAAAAGCGAAAGTCACAACGATGTTCTTGCATTTGGATTTGTATTTGTGTGTGTGTGTATATCACTCAAATGTGCAAATTAGCTTCTGAAATTTAATCGTGAACTTTGGGCACAAGTTCTTGTATTTAGGTTAATTAATAGACAAACTTTCGACAACCTCAATGTGCAAAGTTTTCCAAGTTTTCTCAACAGTATTCCCAAGCATAACCAGCATCTAAAGATGGTCACGTGTACAATTTATTTGAAACTTTAGTATTTGCATTTTCATGACAAAACAAAAATATTGTTTGTACGGCTTAAAGTTGACATTATGCTTATTGTATTATATTTTCTCGATCAAGTCGTGTGTCGAGAAAATAGAAATCACGAAAAATGCGATCAACTCTTAAGATTTACGCGCTGACATTTTTAAACTGTCGCCGCAAAGGTAAATGCAATGGAAAACGAATAGTAAAACGATGAGAGGGCGAGACAGAGAGAAGTTTGAATGCTAAAAGGATGTGGCCGTGTGGCATTATCAAGAGAAATATGTAAAAATGTGAAACTTGTGTTTGTGTTTGACTTGCAGCTTTTGAATACTGGACCATATTTGGTAGTTGGTAGCTAGCAGAAGGAGTTGGCGTCGTTCTTAAGCCTATTAAGGACATCAAACAAACATTTTGCAAAATTAAATGGCATGCAAAGCAAGCACATGTGCCTGGTTCTGGTCCACGGATTCTCCTCTGCCAGCCTTTTTGCCTTTTGTATAAGCTTGCACAAAATATTTCAGACATTATGTCAAATAAGTTATGACCTCGCCATTTATGACTACGCACACACACCCAGATAAAGGGTTGATTGGGATTAGAAGACGAGCTTCTCTGAATTTGCTAAACATTTTAAAATATTTATGAGCTTTTTTTACAGTTGGGCAATACCCTCCAGCACTCGAGTGTTGATATTGCCATTCTCTATCTTCTTCTTCTTCTTCTGCTTCCAAAATAGGCTCACAGCGCCTGACTGCCTGATATATGAACTGTTGCGGTCATTTCAAAGTTATTTATTACTTGCTCGACTTGCACAAAGATAAACGATTTCGTTTAGTATATATGTCTTGTGGTGCGTTCTTGTGGCAACTTTAGTTTCCTCTTACAATTGCAGTTCATTAATGCACTGTAAAAACACACATTGATCAAGTAAATCTTAAACTATAGAGAAAATATTTTAAGATCTAAATAAAATGTGATTTATGTGTGCAGATAAATCCAAAATGTTAATGGCAAACTAATGGAAAATATATAATATGTGTGTTTGTTTAAGTTTCTGTATCCTGTCCAAACCAAAACTTGATTAAACCATATATAATTTTAGCTGCCAAAGATCCGGTTGTTCCGCAAACTCATCGAATTTTATGCGAACCATAATCAATGTAAAAACAAGTAAAAACGCTGCAGTCGGACGCAACCCACTGCGGAATACTTTGATACCAGTAAACGAACGGTTGATAAGGGGGAATGCAGGGGTGAAGGGAGTTGGTCATGTGGTAAACATCGCCAGCTATCATGTTACTAGATTTTGTGACTTTAGCTCAAAAACTGTGGAAGATAAATTAACTCCCAAATTTAAGAGGTGGGGGGCAGATAGGTAGGCGTGGCATCCAAAAATTTTGAATCAAATGTTTTTGGGGAGCTGTCACTATCTATCTTCCTACCAAGTTTGGTGGCTCTAGCTCAAAAACTGTTAAAAATATAGCTGATTCCGATTTTATAAGGCAGGGTTGCTGGGGGCAAGGGTGGGCGTGGCATCCAAAATTTTTATGCAGATCTTTGGTAGATGTTGCCTTCTATCTTTCTACCTAATTTACGGAGCTCTAGCTGTAAAAACTATAAGAAATATTGGTTTTATCGAAATTTCCGTTTCTAATTTATAGATGCAGACCTCTTTGTAGATGTCACCATATATCTTCCTACCAAATTTGGTGACTCTAGCTCGAAATATGACAAACTATAATTGCAAAGTTTCAAGTCTCTAGCTTTACGAATGTCGAAAAAGGGGGTTCATCAGGGGCTTGACAGCCACAATGTTGATTCATGTTCTTTGGGCAAAACCAATATACTATGACCTTCTATCAAAGTATAAAATTTTAGCAATACGTCAATATCTACAAAAAAAAAAATTGTGGCTCTCGCCCTATAAATTGCAAAAACTATAGGCGTTTCCAATTTCAAGGAGCAGGGACTGACTGGGGGCGGAAGGTAGCGTGGATACCAGTCCAAAATTTTGATGCAGTTTTTTCAGGGACATGACTAGCTATCTGCGTGCAAAAAGTTGGTAACTCTAAGCTGTAAGAATGTGAGTAAGATATTTGGTTTTATCGCAGGTTTATAAGTTAAAACAGTCGCAAATTATATTTCCAAGTAAAGGTGTGGCAGTCGGCGCAATCTTGACTACGTTATACTTTGACTAGCCCAGTAGGCAAACATAATTGTTACCAAGTTTTCAAGTCTCCAGCTCTACGGGTGTCGAAAGATAACTTGCGTTCAAAATGTAAAAGGTGGCCGGCAGAGCTAGGGCGTGGCTCCAAATTTCCACCAAAGATGCGTTTCAGATGACAATACATGTTTTTTAAGTTTTCGGCAAACCACGAAAAACGTTTTCCCTTTTCCTACCATTTACTAATTTGACTCCCAAAATTTACAAGATCTAGGGGCATGGAGGGATGACTGCCGCTTCACAAGCCGAAGGTCGTGGGTTCGAGCCTCATAAAATGGGTAATAGGGGTATAATGGTTTTGTGCAAAAGTATGTAACAGGCAGAAGGAAGCATCTTCGACCCCATAAAGTATATATATTCTTGATCAGCATCAACAGCCGAGTCGATATAGCCATGTCCGTCTGTCCGTAATATTTGTGCATTTTTTGGGGAACGTCAGTATCTGCTTTAACATTTGTCGATCTCAGAGCCTACAAAAGAAAAGCTAAAGACTTTCAGATTTTTGAATAAAGGGGATGCCTATCAGGCCATGAGCACCAACAAGTTTGTTTCAAATTATCGATAACTATTGCAAAGTTGGTGCCGATACCCTACACATGCAATCGATCCAATCAAAAAATGGGGCGGAATCAGGGGGTGGGGTTGAATTATAATGGATAACGATAGAACTTTTCTTGAAACTTTCATCGAAATTCGGTTGAGAAACACCAGAGACATCGAAGATTGAAGTTTAGGTCACAGATGCATACAGAGCAATGACAGTGCGCGTTAAGTAGTAGGGTTCGGGGCATTCCTAGTCGGGAAATCTCGACTAGAAGCATTTTTACTTGTTTTACTATGCCAGATGAAATAGCGCAAACTTTGCCTGGCAACGAAGAGCTTGAAAGAACGGCGAGGAGATACGTGGTGGAATAGGAGATGGAGCAGTATCGGAGGAATTGAGCGTGCCCAGCATTCTGCCCAACATAATATCTTATGACAACGAAGAATCTTATGAAGAGGAGAACGTTACTTGCAAAGTTTCCTGTCGAGCAAAGAGATTGTCAGGCGGAACGGGCAAACCTTATTTTCGCCCACGGAAAGTCGAACAAGAGATATCGAATACTTGCAGGAACAAATTGCACATCAAGTCAATAAAGTTGAAGAAAACGTTGGAAACTAAATTAGTCAATTTGGCAACCAGAAGACATACATTATGGAATATGTTTGCATGCAGCTGGGCCAGGAACATACCACCATCTGCGTGACAAAGGGTTTCCCTTGCCCAGCGTTTCCACCTTACAAAAGTGGTTGCGCAATGCTGATATTAAGCCTGGTCCGCTCGACGTGCATTTAACTACCGACAAAGATCGGCTATGTGTGCTGTTTATCGGCAAGATACAGCTTTCGTCCACATCAGTGGAAGGGAAGAGCTACGTGCGAGTGGCAGTGCCAGGCGCACTTACCAAAGCATGGATGCATCCCGTGTATTTTAAATACAATGTAAAAATGCAGATGATCGAAATCGACATAATTATATCGAAGCTCCACCAGGTCGGATACACGGTTGTAGCAGTTGTTGACAGCATAACTTCAATCGAAGATTAAATGTTTTCAGATCTTGGTATCACTGAACACAAGCCATTCTTCACCCACCCATATAACCCGGAGTTAAAAGTATTTTTACTATACTCCGATTCCAATTTGGTCAAACTATTAAGGGAGCATTTCCTCAACAGCGGATTTGTCGTCGAGGGCAAGCTCGTTGAAGCTGAAACCATAAGGGAGGTGATAATTGAGCTAAGCGCCACAAATGAACCTAACCTCAGCGGGGAGCACCTGAATATAGATCGCAAAAAATTTAAATGGGCCACGGAACTCTTTAGTAAAACCGTAGCTAGTGCCATACAACTCTGCTCCGATCTTGGTTTGGATCTAGACAATGCCGACAAGCTAGCCGAGCTGTTTACTCTAATTGATGACTGGAAGCATCTTTTTAGTACTAGGCAGGATACGGCTGACACTCCAATCGCAATGCCATACACTTGTCATGACGAGCAGACCAAAATACTGGACACCATATCGAAATTGATGAGCGAGCCCATCTTGCCAAATGTAGTTGTTGCGCCCGTTCAAAAATATGTTGCTAACAACAACAATGCGCTGAGCAATTGAAATTGCAAATAAAAAGTTAAGCAATAGAAATTGCAAAAAACAAATGTTGACAATATAAATTACAAAAAAAAAAATTTAGCAATAGAAATTGCAAAAAAAAAAAAATGTTAACAATATAAATTGCAAAACAAGTGTAAACGTTGCAGTCGGACGCAACCGACTGCGGAATACTTTGATACCAGTAAAAGAACGGTTAATAAGGGGGAATGCAGGGGCGAAATGAGTGGGCCATGTGGTAAACATGGCCAGCTATCATGTTACCAAATTTGGTGACTTTAGCTGAAAAACTGTGTTTCAAAATTTAAAAGGTGGGCGGCAGAGGTGGGTGCGTCATCCAAATTTTTTAATCAAATTCTTTTAAATATCACCATCTATCTTCCTACCAAGTTTTGTGGCTCTAGTTCAAAAACTGTTAAAGATATAGCCGATTCCGATTTTATAAGGCGGGTAGCTTGGGTGGGCGTGGCATCCAAAATTTTGATGCAGATCTTTGGTAGATGTTGCCTTCTATATTTATACCGACTTTGGGGGCTCTAGCTTAAAAACTGTAAGAGATATCGAAATTTCCGATTTTAAATGGTAGGCTGCAGACGTGGGCGTGGCATCCAAATTTTTGATGCAGATCTTTTGTAGATGTCACCATATATCTTCCTACCAAAGTTGGTGAATCTAGTTCAAAAAATGTGGATGATACACGCATAACCGTTTTAACGTCATCAAAGTCAGTTTACTGGTGCCAAGCGTAAATCATTGAGCTGCTGTCATCTTGTATCGCTTCAAAAAAATGCCGTATTGCGGAGTATGCCGTGTTTTGTTGGAGGACAACGTTCAGGCCTTACACATTCCACAAGATCGCCTTCGGAAGCGACAATGGGAACTTAATTGCCCCCTTGAGGATGGCGCCAGGTTATGCAGTTATCATGTCCTGCCAATGGATGCCGAAAAGTTGATGGGATGTAGCAGCCCATCAAAGCGTATGCGCCTTATGCCAGATGAAATAGCGCAACCTTTGCCTGGCAACGAAGAGCTTGCAAGCGGCGAGGAGAACGTGGTGGAATAGGAGATGGAGGAGACGGAGGAAGAGCGGCAGAGCATTATGGCCAACGTAATATCTTATGACAACGAAGAATCTTATGAAGAGGAGAACGTTCTTCAAATTTGCTGCGAGCAAAGAGATTGTCAGGCGGAACGGGCAAACCTTATTTTCGCCCACGAAAGTCAAACTAGAGATATCGAATACTTGCAGGAACAAATTGCACATCAAGTCAAAAAGTTTAAGAAAACGTTTAAACTAAACAAGTCACTGAGTAAGATCTTCTCGGAATCGCAGATTAAAAATTTAAAACACGGTCGCAAATTAAAAAATTGGCAACCAGAAGACATACATTATGGAATATGTTTGCATGCAGCTGGGCCAGGAACATACCACCATCTGCGTGACAAAGGGTTTCCCTTGCCCAGCGTTTCCACCTTACAAAAGTGGTTGCGCAATGCTGATATTAAGCCTGGTCCGCTCGACGTGGCTATTTATATAATGCAGCACGACGTGCATTTAACTACCGACAATGATCGGCTATGTGTGCTGTTTATCGGCAAGATACAGCTTTCGTACACATCAGTGGAAGGCAGTGCCAGGCGCACTTACCAAAGCATGGAAGCATCCCGTGTATTTTAAATACAATGTAAAAATGCAGATGATCGAAATCGACATAATTATATCGAAGATCCACCAGGCTGGATACACGGTTGTAGCAGTTGTTGGCAGCATAACTTCAATCGAAGATGAAATGTTTTCAGATCTTGGTATCACTGAACACAAGCCATTCTTCACCAGTAGTAGGGAATTGGCGGTTCTAACTCAATTTAGGTGTGAAATTTCACACCTCTTTTATTTGATTGATTTATGACCCCTTATATTTTGTTTGTTTGATTTATGACCCCATATATTTTGTTTTTTTGTTTTATGACCCCTTTTATTTTGTTTGTTTGTTTTTCTCAGACGATATAGATCACTCCTGGCCTCACTATGATCTTATATGACCACTTATATCTAATGATTATTTGTTTGTTTTGTTTTGTAAAATACTTTATAATTTTTTGGTTTTTTTTAATATACATTTCTAGAGTGTTGCTGGTGCTATCCTAGATAAGGATGGATTTTGGTTTTGGGATAAGAAAATGCTAAAGACGGACTACAGATTTTCATTTTCGTCGAGTATTGCGGCTTATAGATAAGATAGTGTTAAATGCGTACTAAAGTGCGTCTACAAATGTGTGTTCAGGTGCGCATGATTTAACATCAAGATGGGCTTGTGTATGTCTGGCTGGAGTATGTGTGTGTGTGTATGTGTGTACGTATGCATGTTCAGGTGCATGTGCAAGTGTGTGCGTGTGCGTGTGTGTGTGTATTGTTATGTAGAGATGCGCATGATTTTCCATTAAACTGGGCTTGTTGATAAAAATGTGTTTAATGTGTACTGAACATGCTCATATTCGAGCTTATCAATTTGGGGGAAAGTGATTCTTGCTGATCCTCCTTCTGTGGTGCTATCCCTTTCTTGTACGTACGCAAGTTATTTAATTAATGATTAGCTCGCTAGAAAATAATTTATCCCTGATTTCAAAATGAATAAAAGGAGAATTTCGTTCAATGAACGATCAGTTTCTCGCAAAGTGAAGTGAGTGTCCAACATAAAAAACGTAGTGTTCCACAAATATGACACAGCAACATTAAACGCGCTGGCAGAGATATTCAATGCGGACACACCACCCACTATCAATGGGCCTCCCCACAAGAAGATGAAGAGGACTGTGTGCGACACAGCAACATTAAACGCGCTGGCAGAGATATTCAATGCGGACACACCACCCACTATCAATGGGCCTCCCCACAAGAAGATGAAGAGGACTGTGTGCAACACAGCAACATTAAACGCGATAGCAGAGATATTCAATGCGGACACACCACCCACTATCAATGGGCCTCCCCACAAGAAGATGAAGAGGACTGTGTGCAACACAGCAACACTGAACGCGCTGGCAGAATGTTTTGCCAACACCTCCTCCTCCTCCAAGCACCACATCACCACCCCCGCCATCAACACAACACCACTCACCAGCGACAACACATTCCCTAACGCATCCGCTACCTACCTCAACACACCGTACAACACCAACATTGCTGCCTACCTCAACACATCGCTCAACATCAATACAGGAACCGGCACTACCCTTACCACGACAAAATGGTGTGAAGCGTGTAAGATTTTTCTACCTACATATAAGTGGCATGGGCATATAAGATCAAATGCTCATAAAATTTGTGTTTTCCAGCCTGTTAATAGTGCTATAAAGCAGATTTCAGGCGGGTTTAAAAACCGAATTTCAACATTTTCTTTTGAGAATAAGCGTGAGGAGATTCTAGAGCCAAAGGAATTCCTCACAGATGCTTCATCAAACATAATTTCACAAATACACAATGTTTTGTCTTTACACACATCGTGTAAGATTAACTTTGAACTATTTGCTGAATACATCAAGATGCGCCATGACGGGTTAGATTTATCTATTAAATCCCACCAAACAAGCATGTGCGTAGTAACAACTGGAAGTGACCTAGAAGAGGTCTATAAAAATCATGCTGAACAAATAGAGAGGAAAATGGATGAGTTCCAGGAAAGGGACAGTGGATGGAAGATGAGCCAAATTTTAAGGTTGGAAATTAACAACACCGAAAGTATTGAGAAATAAAAAGCACTCATCAATATAAAAAATACAGATGAATATTGCTTTAAATGGGCTTTAATTTCTGCACTTAAAACACCGCTAGACCGCAATTCAGAAAGATGTTCGAGCTATACTGTAAATATTATAAGCTCAAAAATCGCTGTTAGTGATATACTTACACTAGATTTTGAGGAGTTACAGTTTCCGCTTGCACTAAAACAAATTAAAGTGTTTGAAAGGCGGAACTCACAAATAAGTATAAATGTCTTTGGGTTCGATGAGGAGAATGGTAAAGTGATTGGACCACTTTACTTAACGGAGATAGAACGAGAACATCATGTTAGCTTAATGCTTTTGGAGTGTGGTGGACGGGCACATTTTGTGTGGATAAAAAGTTTATCAAGGTAAGACTTGAAGAAAACATTACTTTTTTTTAAATTTTATAACTAATAAACTTTCTTTTGTTTTTTTTTTATGAATTTTAGACTGGTTCGCGCACAGGTGACAGAGCACCAACATCAACTGTTCTTCTGCAACACCTGCCTTAATTTTTCACACACAGAAAAGTTATCAGAAGAAAAAAGGAGGAATTGTGGGAAGATGGTGTCTTCGCTTCCATCGCTGGAGAAGGCAAGCATTAAGTTTAAGAATTATAATCGTAGTTTAGATGTACCATTTGTAGTATACGCAGATTTTGAGTGTATGCTATCCCCCATCGAGTCCAAAGTTAGTGAGAATGTTATAGCAACAGCTTTACATGTTCCTATAGCATTCTCATACTATATAAAGTGCTCCTTCGACCCATCCCTTGATAAGCTTGTACTAGAGACAGGTAAAGATGCAGGTGTTAAATTTGTTACATCTCTTATTGCAGATGTAAATGAAATTTATACATCTTACCTAAGTAATATTAAACCCATGACATTGAGTGCCGATGAGGAAACCAGATTTAAAAATGCAGATAATTGTCATATCTGCAAAAAAATGCTGGGGACCGATCGAGTACGAGACCATTGTCATTTAACTGGTGTCTATAGGGGCCCCGACAAGCCGCAATCGGTTGAATGCGCGCTAGTTAGCGGTGGGTTGGTCGATGGGTAATAGAAGTCCTGGTGGAGTGAAGGAGCTATGATGGAGCCGCTGTATATATGTATGTGTTGGAACGTTTTAAAATAAAAGTTGCTGTATATTTGTATGTGTTGGAACGTTTTAAAATAAAATACGTCTTTCAGCTTTGAGAGTCGGGATACGAATGTTTATTGAAACCTCAAGCGTCTGAGCATGAGCCCTCTGCTTGTGTATAGTATTGTTTTTCCTTAGAATTATGATCAGCAACAATGTTGCTGATCGCCTACATGAATATTGCTGACTGCTGTGTCAGCAGTTGGCCGGATGCGCTGCCGACGAAAAAAACATATGACCCAGTTATGCTGGGCTTCCCGGTTCGTTGTGCCGGGATGGTTTATGCTGTGTTGAGGCGTGGGGGTTTAGCGGGTGAGGGGGTTGAGTCTATGGTAACTCCTCCCTCCCCAGTTCGAAGCGACGGCCATAGCGAAGGTATTGCCGGAGTGTAGATAGGCAGTTGGTAGTCGGGTTGTATATGAACGATGTGTTTTGTTCGTTGGTGTAGCCAACCCAGGATGGCTAGGAGTATAACGAAAATGAGGACGGTGTATGTAATCCAAGTGTGGCGATTGGTTTCATGGTGGATGTTGAGTAGGGGGCCCGCACACAATGTGTGTAATATTAATTTTCAGATAGCACCTTTTGTCCCAGTTTTTTTTCACAATTTTTCGAAATATGATTCACATCTCTTTGTAAGAGAGCTTAATAAAGTTGAGGGTGAAATTAAAGTTCTGCCTATTAATAAGGAGCTGTACATTTCACTTTCGAAATTTACTCATATTGCGTCCCATGATAAAAATTTAGAAATTAGATTTTTAGATACGTTTCGCTGTATGGCAACCAGCTTAGATGCTTTGAGTAGCAATCTAAGTACTGAATGCTTTGAAAGTGTAAAGCGTTTCTAGCCCTCCTCCGAGGAATTTAAATAATTGCGTAGGAAGGGAGTTTTCCCATATGAGTATCTAGATTCAGAGAGCCGACTGTCTGATACATCTCTACCTCCAAGAGAAAAATTCTTTAATAGTTTAACTAATAAAGAATGTTCGCTTGAGGACTATTCACATGCCCAACATGTGTGGTCAGTTTTCGGTTGTCAGTCATTAAAAGAATATATGGAGCTTTATCTAAAAACCGATGTTCTTTTGTTAACTGACGTTTTTCAAAATTTTCGAGCAATATGCAAGAAAATTTACTCTCTAGATCCTGCTCACTATTACACCACTCCCGGTCTCTCTTGGGACGCAATGCTAAAGACCACTGGGATAGAACTTGAGCTATTTACAGATATCGACATGTATAGATTTATACAAAACGGAAAAAAATGCTGGGGACCGATCGAGTACGAGACCATTGTCATTTAACTGGTGTCTATAGGGGCCCCGACAAGCCGCAATCGGTTGAATGCGCGCTAGTTAGCGGTGGGTTGGTCGATGGGTAATAGAAGTCCTGGTGGAGTGAAGGAGCTATGATGGAGCCGCTGTATATATGTATGTGTTGGAACGTTTTAAAATAAAAGTTGCTGTATATTTGTATGTGTTGGAACGTTTTAAAATAAAATACGTCTTTCAGCTTTGAGAGTCGGGATACGAATGTTTATTGAAACCTCAAGCGTCTGAGCATGAGCCCTCTGCTTGTGTATAGTATTGTTTTTCCTTAGAATTATGATCAGCAACAATGTTGCTGATCGCCTACATGAATATTGCTGACTGCTGTGTCAGCAGTTGGCCGGATGCGCTGCCGACGAAAAAAACATATGACCCAGTTATGCTGGGCTTCCCGGTTCGTTGTGCCGGGATGGTTTATGCTGTGTTGAGGCGTGGGGGTTTAGCGGGTGAGGGGGTTGAGTCTATGGTAACTCCTCCCTCCCCAGTTCGAAGCGACGGCCATAGCGAAGGTATTGCCGGAGTGTAGATAGGCAGTTGGTAGTCGGGTTGTATATGAACGATGTGTTTTGTTCGTTGGTGTAGCCAACCCAGGATGGCTAGGAGTATAACGAAAATGAGGACGGTGTATGTAATCCAAGTGTGGCGATTGGTTTCATGGTGGATGTTGAGTAGGGGGCCCGCACACAATGTGTGTAATATTAATTTTCAGATAGCACCTTTTGTCCCAGTTTTTTTCACAATTTTTCGAAATATGATTCACATCTCTTTGTAAGAGAGCTTAATAAAGTTGAGGGTGAAATTAAAGTTCTGCCTATTAATAAGGAGCTGTACATTTCACTTTCGAAATTTACTCATATTGCGTCCCATGATAAAAATTTAGAAATTAGATTTTTAGATACGTTTCGCTTTATGGCAACCAGCTTAGATGCTTTGAGTAGCAATCTAAGTACTGAATGCTTTGAAAGTGTAAAGCGTTTCTAGCCCTCCTCCGAGGAATTTAAATAATTGCGTAGGAAGGGAGTTTTCCCATATGAGTATCTAGATTCAGAGAGCCGACTGTCTGATACATCTCTACCTCCAAGAGAAAAATTCTTTAATAGTTTAACTAATAAAGAATGTTCGCTTGAGGACTATTCACATGCCCAACATGTGTGGTCAGTTTTCGGTTGTCAGTCATTAAAAGAATATATGGAGCTTTATCTAAAAACCGATGTTCTTTTGTTAACTGACGTTTTTCAAAATTTTCGAGCAATATGCAAGAAAATTTACTCTCTAGATCCTGCTCACTATTACACCACTCCCGGTCTCTCTTGGGACGCAATGCTAAAGACCACTGGGATAGAACTTGAGCTATTTACAGATATCGACATGTATAGATTTATACAAAACGGAATTAGGGGTGGGCTGGTTCAGTGCTCTAAACGGTACTCGAAAGCCAACCACATGTGGATGCGTATGATTCAACCAAACCATCTGAATATTTAATGAATCTGGATGCCAACAATTTATATGGTTGGGCTATGTCGCAAAATCTCCCATATGCTGCTTTTCAGTGGATGAGTGAGAATGAGGTTGCAACATTTGACATTGGCGATATAAAAGAAAATTCAGAATATGGTTACATTCTTGAAGTCGATCTTTTATATCCAGATGCATTACATGACTATCGTAATGATCTGCCTTTTTGTCCGCTTAACCAAAAACCAACGCCCGAAGCGAAGGTTTGCAAACTTGTTGCAGACCTAAGGCCTAAAAACAAATATGCAATTCATTATATAAACCTTCAGCAATGTCTAAAAAATGGGTTGATACTTTCAAAAATCCATCGAATTTTGCAATTTAAACAGGCTGCGTGGCTTAAAAAATATATCGACCTTAACACCCACCATAGAACATTAGCGAAAAACATCTTTGAAACAGACTTTTTCAAATTGTTGAATAACGCTGTCTATGGCAAGACGATGGAGAACATTGAAAAACGTAAAGATGTGAAAATTGTTACTTCATGGGAGTCGACAAGCCGCAATCGGTTGAATGCGCGCTAGTTAGCGGTGGGTTGGTCGATGGGTAATAGAAGTCCTGGTGGAGTGAAGGAGCTATGATGGAGCCGCTGTATATATGTATGTGTTGGAACGTTTTAAAATAAAAGTTGCTGTATATTTGTATGTGTTGGAACGTTTTAAAATAAAATACGTCTTTCAGCTTTGAGAGTCGGGATACGAATGTTTATTGAAACCTCAAGCGTCTGAGCATGAGCCCTCTGCTTGTGTATAGTATTGTTTTTCCTTAGAATTATGATCAGCAACAATGTTGCTGATCGCCTACATGAATATTGCTGACTGCTGTGTCAGCAGTTGGCCGGATGCGCTGCCGACGAAAAAAAACATATGACCCAGTTATGCTGGGCTTCCCGGTTCGTTGTGCCGGGATGGTTTATGCTGTGTTGAGGCGTGGGGGTTTAGCGGGTGAGGGGGTTGAGTCTATGGTAACTCCTCCCTCCCCAGTTCGAAGCGACGGCCATAGCGAAGGTATTGCCGGAGTGTAGATAGGCAGTTGGTAGTCGGGTTGTATATGAACGATGTGTTTTGTTCGTTGGTGTAGCCAACCCAGGATGGCTAGGAGTATAACGAAAATGAGGACGGTGTATGTAATCCAAGTGTGGCGATTGGTTTCATGGTGGATGTTGAGTATTTTCCCTGATATTTCGACTGCTTCAAGGTGTAGTTTCTTTAAACTTAGTACTTGAACGGTAGTGTTCTTTGATGTACTCTGCAGCGGGGGTAGTACCAGATCCAGTTGATCGATGCTTGTGTCGACCGTGTTGTCGTATGTGATTCCATTTATTCGCAGTGTTTCGTTTGCGTATCTTAATATCGCCGATCCGTTAATTGTCACGTCGTCATCGTTATTTAACTCTACCTTCAGTAAGTGTGCGTTGAAGATGAATATGAATCCTCTTTCCGCCTCGAATATGTCGGTGACTGGTCCTATTTCCTGCATATTGCAGGAGCTGTTTTTGCCATTTAGTATATCTTTAATACAGGAATTGTTTTGTGGTGTTTCGGAAAAATAGTTCTTATCGCAGAAGAACGTTGTGTCTATTTTTGGACATTTGTGCTTTAGGTGATATAACTTACTCTTATTGTTATAAGCTAAGTAGTTAGGAGCTAATACAAAGTATGTTTCGTTAATCGGTAATGGAACAAGTCTAGCTATGTTGTATGTTGATTGTTTAAAGATAGGTATTTCGATGTTGAAGATAATGTTGTTTTTATAATGCATCGTATTTATTATTAATAGATTATAGATGTGTTGTTCTGATTCTAGTTCGACATTTTGGTTTTGTAATATAATTTTGATTTTGCTTATTTCCTGTTCATTGAGTATAAACTTAGGGATAACATTTAGTTTTGCTAACAACATGCTTTCATTGATGTCGCTTAAATGATTAAGGAGTAATTCGATATTGTAATTAATTCTGTTAATATACTGTAATTTCTTTAGTATGTCGTCTTGTGAATTTAATTGTTTATAAATAGTGTTTTGTGTGTTTTCGAAAAATTTGCTTATCAACGTTTGTTCATTGTTTATGTGGTCTGTTATGTTTTCAAACCGAATTAGAACTTCATTATTGAATAAGTCTTGTGTCTGAAAATTACTGCCGAGAACATTAGAGTTTTCTTTTAGTCTGTTGATTTGTGCGTCTAAGTTTTTCGCGTCGTTAGCGTCCATGTTACCCGTGATAGTTTTTACGAGGCTGCCTAAGCCATTAAAAAGACCACGCTTGTTTCTTTTAAATGGTGTAAGGGCATTTAATTTTATTTGGGCTTGGTCTAGTTTTGCGTTCATTATTGAATAAGAGTCGAATAAGGTATCATCTGAACGGAAAGTGTCGATTGTTAAGTGAAATTGGTTAATGCATTTATTAAATTCCTGTAAATCGATAACGTGACTAATTATCTTGTATCGATCGATCAAGAGAGCTTGTCCTAGTTCTATTTTAGCTATTGGTATTGAATTATTAAGTTTTTGTATTAATACGGCCTGGGTTAGCCCAAGTGATAACCTGAAATGGTAATTTAGAAAGTGTTGGGTCAATTATTATTGTTGTTGTTACGTTTCTTTATTTTTTAATGATAATTTTCCTGAGTTTTGATTTGTGTAGCTTCTGATTCCTTACGGTTATCAAGGTTGTTCTCTGATCGCGCAAAACTTTATGTAGCGAGAATCTCGGTGTTATTTTGTTTCTCCTATTTTCTTTCCTCAGAACTAATGAATTGGGTTCTACTGTGGTTGGTGCCACTCGTTTCCCGTTTAGTTTGTCTGTTCTCTTTGTTATGTCTTCAGTAAGTTTTTCTTTAATTTTTGGGTATAACTCCTCTCTGAATTTGTTAAGTTCGATTAGGTAATCGTGTTCGTTGTTAGGTTTGATTGTTTGTTCGAAAATATGTGTTCTACCATTGAAAAGTTCGAATGGGGTGTGCCTTGTTGCAGAGTGGATGGCATTATTGTAAGTGATTAATGTTTCTGACATCATTTCGTCATGTTCGATTGTCAGATTTTGTTTTTTTCGGGTATCGAGGACAATTCTATATATTTCTGTAAGCGTAGAGTGTAACCGTTCTACTGGTGAGTTACTTGATGACTGTTGGAAGGATGTAACATGTAACTCTATATTAAATTGAGAACAAAAGTTTTTGAACATATCGCTGGAAAATTCGGCCCCTTGGTCATACACTAATTTCTTGGGTGTTCCAAATAAGCTAAAGAAGTTCTTTAAGGATTTAATGACGTTCACGCAGTTCCTATTTGCTATTGGATATGCGGTTGCAAATTTAGAGAATT
Organism: Scaptomyza hsui; assembly: GCA_018152825.1. Classification (NCBI taxonomy): domain Eukaryota; kingdom Metazoa; phylum Arthropoda; class Insecta; order Diptera; family Drosophilidae; genus Scaptomyza; species Scaptomyza hsui. The sequence goes on from JAECXO010000279.1 coordinate 165,111, forward strand.
TATCTATTATTGTTAAGTTATATTTACCGTTGATCGTGTAAATATCAATGTGGATTATGTCAAGTGGTTTTGTAGGTATTTGTGGAATTTGCATAACAATTTTTTGAGGTTGTCTATCATATTTTAATTTTAAACAAGTTTCGCAGTTTCTAATTACTTGAGTTATCTTATCTTTCATGTATGGAAAAAATTGGTAACGTTTAATGTGTAGAAGTGTTTCGTCGATGCCTCGGTGGTTGTTCTTCGTGTGGTAGTCGGTTATTGTCTTTAATACTTCGGAATTGTCGGTAATTTCCGGGAGGAAAGATAGGCATCTTATAAGCTTGAATATGCCGTTGTTTAAAAAATAAGTTTCGAATACTTTATCGATTATTTGAAAGATATCGTCGGATGCGAATACAGCGCACGTTTTATTCGGTTTCAATGTTTGTTTGAGTATGTCAAGTATATCTTTGGAGTCAAATGAAGGTTTATAGTGTTCTCTTCTAAGCTTGTGTTTAAATGGGGTTATAGTAATGCATCTTTGGTTTGGGTCAATTTTGAGAATTAATTGGATATTGAATTCGTTTACTGGCTTATCGGACAGGGGACAAGTAAATTCGGTCGTGGTAAGTAATTCATTGTGGTTTAGAGAACCGTCTGGTCTACTGAGGGCATCTGCTATAACGTTCTGTGAGCCCTTTTTGTAAACAACGTCGAAATCGTATTCTAAAAGTTGGATACTCCAACGAATAACTTTAGAGTTTGGTTTTTTAAAGTTCATTAGCCACGTTAATGGTTTATGATCTGTGACGATGGTAAACTTTTTTCCGAAAAGGTATGGTCTGAAATTTTGGACTGCCCAAATTATTGCTAGCATTTCTTTCTCGATAGTTGAGTAATTAGTTTCGGTATTTGTTAAGGTTCTGCTTGCAAAACAGACGGGCTTGTCATTCTGTAATGTACCCTGTGATAAAACAGCTCCCAATGCAAAATTGCTTGCATCCGTTGTCAATATGAACGGTTTTGAAAAGTCTGGGTATTGAAGGATGGGGTCGTTTGATAGTAGTGTTTTACAAAACTCGAAGGTCCTGCGGAATTCGTCGTTTATTGAGACAGGATTGTTTCCTCTAAGTTGTTTTGTCATAGGTTGCGTAACTCGTGCAAAGTCCTTGATAAATTTCCTGTAGTAACCTAATAAGCCGAGGAATGATTTAATAGCTTTCTTGGTTTTCGGGCATGGGAAGTTTTTTATGGCAATAATTTTGCTTGGGTTAGGTTTAACTCCTTCTTGTGTGACAATATGCCCCAAAAATTTCTATTTGATGAAATCCGCTTGCTAAGTCTAATGTTGAGAAATACTTTGCCTTGCCTATACGATCTAAGATGTCATTTATATTGGGTATGGGGTATCTATCCGAAATCGTTTTTTCGTTTAGTTTTCTATAGTCTATGCCTAACCGCCATTTTTGTTCCCCCGTGGCAGTTGCCTTTTTCGGTACGACCCAAACGGGTGCGCTCCATGGGGAATAGCTAGACCTTATAATGTCTTGGCTTAGCATAGATTCGATCTGTTTTCGAACTTCTTCCTTATGTATAAATGGATATCTATAGGATTTGACGTGTATTGGGGTATCGTCCTTGGTTTTAAGAGAGTGAGTGATTTTGTTAGTGAAGGTAAGTTTGTTTTTCTCGTTGTAAAAAACGTCAATGTATTTTTTGCTTAAGGAGATTAGTCCCTTTTTTTCCTCGGAATTTAGGTGTTCTATGTAAATATTTTGTAAATAGTCCGGGGATTCTTGGGCTGTTTGGGTGGATGTTATATTGAATAGTTCTACGTTGTTTATTGAAAAGTATTGTGTACCTTCGATTGGATTTTCGAGGTATAATAGTTTGTCTGAGTCGCTATAGTTAATTACTTCAAAATTTGTTGTATTGTCTTGTGACTTATAAATTCCGCCTTGTATTATTAAATCGTCAGAAATGTTAATAGTTTTGTAGAAAAACTCCCCCTGTTTAGCTTTAACTGGTAAAGGTAATATTGTCTTAGTGTGAGCAGAGATGTTGAATACATTTGAAGTTCTATTGTCATATTTGGAAATTTGTAGGGTTGTATTTGAGATTTTTAATTTTGAATTGGGTAGATCGATTTGTGCTTCGAGATGTGACAGTAATTCCATTCCTATTAATCCATCGAAATAAGAGTGGAACTTAAAAGGTAATAGGGTCATTTGGCCCGTAGTTTGGAATTCTGACGGGAATGGGAATACGATCTTTTGACGAATTGTGAAAATATTCAAAGCTGTTTTAAGTGATATAGGTGTCTGAAGTTCGATGCAATTATCGTATTCAACGTATTTGGGGTCTATGAGGGAGTTTGTCGAACCTGTATCTACCAGAAATTTTAGGGGTGGCGTGTGTGGAAATTTGATTTTTATAAAGGGGAGTAAAGGGTTATGAGTCGCGGGGCTTATGTATCCTGTTGAGTTCCCGAGGCATTTTCTTGAAAATTTTGGTCTTGTGACTGCTGGTTTTCTTCTATGTTGTGGTGGTTACTATTTTGTGATTTGAACGGATTATTTTTATTAGGCTGCCTATTGTTGTCCCTAGAGTCTTGGGTACGATTGTACGGGTTAGAGTTTCTAGGTTGGTTTGAATTTTGGTAAGATGATTTGTAGTTGTTTTGTTCGTTCCTGTTATTATAGTAATTTTGGTTGTTACCGTTGTTGCGGTTGTCCCGTCCTCGTTCTTGGTAACGGTTAGTTTGGGGTCTGTTAGTGCGATAAAGTGATTGTTCTATCTGACATTGTTCGTAGGCTTGCTCTATGTTTGTGGGTGATTTCAATCTGATTATTGTTTTAAGAGGTTCCCTGAGACCTACGATAAAAGCATTCAAACATACTTCGTTATATACCACCTTCTTGGCTTCTATAACAGCGACATGTTGTTCATTGTTTTTAAGAACGGAATACAATTGATTTTTTATTTTTGATATTCCGAAGAATAGCTGACCCAGGCTTTGTTGGTCGGAAAATGCTCCAAGTTCGCTAAGTAAATTAGCTTCGCTTTTCTTACTGGAGTAGGGGCGTATGAGATTCTTTTTTATCTCGTCCCAAATTAATGGGGTGTTGGCTAATTCGAGTGCCTCATCTGCTCTATTTATTATTTTATTCCTTATAGTTCTCAGGGTGAGAAAACCATAAGGTGTCTGGTCTGCTCCTCTAATGAGCATAAGAATCTCCTCGACGCTTGTTATAAATCTGTCTAACTGCCTAGGTGTTCCATCGAAAGTTGGCAAGTGCTCGACAAATGCCATTACGTCTTTCGGTTTAAAAGTTGTTAATAAGGAAGAGCTGAAGTTGCTCAAAGTGGGGGTGGGGGTGTAGGGGCAGAATCATGACCTGAGTCCATTGTAAGTTCTTGTGAGGGTTGGGGGCACGGTATAGGATCTTCCCTTATTGAAGGTAGTGGGTTTAAGCGGATGTTCGAACGTGTTTTCCTGCTAGTAGTTGGCTGTACCCCCAAAACGGAACGCGTTTTACTTCTAATGTTGTCGGCCAATTTCTTTGACATTAAATCAAATTTTCTTTTCCAAAGTAATTAGTTAATAGCTCAAGTGGTGTAATGAACAAATGTTAAGTAAGGGGTTTGTGTAGTATGGTGTATGCAGTGTTTGTTGTTTGTGTTTACAAATATATTTTAAAGTGTTTTATAGTTACGATATTAGTTTATGTGTTTGTGGTGTATTTTTTTTTTATTATTTTGTTTTACAATGTGTTGTTTTTCTATCTGTAATATAATAAGTGTTATTTATTTTTCTAAAAATTTTAAAACCAAGAGAATAAACATATGTAGTGTCGATGGGTTTGTAGCAATGTGTGTCGTATTTAAGTTTGTAATACGATCGTTTTCTTGGTACAAAAATGTTGCATTGTGGTAAGTGCTCACGATTGCGAGTGGATGAAGCGGCGTATGCAATTGAACTTGGCGATACTCAAGTGAGTTTGCATACAATATTTTCCGCATTTCCACTACAACATGTGTGCACTTGTGAATTTGTGTTGAATATTGAATTTCGGCATGTGATGTGTTCTTAGAATATTTTTTTTTTTTTTTTTCTTTGCGAGATTTATGTGTGTGTAATGCAATGACAGTGGTTATCAGCGGTAGATTCCACGTCACAACAATACGTTTGTATGCATGTTTGTTTGTATATAAAAAAATTTATATTAGTTCTCATTGCGAGATTTGTATGTGTGTAATGCAATGACAGTGGTTATCAGCGGTAGATTCCACGTCACAACAATACGTTTGTATGCATGTTTGTTTGTATAAAAAAATTTATATTAGTTCTCATTGCGAGATTTGTATGTGTGTAATGCAATGACAGTGGTTATCAGCGGTAGATACGTTTGTATGCATGTTTGTTTGTATATAAAAAAATTTATATTAGTTCTCATTGCGAGATTTGTATGTGTGTAATGCAATGACAGTGGTTATCAGTGGTAGATTCCACGTCACAACGATACGTTTGTATGCATGTTTGTTTGTATATAAAAAAAATTATATTAGTTCTCATTGCGAGATTTGTATGTGTGTAATGCAATGACAGTGGTTATCAGCGGTAGATTCCACGTCACAACAATACGTTTGTATGCATGTTTGTTTGTATAAGAAAAAATTTATATTAGTTCTCATTGCGAGATTTGTATGTGTGTAATGCAATGACAGTGGTTATCAGCGGTAGATTCCACGTCACGACAATACACTTATATGCATATTTGTTTGTATAAATTTTTTATATAAAAATTTTTTTTTTTATATTAGTTCTCGTTGCGAGATTTGTGTGTGTGTGTAATGCAATGCGTTTTTCCTTTATTTTAGTTTTTTTTTTTTCTTTTAGTTTTAGTGCATCATTGTTGTACCGTGTTATTTTTTTTCTGACACTTATTATGTTTTTTCTTTTGTTTGCTCTTTTTCTTATTTTTCTACTTACAAGTAGGTAATGATGAATGAGTAGAAACTCATTTTTGTTTTTCCGGCTGCGCCAGTTAGCGGTGGGTTGGTCGATGGGTAATAGAAGTCCTGGTGGAGTGAAGGAGCTATGATGGTGCCGCTGTATATATGTATGTGTTGGAACGTTTTAAAATAAAAGTTGCTGTATATTTGTATGTGTTGGAACGTTTTAAAATAAAATACGTCTTTCAGCTTTGAGAGTCGGGATACGAATGTTTATTGAAACCTCAAGCGTCTGAGCATGAGCCCTCTGCTTGTGTATAGTATTGTTTTTCCTTAGAATTATGATCAGCAACAATGTTGCTGATCGCCTACATGAATATTGCTGACTGCTGTGTCAGCAGTTGGCCGGATGCGCTGCCGACGAAGAAAACATATGACCCAGTTATGCTGGGCTTCCCAATTCGTTGTGCCGGGATGGTTTATGCTGTGTTGAGGCGTGGGGGTTTAGCGGGTGAGGGGGTTGAGTCTATGGTAACTCGCTCACTCATTGCGAAGGCGAGCTTTCATAGTACTGCTCAATTTTCCGAAGATATGTACGCCATTCAAATGAAGCGATTACATTTTCTTTACGATAAACCCATGTATTTAGGGTTTGCGGTTTTAGAACTTTCAAAATGGAAGATGTATGACTTTCATTATCAATATATGAAACCGAAGTTCCAAGAAAAAGTCTCATTGAATTATATGGATACAGACTCATTCATATATTCAATAGAAACTAGAGATTTTTATAAGGATATTGCTGAAGACGTTCAAATGAAATTTGATACGTCTGAATATCCTGAGGAACTAGCCCTGAAATATGGAATCAAAAGATGTAATAAGAAGGTCTTGGGTATGATGAAGGATGAAAACTCAGGTAAACAAATGTCAGAGTTTGTGGGTCTTAGGGCAAAAATGTATTCACTTTCTCTTGATGGGGGAGAATGCATTAAAAAAACGAAAGGAGTTAAGAAGTCTGCGTTAGATAAACTTACTATAAATAGTTATAAAAATTGTTTATTTAATAATGAAATATTTAGTGATGAGATGATGTTGTTTAGAACACATCTTCATAATTTATATACTAATAAAATAAGAAAAACAACTTTAAGTTGTTCAGATGATAAGCGAAAAATAAAGCCTGATGGGCTCCATACATATGCTTGGGGTCACTTTAAAATTGACCCATAGATTTAAAAACCAAAAAAAAAAAAAACCAAACATTAAAAATCTTATTTTAAAAAAAAAAACCTGTAAAAAATAAAAATCGGAATGTAATATATGGCTGAAAATAAAATGTTAACGTAAATAAAAAACCAAAACATTAAAAATCTATATTCTTAAAAAAAAAAAACCTGTAAAAAATAAAAATCTGAATGTAATATATGACTGAAAATAAAATGTTAAATAATGTTAATAAAAATCTGAATGTAATATATGACTGAAAATAAAATGTTAATGTAAATAAAAAACACAAGGGTATTAAGTTCTTTATATATATATTTATTTATTATTTAATTTAAAGCGTAAAATAAGAAAGAAAAAAAACCAAAATATTAAAAATCTACATTCTTTAAAAAAAAAAAATAAAAATAGCCTGTAAACAATAAAGTGCTGAAAATAAATAAATTTAAATAAAATAAAAGTAAAAACACACAAAGACATTTAGTTCTATATATTTATTTTTTATTCATTTTAAATTAAAATTTATTATATATCTAAAGGTTCTAATGGTAAACCATCCAGTTCACCTAATATTTTTCTAGCTCAGCTACTTCATCGTCATCTAATGCGTGCCCCATAACCTCATCCTCATCAAGAGTCATAGAGGACATACACTCCATCCTCCAATTCAAATACTCCTCCTCCCGATCGCTCTGCGACATATCCATCAAGTATCTAGCCCGATCCACAACGGGCTCTTGCAGAGGGATCGGGGTCTCCAGCTCATCCTCCACATTCGTTGGCCGAGCGTTCAGCTTCAGCAACCACTCATAGACAGTGCGGGGTGGTGGTGGACGACGCCGTATATGCCCATGTATGTCGGGGTTAAGTACCGTCGAAATATCATCTTCCTCGCTGTACATTGGGCGAGGCATTTTCTGATCCTCGTCACCAATAAGGACAACTTCCGGTGTCCTCACCAACCAATTTAGTAACGTATTGTTGATACTTGTCATCCTTCTTTCGTTGCTGAATGTTCTTCTTCGAATGCTCTAGTTCTCATATAGCTCGCTTTTATATCCTTGAGCTCTAGACACTCTACGCAATTGTACATAGTCACGCGCACACACAACCACACACACATACTCCAGCCAGACATACACCAGACCCATTATCAGTGATATGCTGAAGTACATACCCAAAACGATTCTCAGCTCGTAAAATGTAGCGTCACACAAGACAAACATTACATGTATTTTTTTTTTTTTTTGAGCGTGTACTTTTACATCGCTTCATTTTTATCTATCCAAGAGTTGTGAGCATTCGAAAATCCCAACCATTTTACTAATACATGACTATTTCGTCGTTTAATTATTTTTTCAACTAAGTAAGTATGCGGATATTTTGTTTTTCTCAGCTCCTCCTTATAGAAACATCCTTTCACTTCGACATCCTCATAGTCCTTCAATATATATGTAGTAGGATTGGTATTTTGTATTTTTTTATTTGAAAAATTTCAGTTGTCCAGTTAGGTGTGTACCCTTTCTCAAATAGATGTTTATGTTTACTTATACGCACATAATCATTCACATTTAGCTTACTTCCACCAAAGATTTTAAGGTGACTATAGACAGTATTCAACAACATCGTTTCATTCGATGAATTAACTTCTACTGGTGCCATTTTTATCGTTCTATGATATTGGTGGTTATATTCCTGAATTAACTGCTTGTACATGTCGATCCAATTATATGTACCATTGAAACTAAACTCTCTCCACATCATTTCCTTTAAGGTTAGCTCGAGTAATGATTAATATTATGTTTTTTGCACAAGTTTTTAAATTCAGTATTAAAAAACTCTTTTCCATCATCGGTTTGTAAATTCTTAGGAATTCTTTTGCCTTTAAAAATACTGGCGAGCGCTTTTGTAACTTCTTTTGCAGATTTTGTTTTTAATGCCAATCCCCATGCATATTTTGAAAATGTATCAATTATTGTTAATAGAAATCGACAGCCTTTATTAGATGCCGAGTGCTTCCCCATCTCCACTAAGTCTGCTTGCCAATGATCATCAATACCTTTCATTACAACTCTTCTACGTTTAAAATTTTTGCATGCAGGAGCATGTAATTCACCCACTATTTCCCTTTTATTCATGATTACTTGAGTTATTAAGGTGATATGTATGAAGTAGGTTAGGTATTTTGTATATATTTTTTATTATTTTTATTTCTTGTATATGATTAGCGGTTTTTATTTATAAAGTAGTACAAGGCTGTTGCTCACGTCGCTTTGAAATATGATTGCAGAACCACAGCTTTTTCTTAACAAAAGCTTTCCACATTTTTATTAGAGGTGAGTTCTGTGTCATTACCCTAATACAGATTATCCATATACACTTCCAAGATTCGGAACTCATCTTTTTAATGTATCAGTCCTATCATTGAAGTTTGATCCAGCCTTCATGACAGCCACACAGCTTATAGTAAAAAAATGATAAGGGTACCCACTTATATATCATTATACTCTTCAAATTCGTTGGTTTATTCTGATGTATATTTTCAATATTTTTAGTTTTTTCTCAAGTTTTTCTTTCAAATTTTCGAGCTTTTCTTTAGTATTATTAATATTCCTTTCCAATAAAACAATATTTGGATTTCTATGGCTTAATAATAATGAATTAGTGTTTGATTCAATATGATTTTGGACTTGATTTATTAGATCATCAACATATTCTTTTATAACCAAGTCATTTGCATCTTTCGGTTGCGCACAATACATAATTAGTTTGCTCTGAACATTGAAATTTCCACCCTGGTCAATAAGCAAACCAAAAAATCTTTTGCCATTTCGGTTTAAGTATTCAAAATTATCTTTTTCATTTGAGTAATGTCCAAACTTGTCAAGAGGCATAATGGTTTAGCGTTGAATTAATTTGTTTTTAGATATTTTGTGCCTGATCCTTCTCAGTATGCAAAGTTACATACTTCTTAGTATCGTTTATTTTTAAAATTAGCTCATTGGCTACTTCATTTACATTACCCATAAGCTTAGTTATTTCATTCATTTTACTTTCCAAATCTTTAAGCTTAGTATTTTGAACGTTGACTAAGTGGGAAATAGTTGTCAACTGACTTTTTTTTAGTTCCTTTACTTTTATATCGACATATTCTTTTATTACTAAATCATCGTTATTTATAGGACTAATTGAATTTGTAATGCGTTTGTTCTGGGCATTTAAATTTCCATGCTGATCAATGCGAATCCCTGTTAAAGTTTTAATTTGACTTTTTAACTTCTCTGAATGTTCCTTAACATTTGAGTAATGTCCAAACTTGTCAAGAGACATATTAATAATAAATATATTTATTTAGTGTACAGCATATTTATTAATAAATAATGTGCGCCTCTCGCAACTCCTCAATTATCGATACAATCTCATTACTATGACTAGTGTTACCAGCTGACTGTGAGGCAACTAAAAGCTTAAGTCTATCAACAATCTCATTAGGATTATCCCAGTATACATAATTTGGCTTATTTTTGTTGAGAAGCATGAGAGTTCCACCTTTATGAGTAGATTTTTTATATTTAAAGGTGTAGACATTGCAATTGGTTCAATAGTTTTAGGGAACAGGTTTCTTATTATTTCAGTATATTTTTTGAGCGATTGCCTTTCAGTGGCTCATTAGGGTGATGATTTTTTCTATGTGCATTTGTTTTTATTAAGATTTCTCGATACGATTCGAGATCTATTTCGTTGTAGTAATGAGGATGTTTTAAATAGATCAAAGAATATAGCCCAGGAGTAAGATCCCACTTTTCACCCGATTCCAGCTCAATTTTCTTGTTGGAAACTCTTATTTTAGATCTTCCTAATTTAATTTCTCCTTCTTGTTTAGTTGGACCGAATGCTTTATCAAGCCGTCTTTCTCGCTCTAATTCATTTATACTGAGATTAAAGTTCTCACTACCTAATACATTTGACTGATAACAGTCTTCATTGCTTACTGCAACTGGCTTAAGATCGCTTTGTTCACTTGGTGTAAACGAATCATGAAATATTTCTTTTCTATCTATTTCCCCATCTATCGCATCATAAAAGTCAGTATTTTGATTTTCATTCCCTTTAATCGTTGTTATACTTTTATCTGCTTCTTCTTTTTTGTATCGCGTGGATGGTTTGATATCTAGATTGTCTTTAATAATTTTGTTAAGTGGCTCTGTTAAAGGCTTAAATGTTTCCTCCAACTGATATTCATTCGCAGCTCTACCCAATTTAATACTTTGAAATTTTCTTTTCAGCGCATTCCTTGTTTTTGTCAGTTCCTTCAATATATTCTCATTCATTTCGAATACCGTCTTGTAATCCGGGGACCGTTGATGGTAACCGGGAGCCGTTGATGTTAACCGCGAAGCTGTTTGCTGAAAACCGGGAGCCGTTGTTGTAATCAGGGGGGCCGTTGTTGTTATCCGGGAGCCGTTGATGGTAACCGGGAGCCGTTGTTGTTAACCGCTGAGCTCTTTGCTGAGAACTGGGGGCCGTTGTTGTTATCCGGGAGCCGTTGATGTTAACCGCGAAGCTGTTTTCCTTTTCGACGTTAATTTTTAACGCCTGAGCTGGTATATGTGAACTATTCAGATATTCATAACAAACTAAACCCACACACAACATATTAAAAGCATTTATTAAGTTTTTTTTGATTTATTTTTTATTAAAAGTTATAAAATGATAGTGATACAATTTTGATATAGCAGAAGAAAATTACTTTAAGCCCTGTTTTTTTTTTATGAAGACCCGATGACGCGTTATTCAATAGGAATTGTAGGCATAAGTGTCCACAGTTGAACGTCCCAAATTTTTGTTCTTGCTTATAATTGTATTGTATGTTCTCTCCCAAATATCTTATAAGTTCTAGAGGTGGTGGTAAATTTCCAAAACTATCAAAATATCTACACTCCTGATCCGCCTTAAAGTAAGCTACCCAATGCGTCCCCGTTCCGGCTAACGAGTCCAAGTTGACAATACCGCATTCTCTTTTTCGTACTTGATTTGGTATGGAGTCCCTCATATAAACCCCTCTGAAATGGGGGATATGCTTGCGTGCAAATTTTAAAATATCTATGTTTGTAAGCGGTTTATTGGGCAGCTCATTTAAAAAAATTTATTTTTTTTTATCTGTGGTTATTCCAAATCCTTTTTGATATGGTTTCAAATACAGGCCATTACCTAAAGCTATGGCTTCCATTTTTATATTATGACGTTTATTCTCTTCCAGCTCTTTTTTTTTTAGCATTTTTTGCGTTGTTTATGCTTTTAGCAATAGCTGCCCCACCTGATGCAAGTCCCCCTAATGCACTGAGCGCTGTTAAGATTGGTACAAGTGGTAGAAAGCCACCAATTTTAGGAACGCTAATTACTCTAGGAATTATTACTTTTTTCGTTTTCTTATTTCCGATGCTGTTGTTTATTGCCTTTCGCGCTACTGTGATGGCAGATTGTATGTCGAATGGTTTTTCTTTCTTCAACACTTTGCTTGCGACTTTTACGAGATTCATAAAATCTTTCCTTTTTTTACATTGTTTTTGTTTCTTTGGTCTTTGTTTGATACCCATTCCAAATTTTCTCTTTGCTTTCATTGCGTTGGTAACGAAATATGCAGCGGACTTTTCTCCAAGAGAACTATCAGAGGCCTTAACTCGCTCCCACGCTCTTTCAGCTAGTATTTTGTCAGCTATATGACGATTTTGCAAATCTTTATGATTAGAATAGGCTATATCGTGTTCCCTACAAGCGGAATCCAAGGGATTGATTCCTTTATCCCCACGTTCTAAACGAGTTTTAAGCTTTGTTCCGGGGCCACAAAACTGATATCCTGGTATGTGAAGTTCAACTGGAAGAGAGTTGATTATTTTATTCACAATACCTCCACCCAGATAGAGCGGTAACTTGCTACTATTAGGTTTATAAAAGCACATCACCATTTTATTTGATGTTTATTCATCAAGAACGTTTAAGTGAGTAACGAGTTGATTAAAAGAATAGGACTAATATGCGTTTAATAAAACAAAAAACTGATATAGAGGTGAAAAATATCGATTCTAAGAGCGGTGATATCAAACAACTCAGACATAGTTGCTTGTTACCAAGTTCAATACGAGCTCTTATTGTCGGACCTTCTAACTGTGGAAAAACTAATGTTATGATTAGTTTGATTGAAAGCCCCAACGGTCTAAAGTTTGCGAACATTTATTTGTATTCAAAGTCCTTATATCAGCCGAAATATGAATACTTAAAGGCACTTATAGGCCCAATAAAAGGAATGGGATACTTTACGTTTTCTGACAATGAAAATGTAATAGCACCAAGCGATGCCAAAAAAAACTCTATAATGATTTTTGATGACGTAGCATGTGAAAAACAGGATAATATTCGTGCATACTTCTGTATGGGAAGACATAGTAGCGTAGACGCGTTCTATTTGTGTCAAACTTATACACGTATCCCGAAGCATCTTGTGCGTGATAATGCAAATTTAATTATTATGTTTCGACAAGATGATTTAAATATGAAATACGTGTATCAGGACCATGTGGGTGTAGACATGACGCTTGATTCATTTAAGAAAATTTGTCAATTTTGTTGGAAAGAAAAATACGGATTTTTATTAATAAGTAAAGACGATCCCTTAGATAATGGGTGATATAGAAGAGGATTCGCAGAGTTCATTCAAATTTAAAATAAAATGATTGAAACTTTTACTTTAAATTCACTTATCATAAATCTTTCGGAATGACAACAACACTGACATTAACGGGTAACGACGCTATTTTAGTAGCAAACAATCACCCCCCCTATCGAGTTGAGTGGAAGGTATGAGTGCGCACTAATTGATTTTCATGTGTACAAATCGATCCCAAATGTTGACCATGACAATAATTTATTCCATGTTGGAGAGCATGTTATTGAGATCCCCGTGGGATCGTATGAGCTTGATGATATAAATGAAATTATTAGCGAGAAAATGAAGAAAAAATAACCAAATAAATCCAAACATCCCCTGATCGAGAGCAACAACAATACCCTTCAAGTAGGGATATCTACTAAAGAAGACTCAATATACTTCAACAAAGAGCATTCTATTGGACAATTATTCGGATTTAATAGAAAAGAACTTAAGCCTAATGCATTACACATATCAGATCAGCCTGTTGACATTTTGAAAGTCAATACCATACGTTTGGAATGTAATATTGTTAGCGGATCATATGTTAATGAGCAGTCGAGTCATGTTCTGCATGAGTTTGCACTTAACGTTCCGCCAGGGTATAAATTGAGTGAGAAACCAAATAATCTCATTTATTTGTCTGTGAACACGAGAGAGATACACTCGCTGATAATACGAATTGTTGACCAGAACGGCAATTTGGTAAATTTAAGAAAAGAGAGCATAACACTACGCTTACACTTGAGGCGACGAGAATGATTATTTATAATAATAAAAATGCAGGCTATCTGCCGGCAGTTAACACTTTGAATTCTACTACTTGAGAACATATTATTTTTGAAATCATTGGGACTTAAACTACGAAAATAATGAGTAGTGTATTAAATGTTCGAGATAAAGCATATTCAGATGAGAGTATTACTAAAAAAAGAATATCACAGCTATTCTCCTTACCTACAACCCTTTAAAAGCAATGATGAAGTCAGAATTACAATTCAGAATCAGGACTTATATGTTTTACCTTGTGAGAGTTTTATTAATGTTGAAGGCTCGATTTGTTTGGCAGATGGTTCGATTGCTACAGATGGGCAACTTAAAAACAATTGTATGAGTTATCTATTTGATGAGGTTCGCTATGAACTTAATGGAATTGAAATTGATCGTACTCGCTTTGTTGGTATTTCAACAACCTTAAAAAGCTATATTTCCTTAAATTATACGGAGAGCCGAATGTTAGAAAATTCTGGATGGTTTAATAGAGAGGACCGACAGCTCGCAAACGGCTATTTTAATTTTTCTATTCCTCTCAAATACTTACTTGGATTTGCTGAAGACTATAACAAGGTCTTACTAAATTGTAAACATGAATTAATATTACTCATGACTAAAAATATGGGGGATGTATATTACAGTAAACTTGGGAGTACTGAGTATATATTAAATATTTCTAACATTACATGGAAAATACCACATGTAACTTTAAGTGATGAAAAGAAGTTGCAAAAGTTTAGTCTAACTAAGAGTGGGGGCTCACTCCCACTTACGTTCCGCAGTTGGGATTGTTACCAGAATCCAGCATTAGCAGAAGGTACACAACATGTTTGGAATGTTAAGCTTGCAGCTAACAGAGAACGCCCTCGGTTTGCTATAATTGCTTTTATAGCGGGTAATAAATTTATACAAAATCATTTGAGAAACATAAAAGTATACCTGAACTCAGAGAACTTTCCGTACGATGATATGAATATAAATTTTAAGCGAGAACGTTTTGCCAGTTTGTATGATATGTATACAGGGTTTCAGACAAGCTATTATATGAAGGAACCCGAACCATTGCTAACACCACAAGAGTTTAGAGATAAGGCACCGATGGTTGTTGTGGATTTGTCTCATCAGAACGAAACAGTAAAAACTGGGCCAATCGATGTAAGAGTTTCGATCGACCTTGAAAGTAGTAGTGAGAGAAATACTAAGGTATATTGTCTGCTTATGCATGATCGACTTGTACAGTATTCGCCCTTGACTGGATTAGTTCAACGTATAGTTTAAATTAGATTTTAGTTAATTAAAAATATAATGTACCCCTTTTATTAAACCCATTAAAGATCAAGTTGAAATTTATTAGAACATAGTTTTTACTTTATTTTAATTTTCAAGTACTTCAAAGTTACAGCTTTCTAAGATTACAAACAGTTTAAATAAATTGTTGAGCGCACATTGATTTGATATTTTCTTATGTATTATACAATTTGTAAAAAAGTTTGGGGATTGCGCCAAACTCTGTTCAAGATTTAAATCTATTATGTGTGTGTATAAATATTTAGCTAAAATCTCTTTCTTAGTTCTACCCCTCACTACAACAGTTGTAAAGGTAATCAATGGTTTTAGAATTTCATCAAGACTTAGATAGGAACTGTCCCCTTCAGACCAATCTAGATCATCGACATACCGTTTGGTTATCTTTAAAGTTTTTCTAGTCACTTCATTCAGCTCCCTTTTGTGATAGGGTGGTTTGAAGTGAAAAAAATTGGGTATGATAGATCCAGCTTGCATAAATGCCAACTCTTTGACGAATAACTGCCTTTCGTTTCCAAACACATATCGAAAGTCAACTAGAACACATGAGCTTGTATTAATTATGACCATTTTGCTTCTGTTGTGTATAATGTACTGAGAAACTACAGACAATTCAATACCATAAATAGCATACTTGTTACAATTTATGTTTAGTTTGACCCAAAAGCCTCAACAAGATGGACACACTTCCCTTAAAAAAATCAAAGAATTCAAGGAAAAAACAGGATCATGAAGTTATTTTTGGATTTGAATATTTTGCGAATCTAGAGCTTAAACTAAAGTGTGGTTTTTCTACGAGTAGAGGGTTCACGCCTATGGTTTGGATGCAGCAACAGAAACATAACTTTATTGGACTGGGAAAGGAGGAATGGCTGCAATTATTAGCATATAAAGAGTACATTCAAATGAAACTTGAACACTTTGACTTCCTAATGCCAGATACAATAATTGAACATCCAATGCTTGGAAGTGTTAGGTGTCATTTTAAAATTAGAAAAACTGATAAGCAACGAATATTAATACTAAATCAGTATGGTAATAGAATTGAATTTGATGGGGAATCATGGAGGTCGTTTATAAGATTAGGAATTTTTCTTACAACATTTTTGTGTTGGAACACGTTATTAAAAACTCAAATAAGAAACAAATATTATAATTATAATTTATGACTATGAAGCAGAAATTGATCTTACTCGGCTATGCTTTGAAATTTCGAAAAAGATGGGTAAATAAATTAAAAGGGATGTAGACCAATTTAGAAAGCAATTTCACAAGAATGAAAAAATAGAAACGTGAGAAAAACAGAGATAAAAATTTAGTCAGACATGTTCGAACATGCAAGTCTTTGCATTGAGTTTTAAAAATATGAGAAAAGACATAAAAAGAGATGTAAAAATAAAAATTTTATTCAGTCTTGATTGAAAGTTTTATAAGTAAAGTACAAAATGGGTCTGTTCTCTAACTTTGGATTGCCAACAATTGTGAGGAAAATCAACGATTTTTTGAAGGAATTTAATGAAATGTTATTTCCCGAGCATCGCAAATTGCTTGAAGAATACCGAGAGTATTTCTCAAAGTATACAAGCTGTCGTCTAGTAAAATCGAAATTTGGTGAACATCTTACAACATGCTCCTGGTCATCCGATCTAGCTACAGAGGGAGTTGACACATGTGGCTGCTATTTCTATGGAATGCGTCTAGCGAAACTGGAGAAGATTATTTCACAATAAAAAAATATAAGCAAAAGATTAAATAATAGCAATTGTTATAAATTTAATGAATAAATTTTATTATTAACTCACAAAAAAAACTCTCCTTTTATTCATTTTGAAATCAGGGATAAATTATTTTCTAGCGAGCTAATCATTAATTAAATAACTTGCGTACGTACAAGAAAGGGATAGCACCACAGAAGGAGGATCAGCAAGAATCACTTTCCCCCAAATTGATAAGCTCGAATATGAGCATGTTCAGTACACATTTAACACATTTTTATCAACAAGCCCAGTTTAATGGTAAATCATGCGCATCTCTACATTACAATACACACTCACACACACACACACGCACACACTTGCACAAGAGTAGGTCTGATGCGCTGGTGATAAGTACAAGCGAACTTTCTTACAGCGAAGTCTTATCGCTAGTCACGCGCAGGAGTGATGGCAAGCTTAATGGAGTTCGCGACAAGGTGAGACAAGCTCGTCGCACTGCGAAAGGAGACTTGCTTCTAGAACTGAATGGAGTCGGCCTGGAATGCACCAACCAGCTAAAGGAAGAGATGGAGCAGGTGCTGGGTGGAAGCGCCGTGGTTCGCTCAATAACTGAGCAAGCTCACTTTGTGATGAGGGAGCTGGACGAGCTAGCCAGCAGAGAGGAGATAGTGGCTGCAATTTCAGCGCAGGCTAACATCCCAGCTGAAGCATGCAAATTTAAGAGCTTGCGTCCGGGGTATGGCAACACGCAAGTGGCGCACTTCTCGGTCCCGGCGAACCTGGCGGGCAGCATCACAGCCTTGCGCTCGATTCGGATTGGATGGTCCAGCTGCGCCGTACGCATGCAGGAAGCTCGTACGAGGTGCTATAGATGTCTGGAGATGGGACATACAGCAAGCAACTGTCGTAACCCGGTGGATAGGTCAAATTGCTGCATCAGGTGCGGTAATTCAGGCCACAAGGCAGCGGGCTGCAAGAGCGATGTGGCAAAATGCTTTATCTGCGTTGCGAAAGGCTGTGCATCCATCAGCCACCAGGCAGGTAGCAGTAGATGCCCACTTAGCGGTAGTGCACAAGGCCGTGCCAAATGAAGTTTATTCAATTAAACTTGAACCACTGTGCAGCGGCGCAGGATTTGCTGTCGCAAACAGTGCGAGAACGCTCTGCAGACGTAGCGTTACTCAGTGAGCCCTACCGGATGCGCGAGGGCCCTTGGGTATTAAATACCTCAGGAAGAGCGGCTCTTTGGTCCTGCGGGAGCCCACCGCGATGCCCCTGGCCAGAGTTCATCGGTCTAACTGCTTTGTGCGTGCCGTGGTGGGTGACATGTGGATGTACTCCGTCTATATGCCCCCTAGTCTGCAGCTCCTCGGGGTACACTAGCTCCCTTGACTCCCTGGTGTCAGATGCTAGAGGTCGTAACCCTCTCGTCATCGCAGGGGATTTTAATGCGTGGGCTGAGGAGTGGGGCAGCTCGTCGACTAACGCCAAAGGTCGAGCGCTGTTGGAAGCCTTCACGCTACTGGATGTATCCCTGCTCAACCAGGGTACACAGCACACCTTCAGCAGAGCAGGGCTGGGTTCCGTTGTGGACCTAACGTTCGTCAGCAGCTCGATGTTTGGCTCATCCAGGTGGAGCATCGATGCCACCTACAACGCTAGCGACCACGCTGCCATTTGGTGTACCGTGGGAGGGCGCCCTGATCGCCGGCCGGGTACAGATCAACCGAGGACGAAGTACCGTGCCGAGACGCTCGACACGCGTATATTTGGTACGCAGCTGGAGTCCGCCGAGATCCCGACCAATTCCGGCAGCACCGAAGAGGTGGTTGATTGGACCATGTCGCTGCTAATCAGCGCTTGTGAGGCAAGCATGGCCAGATGTAAAACTTACCGTAGGCACCATGTTCCAGTATACTGGTGGAACGAAGAAATAGCAGAGGCTAGAAGCGAGTGCAACAAAGCTCGACGCCGCTACCAGCGCTCACGCGGCTCACAGGAGTTCCGAGAACGACAATCAGCTTTTCTCGTATGCAGAAGACATCTGCAAAAGCTGATCAAGGACAGCAAGCGAAGGTGTTTTCTTGACCTCTGCGACTCGGCGGAAAATGACCCGTGGGGTGATGCATATAAGATAGTGGTCAAACGCTTCAACGGCTTTTCCCGTTGCCATCCATCAGATCCAGAGGCGTTAAAGGCGATCGTGGCTCATCTGTTTCCTAGCATGCCGGATGAGATCGGCGGCTCCCCGGCGGTGGCTACCACGCCTGCCGTTGTGGAGGAGGTCACCTTAGAGGAGATTTGCCACGTCGCAAAGAGGACGAAGGCCAGCAAGTCGCCCGGCCCCGATGGTATTCCCAACCGAGCGCTCAGGCTAGCCCTCGCGCTGCGACCTGACATATTTGTGCACATGTTTAACACATGCCTAAGCAGCGGAGTATTCCCAAACCGGTGGAAAGTTCAGCACCTGGTTCTACTACCGAAACCCGGCAAGCAGCTTGAGGACCCAGCTGCCTATCGACCTATTTGCCTTATAGATACGGTCGGCAAGCTTCTGGAACACGTCATCTGCACACGCCTTGAACGGGCCCTAGATGCTGCGGGAGGAGTGTCGCCCCACCAGTACGGCTTCCGCAAGGCAAGATCAACGATCGATGCGATCGGTAAGGTGGTTGAGATAGCCTCAGAAGCGATTGCAGGCAGTAGGTGGAGAGGTGGTGCCAAAAAATACTGCCTGATTGCAACGCTGGATGTCAAGAACGCTTTTAACTCGGCAAAGTGGAGGTGCATCTTGGAGGCGCTTGAAGCATTCAGAGTGCCAGAGTACCTATTGAGGATGATCAGGAGCTACTTCCAGAAAAGAGTCCTACTTTTACAACACCTGCGAGGCAACAGAGGAGTACAGCGTATCCGGAGGAGTGCCACAGGGGTCAGTACTTGGCCCTTTCCTGTGGAACGCTATGTACGATGGCGTTTTTCGGCTTCCGATGCCCGACGATGTTCGTATTGTGGGCTTCGCAGACGACGTGGCGTTAGTGGTGGTGGCAAAAGAGCTCAAGACAGCCGAGGATAAATGCAACCAAGCTATCGATGTTGTCATTCAGTGGCTCTCTTCGGTCGGACTTCAGATTGCCCCACAGAAAACCAAGGCCGTGCTTATAAGCAGTCGAAAAGCGGTTGAGACAGCCACTATTCAAGTAGCAAACTCGACAATCGCTTCAAAGAGAGCAATAAAGTACCTGGGAGTGATGCTGGACACCAGGCTGTGCTTCAAGGAGCATCTGGCATATGCCAGCTCGAAGGCAGCTTCGTCAATCAGGGCATTATCGCGCATTATGCCTAACACGAGGGGCCCTAAGCAGAGCAGACGTCAACTTCTATCCAGCGTGTCTAGGGCGGTGATGTTGTACGCGGCGCCGATATGGCAACCTATCCTCCGCTACGACAGTTACACTCGTGGCTTGACGGCTACCCACCGCCTTGGGGCGATCAGAGTGTGTTGCGGTTTCCGAACCATTTCGGACGATGCGTGCCTGGTGCTAGCCGGAGTTGCCCCCATCTCGGAGCTCGCAAGGGAAATCGCCGAGGTGCGCCAGGAGACACATGGCAAGGACCTCTCAGGGGCCCTCAAGAAGGCAGCGCGAAACACGGCAAAATCGCGCACGCTGATCAACTGGCAGAGGCGCTGGGATTCATCCACTAAAGGGCGTTGGACACACCGCTTAATCCCGAACATATCGGTGTGGTTGAACAGGAGGCATGGGCAGGTGAACTTTTATAACACAGATCCTTAGCGGGCATGGCTGCTTCCGTGGATATCTCCACCGCTTCGGCCATGAGTCTGCTCCTTTCTGCACCCATTGCGGAAGCGGGGTCGTCGAGGATGCGGAGCATGTGTTGCTTACACTGCACACGCTTCACCGTGCTTCGCGTGGACTTGAAGAGGACTTTTGGCTGCGCCATTGAGGTGGATAACCTTATAACCCAGCTGCTAGCCAGCAGGGACAACTGGGAAGCCTTCGGCGTTTTCGCGGCGGCGGTTACGACCGAACTGCGGAAGGCCGAGAGAGAGCGTAATGGACAACGGGATTAGGAGGAACCTAAGCGTTTGCGACGCATTACCTAACGGCCGTTCCGCAAATGCTATGTTCTTTTTTCTTTTTCTCAATGTAGTCATACCAAATATAGTATTATTTAGACTAGGTTAGCTAATAAATGAATTAAAAAAAAAAAAAAAAAAAAAAAAAAAAAAACACTTGCACATGCACCTGAACATGCATACGTACACACATACACACACACACATACTCACTCCAGAGAGACATACACAAGCCCATCTTGATGTTAAATCATGCGCACCTGAACACACATTTGTAGACGCACTTTAGTACGCATTTAACACTATCTTATCTATAAGCCGCAATACTCGACGAAAATGAAAATCTGTAGTCCGTCTTTAGCATTTTCTTATCCCAAAACCAAAATCCATCCTTATCTAGGATAGCACCAGCAACACTCTAGAAATGTATATTAAAAAACACCAAAAAATTATAAAGTATTTTACAAAACATAACAAACAAATAATCATTAGATATAAGTGGTCATATAAGATCATAGTGAGGCCAGGAGTGATCTATATCGTCTGGGAAAAACAAACAAACAAATAATCATTAAATATAATTGGTCACCAGGAGTGACCGATATCGTCTGAGACAAACAAACAAACAAAAAGGGGTCATCTAAGGTCATAGTGATACCATGGTCATTCAAGGTCATAGTGAGACCAGGAGTGACCTATATCGTCTGAGAAAAACAAACAAACAAAATAAAAGGGGTCATAAAACAAACAAACAAAATAAATGGGGTCATAAATCAAACAAACAAAATATAAGGGGTCATAAATCAATCAAATAAAAAAGGTGTGAAATTTCACACCTAAATTGAGTAAGAACCGCCAATTCCCTACTACTTTCACCCACCCATATAACCCGGAGTTAAAAGTATTTTTACTATACTCCGATTCCAATTTGGTCAAACTATTAAGGGAGCATTTCCTCAACAGCGGATTTGTCGTCGAGGGCAAGCTCGTTGAAGCTGAAACCATAAGGGTGGTGATAATTGAGCTAAGCGCCTCAAATGAACCTAACCTCAGCGAGGAGCACCTGAATATAGATCGCAAAAATTTAAATGGGCCACGGAACTCTTTAGTAAAACCGTAGCTAGTGCCATACAACTCTGCTCCGATCTTGGTTTGGATCTAGACATCATCGTTTTAGTACTGGGCAGGATACGGCTGACACTCCAATCGCAATGCCATACACTTGTCATGACGAGCAGACCAAAATACTGGACACCATATCGAAATTGATGAGCGAGCCCATCTTGCCAAATGTAGTTGTTGCGCCCGTTCAAAAATATGTTGCTAACAACAACAATGCGCTGAGCAATTGAAATTGCAAATAAAAAGTTAAGCAATAGAAATTGCAAAAAACAAATGTTGACAATATAAATTGAAAAAAAAAAAAATTTAGCAATAGAAATTGCAAAAAAAAAAATGTTAACAATATAAATTGCAAAACAAGTGTAAACGTTGCAGTCGGACGCAACCGACTGCGGAATACTTTGATACCAGTAAAAGAACGGTTAATAAGGGGGAATGCAGGGGCGAAATGAATGGGCCATGTGGTAAACATCGCCAGCTATCATGTTACTAAATTTGGTGACTTTAGCTCAAAAACTGTGTTTCAAAATTTAAAAGGTGGGCGGCAGAGGTGGGTGCGTCATCCAAATTTTTGAATCAAATTCTTTTAAATATCATCATCTATCTTCCTACCAAGTTTTGTGGCTCTAGTTCAAAAACTGTTAAAGATATAGCCGATTTCGATTTTATAAGGCGGGTAGCTTGGGTGGGCGTGGCATCCAAATTTTTGATGCAGATCTTTGGTAGATGTTGCCTTCTATATTTCTACCGACTTTGGGGGCTCTAGCTTAAAAACTGTAAGAGATATCGAAATTTCCGATTTTAAATGGTAGGCTGCAGACGTGGGCGTGGCATCCAAATTTTTGATGCAGATCTTTTGTAGATGTCACCATATATCTTCCTACCTAAGTTGGTGAATCTAGTTCAAAAAATGTGGATGATACACGCATAACCGTATTAACGTCATCAAAGTCAGTTTACTGGTGCCAAACGTAAATCATTGAGCTGCTGTCATCTTGTATCGCTTCCAAAAAAAAATGCCGTATTGCGGAGTATGCCGTGTTTTGTTGGAGGACAACGTTCAGGCCTTACACATTCCACAAGATCGCCTTCGGAAGCGACAATGGGAAGTGGCACTTAATTGCCCCCTTGAGGATGGCGCCAGGTTATGCAGTTATCATGTCCAGCCAATGGATGCCGAAAAGTTGATGGGATGTAGCAGCCCATCAAAGCGTATGCGCCTTATGCCAGATGAAATAGCGCAACCTTTGCCTGGCAACGAAGAGCTTGCAAACGGCGAGGAGAACGTGGTGGAATAGGAGATGGAGGAGACGGAGGAAGAGCGGCAGAGCATTATGCCCAACGTAATATCTTATGACAACGAAGAATCTTATGAAGAGGAGAACGTTCTTCAAATTTGCTGCGAGCAAAGAGATTGTCGGAACGGCAAACCTTTTTCGCCCAAGAAAGTCAAACAAGAGATATCGAATACTTGCAGGAACAAATTGCACATCAAGACAAAAAGTTGAAGAAAACGTTTAAACTAAACAAGTCACTGAGTAAGATCTTCACGGAATCGCAGATTAAAAATTTAAAACACGGTCGCAAAGTAAAAAATTGGCAACCAGAAGACATACATTATGGAATATGTTTGCATGCAGCTGGGCCAGGAACATACCACCATCTGCGTGACAAAGGGTTTCTCTTGCCCAGCGTTTCCACCTTACAAAAGTGGTTGCGCAATGCTGATATTAAGCCTGGTCCGCTCGACGTGGCTATTTATATAATGCAGCACGACGTGCATTTAACTACCGACAAAGATCGGCTATGTGTGCTATTTATCGGCAAGATACAGCTTTCGTCCACATCAGTGGAAGGGAAGAGCTACGTGCGAGTGGCAGTGCCAGGCGCACTTACCAAAGCATGGATGCATCCCGTGTATTTTAAACACAATGTAAAAATGCAGATGATCGAAATCGACATAGTTATATCGAAGATCCACCAGGCCGGATACACGGTTGTAGCAGTTGTTGGCAGCATAACTTCAATCGAAGATGAAATGTTTTCAGATCTTGGTATCACTGAACACAAGCCATTCTTCACCCACCCATATAGCCCGATTCCAATTTGGTCAAACTATTAAGGGAGCATTTCCTCAACAGCGGATTTGTCGTCGAGGGCAAGCTCGTTGAAGCTGAAACCATAAGGGAGGTGATAATTGAGCTAAGCGCCACAAATGAACCTAACCTCAGCGAGGAGCACCTGAATATAGATCGCAAAAAATTTAAATGGGCCACGGAACTCTTTAGTAAAACCGTAGCTAGTGCCATACAACTCTGCTCCGATCTTGGTTTGGATCTAGACAATGCCGACAAGCTAGCCGAGCTGTTTACTCTAATATTTTGACTGGAAGCATCTTTTTAGTACTGGGCAGGATACGGCTGACACTCCAATCGCAATGCCATACACTTGTCATGACGAGCAGACCAAAATACTGGACACCATATCGAAATTGATGAGCGAGCCCATCTTGCCAAATGTAGTTGTTGCGCCCGTTCAAAAATATGTTGCTAACAACAACAATGCGCTGAGCAATTGAAATTGCAAATAAAAAGTTAAGCAATAGAAATTGCAAAAAACAAATGTTAACAATATAAATTGCAAAAAAAAAAAATTTAGCAATAGAAATTGCAAAATAAAAAAAATGCTAACAATATAATTGCAAAAAAAAAAGTTTAGCAATAGAAATCGTAAAAAAAAAAATTGTTAACAATATAAATTTCAAAAAAAGTTTAGCAATAGAATTAGGGACAAAAAAAAAGTTAGACATAAATATTATAGGCAACAAGACCAAATATTTACACTTAGTAATGACCGTTCGCCTAAAGCAAAGGTAAAGAAAGACAAATTGTCTGCCCTATACATAGTTAGTCAATGTTAAAACCAGTTGGGAATTACAAGCAACAGCATGCTGAAAACACGCCTGTTAGATTCAAATTTATTTTGTATTGGGCCGACGTTTTAAAATGCAACGCTGTAAAACTATCGAAGGTACTATCGATAAATAGATTGAAACCGCTTGATTCAAATTTAGCTTTTAGCTTCTATGCTTTCATCGGCATTGGTTTTGTCACCTTTATGAAAACATTATAAAAAGTTGATGGTTCATGTCATCTTTCATATTGTGGCAAGCGCTAAAAACTGAGAAGGAAGCGGCTTAAGCACTTGCACAACTTAAATCTGACAATGATAACTTGGGCTGATTTTCTTGGCCAGGCCAAGACAACAAAAGCGAAAGTCACAACGATGTTCTTGCATTTGGATTTGTATTTGTGTGTGTGTGTATATCACTCAAATGTGCAAATTAGCTTCTGAAATTTAATCGTGAACTTTGGGCACAAGTTCTTGTATTTAGGTTAATGAATAGACAAACTTTCGACAACCTCAATGTGCAAAGTTTTCCAAGTTTTCTCAACAGTATTCCCAAGCATAACCAGCATCTAAAGATGGTCACGTGTACAATTTATTTGAAACTTTAGTATTTGCATTTTCATGACAAAACTAAAATATTGTTTGTACGGCTTAAAGTTGACATTATGCTTATTATATATATTATATATTTTCTCGATCAAGTCGTGTGTCACGAAAATAGAAATCACGAAAAACGCGATCAACTCTTAAGATTTACGCGCTGACATTTTTAAACTGTCGCCGCAAAGGTAATGCAATGGAAAACGGATACTTAAACGATGAGAGGGAGAGAGAGAGAGAAGTTTGAATGCTAAAAGGATGTGGCCGTATGGCATTATCAAGAGCAATATGTAAAAATGTGAAACTTGTGTTTGTGTTTGACTTGCAGCTTTTGAATACTTGAGCATATTTTGTAGTTGGTAGCTATCAGAAGGAGTTGGCGTCGTTCTTAAGCCTATTAAGGACATCAAACAAACATTTTGCAAAATTAAATTTTAACTCAATTACCAATGACTACAAAATATATTGGGAGAATAAGTTTCAAAACTTAAAAATAGACTGCAATGTCTTCAAAAACTTCAAACGCTTCTCAAACTACAAGAAAACTGTAGTATGCATGACAATCTGTCATATACCCACTATATTGCAGGGTATTTAACCTTCAGACATAGTAACACTTTGTTGCTATGTATATACAAATATAACGCAACTACACAAACGGTCAGCGCACTTGAAATCTGATCGGCCACTTATGAGCGGGCCGATCGCGAAGTGTGGGATCCGCAACGTAAGCGCTTTAGCCCTTACGAGCCAGTGCTTGCCTTATTAAATGTATATGCATTCTTTGCCTTCTGCATATACACATATACATATACTACAACTCTCTCTCTCTCTCGACCGCTGCAGCCGGCGATCAAATTAATACACAAACATACATATACATAAGCCGCTCTGCTGCGACAGAGCTTTATACATAAGCAACCCAATAATGTATTTAGGATAAGAATTCTTTTGATTAAAATAAAGAGACGATTATCAAACCTAATACCAAACAGCAGTTTTGCCCGCTTGCAAAGAACGCAACCGGAGCCGCTCTCTTGGATGTCATCAAACAAGTTTTGGATGCGCCCAATGTTTTTGTTTTTGGTGAGCTTCTAGCTGAACCCTGTTTCGTGCCCAGCAACAAGACTACATCAAACTTACACCGGCAACACAAAAGAAACTGCAGCATTTAACCATCGTTTCACTGGAAATCAAAACGAAGAGCATTCCAAATGCAGCAACAGTTACATCAATAAGCAGACAAGCAGCGAGGAAAAGGTGCAGCAGCGTCGGAAGCAGAGCCAGTAGCAGAATAACACAACCACGGGTGATCTGGTCATGATTGGAACAAATGGAACATCAAAAAAAAAGTCTGAGTGAGTAGATTCTAGTGTTATGGGAAGACGCGGAGGTGTGCAAATGCTATTATATGCAAATACGCCACCTCCCGCGTGGGCAACAGCCCAAAAACTACAAGCCGAGCTTGATTATCTAAAATCAAGACTCGCAGATAAATGCCCAAACACAAAAACTCACTCAGCTAAAATAAGCATAATACATGAAAATATAATAACCAAACCTCCATCACCCAAGCAACTGCCAAGGAGACCAAAACGCTGCCCGGATGACTGCGAGGGACCACTAAACTCACCGCATTGTGAGTACACCTGTGCTGCCGGCACCGGTCCCCCATCAAAGAAAAAGTAGCCTGTGCAGCCAGCATCGGCCCCTTCTGGCGTATCAAGCCAGACCGCGGATAAGCGAACCGATAGCGTTTCCGAGAACGCATAATTTTTTTACCTTTGCACTGCGTTGCATCATTTTTTTTGATTGCACTTCGATGCATATATTTAATGTTTAAAAAAAAATATTTGTAAAATCGCTCGGAACCATTTCCGCCCGATTAGCAGCATAGCCCGTAAAGCTATGCGAACCATTAGGTAGGATGTTGTAAAATAAAAAAAAAAAAATTAAAAAAACAATTATATGTGGGACAATAGAATAAGTAAAACAGATGAAAATTATGTTATAAATTTTGAGCAAAATATAAAAGAAATTAACACACCCAAAATGGGTCTCATAGACACTAAATCAGTAGACTCAACAGCTAATGTAATAAATAAAGTTGAAGTCGAACAGATCGATTTGCGTTTAATTAACGTACTACTCATTGTAATTACTATTGTAATAGTAACAAACTTATTTTTAAAAATATAGAAACAGCATAATAAATGCTTAAAAAACAAGTAAAAACGTTGCAGTCGGACGCAACCGACTGCGGAATACTTTGATACCAGTAAAAGAACGGTTGATAAGGGGGAATGCAGGGGCGAAGGGAGGTGGGCCATGTGGTAAACATCGCCAGCTATCATGTTACCAAATTTGTTGACTTTAGCTCAAAAACTGTGGAAGTTACTTAACTCCCAAATTTAAAAGGCACGCGTGGCATCTAAATTTTTGAATCAAATGTATTTAACTGTCACTATATATCTGCCTACCAAGTTTGGTGGCTCTAGCCTAAAAACTGTTAAAGATATAGCCGAATCCGAATTTATAAGGCGGGTGGCTTAGGTGGGCGTGGCATCCAAAATTTTGATGCAGATCTTTGGTAGATGCTGCCTTCTATCTTTCTACCCAATTTACGGGCTCTTGCTTAAAAACTATAAGAGATATCGAAATTTCCGATTTTATATAGTGGGGGGCAGAGGTGGGCGTGGCATCCTAATTTTTGATGCAGACCTTTTGAAGATGTCATCATATATCTTCCTACCAAATTTGGTGACACTATCCCAAAAAATGTGAAAACTATAGGCGTTTCCAATATCATGGTGAAGTGGGGATGGGGGCGGAATCAGGGGGCGTGGCATCCAAGTTTTGATGGGGAACGTGAGTACCTATCTTGACACAAAATTTGGTGGTTCTAGCCCAAAAATGTGAAAACTATAGGCGTTTCCAATTTCATGGAGAAGGGGGGATGGGGACGGAACCCAGGGGCGTGGCATCCAAAATTTTGAGGCATTTTTTTGTGGAACGTCAATATAAATCCTGACACAAAATTTGGTGTCTCTAGCCCAAAAAATGTAAAAACTATAGGCGTTTCCAGTTTCAAGGAGCAGGGATGATGGGGGCGGAAGGAGTGGGCGTGGCATCCAAAATTTTGATGCAGTTTTTTCAGGGACATGACTAGCTATCTGCGTGCAAAATTTGGTAACTCTATCTGTAAGAATGTGAGAAATATTTGGTTTTATCGGTTTTCAGTTATCGAATTTATCGATTTCCCAGCCTCCTAGTAGGCGTGGCACCCTAATCTTGACACTTTATCTGTCGCGCCTATAGACAAACATAATTGCAAAGTTTCAAGTCTCTAGGTTTACGGGTGTCGAAAAAAGTTGCGTTCATACGGACAGACGGACAGACAGACAGACGGACAGACGGACAGACACCATGACGGACATTGCACAAAACCAATATACTATGAGACCTTCGGTATCAAAGTATAAAAATATCTTAGTAAAGCAAACGATCTGGACAAAAATAAAAAAAAAACAAGTAAAAACGTTGCAGTCGGACGCAACCGACTGCGGAATACTTTGATACCAGTAAAAGAACGGTTGATAAGGGGGAATGCAGGGGCGAAGAGTGTGGGCCATGTGGTAAACATCGCCAGCTATCATGTTACCAAATTTGGTGACTTAGCACAAAAACTGTGGAAGATAACTTAACTCCCAAATTTAAAAGGTGGGCGGCAGAGGTAGGCGTGGCATCCAAACTTTTGAATCAAATGTTTTTAACTGTCACTATTTATATTCCTAATAAGTTTGGTGGCTCTAGCTCAAAAACTGTTAAAGATATAGCCGATTCCGATTTTATAAGGCGGGTGGCAGAGGTGGGCGTGGCATCCAAAATTTTGATGAATTTTTTTGGGGAACGTCAATATCTATCTTCTCACAAAATTTGGTGGCTCTTGCCCAAAAAATGTGAAAACTATAGGCGTTTCCAATTTCATGGAGAAGGGGGGGATGGGGGCGGAATCAGGGGGCGTGGCATCCAAGTTTTGATGGGGAACGTCAGTACCTATCTTGACACAAAATTTGGTGGCTCTAGCCCAAAAAATGTGAAAACTATAGGCGTTTCCAATTTCATGGAGAAGGGGGGGATGGGGGCGGAATCAGGGGTCGTGGCATCCAAAATTTTGATGCATTTTTTTGTGGAACGTCAATATCTATCTAGACACAAAATTTGGTGGGTCTAGCCCAAAAAAAGTGAAAACTATAGGCGTTTCCAATTTCTTGGAGAAGGGGGGATGGGGGCGGAATCAGGGGGCGTGGCATCCAAGTTTTGATGGGGAACGTCAGTACCTATCTTGACACAAAATTTGGTGGCTCTAGCCCAAAAAATGTGAAAACTATAGCCGTTTCCAATTTCTTGGAGAAGGGGGGGATGGGGGCGGAATCAGGGGGCGTGGCATCCAAGTTTTGATGGGGAACGTCAGTACCTATCTTGACACCAAATTTGGTGGGTCTAGCCCAAAAAATGTGAAAACTATAGGCGTTTCAAATTTCATGGTGAAGGGGTGATGGGGGCGGAATCAGGGGGCGTGGCATCCAAAATTTTTATGCATTTTTTTGTGGAACGTCAATATCTATCTTGACACAAAATTTGGTGGGTCTAGCCCAAAAAATGTGAAAACTATAGGCGTTTCCAATTTCTTGGAGAAGGGGGTATGGGGGCGGAATCAGGGGGCGTGGCATCCAAGTTTTGATGGGGAACGTCAGTACCTATCTTGCCACAAAATTTGGTGGCTCTAGCCCAAAAAATGTGAAAACTATAGGCGTTTCCAATTTCATGGAGAAGGGGGGATGGGGGCGGAATCAGGGGTCGTGGCATCCAAAATTTTGATGCATTTTTTTGTGGAACGTCAATATCTATCTTGACACAAAATTTGGTGGGTCTAGCCCAAAAAATGTGAAAACTATAGGCGTTTCCAATTTCTTGGAGAAGGGGGGATGGGGGCGGAATCAAGGGGCGTGGCATCCAAGTTTTGATGGGGAACGTCAATATCTATCTTGACACAAAATTTGGTGGGTCTAGCCCAAAAAATGTGAAAACTATAGGCGTTTCCAATTTCTTGGAGAAGGGGGGATGGGGGCGGAATCAGGGGGCGTGGCATCTAAGTTTTGATGGGGAACGTCAGTACCTATCTTGACACAAAATTTGGTGGCTCTAGCCCAAAAAATGTGAAAACTATAGGCGTTTCCAATTTCATGGAGAAGGGGTGGATGTGGGCGGAATCAGGGGGCGTGGCATCCAAAATTTTGATGCATTTTTTTGTGGAACGTCAATATCTATCTCGACACAAAATTTGGTGGGTCTAGCCCAAAAAATGTGAAAACTATAGGCGTTTCCAATTTCATGGTGAAGGGGGGATGGGGGCGGAATCAGGGGGCGTGGCATCCAAAATTTTGATGCATTTTTTGTGGAACGTCAATATCTATCTTGACACAAAATTTGGTGGGTCTAGCCCAAAAATGTGAAAACTATAGGCGTTTCCAATTTCATGGTGAAGGGGGATGGGGGCGGAATCAGGGGGCGTGGCATCCAAAATTTTTATGCATTTTTTTGTGGAACGTCAAAATCTATCTTGACACAAAATTTGGTGGGTCTAGCCCAGCCCAAAAATGTGAAAACTATAGCCGTTTCCAATTTCTTGGAGAAGGGGGGATGGGGGCGGAATCAGGGGGCGTGGCATCCAAGCTTTGATGGGGAACTTCAGTACCTATCTTGACACAAAATTTGGTGGCTCTAGCCCAAAAAATGTGAAAACTATAGGCGTTTCCAATTTCTTGGAGAAGGGGGGATGGGGGCGGAATCAGGGGGCGTCGCATCCAAAATTTTGATGCATTTTTTTGTGGAACGTCAATATCTATCTCGACACAAAATTTGGTGTGGTCTAGCCCAAAAAATGTGAAAACTATAGGCGTTTCCAATTTCTTGGAGAAGGGGGGATGGGGGCGGAATCAGGGGGCGTGGCATCCAAGCTTTGATGGGGAACGTCAGTACCTATCTTGACACAAAATTTGGTGGCTCTAGCCCAAAAAATGTGAAAACTATAGGCGTTTCCAATTTCATGGAGATGGGGGGATGGGGGCGGAATCAGGGGGCGTGGCATCCAAAATTTTGATGCATTTTTTTGTGGAACGTCAATATCTATCTTGACACAAAATTTGGTGGCTCTAGCCCAAAAATGTGAAAACTATAGGCGTTTCCAGTTTCAAGGAGCAGGGATGATGGGGGCGGAAGGAGTGGGCGTGGCATCCAAAATTTTGATGCAGTTTTTTCAGGGACATGACTAGCTATCTGCGTGCAAAATTTTGTAACTCTAGCTGTAAGAATGTGAGAAATATTTGGTTTTATCGGTTTTCAGTTATCGAACTTATCGATTTCCCAGCCTCCTAGTAGGCGTGGCACCCCAATCTTGACACTTTATCTGTCGCGCCTATAGACAAACATAATTGCAAAGTTTCAAGTCTCTAGCTTTACGGGTGTCGAAAAAAGTTGCGTTCATACAGACGGACAGACGGACAGGCGGACACCACGACGGACATTGCACAAAACCAATATACTATGAGACCTTCGGTATCAAAGTATAAAAAAAAATTAAATGAAAATATACTGAATAATAGTAAGAAATAATGAATTTGTAAAAGAAAAGAAATCAATATAAAAATAAATTTCGTTTTAATACATGATAGAAATAGAATAAAAAGCAAAAGACAAAGTTATATGGTCGAGCTAAAATTATTACCTAAGGTATATTCGCAAAAACAACGCAATAGTACGCAAGCACATATATGATCAAATTAAAAGAATCATTATCTTGCAATATAAAAGGATGCTGAGAAACAACGTGTTCTGACCCAGATGATAACAAACAAGAATTGACAAAAATGACCCAAACAGTTGTAGAATTTCTTAGGCTAGCCTCATCACTCGTACCAGAGTTTGATGGAAAGGCTGAAAATCTACAAAGCTTCAAGGATGCTCTGAGTTTAATCGAATCCTTAAAAGGCGAGCATGAAGCAACAGCAATAAGTCTAATAAAGACTAAGTTGAAAGGTCATGCTAGAAATTTGATAAGTGATGAGCAGACAATAACTGCCATTATTAACAAATTGGCAATAACTGTAAAAGGAGAATCCGTAGAAGTAATTTCTGCAAAATTACTCAATTTACAGCAAAAAAGTAAGACAGCCAATCAATACACCCAAGAGGTTGAAAATTTGACCAAGTCTCTAAAAGGAGCTTATATCAATAATGGCTTGTCACCTGACCTAGCTGACAAATACAGCACAACACTTGCTGTCAAGGCCATGACCCAAAACTGCGCAATAGATAAGGTAAAACTTATCATGCAGGCCGGCACATTCAGTAATATGAATGATGCCATATCAAAATTTGTTTATAGTTGTACTGATGCTACTTGACAGTCAAACACTGTCCTGTACTATAATCAGTACAACCCAAACAATACTAGAGGTAACCGTGGTAACTATCGTGGTACAGGATATTACCATCAAAACGGAAACCGCAACTATAGGGGGCGAGGCCAAAATAGAGGAAACTCTAGAGGCCATGGCAACTCAAACAGAGGCCATAACAATGTCAGAGTAACCCAAGATGTCTCGAAAAACTCCGAACAACCTTTAGATACACAACAGTAGAAAACACCAAAGTTCATTCAATAAATTTTTGTCTCCATATATTTGTTTCATTTGACCACGTGTCAACAGGTAAAAAACTTACCTTTTTAATAGATACAGGTGCAGACATCTCAATACTTAAAGAAAATTCTGATGTCTTTCATGACATCCAACCTAATAATGTAATAAACATTCAAGGCATAAGTAAAGAGATATTAAAATCCAAAGGTCTAGCATCAATAGAGATTCAGACAGGAAAATATATAATTCCACACAATTTTCACATAGTTGATTTAGATTTCGCTATACCATGTGATGGAATAATAGGCATTGATTTTATAAAAAAATTCAATTGTCAACTCGATTTCAAACCATCGGAAGATTGGTTTATAATTAGACCCAATAATCTAAAATATCCGATCCATGTTCCAATAACATATGACTCTGGTAGAAACTCAATACTTCTGCCAGCAAGATCACAAGTTGTCCGAAAAGTCACGCTAACCTCAAAAGAAGATGGTGTATTTATTCCAAATCAGGAAATCCAACCTGGTGTATATGTTGCAAACACAGTTGCAACATCTCAAAATACGTTTGTCCGTTTACTAAATACAACTAGTACCGATCAATTAGTTACGATAAATAACTTAAAACATGAATCACTTTGGAACTACGATGTAGTTCACACAAATCAAGAACATCGAGATAAAACTGTCATATCTCAGCTAGCAAAAAATTTTCCCCCACAATTCAAGTCAGAATTAACCAATTTATGCACTAAGTATAGTGACATATTCGGTCTTGAAACCGAATCAATCACAACAAATAACTTCTATAAACAACAACTGAGACTAAAAGATAATGAACCGGTGTACATCAAGAACTATCGAAGCCCGCATAGCCAAACAGAAGAAATACAAAAACAAGTTGAAAAATTGATCAGCGACAACATTGTCGAACCGTCTGTGTCAGAATACAACAGCCCACTTTTACTTGTCCCAAAGAAAGCCCTTCCAGGCTCAGAAAATAAAAAATGGCGATTAGTAATTGACTATCGTCAAATTAATAAAAAACTACTGTCCGATAAATTTCCACTACCTAGAATTGATGATATATTAGATCAACTAGGTAGAGCAAAATATTTCTCATGCCTTGACTTAATGTCAGGTTTTCATCAAATTGAACTCGAAGAAAGTTCAAGAAATATAACTTCATTTTCAACGAGCAATGGCTCATATCGCTTCACTCGATTGCCATTCGGTTTAAAAATAGCGCCAAATTCATTTCAGAGAATGATGACTATAGCGTTCTCTGGCCTTGAATCTTCGCAAGCTTTCCTTTATATGGATGATTTAATAGTTATTGGATGTTGCGAAAAACATATGTTTAAAAACTTAACTGATGTTTTTGACAAATGTAGGAAATACAACCTTAAATTACATCCACAAAAAATGTTCATTTTTTATGCATGAAGTAACCTTCCTTGGTCACAAATGCACAGATAAAGGAATCTTGCCAGACGACAAAAAATACGACGTCATTAAAAACTACCCAGTCCCACATGATGCGGACAGCGCTAGACGATTCGTTGCTTTCTGCAACTATTATAGACGATTTATAAACAACTTCGCCGAATATTCACGGCACATAACAAGATTATGTAAAAAGAATGTTCCTTTTGAATGGACAGTTGAATGCCAAAATGCATTCCAATACCTTAAAGAAAAGCTAATTCAACCAACATTACTACAATACCCAGACTTCAGCAAAGAATTTTGCATAATAACGGATGCTAGTAAGCAAGCGTGTGGAGCAGTTTTAACTCAAAACTATAATGGACTCCAACTTCCAGTTGCATACGCATCACGTTCATTTACAAAGGGTGAAAGTAATAAAAGCACAACAGAACAAGAATTAGCAGCAATTCACTGGGCAATAGTGCATTTTCGACCATATATTTATGGAAAACACTTTACAGTGAAAACTGACCACAGACCATTAACCTATTTATTTTCTATGGTCAATCCAAGTTCAAAACTTACACGCATGCGGCTCAAATTAGAAGAATACGACTTTACAGTCGAGTATCTAAAGGGAAAAGACAATTTCGTGGCAGATGCCCTATCAAGGATAACAATATCCGAATTAAAAGATTTACAGAATAAAGTCCTGAAAGTCACTACCAGGCAAGAAAGTAGACAAAATAAATCCTGCGCAGGAAAAGAACAAGAACCTTTGCTTATGCAAAATCTTGAAAAAGCTTCTAAGCCCAACGTATATGAAGTCATCACAAATGACGATGTACGAAAAGTAGTGGCCTTGCATATGAAAGAAAAGCTGTGTTATTTCAAACACGGAAATAAAATCATTGCAAGAATAAATGTAAGCGATCTGTATACTAATGGAGTTATCGACTTAGGTCAATTTTTCCAAAGGCTCGAAAAGGAAGCCGGTATGCATGATATACGCCAACTAAAAGTGGCACCGCATGAAATAATCTTTGAACAAGTTTCAATAGAAAATTTCATAAATATGGGCAATAATACATTGAGATTATTAAGAGTAGCGCTACTCAAGCCGGTGACCATTGTATCAAGTGATACAGAAAAAAAAGCAATATTGTCTACATTTCATGATAATCCCATACAAGGAGGACACACAGGCATAACAAAAACTTTGGCCAAAGTAAAAAGACACTACTATTGGAAAAACATGACTCGTCATATAAAAGAGTACGTACGTAGATGTCCAAAATGCCAGATGTCAAAAACAATAACACATACCAAAACTCCTTTAACAATTACCGACACACCAATAAGTGCTTTCGACAGGGTAATAGTTGACACAATAGGTCCATTACCAAGATCTGAATATGGTAACGAGTATGCAGTTACGCTTATTTGCGATTTAACAAAATATCTTGTTGCCATACCGATCCCAAATAAAAATGCAAATACTGTCGCTAAAGCTATATTTGAATCTTTTATATTACAGTTCGGTCCAATGAAGACGTTCATTACGGACATGGGAACTGAATATAGAAATTTTGTTATAAACGACTTGTGCAAATATTTAAAAATAGACAATATAACGTCTACTGCACACCACCACCAGACAGTTGGAACAGTAGAAAGAAGCCATAGAACTTTTAACGAATATATTCGTTCATACATTTCAGTCGACAAAACTGATTGGGATGTGTGGCTAAAATATTTTGTATACTGTTTCAACACGACCCCATCTATGGCACATAGTTATTGTCCATATGAATTAATTTTTGGCAAGCAAAGTAACTTGCCACAATATTTTAATACAATAGACAATATTGATCCATTGTATAATATAGAAGACTATGCTAAGGAAAGTAAGTTTAGATTAGAACAAGCTTATAAAAGAGCTAGAATTATGTTAGAAAAACATAAAAAATAAATAAAGAATACTATGATAAAAATATAATTAATTTTGAATTAAAAGTAGGAGATATGGTGTTATTAAGAAATGAAACTGGCCATAAGCTAGAATCAGTATATTTAGGCCCTTATACAGTAGAAATAATAGATGATAGAGAAAACATTTTCATTAAGGATAGAAAGAGTAAGGTACAAAAAGTACACAAAGATAGGCTAAAACTTTTCATTAATTAATCATCTTCATACAATACATATATATATATATATATATATGTCGAAGTATGCTCGTCTTCCATTAGAGCGTAGCGCGTTTCGATCTGTTCACAGGCGATAACTCAAGCATACTGATCTGCTCGTTTTTCTACCGCCTATGCAATTACCTCGAACCACACTCGGCGACACCGTCGCGACGCATCGTCGTGCAGCTAGACAGGCGACGCGTCGTTGTCGCCCCGCTCCAACGGCACTTGCAAGAACGCAGAGAAACAACCACAATACAAAGACGCACAACATAAAATGATGAAATAATTCGAGTTCATGCGAAATATTTACATTCTAAGAAACCAGTAATCTCTACACACCGACACGGCCATACTGACTCTAACACGACCTCGTGTAGTGAAGACCATCATTCAATTGTCTTTCTATAATTTTATTTTTATTTTTTTTTTTTTTTTTTTTATTACAAACAAAAGATTTAATATTTCCATTTCAATTCGTATAAACTTATAAAGTTAATTTCACAAAACAGTATCAAGCCTCCTTAACCAATATCTTTACATAATTTTTATTATAAAGTAATTTTTAACAAGATTAATTATTCTTCTTCATTCAACATTAGAGTTACACATTCAATGCCCCACACGCCATGATCAAAACAAACATCAGTTTGTTTTGCACTTGTGCTTGCATTATTTTATATGGTCTGATTACTCTGCCATTTTCTTTGGCCAGCAGTAAATCTTTCGTCACCCTTATTGGTGTGCTTCACTTTCTTCAGTGGCTTCAAAATTTTCAACATTTTCGATATTTTCATTTTCGCTCTCGTCTGCAACTGTTTTATCACTCTCAACAATATTATTATAATAATCACACACATTCAGCTCCTCGGGCACTTGCCCCTCTGGCAATTTTCTCAAATCTTCATGTGCATATTTGTAATTTCTTTTATTGGTTAAGGACTTTAAAGTGTACCTGTCACCCTCTAGAACCTGTATTATTTCAAAAGGCCCCTTGAATTTCGGACTCAACTTGGTTTGATGCCTTTCTTCGCTTTTAAGTAGCACAAAATCTCCTACTTTGTGTCTAAGTACTTTTGCCTTATTTTTATCAAATCGTTCTTTGTCATAAACTGCAGTGGCTAAAACATTCTTTTCAGCTTGTGCTCTTACATTTGACAGATCAACATCATTTTCTATGTCACCAGGTGGAAGTAATCCTAGTGGGCGTGCTACCTTTCCCAATAACATTTCAAGAGGACTTGACTTCGTCACACGGTTAGTTGTACAATTGATTGCCAACTGCACCTCCCCTAACACATCCTGCCAAGACTGCGTTCCAGTTTCAACCGCCGTTAACATATTTTTCAATGTGCTCATGGTTCGTTCCACTTGACCATTAGCTCGACTAGCACCGGTGGCAATCAAATGCAAGTTTATTTTCTGGTTTGAACAGAATTGACTAAACTTTGCTCCCGTAAAACACCTTCCCTGGTCAGCTATTATTTGGTTTGGTACTCCAAACAACGAAACGGCCGATTGAACAGCATTTATGCAACTCTCACTGTCTAATTTAAGGCTATGACTAAGATAGACATACTTGGTAAAAGCGTCTACCTGAACAATTACATACTCCTTCTGGTCACTCTTGCCACTTAATTTCCCTGTTATATCGATGTGGATAGTGTGCCAAGGAATATTGACTTTTGGGATTGGATGCAATTCGGCCTGAATTTTTCCTGAGTTTGATTTGGACATTTTGCAAGTGATACAGTTGTCAACAAATTTTCTAACATATTTTGACATATTGTCAAACCAATAAAAATCGTAAACTTTATCTAGTGTTTTTTCCCAACCTAAATGCATTATCGACTCATGTACTTGGTTTATAACAGACCATCTGAAGGAACGCGGCACCACTGGTAAACAGCGTGTTCTGCCATTTATCTGTATTTTTCGGTAAAGAACTTCTGCCCTTAGTTCATAGGTTTTCGCAATATCTTCAGCAAGAGAAAAATCTTTTAATTTGCTCACGATTTCGGCTATGTCCGAGTCTCGACGCTGTTCAGCAATGAGCCAGTTGCTTGAAATTTCGGCCAAGTTAACTCTCTTCTCTTCAATCACCTTTACAGCAGAAGTAGACTTTGGTAAGATAGGATTTCTCGACAAAAAGTCAACATGTGCCATTCTTTTCCCTTCTCTATACTGAATTTCAAGCCCACCAACGTTGGGCTCTAGGGGTCAAATCTTGTTTATTTCTTGACGCCTTTAGTGAGTTACAGTCGGTAAAAACAGTAAAGTTCCTGCCCAACAAATAATGCCGAAAATATTTAATGGAGTTTACAACAGCTAAAGTTTCCAGCTCGTACGAGTGGTATCTTGACTCTGCAGGTGAAGTAGTTTTGCTATAGTATTCTATTACCTGGGGCTTGTCATTAATTTTGTGTAATAAAATTGCACCATAGCCACTGCAACTTGCATCCGTATGCAACTCAATTGGATATTTTGGGTCAAAAATAACAAGGACTGGTTTATCGGTAAGAGTAGAAATAACCTTTTTCCGTATCTGTTCATGTTCCGTTTTCCAAATAAGTTTATTTTTGTCTGACGTTAAAAAATATAACGGTTTCATCAACTGTGAAAATCCCTTAATAAACTGTTTGAAATAAGTTGCTAATCCAATAAATTGTCTAATCGATGTGACTGACTGTGGAGGCGGAAGAGCAGTCAACGCAACAATTTTCTGAGGGTTTGGGCGAATTTCACCAGCACTAACATTGTTACCTAAATATTGAACCGATGTTTTCAAGAAGGAACACTTTGTAATGTTGAATGAAAACCCGGCCTCTGTCAGAACATCTAGAACAATTTGTAATCTTTCTAACGCCTCACAATGTGTTGACGCAGTTATCATGATGTCGTCCATATAGACGATAACATAAGAATTTGCAAGATCCCCTAGCGCTTGCATTACTAAACGTTGAAATACCTAAGGCGCATTTTTAAGCCCGAATGGCATAGATAAAAACTCATACTGGCCATCGGGTGTCACAAACGCTGTATACTCAATTGAATCCGCATTTAAAGGAATTTGGTAATAACCACTAGCCATATCTAAACATGTAAAATAATAAGCTCCTCGAAGTCTATTTATTTGATCCTGTATAAGTGGCAACGGGTATTTATCAGCGACTGTGTTTGAATTTAACTCTCTATAGTCAACACAAAGTCTATCCGAACCATTTTTTTTTTCTTTACCAGTAATATAGGGCTTGCATAAGGTGAACAGCTTGGTCTAATTATATTGCATTTCAGCAGTTCGTCAATTTTTTTCTCGAACTAAATCTCGCTCGCATGGGCTTAATCGATAAGGCCTTCTTTGAACTGTCTTTCTTGGATCAATTAATCTTATTTTCATTTCGCCAACTTTAAATTTAGTACATGGGATACCCTTTATAAAAGAATTTGAGTACTTTGCCAACAATGAATGTAGTTTTATTTTATCTTGTTCATCAAGTTCAGTATCAATATCGGCTGACTCACTGCCGGTACATAAATTAATTATTTTGGTTCTTGAAATTTTAAGTTGGTTTGAAGAAATGACAATATCAAAACCCTGATTTAGTATTTCGCGACCAATGACAATATCGTTTTGCATATGATCATCGCCTATTACATAAAACAAAATTTCAATGAAATAATCATCAATTTTTACGTTACTTAAAATTTGTACAGTACTACATATTCCATTACTGCCTATGCCTTTTAACATAACAATATTTTTAAATCTTTTACCAGAAAATTTAGTACTTAGCTTTTCTTTCAGCAGCGAGCATTCCGCTCCAGAATCAAAGGTGATTTCGAAAATTTGGCCCGCACAAGTTCAATTAAATTTTTATTTTGAAATTCCATGATGGTAAGCCATGGTCCATCTGCTGTTGAAGGTATAGGGCCAGATCCCACTTCTGATGTCGAAGTATGCTCGTCTTCCATTAGAGCGTAGCGTGTTTCGATCTGTTCACAGGTGATAACTCAAGCATACTGATCTGCTCGTTTTTCTACCGCCTATGCAATTACCTCGAACCACACTCGGCGACACCGTCGCGACGCATCGTCGTGCAGCTAGACAGGCGACGCGTCGTTGTCGCCCCGCTCCAACGGCACTTGCAAGAACGCAGAGAAACAACCACAATACAAAGACGCACAACATAAAATGATGAAATAATTCGAGTTCATGCGAAATATTTACATTCTAAGAAACCAGTAATCTCTACACACCGACATCCATATTATAATTGTGAGTTTAGGCTATTAGTGGATTAAAAATAAAAAGTCGAAGACTTTAGTTTTATTTTTAATTAGTTCTTTATTGAATAAGTTTTAATATTTAACTCTCAATTTCCACTTATAGATATGAACGTCTAGCTTCTCGAAACTTCACTGAACTCTAAGCTCTGACTTCTGATTCCTAACTGACTCTCAATTGTTCTTGCTGCGCAGAGCGAACCTTAGTTGAGAGCTTTCATTATTATCAAAGCTTTTATGCTTCGATCGTTTTAAGCTTTTACAAAAACTGCCAATTCGGCGATCTCACGCTTGTGGCGTGATTTTACAAATATGTTTATGTCTATTTCGTTTGTGGCGCTATGCGTGATTTCCAAATATTCTTGTATTTATTGTTTATGTCTAACTCGTTTCCTGTGTTAGGGATTTAGGGTGTAATGTGATACTTAAATGTTAGGGTGAGTGCTATGTGTGACAAATTTGAGATATGAATATGTGTGCATATTGGATATCTTACTCGCCCACACTAAAAAATTTGCGTTACGTTAGACTGCTCCTATCTTGGGATACAGTGCGGGTTGATCTTGTTTGACTATTGGTAATTCTATTTGATCATTGATTATTTCTTGTTCTTTAGGTTTTCTATACTTAACAATAAGTGTTCTGGGTAAACTTTTGAACTTATAAATTAAGTACAATAATATGCTTAATATCGTAATGGTTAATGATGTCAATGCTATTATTTGGAATGTATTATAATATTTTGTATGTTCCAAAATTAATTCCTTAGTCTGAATATATGACAATGGTTCGAGTTTTGTTACGTTATTGCTGACATAAATGTTTTGTGTAAAATCTAGTCTTGAATTAGATATTGATATCTCGTTAATTTGTATTTCACAATTATAGATTTTTATAATATTGTTTCCTTTTATCTTAATTTCATTATTCATACAATTTTGATTTACAATTGATTCTGGCAAATTCCATGTTAGGATTATGTTTGGTTCTATATAATTTGTTTGAAAATTTTTAATTGTTTTGGTATACTTACATTCGGTTTTGATTTGCTTTACAATGCCTACTATGCAGTTATTCAATATTTGTTATTTTGTAGTTGTGCCATATAACTTATTATTATTTATAAAATATTTTTCTTGAATGTTTTCTGTTAAAATATTATCGTTCTCATCTGGGTAGGGTATTATTTCGAAAATGGGTGTTTTACTAATTGCTTGTGGAATATGTGATATTATGTAAATTTCTTTTGTATCAGTTTTTAACCAAGTTGATGTTTTAATATTAAGAATTTTCTCTGGTGTAACATGCAATAAGTAATCGTGTTTAAGTAATTTAGGGTTGAATATGCCTAATCTCGTTAGTTGCATTCCCATCTCTATGTCTTCTATATATTCGGTAAAGTGTTCTAAATTGAAAATTAGTAAATCAAATTTCTTGTGTTTTTCTTCTTTTGTTTTAAATGTGTTCATGGTTTAAATTGCTTTGTTAATTGTTTCGATTATTTTGTTTAGTTCATTAACTTGAACGCTATTTTCTGCTAAGTTACTTATCTTCTGTTCTAGTTCGTCTCTGTCATCTGTGTCTAATGTTCCGAATAAGTATTTGTATGTTTTGCCTACTAAATTTATTAGTCCTCTCTTTTGTCTTTTAATGATTGTTATCCCGTTCATTTCCCTGTTTAGTGTTTCAATAAGATAATTTATTTTAGTTGAATTTTCGTAATCGTTTGCTTGTATTAATAAGTTATTGTAGACCTTTTCTATTTTTGTTAAATTTACAGTTAGATAATGGTATTCAAAATTAGTTGGTATGTCCAGTGTTCCTGTTTTAAATCTTAGGTAGCCG
Organism: Scaptomyza hsui; assembly: GCA_018152825.1. Lineage (NCBI taxonomy): Eukaryota > Metazoa > Arthropoda > Insecta > Diptera > Drosophilidae > Scaptomyza > Scaptomyza hsui. Next base: position 207,967 of record JAECXO010000279.1, read on the forward strand.
TTGTTTGCTTTTATGGGGTTTATTTCGATACTTTGTCCGTTAATTGTTACTATTAGCATTGTTATTATTATTAGAATTCCCTTCATTAGCTGGTTCTCTGTAATTTATGTATTTACTTGTATTAGTTTTCTTTTTCTTCTTAAACTTTGATTTGTAATGGGTGACTTTTCTACCTCTATTGGTTTCTTCAAAATGCTTCTCATCTATTTGTCTTATCTGACCTGTCTGTTTGAATTGATTGCTTATTTTTGTTTTAACTAATGGTGAAGATCTATATTTTGTATCTATTTCAAATTCTTCCCTTGATTCATTCAATTTTTCAATTTGTTTCTTTTTCCTGTCTTGTGTGTCATACTTTGGTGTCCCTGCGTACATAAATATATCTGCGGGTGTTCTGTTTGTTGTATTGTGTTTGGTTTTATGATTATAAGTGTAGGGTTAATTCGTACACTAATTTGGTACTTCTGTGCTCTGTTTTTGAGATGTTGCTAATGTGACATTCATTTATTATGTTTTGTATTAGGTTCTGATAATCTGGGTAATAGAATTTTTCTTTAAACCAATGTATTGTCTTTTCTATCCCTGGGTGTAATAGTTCGTTATGTCTTTTAAGTATCTGTTCTTTGAATTCTGCGTACGTTTGTAAGTCTGTTAATTTTGATGAGCTTTTCATTACTTTAATTTTACTTTCTGGGCTAATTATTTCTACGTATGCGTTTTGAAAAATCGGAAAATCGGAGTCGTTGTGAAAGTATAAGACGCTATTTTTTGAACATAAATATTCTTTAATTATTTCTTTAGCTTTAGTAATCGTCATTTCTATATATGTTATCTTTATGTTTTTCTTGTGAAAATAGTTAGTAACTTGTGTCGTATTGTCGTCTCCTTTAATGAGTTCGATATGTCTGTTATAATAATTTAATGGTCTTTCCGTTATTTGAATATAACTTTGGTTATCTTCTTGGGCACTGTGAATGGTAGCACATGTTGCTTGACTCATTTCTTCTCCCAGTAGATTTTCATGTATTTGCACACGTGAAAGTGCGTCTGCGACATGATTTTCTTTACCCGGTAAGTATTTGATTGTGTAATCAAATTCATTTAATTTGATCTTCTATCGTTGGAGTTTCATATTCGGTTCTTTTATATTGTTTAACCATACTAATGGTTTGTGATCGCTTAGGATTTCAAACTTTCTATAAGTTTTAGTTGCCCAAACTACTGCTAATAGTTCTTTTTTTTTCTATAGCTGAATAATTTAATTCATGTTTGTTTAGCGTTCTGCTGGCAAAACAAACAGGCTTATGATTTTGTGTTAAGACTGCTCCTAGAGCTACATTACTTGCATCCGTTGTGAGACAAAATGGTTTGTCATAATCTGGATGAGTAAGAATTGGGTCAGAAGTTATCAGTAATTTTAATTTCTCGAATGCTGAGATATATGCTGTATCCTTTATGTCTACTTTGGCTCCTTTTTTTAATTTGAGAGTCATGGGTTTGACGATGTTGGCGAAGTTTGGAATGAATTTTCTGTAAAATCCACACAAACCTAAAAATTTTTTTTATCTCTTTTGGAGTCTTTGGTATTGGATATTTCATTACTGCTTCAACTTTATTTGGATTAGGTTTTAATCCTTCTTTTGTGACTATGTGTCCTAGAAATTCCGTTTCCTTTTTGAGAAATTCACACTTGTCTAATTGCAATTTTAAGTTGGCTTCCCTTAGTTTGGCAAATACCATATTTAGTGACAATATGTGTTCTTCCAATGAAGTGGAATACACTATTATGTCATCTAAGTAGACTAAACAATCTTTGTAGATTAAATCTTCCAACAAATTGTTCATGCAGCGTTGAAACGTTGCTGGTGCATTTTTTAAACCAAATGGCATACGTGTATATTCGTAGTGGCCATGTTTAGTGGAAAATGCTGTCTTAGGTATTGATTTAGGATCCATCTGGATCTGGTGATAGCCTTTTGCTGAATCAAGAGTTGTGAAGTATTGGCATCGGCCAAGTTTATCTAAAATTTCATCCATTATTGGAATAGGAAATTTGTCGTCTACAGTGATTTCGTTAGAAATCTGTAGTCTATTACTACTCTATACTTTTGTTTACCTGATGCATCCAACTTTTTTGGGATTACTAATACAGGTGAATTATACGGAGACTGAGATTTTCTTATTATCCCTTGCTCTAGCATTTCTTTTACTTGTCTGTCTATTTCGTCATGTTGAATTTGGGAATACTTGTAGGGTCTCTTGTAAATTGAGTCCTCATGTTTTGTAATTATCGAATGTTTAACAGTACTAGTGAAAGTCAAATTGTCGCCTTCATTGTACTGTATGTCTCGATAGTTGTGAAGAATTTTTGACACACACCTTTTCTCTTCATCGTTAAGATGATCTAAGCGGAACTCGTTGGACTCTTTTAATTCTTCGTTGATCACGAAATTAAATTCTAAATCTTCCGACGAAGGTGGGTCTAGACACTCTGGTGCCTCCTCTTCTTCTACATTTATATTGGGGTCGTACTTAAATAGGAATGTGTATTCTCCTAAGGTAACGGCTCCCTCTTCGTAATTTATTTTTGCCTTGCAAGCTTCTAAATAATTTCTTCCTAACAATAAATCATATCGATTTGAAAATTCATGTATAAAGAATTCCTGTTTGGATGGACATAATTTACATGCTCCTATTGTAATGCTTGATGTTAATTTAATGTTACCATTGATGGTATGAATGTTAAGTTCTGTATTTTTAATTGGAAATTTTAAATAATTTTTATTCATTAAATTAATTGTTGACCCAGTGTCTATAACACACTTAAGCGGGTTATCATTCATAATAACAATTATGAATGGGTTATTGTTTCTTCCTGGTCCGAGGCAATTGCTTGAAAATTTTCGGAGGTGTCCATTTTTGACACACCACTGTTACTTTCTCTTTGCCTTTTTTGAGGTTGGTTGTTGTAAGGGGATGCCTGTGCATTAGAGTTTCTATTATGTGAATAGTTCATGGGATTCCGTTGTTTCCCTTGTTGCAACTTTTGTTGAAATTCGGCATATGTCTGCCCATAATCTTGTTGATTCTTATGTGGGTTATTTGTATTATAATTGGTTTGGTAGTTATGATTATGTGGTGCTTGGTTAGTGGGGTTATGTGTTGAACTTTGGTTAAAATTTTCTTGATACTTTTTACCATGAATGTTTTTGTTTGAATTAATATATTTATTATTTCTTTGTGTTTTTCAATCACACTATTTTCATATAAACCCTCCTTTTGAGCTGCTACTTTTAACAAATGGCTAGTTGTTATATCGTACCTAGCTAGAATCATGAAAATTTCTATCTGGTATTTTTTTTTTATAACATCTTTAACTGTGTTGTTCATAGCACTGGTGTAGACAATTGTGTTGTTTGGATTATTATCTAGTGTTAGCTTATTTGTTATTACATATGATTTGTGTTCTAGTTCATCTATAAACTTACGAAGATTTCCTTGATAGCTGGTGTTGTATAGTTGTCGTAGTAATTCGTCCACTGGAGTTTGGGTGGTGTATTCCTCGATGAGTGTTCGCTTCAACTCCCCCCAATTATTGGCATGTGATAGTTGTGAGATCCTTTGGGCTTCTATCGTTGGAGTTTCATATTCGGTTCTTTTATATTGTTTAACCATACTAATGGTTTGTGATCGCTTAGGATTTCAAACTTTCTACCATATAGATAGCTTCTATAAGTTTTAGTTGCCCAAACTACTGCTAATAGTTCTTTTTTTTTCTATAGCTGAATAATTTAATTCATGTTTGTTTAGCGTTCTGCTGGCAAAACAAACAGGCTTATGATTTTGTGTTAAGACTGCTCCTAGAGCTACATTACTTGCATCCGTTGTGAGACAAAATGGTTTGTCATAATCTGGATGAGTAAGAATTGGGTCAGAAGTTATCAGTAATTTTAATTTCTCGAATGCTGAGATATATGCTGTATCCTTTATGTCTACTTTGGCTCCTTTTTTTAATTTGAGTGTCATGGGTTTGACGATGTTGGCGAAGTTTGGAATGAATTTTCTGTAAAATCCACACAAACCTAAAAATTTTTTTATCTCTTTTGGAGTCTTTGGAATTGGATATTTCATTACTGCTTCAACTTTATTTGGATTAGGTTTTAATCCTTCTGTTGTGACTATGTGTCCTAGAAATTCCGTTTCCTTTTTGAGAAATTCACACTTGTCTAATTGCAATTTTAAGTTGGCTTCCCTTAGTTTGGCAAATACCTTATTTAGTGACAATATGTGTTCTTCCAATGAAGTGGAATACACTATTATGTCATCTAAGTAGACTAAACAATCTTTGTAGATTAAATCTTCCAACAAATTGTTCATGCAGCGTTGAAACGTTGCTGGTGCATTTTTTAAGCCAAATGGCATACGTGTATATTCGTAGTGGCCATGTTTAGTGAAAAATGCTGTCTTAGGTATTGATTTAGGATCCATCTGGATCTGGTGATAGCCTTTTGCTGAATCAAGAGTTGTGAAGTATTGGCATCGGCCAAGTTTATCTAAAATTTCATCCATTATTGGAATAGGAAATTTGTCGTCTACAGTGATTTCGTTTAGAAACCTGTAGTCTATTACTACTCTATACTTTTGTTTACCTGATGCATCCAACTTTTTTGGGATTACTAATACAGGTGAATTATACGGAGACTGAGATTTTCTTATTATCCCTTGCTCTAGCATTTCTTTTACTTGTCTGTCTATTTCGTCATGTTGAATTTGGGAATACTTGTAGGGTCTCTTGTAAATTGAGTCCTCATGTTTTGTAATTATCGAATGTTTAACAGTACTAGTGAAAGTCAAATTGTCGCCTTCATGGTACTGTATGTCTCGATAGTTGTGAAGAATTTTTGACACACACCTTTTCTCTTCATCGTTAAGATGATCTAAGCGGAACTCGTTGGACTCTTTTAATTCTTCGTTGATCACGAAATTAAATTCTAAATCTTCCGACGAAGGTGGGTCTAGACACTCTGGTGCCTCCTCTTCTTCTACATTTATATTGGGGTCGTACTTAAATAGGAATGTGTATTCTCCTAAGGTAACGGCTCCCTCTTCGTAATTTATTTTTGCCTTGCAAGCTTCTAAATAATTTCTTCCTAACAATAAATCATATCGATTTGAAAATTCATGTATAAAGAATTCCTGTTTGGATGGACATAATTTACATGCTCCTATTGTAATGCTTGATGTTAATTTAATGTTACCATTGATGGTATGAACGTTAAGTTCTGTATTTTTAATTGGAAATTTTAAGTAATTGTTATTCATTAAATTAATTGTTGACCCAGTGTCTATAACACACTTAAGCGGGTTATCATTCATAATAACAATTATGAATGGGTTATTGTTTCTTCCTGGTCCGAGGCAATTGCTTGAAAATTTTCGGAGGTGTCCATTTTTGACACACCACTGTTACTTTCTCTTTGCCTTTTTTGAGGTTGGTTGTTGTAAGGGGATGCCTGTGCATTAGAGTTTCTATTATGTGAATAGTTCATGGGATTCTGTTGTTTCCCTTGTTGCAACTTTTGTTGAAATTCGGCATATGTCTGCCCATAATCTTGTTGATTCTTATGTGGGTTATTTGTATTATAATTGGTTTGGTAGTTATGATTATGTGGTGCTTGGTTAGTGGGGTTATGTGTTGAACTTTGGTTAAAATTTTCTTGATACTTTTTACCATGATAGTTTTTGTTTGAATTAATATATTTATTATCTTTGGGTTTTTCAATCACACTATTTTCATATAAACCCTCCTTTTGAGCTGCTACTTTTAACAAATGGCTAGTTGTTATATCGTACCTAGCTAGAATCATGAAAATTCTATCTGGTATTTTTCTTTTTATAACATCTTTAACTGTGTTGTTCATAGCATTGGTGTAGACAATTGTGTTGTTTGGATTATTATCTAGTGTTAGCTTATTTGTTATTACATATGATTTGTGTTCTAGTTCATCTATGAACTTACGGAGATTTCCTTGATAGCTGGTGTTGTATAGTTGTCGTAGTAATTCCTCCACTGGAGTTTGGGTGGTGTATTCCTCGATGAGTGTTCGCTTCAACTCCCCCAATTATTGGCATGTGATAGTTGTGAGATCCTTTGGGCTTCTCCGATGACTTGCAGTTCTATCGCACCGTATATAATACTTTGTTGCCTTTGGTTTGTAGTAGGGTATAATTGTAATAGGAATTCTGTCCTCCTGATGAAGGCGCTTATCTCCTGTTTATTTCCTGAGAACTGGGGCACTTGTCGGATTTGAGACAATGCCTGGTTTAGTTCTGCATCACTTAGTACGACTGCCATGTTGGTTTGTTTTTTTTTTTTTTTTTTGTTGTTGATTATATTGTTCTTCGTTCTTAAATTATTTAAACACGATTAACTGTGTTTGTTGCACGTTTAGTTCTTTGGCGGATTAGTTTTTTACTAAGTATCGCAATTTAATTTATTTGCACTTATTTTTCACTAATCCTACCGGCTGCGCCAATTGTGAGTTTAGGCTATTAGTGGATTAAAAATAAAAAGTCGAAGACTTTAGTTTTATTTTTAATTAGTTCTTTATTGAATAAGTTTTAATATTTAACTCTCAATTTCCACTTATAGATATGAACGTCTAGCTTCTCGAAACTTCACTGAACTCTAAGCTCTGACTTCTGATTCCTAACTGACTCTCAATTGTTCTTGCTGCGCAGAGCGAACCTTAGTTGAGAGCTTTCATTATTATCAAAGCTTTTATGCTTCGATCGTTTTAAGCTTTTACAAAAACTGCCAATTCGGCGATCTCACGCTTGTGGCGTGATTTTACAAATATGTTTATGTCTATTTCGTTTGTGGCGCTATGCGTGATTTCCAAATATTCTTGTATTTATTGTTTATGTCTAACTCGTTTCCTGTGTTAGGGATTTAGGGTGTAATGTGATACTTAAATGTTAGGGTGAGTGCTATGTGTGACAAATTTGAGATATGAATATGTGTGCATATTGGATATCTTACTATATATATAAATAAATAAAAAAAAAAAAAATACAAAACAAAAACCTTTAAATAAAAAATAAAAAAAATTTATAATAAATAATAGAAGATGTAGCAACATAGAATATAAAATAACTACACTAAGTTACGTTATTTTTCAAAAGGAGGGAGATGTAGTATGCATGACAATCTGTCATATACCCACTATATTGCAGGGTATTTAACCTTCAGACATAGTAACACTTTGTTGCTATGTATATACAAATATAACGCAACTACACAATCGGTCAGCGCACTTGAAATCTGATCGGCCACTTATGAGCGGGCCGATCGCGAAGTGTGGGATCCGCAACGTAAGCGCTTTAGCCCTTACGAGCCAGTGCTTGCCTTATATATGTATATTAAATGTATATGCATTCTTTGCCTTCTGCATATACACATATACATATACTACAACTCTCTCTCTCTCTCGACCGCTGCAGCCGGCGATCAAATTAATACACAAACATACATATACATAAGCCGCTCTGCTGCGACAGAGCTTTATACATAAGCAACCCAATAATGTATTTAGGCTAAGAATTCTTTTGATTAAAATAAAGAGACGATTATCAAACCTAATACCAAACAGCACGGATGTGCTCGTGTTTTACGTATCACAAAGTTTAGGACTTATTACAAAACCAATCCAACCCCACCAATAATGTTAGAAAATGATAGCGCAACCGAACAATTAATTACAAGTAAACAAAAAGCTGACGCATTTGCAAGAAACTTCCGCAAATCCCATAGCCTTACAATCAATTTTGGTAGCACAGAACTAAACCGAGCAGTAGATAATTACATTAATACGCTAAATGAGGATAAGATTACCGATTTCACACAAAACGACCAAATTGATGCAAACAACCAGCCAAACAATCCGTTTGTGGATGCCGCTGACGTGATGACAGCTATTAAATGCAGAAATAATAAAAAGTCCTGTGGAGTTGATAAAATCTCGAACTTTATGTTAAGAAAAGTAGTGAGCCCACAATTATGTAAAACATTTGCAGCTTTATTTAATCATATTATAAACAATTCATATTTTCCAAAACTGTGGAAGCAAGGCATTATAGTACCCTTACCAAAGCCCAACAAAGATTCTAAGTTAGCATCTAATTATAGACCAATTAGCAAACTCTCTAGTCTTGCTAAAGTATTCGAAAAAATACAGGCAATAAAAATTGAAGAAAAATGCTTTGAGCTAAACATAGACTTCAAGAACCAATTTGGCTTCAGACGTGGTCTCACAACTAGTCATGCCCTATTTAAGATAGCGACAGAAATAGCAACTAGCCTAAATAATGAGGTGCCCTCATATCTGATAGCCTTCGACTTTGAAAAAGCTTACGACACTCTCTGGATTCAGGGGTTTATTTACAAAATTCACTGCCTCGGCTTTGATCTGAATACCTGTAAGCTCCTACTTAGTTATTTGACTGACAGGTCATATAAGGTTCAGGTCGAAGATACATTCTCAAATCAATACGTCTCTATAGCAGGAACAGCTCAAGGCTCTGTTTTGTCATGCTTAATATATATACTTTATATAGTTGATTTTCCCATGCACAATGGTTCTCTACATGTAAAAACTACCCAATTTGCAGACTATGTCTTAATTTCCACACAAACAAAACTGGCTAATCTAGCACAAACCGAGCTGAACAACTACCTTAAAAAAATAAATGACTACTGCTTTAGATGGAAAATCAAAATAAATACCAGTAAATGTGAAGAAATCACAATTGTAGGCAACATGCACCAAACTAAAAGGTCAATCAGGAAAAATGCCAGTCTCATACAGTTTTACATAAACAATGAAAATATTCCTAAAACCCGAAATCTAAAGTATTTGGGAGTCTACATTTCGCGAGATTTTAAGTTTAATTACCACTTAAACTACGTCCGACAGAAGATGCTTGCAGCATACTTTGCACTTAAGGCAATCTTCTTCAACCGCAAAATAATCTCTAAACTCAAACTATTGGCGTACAAGCAAATTATTAAACCAATTGCACTTTACGCAGGGCCAATTTGGCTACAAGTATCTAAAGCACAAATTAAGAAAATATCATTAATTGAAAGGAAAATTTTAAGAGCCTGTACCAATACTTATCGAAGACCTGACAGCGTAAAATGGCATTACATAGAAACTCTCTATGAAAATAGCAATGTCATTCCAATCGAAACAGAAATTATTAACCACTCGATAAAATTCATTGATAAACTTAAATTAATAAACTCCGAAGACGATTATTATCTAAGATACAATAATATAAACATGATAAATATAAATTATTACAGCAGCAAACCACCCATTTATTTAGATTACCTTAGGAACAATCAGCTATTATTCAGCAACAATGATCTTATATATTACTATAATCTACAAACGTTACCACAGTATAGAAACACCACATCGCACTCATGTGTTCATTCTTTGATAAGTTAGGTTAAGTTTTTAATTTTTTTTAAATTTTTTTAAATTTTTCATTTTAAAGCATTCCAGTCACCTGGAACTCAAATTTAATTCTGTAAAGAAGAAAACCCAATAATATATATACTAAAGAAAAATGTTACCATTTAAGCCTTTGAAAAACCGTCTTAGACGATGCTAAGCTTAGTTTAAGTACACTCAATTACAAGTTTGTCCCTTTCCCTTCGTATGTTATTAAGTTTCCTTTTGATAAATAAAGGCACATTATTAAATTAAAAAAAAATTTCAAAATTAAATGGCATGCAAAGCAAGCACATGTGCCTGGTTCTGGTCCACGTATTCTCCTCTGCCAGCCTTTTTGCCTTTTGTATAAGTTTGCACAAAATATTTCCGATATTATGTCACACTTAAGGGAAGTCCTCGCCATTTATGACCGCACACACACACAGAGAGAGGACAAAGGGGTTTGGCTGGGATTAGAAGAAGAGCTTTCTCTGAATTTGCTAAACATTTTCAAATATTTATGAGCTATTTACACTTGGGCAATACCCTCCAGCACTCGAGTGTTGATATTGCCATTCTCTATCTTCTTCTTCTTCTTCTGCTTCCATCTGCAAGTAAAAAACTGCGGCAAAATAGGCTCACAGCGCCTGATTGCCTGATATATGAACTGTTGCGGTCATTTCAAAGTTATTTATTACTTGCTCGACTTGCACAAAGATAAACGATTTCGTTTAGTATATATGTCTTGTGGTGCGTTCTTGTGGCAACTTTAGTTTCCTCTTACAATTGCAGTTCATTAATGCACCGTAAAAACACAGATTGATCAAGTAAATCTTAAACTATAGAGAAAATATTTTAAGATCTAAATAAAATGTGATTTATGTGTGCAGATAAATCCAAAATGTTAATGGCAAACTAATGGAAAATATATAATATGTGTGTTTGTTTAAGTTTCTGTATCCTGTCCAAACCAAAACTTGATTAAACCATATATATTTTTAGCTGCCAAAGATCCGGTTGTTCCGCAAACTCATCGAATTTTATGCGAACCATAATCAATGTAAAAACAAGTAAAAACGCTGCAGTCGGACGCAACCGACTGCGGAATACTTTGATACCAGTAAATGAACGGTTGATAAGGGGGAATGCAGGGGTGAAGGGAGTTGGTCATGTGGTAAACATCGCCAGCTATCATGTAACTAGATTTTGTGACTTTAGCTCAAAAACTGTGGAAGATAAATTAACTCCCAAATTTAAAAGGTGGCCGGCAGAGGTAGGCGTGGCATCCAAATTTTTGAATCAAATGTTTTTAGCCGTCACTATCTATCTTCCTACCAAGTTTGGTGGCTCTAGCTCAAAAACTGTTAAAGATATAGCCGATTCCGATTTTATAAGGCGGGTGGCTTAGGTGGGCGTGGCATCCAAAATTTTTATGCAGGTCTTCGAAATTTCCGATTCTAATTTTTGATGCAGACCTTTTGTAGATGTCACCATATATCTTCCTACCAAATTTGGTGACTCTAGCTCGAAAAATGTGAAAACTATAGGCGCTTCCAATTTCAACTAGAAGGGGGGATGGGGGTGGAATCAGGGGGCGTGGCATCCACAATGTTGATTCATTTCTTTGGGGAACGTCAATATCTATCTTCACACAAAATTTTGTGGCTCTAGCCCAAAAAAAGTGAAAACTATAGGCGTTTCCAATTTCAAGGAGAAGGGTGGGTTGGGGGCGGAATCAGGGGGCGTGGCATCCAAAAATTGTATGCAAACATAATTGCAAAGTTTCAAGTCTCCAGCTCTACGGGTGTCGAAAAAACATGCGTTCATACTGACGGACCGACTAGCTAGAGCTCTGCAATTTCCACCAAAGATGTGTTTCAGATGACAATACATGTTTTTTAAGTTTTCGGCAAACCACGAAAAACAGTTTTCCCTTTTGCTTAACTTACTAATTTGACTCCCAAAATTTACAAGCTCTAGTGGCATGGAGGGATGACTGCCGCTTCACAAGCCGAAGGTCGTGGGTTCGAGCCTCATAAAATGGGTAATGGGTATAATGGTTTTGTGCAAAAGTATGTAACAGGCAGAAGGAAGCATCTCCGACCCCATAAAGTATATATATTCTTGATCAGCATCAACAGCCGAGTCGATATAGCCATGTCCGTCTGTCCGTCCGTCCGTCTGTCCGTCCGTCAGTATGAACGCGTCGATCTCAGATACTACAAGAGCTAAAGACTTCAGATTTTGAATATAAGTTCTCCTATACCATGAGCAGAACAAGTTTGTTTCAAATTATCGATAACTATTCAAGTTTCCGATATACACATGCAATCGATTACCAAAAAATCGCGAATTTGAAAAAAGTAAAAATGGGGGTTGAAATAATGGATAACGATAGAACTTTTCTGAAACTTTCATCGAAATCGGTTGAGAAACACCAGAGATATCGAAGATTGAAGTTTAGGTCACAGATGCATACAGACAATGACAGTGCGCGTTAAGTATAGGGTTCGGGGTATCTCCTAGTCGGGAAATCTCGACTAGAGCCTTCTTACTTGTTTTATATGCCAGATGAAATAGCGCAACCTTTGCCTGGCAACGAAGAGCTTGCAAACGGCGAGGAGAACGTGGTGGAATAGGAGATGGAGGAGACGGAGGAAGAGCGGCAGAGCATTATGCCCAACGTAATATCTTATGACAACGAAGAATCTTATGAAGAGGAGAACGTTCTTCAGAGATTGTCAGGCGGAACGGGCAAACCTTATTTTCGCCCACGAAAGTCAAACAAGAGATATCGAATACTTGCAGAAACAAATTGCACATCAAGTCAAAAAGTTGAAGAAAACGTTTAAACTAAACAAGTCACTTGGCAACCAGAAGACACACATTATGGAATATGTTTGCATGCAGCTGGGCCAGGAACATACCACCATCTGCGTGACAAAGGGTTTCCCTTGCCCAGCGTTTCCACCTTACAAAAGTGGTTGGGCAATGCTGATATTAAGCCTGGTCCGCTCGACGTGGCTATTTATATAATGCAGCACGACGTGCATTTAACTACCGACAAAGATCGGCTATGTGTGCTGTTTATCGGCAAGATACAGCTTTCGTCCACATCAGTGGAAGGGAAGAGCTACGTGCGAGTGGCAGTGCCAGGCGCACTTACCAAAGCATGGATGCATCCCGTGTATTTTAAATACAATGTAAAAATGCAGATGATCGAAATCGACATATACACGGTTGTAGCAGTTGTTGGCAGCATAACTTCAATCGAAGATGAAATGTTTTCAGATCTTGGTATCACTGAACACAAGCCATTCTTCACCCACCCATATAACCCGGAGTTAAAAGTATTTTTACTATACTCCGATTCCAATTTGGTCAAACTATTAAGGGACCATTTCCTCAACAGCGGATTTGTCGTCGAGGGCAAGCTCGTTGAAGCTGAAATCATAAGGGTGGTGATAATTGAGCTAAGCGCCTCAAATGAACCTAACCTCAGCGAGGAGCACCTGAATATAGATCGCAAAAATTTAAATGGGAAATTGATAAGCGAGCCCAACAACAACAATGCGCTGAAGGAACTTTATGAGTACCCTTAACACCAAGTACGAGGTTGGAGAACTTTCCACCTTCAAGTTGTCTCGCAATATCTTAGACGACTTTTTTGCCGCAATTTGAGAAAAAAACAAGAGGAAAAAAAACAAGTAAAAACGTTGCAGTCGGAAGCAACCGACTGCGGAATACTTTGATACCAGTAAATGAACGGTTGATAAGGGGGAATGCAGGTGAGAAGGGAGTGGGTCTTGTGGTAAACATCGCCAGCTATCATGTTACTAGATTTTGTGACTTTAGCTCAAAAACTGTGGAATATAAATTAACTCCCAAATTTAAAAGGTGGGCGGCATAGGTAGGCGTGGCATCCAAATTTTTGAATCAAATGTTTTTAGCTGTCACTATCTATCTTCCTACCAAGTTTGGTGGCTCTTTTAAAGATATAGCCGATTCCGATTTTATAAGGCGGGTGGCTTAGGTGGGCGTGGCATCCAAAATCCGAAAAAACATGCCTTCATACGGACGGACCGACTAGCTAGACCTCTGCAATTTCCACCAAAGATGTGTTTCAGATGACAATACATGTTTTTAAGTTTTCGGCAAACCACGAAAAACAGTTTGCCCTTTTGCTTAACTTACTAATTTGACTCCCAAAATTTACAAGCTCTTGTGGCATGGAGGGAAGACTGCTGCTTCACAAGCCGAAGATCGTGGGTTCGAACCCCGACCGAGACATTCTTTTTAAATTAATTTTTTTTTTCTATTAATTAAAATTGTTTACATTCTTTTATTTAACTTGACTAAGCTAACCATTGTATGCAAGAAAGCGTATAAAAGCATGTCTTAAAAATATTTTTTGATTGACTTGTTTATGACTTTGCTTGTGCGACGGCGAAGGCGTTTTTGTAATCTCGCTCGCGATCAAACCCTCAGCTTGTGCGACAATCAGGCTCCAGCAGTGGAATGAGTCATGTCCTCGAAGGAGTTGTCCAAAATAAAAATCCATTCTTAGTGCTCACTTAGTACCTGCATGGAATATTTTGAAAAATTTCAGGATTCTCGCTCTTTTCGTTTAGGCTGTGGCAATGTAGACAATCAAAACAAAATCTTTTATATTTATATATAGATAAAAGGAAGATAATTATTCAAATCAAATAACTAAATAGTCAATTTTAGCATACAGTATGTTTAATTTAAGTATTCATATGAAAATGAAAATGATATTTTTTAATTTAAGCACCCAAAACTCTTAAATTAAAGAATCATTTTATTTAATTCGAATATGTATCACAATTATATATAATATGTGTACATATTGAATAAAATATAGCGATAATTGATTTTCAATAATTATTTTAAGTATTTTTTTCAATTTATAGATTTGGTATTAATTATTTATTATACAAATATATTATTAGCATTATCTTATATTTATGAATGGTATTTTATAATAATAGAAACTTACCAATATTTACAAAGATTTATATCGAAAATCGATTTTTCCATTATTATTGGACGTAGATGTTCCAACGATACCAAGCACCGGCTTGTTAACGCGCGGACCCAAGCAAAAAGCAACCAACCTCCCGCCCAACCGACCGAGGGGTACACCACATAGCGTACGGTTACGTAGATCGCGAAAACGTAGAAAAATGACATAAGACTAAATTTTTAAGAGAGCTACTATAAGTGACTCCGTTTATTAAGTGGGAAAATTAGTTATAGTTTGAACATAAAATCCGAAAAGGGTTATGAATAGCATAGTTAGAGTTAGCTTGAAGAGCAATGGCTAGAAAATTCCATGTCCTTCTGATCGGAACAGCAAAACTAATTTGGCTGATTAATTCGGAGGAATCAATTTCACCATTTATTAGTTTATGTAAAAAGACTACACCAAGATTGTTCTGCGATCAGAAAGAGAAGGAAGATTTATTAGTAAAAGTCTACTGTGGTAGGAAGGTAGGTTAATGTTAGTATCCCAGTTAAATCTCCTAAGGGCAAAGAGCAAGAATAGTTTTTGTACTGATTCTATTCTATCCTGGTGAATCCTGTATTTGGGATACCAGATACAAGATACATATTCAAGAACAGGACGTACCAGAGACGTGTAAAGTGTTTTGGTTATGTAGGGATTTTGTCAAATTCTTTCGACCAGCGTTAAAGAGCCCCAAGGTACTAGAGGCTCGATTTGCAATTGAAGAGATATGCTTGTGAAATTTAAGTTTCGGATCAAAAAGGATACCTAAGTCATCAACCCATTCAATGCGATCGAGTGGGCTTCCATCAAGAAAATATATATTTAAAAAGGAGGTCATCTTTAAAAAAAAATACTTTATTTTTTTTAAATAAAAATTTATTTTATAAAAAAAACACCTTTAAATTTATAAATTAATTAATTTTTTTTTTTTATAAAAAAAAAAAAAAAAAAAAACCCAGAAAAAAATTAAATAAAAAAAAAAAAAAAAAAAAAAAAAAAATAAAAAAAAAAAAAAAAAAAATTAAATAAAAAAAAAAAAAAAAAAAAAAAAATAATTAATTTTTACAAAAAAAAAAAAGAAGGGACACCACAAAAAAAAATATTTTTAAAAAAAAAATTATATATAAAAAAAAACATTACATTTAATTTAGTAAAAAAAAAAAATAAAAAAATTAAATAAAACTTAAATTATAAAAAAAAAAGTTTTTTTTTTAAAAAAAAATGAACCACCTTAGAGACAGCGTCATTAAAACTGACTCTTTGTGTTCTATGAGTTAAATATTCCCTTATCCACCGAATAAGATTGCTTGGAAAACCTAAAAGTTGAAGTTTATGAAATAAAAGGTAGTGATTAACCGAGTCAAATGCCTTGCCTTTTTATTTTAAAAACCATTAACAACTAGTGAAGTAAATTCTAACAGGTTAGTGGTAGTAGATCTTTGATTCATGAATCCATGCTGGCACGGTGAAATTAAAGATCAGCAAAAATGTTGTAATTGAGAAGTTATTAATTTCTCAAACATTTTTGGTAAAGCAGACAATTTGGATATACCCCTATAATTTTGAACATTAGACTTGTCTCCTTTTTTATGGAGCGGAATAATAAATTGTTGAAGATCGTTCTGTGGGTTGGGTATGTGAATCGGATTTATAAAAGAATACACGGTCGATTATGTATTATACGATATGCTTTTATTTGTGCGCGACAGCGTCTTACTTCGATCGTACGTTTATAGAGAGTGTACAGAGAAGCTGCAGTGTGACCAACTGCAAGTATTTATAGTTGCCCGAAAATGTTAGTTTACATTTACAACACTCCTTCTCAACTATTACATACTTTGAACTTAAGTACTAATAACAATTCATTTCTTGTATACATTTGACATGTTTAATCTTCTGCAAATTCTTCGTTAACACGTCTGATACCATATTATCAGTACTTATATATTGAACATCAATCTCCTTTCTATCATATAACTCACGAATATGATGATATTTGATGTCGATATGCTTACTACGATTATGCAAAATTGGATTTTTGGCTAAACATTGAGCGCTTTGATTATCACAATACAACAAAACTGACTTAATTTTCCCAAAACCCATTTCCTGTAGTAGCTTCTTTAAATAGACGGCTTCTCTTGCTGCAATCGACAGTGCAACATATTCAGCTTCTGTGCTGCTTAATGCTACCAGATTCTGCTTCTTCGATTCCCATGATACAGGACCACCTGCAGCTAAGAAGACATATCCGCTGTATGACTTTCGATCTGATGTATCGTTCGCCCAGTCTGCGTCGACGTATCCATGAATCGGTCTACCAGTTTGCCGATAATGGAGTCTCATATCTGCTGTGCCTCGCAAATATCGCAGTATCCGCTTTGCTGCGATCTCATGCTCCTTGTGTGGATTGACGTTCCTTTGCGCCAACTTTGCCACCGAATGCAATATATCTGGCCTGGTAGTTACAGCCAAATACATCAAAGACCCGATTAATGACTGGTAACTTTTCTCATTAATGGTCTCACAGTTGATGTCGTCACATTTGACTTGATGCCCAGCCTCCAAGGGTGTTGCTACCGGTCTGCACGTCGACATGCCCCACGTATATAGCATCTGCTCTATATACTGCTTGTGCCCGAGGCTTATGCTGCCAGTCTCGCCCTTGCGCTCTATTTCCATGCCCAGGAAGTATTTGAGCTGGCCCCCATCAACCACATCGAACTCATTTGCAATGGACGCCTTGATCTCAAGCATTTCGTCCTTCGATGTACTTGCAAATAAAAGATCGTCTACATAAATAGCAATTATATTCATATTACCTTTCCCATTGCGTACATAAACGCATGGCTCGCTAACACATGGAAGAAAGTCCAGTCTTCTTAGAACCATGTCCAGTTTAGCGTTCCATTCTCTGCCGCTTTGCTTCAGCCCATACAGAGATTTCTTCAGCCTCATTACCTTCTCTGGATGCTCGTCGCTTATGAAGCCTTCAGGCTGCTTCATATATACCTCCTCTGACAGCTCACTGTTGAGGTATGCCGACGACACGTCCATCTGATGCAGAAACATTTTATGCTCCACAGCCAGTGCAATAATCATCCTCACTGATGAGTATCTCACAACCGGCGAAAACGTTTCGTAGTAATCTATGCCGAATCGTTGCGCGCATCCCTTGGCAACTAGCCTTGCCTTGAAACGCTCCACATAGCCATTCTGGTCTACTTTTGTGCCGAACACCCATTTGCAGCCAATAGCTTTTTTACCCTTTGGCAAGTTGGTAAGCTCCCATGTCCCATTAGCATGTAGTGCATCCAACTCCTTCTGAATTGCGGCTGACCAATCAGAACTCCATTCCGATTTTGTGGCTTCTTGAACATTTGCAGGAATTGACACATCCTCCGCCTTAAACATATTCACAATGTTATACTGCTTGCGTGGTCGTCCTCGATTTCCTGTCCTTATTTTCTTCGGCCTCCCTGGCCCACGTATTTCAGCCACTGCTGACGGACTCGCTTCGTTGCTCTCAGCACTCTCATAGTCACCATTACTCTCAGAATCCTCAGATTCGACATTTGGGTCTACCTGTAAATTCTCAATATTCTCTTCGATATTATTTACCAAGTTTCGTGCCCCTAATGGTGAGCTATCAACATTCAAGGATACCGTCTCCTTCTCAATGCTTGCTGTACCGCACAAATCATTTTCCAAGAAAATAACGTCTCTGCATTCTATGACTTTATGTGTTTCTGGACATAACAGTCTATATGCCTTAGCGGTCAACGAATAACCGATCATTGTATATTCGATGCCCTTTGCATCAAATTTCCTCTTGTGCGCTTTATTCAGGGCTACTGCCTTTGACCCAAATATTCTCAAGTGTGATACTATTGGTCTCGTTCCAGTCCACATTTCAAACGGCGTTTTATCTTTCAAGGCTCTCGATACTGACCTGTTTCTTATGTACGCTGCAGTTCGTACAGCTTCGCCCCATAGATTCTCATCCAGTCCCGAGTGCACCAGCATGCTTCTGGCCATCTCCACAAGCGTTCGGTTGCAACGCTCAGCAACTCCGTTTTGCTGCGGGGTATATGGAACTGTCAGCTGCCTTTTAATACCATTCTCGTTAAGGTATTTTACGAATTCTGCACTTATGTATTCGCGCCCGTTGTCGCTGCGCACAGCTTTGACCTTTTTACCGGACTGCCTCTCCGCGAATACTACAAAGTCTTTAAACGCGTTTAATATTTGATCACGACTTTTTAATATACACACAAATGTATAACGCGAGAAATCATCGATAAACGTCGCGAAATATCTTGCACCGCCAGCCGAGGCTATGTTCATTGGTCCGCAAATATCTGTGTGTACTAACCCTAATGCTTCGCGAGCACGGTTCTCTGCCGCCACAAACGGCATTACACATATTTTGCACTTTGCACACGTTTTGCATACCTCGTTAATTACATTTTTGCTGAACGGTTTTAGTCCACGCACAATATTGTCACTAGCCATTTTCTTAAGGCTTGCCATATTTAAGTGAGCAAAACGACAATGCCACTTCCACAGTTCACTACTGTTTGTCTTTACATACATGCACTTTTCGTTTTTTGCCTCAACAACAAACAAATTATTGTTCTTCGTCGCATGTAATATTTTCACATTGTTCTTGTTCTTTATAACTGCACTGTCCTTGTCAAAATACACTTTCATGCCTTTATCTACGGCTTTTGACACAGAAATAAAGTTCGCTTGCAATTCGCCGACATACAATACGTTTAATAACACTATACTAGAGTTTCCCGATTTTAAACGCACATTTCCAATGCCGCTTGCATACACAAAATTGTCTCCCGCGAGAGATATTTTTTCTTTATACTCTTTTATAAAGGCAAACTTCGACTTGTCACAACAGATGTGAGCAGTCGCGCCACTATCCAAATACCACTTTGTCTTTGATAGCTGGTCCGTTTCACGCATATTCGCAAGTATAGAAAAATGACTCTCTTCGTCTTTTTTCTCTTCGTCATTCTTCTTTTTGCACTGAGCAATTAAATGATCTTCACTGCCGCATCTATAACACTTCTTCTTGTACATAGATACCGTTTTTTCTTGCGCGCACTTTTTGCCTTTATTCTTCGTACGTGATACATACACTTGCTGTACTTCGCTGCTTGAGCCCGCTTTGCCCGTTAATTGTCTCTCTCCCTCTTCCATAATCTTGACCTTCAAATCAGATAGGGTCGGCAATACCTCACGTGTTTCAATCGCTACCACAAAATTCTCGAATGTTCCACTCAATCCCGACAATAGCACAATTATTAAAATGTCTTCTTGAATATCCATTTCAATTTCTTTTAACTTGTCCACTATGTCTGCGAATTCACTTATATATTCTTGCACACGCGTGACGTCACCAAGACTCAAACGCAGAAACTTTCTGAACAACTGAAATTTTCTTGCAGGTCCACGCGGTTGATACACACTTGCGAGCCTCTCCCAAGCCTCTTTTGCTGTCGTACAGTTCTTTATAAAATTGATCTGCGACGCCTTTACACCCAGCAACAAAGTTGCCAATGCCTTTTCGTCGCGCGTATCGAAATCTGTCTTTTGCTGTGGCGTGTCACTCTCACTTTTCACAAGTCTACCACACACAACCGGCCAATTGTCATTGTGGATCAATATGCTCTTCATTTGCACTGACCACGCCGCATAATTTTCGCCGTCTAACTTGTCGATCGCGTATAACCCTTGTGCACTCATGTTTCTTTTTTTATTTTCGTAATCACATACGAAAGTTCACTTATTTAGATCGTTCTGGGCCCATAACCTGTTGAAGATCGTTCTGTGGGTTGGGTATGTGAATCGGATTTATAAAAGAATACACGGTCGATTATGTATTATACGATATGCTTTTATTTGTGCGCGACAGCGTCTTACTTCGATCGTACGTTTATAGAGAGTGTACAGAGAAGCTGCAGTGTGACCAACTGCAAGTATTTATAGTTGCCCGAAAATGTTAGTTTACATTTACAACATAAATGATTCTTTCCAGATTTTAGGATATTAATGAACTTTTCTAAATAGATAAACTCAACAATTTATGCAAAGGCTTTAAGAGACCATCAGCACAGTACTTAAGCACACAGCTTGGTACGCCGTCAGGTCCCTGGGAAAATACAGGCTTAATACCCTGTAGAACACTCCGTGATACTTGGTTCAAAAATGCAATTAGAGGCATCAACCTGATACGGGTAAGGCAGATCAACCTGATTATCAATTGAACTGTAAGTTGTTTGAAAAAATTCGGCAAATAAATCGGCAATGGCCTGATCCGAATTGGCCGACTTGTTTTCAAAAGATAAATTAGATGGAAGTGTTGATGACTTTCGCAATATTAAAATCGCCAAGAACTACAAGAATATCACGATCAGAAAGCATAGAATAAATGGAAAGTATTGCTGACAAATGTTCATTGTAGACAGAGTTGTCAGATAAAGGTGGTATATAGGAACAAGAAACGTAAATACCAACACCATTAATATTTAACTTTACAGCAACAAACTCTATATCCATAGAACCACCTAAAATTACTGTCTCAGAGGGAAAGCCCACATCAACAGAAATAAGCACCCCACCACCTCGGCGCAGATTATGGTCCTTTCTATAGATGCAGAATCTGTTTGATAATATTTCCGAATTAAGTATTTCTTGTCTTAACCACGTTTCGGTGAAGGCAACGACATGAAAGGGAAAAGAATGACTATTAAGGTACAAAGTACTAAGTTTACTACAAAGTCCTCTTACATTCTGATAACCCAGTAAGAGGGAGGTAATCAACTGTGTTAGTTTTTTGCTACTAAAGTGGATGCAACAAGCGGAGCACTACTGATCCTAACATTGTTATTATTATTACTTTGCCTACTGACATACTCCTTCACTATGATGTGTGGCGGCCAAAACTTTTCAGAACAAAAAAAATGAGAAAAGTTCCGGCGGAACAATCAGCTTAAAGGACGATATATCGCGGACGAGCTTGAATTTAAATTTGTCGACAACAATTCGCGGGGAATCAATTTTACCTTTTATATAGGCGCTTAAATCTTCCGCAGAATTATCGGGAGCGAGCCTAGAAACAAAAACAAATTTACTCTGAGGTACAACCCTAATGGGCTTAAGAGTTGCACCTAACGTAGAATCAGTAGGCTGACTATCGGTTGAACCACAGGGATCTACGGGAAGAACATTAGGTAACACCGGGTTAGTTGCCGTTGAGTTAAATACCACTAACGGGCTGGCAGCAGGTGTAGGGGTACTAACAATAGCAGCTAGGGGAGGCTTGGTTGTGGCAGCAGGAGTAGAGGCAGTAGCCGGCAGAAGAGGCTTGGGGGGCAACACCAGCGGGACTGTAAGCGGACAAGAGCCCGAAGTCTTTTTGCGCTTCGGCGAGTCATTTAACGTTTTAGCAGTATTAATGTGGTCTTCCAACTCTTTAATACTGCCACGAAGCGTATCGAAATTATTTCGGACAGCTTTGAAATAATTGAAGGTTAGCCTCATGAACTTCGACTGTTCCTTCTATATCTCATTGCAGGTGTGGCAATACCACTTAAGACCAGAATCAGCTGCTAAGCTGTCCCTGATTTTGGCATTGAAACTAGCACATTTCATGTGAATCATGTTATCACACGCCCTACATAAAATAAAATCTTGGGTGGATCCACCAGAAATTTTACAGTGTTTACTGCAGCACAAAACATGCTAAAAGAAATATGTAAAATAATTAGAAAAGTTTAATAATGTGCAAAATAATAAGCTTGAGCAAAAAAAAAGTAGGGTACACGTGCAATGAGCGTAATATAACGGACACACAGAGAGAGAGAGAGAGAGAGCGCGCTTACGTTAGAGAACGTCAGAGCGTAGGCTAATAAAACCGGAAGTGCGTGGTATAAGAGCGTGAGAGCAAGAGCGCGTAATTTATGTTAGTAGGCACAGAACAAGCGAAAGCAAAATATATGTACACTAAGAAAAATTGTTCTCGTTATTTTGTTCTTATTTTTCGTTCATATTTTCTTGGTATTAATAAACGAACGGCGTTCTCAAAACATGTTCTTAATTTATATTTTGTTCTTATTTCTTGATTTAAGAACCAAGTGTTCATTTTGGACAAATAATAAGAACTTTGGTTCTTATTGTAAGAACGATCTGTTCATATCGGTGGATAATAAGAACATTGGTTCATACTGTCAATACAATTTTTCTTGATACATAAGAAATCCTTTTTAAAATGCACCAGAATAATGAAATTTGTTCATAAGAAATTAGAAAAAACCATTAAAAATTATTTTGTTCAAACTGCCCCAGCTGGGATTTGAAACCTGAGACCACAGACCACACACATGTTTATTCGGCGGGTGCCTTAGCTGTTGAACTACTTCCATATATTTCTTCCAACTTCCAACATATTTCGACTGCAGGTTTATTGCTTCTTATATAACGAGCTCTAAATGTTTATGTTTATAAACCAATGTAGCTGCATCCACAATGTGAATGGCGATGGCTCAACAGATTAGGCACCCGCCGCATCATCGAGAGGTCTTAGGTTCAATCCCGGCACATGGTAAGTTAAGTTTAATATAGAAAAATTTTTAATGGTGTTTTAAAATAATTTCTTACATTTCTAGCTGATGCATGAGAAAAATAAAACTCTTTAAACAAGTAAATGGATGGTTAATGCAAGACGCAACCGATACCGATATACTTGATCTCTCACGCACGCACTACTAATATAGTTAACCCAATGTCCAATGTTTCTTACTATTTCAAAATGTTCTTAATTTCTTAAGCACAAATGGTTCTTTTATTAAGAACCAATGGTATCATTTATGAACGATTTCAAGAACATTTCGTTCATAAAACATGAACGGCGGTCCGTTCTCAATTTAAGAAAATGGTTCTTAAAAGAAGAACATCCGTGCTTAGGCAAATTTCATGGACCGATGTTCTTGATTTTATATGGGGGCGAACGGATTTTTCTCTGTGTGTATGTATGTATGTACATGTGTTTAGGCACTGACTGCAAATTAAAACAATTTAATAAAGCAAAATCACAATATCCACGCGTAAATACATTCAAATTACATTCACGATCACTGTTACAATTAATCAACACAATAATACCAAATAAAAACACAATTTAAACACTCACAAAGTTATCTAATTTATAGGCAAACACAGAAACACAACCGTCACCAAAGAAAGACAATGACAAAAATAGTATATAGTATGTGCAAAGGTATAATTGTAAATTCAATTATTTCTTTTATTAGAGTTTTATGAATTTTTGTACCTATTTCAAATGACTGGAAATGATTCGAAAACTCTTTGACAATAATTTCACTGTTTGTGAGTTTCAGCATGTATTGTGATAGCTTGTCGCTGTGCGTTTTACACATTATTTTGGAAAATAACATTAGCTAATGTAAAATAACCTGAGTGGTAAGAAGAGAGACCCCAATAGGTAGACGCACTTCCTGGGTAGGTTCTTTTCAATTGATCCACCCAAGGAGTTAGACGTGCGAGCGGCAACATCGCTTATATTTTTAACGTGCGAGCCAAAAAATATTTTATATTTGGATACTTTTCCAGCGTTTATTGCGATTATTGCGTGAGTAATATATATGTTAGGAATATAAAACCCCATAGAGTGCGGTTGTACAGTGGATGGCAATTTCAAAAGAATTCCCCAAAATAAAATGGTAAATATACATACATTGCATGTAGTTGGCATATGCATGGCATTTATTCGTCTCTTTTCTTTGGTTTTATTAAAGGGCATACATTGATAATCGTCGCTCTATGTGCTTTATATCTTCGTGCGGTTTTTTTGGGAGCTCGCGGAAGCACAACACAAAGCGCACGCACCTTTTAGTTGCGAACGTCACTTAAGCCGGAGAAGTGCGATAGAACAAAATTATATATATAACGTTATAACGTTATTGACGGGTGAATTCATAAACAGCCAAATGGCTAATAATAACAGACATTGTGCAGTGCAAATTTAAGCCATAAATAAACATTATAATCAAAGAAACAATAGTTACCCGCACACACAAACATACATACGCTGCAGTAAGCAGCAAAAGTGCCTAAAATAAATAATAATGAACAAAATTTAAAGAATATAAGCATAATTGTCCAAACATATGCACAAATATATATATATACATAATGAAAGTAATTGCAAATGTAGTTATCTGCTGGCATATAGTCTATTCTTACTGTTTTTTTAATTTTTCTTTTGCCTTATGACAAGTTCAAAACTATACGACCATAAGCTACCCTATAAAAAAGATAGCAACCCCCACCTCAACAAAAACCAATGTAACTTAAATAAAGCAACAATATAGAAGCATTTTTAAATGATATTATACCTTAATCCTAAAATAATTACATACAAATATTTAAACATACAACATCATCGCACTACGAAGGCCTTCGGAGCAGCAACAGATGTTTGTTCTAAAGCAATTATTAAATGTTGGTAACAAAGTGAAACAAACCATTGCCGCAAAACAAAAAAAAAGTTAACACACGCAAAAAAAATGTGCGCTTAAGAAATAACAACAAACAGTGTAAAGTAAAGTGTTCTTTATCTATTACATACTTATGTACTACATACATACATGCACGTTCTTATCATGTGTAAATATATATGTATGCTTATGCTGAGATCCTCGTTTTGCATATGCATTGATTCGCTTTGCTGGTTAACAAATTTTTACATCTTCCCTTATCGCTTATTAACGCTGAATTTATTGTGTTTATGCTTATGCGCGGACTACCGTGGTACAAGGCTTATGAAAAGTGAATTAAATTTTCGGGTATTAAAAATTCCTTAAAATAATAATAGCAAACCTTTTGGCTTTGAATTGCATTTGTTTTAATCAAGTAAAAATTAATTATAGATAATTTTCGTGAATAGTCATGCCAAAGATCTATCTCCGAAAACATTAAATCTCAATAAATCATTTATATTTTTTTTGTAAATACGAAATTTACAAGTCTTCGAATCTGAATATTAATCTTTTTTTATAATATTGTAAATAGAATAAATGAAATCTATTTTAACTGTTTTTGCATTGGAGCAGAGTAATGAAGACTATGATTAAATTTATAATTTTAGTTTCCTTATTTATATTGTGCATAAAATTGGTTAAAATGATGAATTACTAAATCAAAATTTTTTTTCCTTGGATGTAATGTAACTGTTGTATAGGTTGTCGTAGTCAACTTAGGGATTTTCCGATAATATTTTTTGGCACGGAGAATCATAGGTAGGGTGGGTAAAGAGCCAAAGCTACAATGACATCTAGTAGCTTCATCAAGATGTAATAATAAATCCATAACGTAACTTCATTAAATCCGGTATGTAAATTTTCTTTAAATTAATAGTTTCCGACATATAAGAGCACAGGACTCATTGTGTTTATGTTTATTTTTCTGTATCGATGGCAAGTTTTGTTGGGCGAATTATTCAAAGAACCCCGTCCCGATTGTTTGCTAGCCGATGTCGAGAGTCCTTGTCCAATTGGTTGCTTAAGAAAGATAGGTACGATCTTGAACAGTTTGGTGTCGAGATTTGAACCCGAAGCTTAGTTAAAAGCAGCTTGTCCGTTACAGAGAATTTGGCGCCCAAAACGTGGGGCTGGAGCAACACGAAGAAAAGCATAACAGTGAATTTGACCTTTCATTATCTTTATTTGGTTCTATTGGGAATGGGATCTGTGCCCGACTGTAGGTTGTGGAATCACAGGCTGATAACATATCCTTAATAAGAACTCACTACAAATCTTAATTTCACTGAATACAAGTTTATTGTCGGAAATTGCGATTCTAGGCTAGACCAATAAATCGACCACAATATAATTAGTGTATTCAGGGATAGAAGAACAATATTTGCAATTAACATTTTATTTAAATCAAGGCTTTTCGATTCATCCGCGAGGAATGCAAATGCAAATGTTTTCGTTTTGCCTTAGAAACACATCAATACATTTATGATTAGTAGATCCGAGGTTGGTTCTTTTGCTTTGACTATGATTTTGGTATCTACTGGAAGATAAAATGAGTTGATCAGCTCGACGTTTCTAACCGAGAATTCGAAGCATAGGTTTTCAGCAAGAAGAGCTAAATTCTGAAATACTTCATCCCTACTAGCTATATTAAATAAAAGCTCAATTTGCTACGCGGCTTTTATGTAGAGCTGGAAATACGAGACTATATGCGTTTGGCGCGTAGTTCGGGGAATGTGCGGCAGCCGCATTATTGTGGAATTTGTGCTCAAGCCCTGCAGGAGACACAAGAGGTAGTGGTCAGTTATTGCGAGCATTCTTTTCATATAGATTGTATCACGACTTATTTAGCCACAAAACAAGAATGTCCCAGTTGTACATCTCCATTAAAATTGACGGATCTGCGCACTCATAGAACAGAGGGTGCTGGTTCAGTGGAGAATAGATGGGAATAACCAGAGACACATAACATTAGAAGTAAAACACGGGAAATTTTGCAAAGTGTGCATGATTTCAGGAGTAGAAGTATAGAGCAAGCAGCTAGCTTAAATACCACAGCTGACTCAAATTTAGAGGCCGAGGCAGTCAATGTGATTGCTGGACCAAGTCGTGGTCGTGACAAAAAGCAATAAGTAACCCCGAGGCACTCGAGCAACAACGAGACCTCAAGTTAACGCAAATAGGAATGCATCTTCACCTAGGTCAGGATCATATACAGGATCTGTAATTAGGCCAGAAAAAGCTACACAGCTTATACAGAGCTGGGGTATTCGGTATGATGGATCAGCAAAAGGACCCACAGTTCAAGAATTTTTATACCGTGTAAGCGTGCTTACCGCAGATAGCTAGCAAAGTGATTTTTATCTACTTTGTAGAAATCTGCATATATTGCTATTAGGAAGAGCAAGGGAATGGTATTGGAGATATTTGTCTGGGAGGAATTCTGCGAAGCTTTTAAAAGTCAGTACGCTGATAACAAAGATGATGATCTTATATATGAGGATATGAGGGCAAGAAAACAGAAAAAGGAGAGCTATTTGATGTCTTTTATGACGACATCATGACCCTGGCATCTCGCCTTTCTATGACTATGGAAGAATATAGGCTCGTTCAGTTATTGCAACGGAATATGGTGCCTGATATGCGAGAGGTTTTGTTGTATGTTTCTGTCACTTCAGTAGCGCATTTACGTCTGTAAGTTCAAAACCGTGAGCATCTCTTGAAAAAAGATGGGTATAGCCGCTTAGAAAAAACGAACGCAATCGGTGTTAAGCGAGTAGTTGCAGAAATCGAGGCAGAGAAACCAGCATTGGTTACTGTGGGTACCGATAACGAAATTATCGCAGTTCAAGCTAGAAAGTTGATTTGCTGGAACTATGATAAGGAAGGACATGCGTGGGACATTTGCCTAGGAGAAAGAAGAATTTTTTGTTATGGTTGCGGGACAAAGAAAGTATATAAGCCTCATGAACTTCGACTGTTCCTTCTATATCTCATTGCAGGTGTGGCAATACCACTTAAGACCAGAATCAGCTGCTAAGCTGTCCCTGATTTTGGCATTGAAACTAGCACATTTCATGTGAATCATGTTATCACACGCCCTACATAAAATAAAATCTTGGGTGGATCCACCAGAAATTTTACAGTGTTTACTGCAGCACAAAACATGCTAAAAGAAATATGTAAAATAATTAGAAAAGTTTAATAATGTGCAAAATAATAAGCTTGAGCAAAAAAAAAGTAGGGTACACGTGCAATGAGCGTAATATAACGGACACAAGAGAGAGAGAGAGAGAGAGAGAGAGAGAGCGCGCTTACGTTAGAGAACGTCAGAGCGTAGGCTAATAAAACCGGAAGTGCGTGGTATAAGAGCGTGAGAGCAAGAGCGCGTAATTTATGTTAGTAGGCACAGAACAAGCGAAAGCAAAATATATGTACACTAAGAAAAATTGTTCTCGTTATTTTGTTCTTATTTTTCGTTCATATTTTCTTGGTATTAATAAACGAACGGCGTTCTCAAAACATGTTCTTAATTTATATTTTGTTCTTATCTTGATTTAAGAACCAAGTGTTCATTTTGGACAAATAATAAGAACTTTGGTTCTTATTGTAAGAACGATTTGTTCATATCGGTGGATAATAAGAACATTGGTTCATACTGTCAGTACAATTTTTCTTGATACATAAGAAATCCTTTTCAAAATGCACCAGAATAATGAAATTTGTTCATAAGAAATTAGAAAAAACCATTCAAAATTATTTTGTTCAAACTGCCCCAGCTGGGATTTGAACCTGAGACCACAGACCACACACATGTTTATTCGGCGGGTGCCTTAGCTGTTGAACTACTTCCAAACATATTTCGACTGCAGGTTTATTGCTTCTTATATAACGAGCTCTAAATGTTTATGTTTATAAACCAATGTAGCTGCATCCACAATGTGAATGGCGATGGCTCAACAGATTAGGCACCCGCCGCATCATCGAGAAGTCTTAGGTTCAATCCCGGCACATGGTAAGTTAAGTTTAATATAGAAAAATTTTTAATGGTGTTTTAAAATAATTTCTTACATTTCTAGCTGATGCATGAGAAAAATAAAACTCTTTAAACAAGTAAATGGATGGTTAATGCAAGACGCAACCGATACCGATATACTTGATCTCTCACGCACGCACTACTAATATAGTTAACCCAATATCTAATGTTTCTTACTATTTCAAAATGTTCTTAATTTCTTAAGCACAAATGGTTCTTTTATTAAGAACCAATGGTATCATTTTATGAACGATTTCAAGAACATTTCGTTCATAAAACATGAACGGCGGTCCGTTCTCAATTTAAGAAAATGGTTCTTAAAAGAAGAACATCCGTGCTTAGGCAAATTTCATGGACCGATGTTCTTGATTTTATATGGGGGGCGAACGGATTTTTCTCTGTGAGTATGTATGTATGTACATGTGTTTAGGCACTGACTGCAAATTAAAACAATTTAATAAAGCAAAATCACAATATCCACGCGTAAATACATTCAAATTACATTCACGATCACTGTTACAATTAATCAACACAATAATACCAAATAAAAACACAGTTTAAACACTCACAAAGTTATCAATTTATAGGCAAACACAGAAACACAACCGTCACCAAAGAAAGACAATGACAAAAATAGTATATAGTATGTGCAAAGGTATAATTGTAAATTCAATTATTTCTTTTATTAGAGTTTTATGAATTTTTGTACCTATTTCAAATGACTGGAAATGATTCGAAAACTCTTTGACAATAATTTCATTTGTAGTTTCAGCATGTATTGCGATAGCTTGTCGCTGTGCGTTTTACACATTATTTTGGAAAATAACATTAGCTAATGTAAAATAACCTGAGTGGTAAGAAGAGAGACCCCAATAGGTAGACGCACTTCCTGGGTAGGTTCTTTTCAATTGATCCACCCAAGGAGTTAGACGTGAGCCAAAAAATATTTTATATTTGGATACTTTTCCAGCGTTTATTGCGATTATTGCGTGAGTAATATATATGTTAGGAATATAAAACCCCATAGAGTACGGTTGTACAGTGGATGGCAATTTCAAAAGAATTCCCCAAAATAAAATGGTAAATATACATACATTGCATGTAGTTGGCATATGCATGGCATTTATTCGTCTCTTTTCTTTGGTTTTATTAAAGGGCATACATTGATAATCGTCGCTCTATGTGCTTTATATCTTCGTGCGGTTTTTTTTGGGAGCTCGCGGAACACAACACAAAGCGCACGCACCTTTTAGTTGCGAACGTCACTTAAGCCGGAGAAGTGCGATAGAACAAAATTATATATATAACGTTATAACGTTATTGACGGGTGAATTCATAAACAGCCAAATGGCTAATAATAACAGACATTGTGCAGTGCAAATTTAAGCCATAAATAAACATTATAATCAAAGAAACAATAGTTACCCGCACACACAAACATACATACGCTGCAGTAAGCAGCAAAAGTGCCTAAAATAAATAATAATGAACAAAATTTAAAGAATATAAGCATAATTGTCCAAACATATGCACAAATATATATATATACATAATGAAAGTAATTGCAAATGTAGTTATCTGCTGGCATATA
Source organism: Scaptomyza hsui (assembly GCA_018152825.1). NCBI lineage: Eukaryota > Metazoa > Arthropoda > Insecta > Diptera > Drosophilidae > Scaptomyza > Scaptomyza hsui. The sequence goes on from JAECXO010000279.1 coordinate 238,703, forward strand.
GTCTATTCTGTTTTTTTAATTTTTCTTTTGCCTTATGACAAGTTCAAAACTATACGACCATAAGCTACCCTATAAAAAAGATAGCAACCCCCACCTCAACAAAAATTAATGTAACTTAAATAAAGCAACAATATAGAAGCATTTTTAAATGATATTATACCTTAATCCTAAAATAATTACATACAAATATTTAAACATACAACATCATCGCACTACGAAGGCCTTCGGAGCAGCAACAGATGTTTGTTCTAAAGCAATTATTAAATGTTGGTAACAAAGTGAAACAAACCATTGCCGCAAAACAAAAAAAAAGTTAACACACGCAAAAAAAATGTGCGCTTAAGAAATAACAACAAACTGTGTAAAGTAAAGTGTTCTTTATCTATTACATACTTATGTACTACATACATACATGCACGTTCTTATCATGTGTTAATATATATGTATGCTTATGCTGAGATCCTCGTTTTGCATATGCATTGATTCGCTTTGCTGGTTAACAAATTTTTACATCTTCCCTTATCGCTTATTAACGCTGAATTTATTGTGTTTATGCTTATGCGCGGACTACCGTGGTACAAGGCTTATGAAAAGTGAATTAAATTTTCGGGTATTAAAAATTCCTTAAAATAATAATAGCAAACCTTTTGGCTTTGAATTGCATTTGTTTTAATCAAGTAAAAATTAATTATAGATAATTTTCGTGAATAGTCATGCCAAAGATCTATCTCCGAAAACATTAAATCTCAATAAATCATTTATATTTTTTTTTGTAAATACGAAATTTACAAGTCTTCGAATCTGAATATTAATCTTTTTTTATAATATTGTAAATAGAATAAATGAAATCTATTTTAACTGTTTTTGCATTGGAGCAGAGTAATGAAGACTATGATTAAATTTATAATTTTAGTTTCCTTATTTATATTGTGCATAAAATTGGTTAAAATGATGAATTACTAAATCAAAATTTTTTTCCTTGGATGTAATGTAACTGTTGTATAGGTTGTCGTAGTCAACTTAGGGATTTTCCGATAATATTTTTTGGCACGGAGAATCATAGGTAGGGTGGGTAAAGAGCCAAAGCTACAATGACATCTAGTAGCTTCATCAAGATGTAATAATAAATCCATAACGTAACTTCATTAAATCCGGTATGTAAATTTTCTTTAAATTAATAGTTTCCGACATATAAGAGCACAGGACTCATTGTGTTTATGTTTATTTTTCTGTATCGATGGCAAGTTTTGTTGGGCGAATTATTCAAAGAACCCCGTCCCGATTGTTTGCTAGCCGATGTCGAGAGTCCTTGTCCGATTGGTTGCTTAAGAAAGATAGGTACGATCTTGAACAGTTTGGTGTCGAGATTTGAACCCGAAGCTTAGTTAAAAGCAGCTTGTCCGTTACAGAGAATTTGGCGCCCAAAACGTGGGGCTGGAGCAACACGAAGAAAAGCATAACAGTGAATTTGACCTTTCATTATCTTTATTTGGTTCTATTGGGAATGGGATCTGTGCCCGACTGTAGGTTGTGGAATCACAGGCTGATAACATATCCTTAATAAGAACTCACTACAAATCTTAATTTCACTGAATACAAGTTTATTGTCGGAAATTGCGATTCTAGGCTAGACCAATAAATCGACCACAATATAATTAGTGTATTCAGGGATAGAAGAACAATATTTGCAATTAACATTTTATTTAAATCAAGGCTTTTCGATTCATCCGCGAGGAATGCAAATGCAAATGTTTTCGTTTTGCCTTAGAAACACATCAATACATTTATGATTAGTAGATCCGAGGTTGGTTCTTTTGCTTTGACTATGATTTTGGTATCTACTGGAAGATAAAATGAGTTGATCAGCTCGACGTTTCTAACCGAGAATTCGAAGCATAGGTTTTCAGCAAGAAATACTGAAATACTTCATCCCTACTAGCTATATTAAATAAAAGCTCAATTTGCTACGCGGCTTTTATGTAGAGCTGGAAATACGAGACTATATGCGTTTGGCGCGTAGTTCGGGGAATGTGCGGCAGCCGCATTATTGTGGAATTTGTGCTCAAGCCCTGCAGGAGACACAAGAGGTAGTGGTCAGTTATTGCGAGCATTCTTTTCATATAGATTGTATCACGACTTATTTAGCCACAAAACAAGAATGTCCCAGTTGTACATCTCCATTAAAATTGACGGATCTGCGCACTCATAGAACAGAGGGTGCTGGTTCAGTGGAGAATAGATGGGAATAACCAGAGACACATAACATTAGAAGTAAAACACGGGAAATTTTGCAAAGTGTGCATGATTTCAGGAGTAGAAGTATAGAGCAAGCAGCTAGCTTAAATACCACAGCTGACTCAAATTTAGAGGCCGAGGCAGTCAATGTGATTGCTGGACCAAGTCGTGGTCGTGACAAAAACAATAAGTAACCCCGAGGCACTCGAGCAACAACGAGACCTCAAGTTAACGCAAATAGGAATGCATCTTCACCTAGGTCAGGATCATATACAGGATCTGTAATTAGGCCAGAAAAAGCTACACAGCTTATACAGAGCTGGGGTATTCGGTATGATGGATCAGCAAAAGGACCCACAGTTCAAGAATTTTTATACCGTGTAAGCGTGCTTACCGCAGATAGCTAGCAAAGTGATTTTTATCTACTTTGTAGAAATCTGCATATATTGCTATTAGGAAGAGCAAGGGAATGGTATTGGAGATATTTGTCTGGGAGGAATTCTGCGAAGCTTTTAAAAGTCAGTACGCTGATAACAAAGATGATGATCTTATATATGAGGATATGAGGGCAAGAAAACAGAAAAAAGGAGAGCTATTTGATGTCTTTTATGACGACATCATGACCCTGGCATCTCGCCTTTCTATGACTATGGAAGAATATAGGCTCGTTCAGTTATTGCAACGGAATATGGTGCCTGATATGCGAGAGGTTTTGTTGTATGTTTCTGTCACTTCAGTAGCGCATTTACGTCTGTAAGTTCAAAACCGTGAGCATCTCTTGAAAAAGATGGGTATAGCCGCTTAGAAAAAACGAACGCAATCGGTGTTAAGCGAGTAGTTGCAGAAATCGAGGCAGAGAAACCAGCATTGGTTACTGTGGGTACCGATAACGAAATTATCGCAGTTCAAGCTAGAAAGTTGATTTGCTGGAACTATGATAAGGAAGGACATGCGTGGGACATTTGCCTAGGAGAAAGAAGAATTTTTTGTTATGGTTGCGGGACAAAGAAAGTATATAAGCCTCATGAACTTCGACTGTTCCTTCTATATCTCATTGCAGGTGTGGCAATACCACTTAAGACCAGAATCAGCTGCTAAGCTGTCCCTGATTTTGGCATTGAAACTAGCACATTTCATGTGAATCATGTTATCACACGCCCTACATAAAATAAAATCTTGGGTGGATCCACCAGAAATTTTACAGTGTTTACTGCAGCACAAAACATGCTAAAAGAAATATGTAAAATAATTAGAATAGTTTAATAATGTGCAAAATAATAAGCTTGAGCAAAAAAAGTAGGGTACACGTGCAATGAGCGTAATATAACGGACACAAGAGAGAGAGAGAGAGAGAGAGAGCGCGCTTACGTTAGAGAACGTCAGAGCGTAGGCTAATAAAACCGGAAGTGCGTGGTATAAGAGCGTGAGAGCAAGAGCGCGTAATTTATGTTAGTAGGCACAGAACAAGCGAAAGCAAAATATATGTACACTAAGAAAAATTGTTCTCGTTATTTTGTTCTTATTTTTCGTTCATATTTTCTTGGTATTAATAAACGAACGGCGTTCTCAAAACATGTTCTTAATTTATATTTTGTTCTTATCTTGATTTAAGAACCAAGTGTTCATTTTGGACAAATAATAAGAACTTTGGTTCTTATTGTAAGAACGATCTGTTCATATCGGTGGATAATAAGAACATTGGTTCATACTGTCAGTACAATTTTTCTTGATACATAAGAAATCCTTTTTAAAATGCACCAGAATAATGAAATTTGTTCATAAGAAATTAGAAAAAACCATTAAAAATTATTTTGTTCAAACTGCCCCAGCTGGGATTTGAACCTGAGACCACAGACCACACACATGTTTATTCGGCGGGTGCCTTAGCTGTTGAACTACTTCCATATATTTCTTCCAACTTCCAACATATTTCGACTGCAGGTTTATTGCTTCTTATATAACGAGCTCTAAATGTTTATGTTTATAAACCAATGTAGCTGCATCCACAATGTGAATAGCGATGGCTCAACAGATTAGGCACCCGCCGCATCATCGAGAGGTCTTAGGTTCAATCCCGGCACATGGTAAGTTAAGTTTAATATAGAAAAATTTTTAATGGTGTTTTAAAATAATTTCTTACATTTCTAGCTGATGCATGAGAAAAATAAAACTCTTTAAACAAGTAAATGAATGGTTAATGCAAGACGCAACCGATACCGATATACTTGATCTCTCACGCACGCACTACTAATATAGTTAACCCAATGTCCAATGTTTCTTACTATTTCAAAATGTTCTTAATTTCTTAAGCACAAATGGTTCTTTTATTAAGAACCAATGGTATCATTTTATGAACGATTTCAAGAACATTTCGTTCATAAAACATGAACGGCGGTCCGTTCTCAATTTAAGAAAATGGTTCTTAAAAGAAGAACATCCGTGCTTAGGCAAATTTCATGGACCGATGTTCTTGATTTTATATGGGGGCGAACGGATTTTTCTCTGTGTGTATGTATGTATGTACATGTGTTTAGGCACTGACTGCAAATTAAAACAATTTAATAAAGCAAAATCACAATATCCACGCGTAAATACATTCAAATTACATTCACGATCACTGTTACAATTAATCAACACAATAATACCAAATAAAAACACAGTTTAAACACTCACAAAGTTATCAATTTATAGGCAAACACAGAAACACAACCGTCACCAAAGAAAGACAATGACAAAAATAGTATATAGTATGTGCAAAGGTATAATTGTAAATTCAATTATTTCTTTTATTAGAGTTTTATGAATTTTTGTACCTATTTCAAATGACTGGAAATGATTCGAAAACTCTTTGACAATAATTTCATTTGTAGTTTCAGCATGTATTGCGATAGCTTGTCGCTGTGCGTTTTACACATTATTTTGGAAAATAACATTAGCTAATGTAAAATAACCTGAGTGGTAAGAAGAGAGACCCCAATAGGTAGACGCACTTCCTGGGTAGGTTCTTTTCAATTGATCCACCCAAGGAGTTAGACGTGCGAGCGGCAACATCGCTTATATTTTTAACGTGCGAGCCAAAAAATATTTTATATTTGGATACTTTTCCAGCGTTTATTGCGATTATTGCGTGAGTAATATATATGTTAGGAATATAAAACCCCATAGAGTGCGGTTGTACAGTGGATGGCAATTTCAAAAGAATTCCCCAAAATAAAATGGTAAATATACATACATTGCATGTAGTTGGCATATGCATGGCATTTATTCGTCTCTTTTCTTTGGTTTTATTAAAGGGCATACATTGATAATCGTCGCTCTATGTGCTTTATATCTTCGTGCGGTTCTTTTTGGGAGCTCGCGGAAGCACAACACAAAGCGCACGCACCTTTTAGTTGCGAACGTCACTTAAGCCGGAGAAGTGCGATAGAACAAAATTATTTATATAACGTTATAACGTTATTGACGGGTGAATTCATAAACAGCCAAATGGCTAATAATAACAGACATTGTGCAGTGCAAATTTAAGCCATAAATAAACATTATAATCAAAGAAACAATAGTTACCCGCACACACAAACATACATACGCTGCAGTAAGCAGCAAAAGTGCCTAAAATAAATAATAATGAACAAAATTTAAAGAATATAAGCATAATTGTCCAAACATATGCACAAATATATATATATACATAATGAAAGTAATTGCAAATGTAGTTATCTGCTGGCATATAGTCTATTCTTACTGTTTTTTTAATTTTTCTTTTGCCTTATGACAAGTTCAAAACTATACGACCATAAGCTACCCTATAAAAAAGATAGCAACCCCCACCTCAACAAAAATTAATGTAACTTAAATAAAGCAACAATATAGAAGCATTTTTAAATGATATTATACCTTAATCCTAAAATAATTACATACAAATATTTAAACATACAACATCATCGCACTACGAAGGCCTTCGGAGCAGCAACAGATGTTTGTTCTAAAGCAATTATTAAATGTTGGTAAGTTAACACACGCAAAAAAAATGTGCGCTTAAGAAATAACAACAAACTGTGTAAAGTAAAGTGTTCTTTATCTATTACATACTTATGTACTACATACATACATGCACGTTCTTATCATGTGTTAATATATATGTATGCTTATGCTGAGATCCTCGTTTTGCATATGCATTGATTCGCTTTGCTGGTTAACAAATTTTTACATCTTCCCTTATCGCTTATTAACGCTGAATTTATTGTGTTTATGCTTATGCGCGGACTACCGTGGTACAAGGCTTATGAAAAGTGAATTAAATTTTCGGGTATTAAAAATTTCTTAAAATAATAATAGCAAACCTTTTGGCTTTGAATTGCATTTGTTTTAATCAAGTAAAAATTAATTATAGATAATTTTCGTGAATAGTCATGCCAAAGATCTATCTCCGAAAACATTAAATCTCAATAAATCATTTATATTTTTTTTGTAAATACGAAATTTACAAGTCTTCGAATCTGAATATTAATCTTTTTTATAATATTGTAAATAGAATAAATGAAATCTATTTTAACTGTTTTTGCATTGGAGCAGAGTAATGAAGACTATGATTAAATTTATAATTTTAGTTTCCTTATTTATATTGTGCATAAAATTGGTTAAAATGATGAATTACTAAATCAAAATTTTTTTCCTTGGATGTAATGTAACTGTTGTATAGGTTGTCGTAGTCAACTTAGGGATTTTCCGATAATATTTTTTGGCACGGAGAATCATAGGTAGGGTGGGTAAAGAGCCAAAGCTACAATGACATCTAGTAGCTTCATCAAGATGTAATAATAAATCCATAACGTAACTTCATTAAATCCGGTATGTAAATTTTCTTTAAATTAATAGTTTCCGACATATAAGAGCACAGGACTCATTGTGTTTATGTTTATTTTTCTGTATCGATGGCAAGTTTTGTTGGGCGAATTATTCAAAGAACCCCGTCCCGATTGTTTGCTAGCCGATGTCGAGAGTCCTTGTCCGATTGGTTGCTTAAGAAAGATAGGTACGATCTTGAACAGTTTGGTGTCGAGATTTGAACCCGAAGCTTAGTTAAAAGCAGCTTGTCCGTTACAGAGAATTTGGCGCCCAAAACGTGGGGCTGGAGCAACACGAAGAAAAGCATAACAGTGAATTTGACCTTTCATTATCTTTATTTGGTTCTATTGGGAATGGGATCTGTGCCCGACTGTAGGTTGTGGAATCACAGGCTGATAACATATCCTTAATAAGAACTCACTACAAATCTTAATTTCACTGAATACAAGTTTATTGTCGGAAATTGCGATTCTAGGCTAGACCAATAAATCGACCACAATATAATTAGTGTATTCAGGGATAGAAGAACAATATTTGCAATTAACATTTTATTTAAATCAAGGCTTTTCGATTCATCCGCGAGGAATGCAAATGCAAATGTTTTCGTTTTGCCTTAGAAACACATCAATACATTTATGATTAGTAGATCCGAGGTTGGTTCTTTTGCTTTGACTATGATTTTGGTATCTACTGGAAGATAAAATGAGTTGATCAGCTCGACGTTTCTAACCGAGAATTCGAAGCATAGGTTTTCAGCAAGAAGAGCTAAATTCTGAAATACTTCATCCCTACTAGCTATATTAAATAAAAGCTCAATTTGCTACGCGGCTTTTATGTAGAGCTGGAAATACGAGACTATATGCGTTTGGCGCGTAGTTCGGGGAATGTGCGGCAGCCGCATTATTGTGGAATTTGTGCTCAAGCCCTGCAGGAGACACAAGAGGTAGTGGTCAGTTATTGCGAGCATTCTTTTCATATAGATTGTATCACGACTTATTTAGCCACAAAACAAGAATGTCCCAGTTGTACATCTCCATTAAAATTGACGGATCTGCGCACTCATAGAACAGAGGGTGCTGGTTCAGTGGAGAATAGATGGGAATAACCAGAGACACATAACATTAGAAGTAAAACACGGGAAATTTTGCAAAGTGTGCATGATTTCAGGAGTAGAAGTATAGAGCAAGCAGCTAGCTTAAATACCACAGCTGACTCAAATTTAGAGGCCGAGGCAGTCAATGTGATTGCTGGACCAAGTCGTGGTCGTGACAAAAACAATAAGTAACCCCGAGGCACTCGAGCAACAACGAGACCTCAAGTTAACGCAAATAGGAATGCATCTTCACCTAGGTCAGGATCATATACAGGATCTGTAATTAGGCCAGAAAAAGCTACACAGCTTATACAGAGCTGGGGTATTCGGTATGATGGATCAGCAAAAGGACCCACAGTTCAAGAATTTTTATACCGTGTAAGCGTGCTTACCGCAGATAGCTAGCAAAGTGATTTTTATCTACTTTGTAGAAATCTGCATATATTGCTATTAGGAAGAGCAAGGGAATGGTATTGGAGATATTTGTCTGGGAGGAATTCTGCGAAGCTTTTAAAAGTCAGTACGCTGATAACAAAGATGATGATCTTATATATGAGGATATGAGGGCAAGAAAACAGAAAAAGGAGAGCTATTTGATGTCTTTTATGACGACATCATGACCCTGGCATCTCGCCTTTCTATGACTATGGAAGAATATAGGCTCGTTCAGTTATTGCAACGGAATATGGTGCCTGATATGCGAGAGGTTTTGTTGTATGTTTCTGTCACTTCAGTAGCGCATTTACGTCTGTAAGTTCAAAACCGTGAGCATCTCTTGAAAAAATATGGGTATAGCCGCTTAGAAAAAACGAACGCAATCGGTGTTAAGCGAGTAGTTGCAGAAATCGAGGCAGAGAAACCAGCATTGGTTACTGTGGGTACCGATAACGAAATTATCGCAGTTCAAGCTAGAAAGTTGATTTGCTGGAACTATGATAAGGAAGGACATGCGTGGGACATTTGCCTAGGAGAAAGAAGAATTTTTTGTTATGGTTGCGGGACAAAGAAAGTATATAAGCCTCATGAACTTCGACTGTTCCTTCTATATCTCATTGCAGGTGTGGCAATACCACTTAAGACCAGAATCAGCTGCTAAGCTGTCCCTGATTTTGGCATTGAAACTAGCACATTTCATGTGAATCATGTTATCACACGCCCTACATAAAATAAAATCTTGGGTGGATCCACCAGAAATTTTACAGTGTTTACTGCAGCACAAAACATGCTAAAAGAAATATGTAAAATAATTAGAAAAGTTTAATAATGTGCAAAATAATAAGCTTGAGCAAAAAAAAGTAGGGTACACGTGCAATGAGCGTAATATAACGGACACAAGAGAGAGAGAGAGAGAGAGAGCGCGCTTACGTTAGAGAACGTCAGAGCGTAGGCTAATAAAACCGGAAGTGCGTGGTATAAGAGCGTGAGAGCAAGAGCGCGTAATTTATGTTAGTAGGCACAGAACAAGCGAAAGCAAAATATATGTACACTAAGAAAAATTGTTCTCGTTATTTTGTTCTTATTTTTCGTTCATATTTTCTTGGTATTAATAAACGAACGGCGTTCTCAAAACATGTTCTTAATTTATATTTTGTTCTTATCTTGATTTAAGAACCAAGTGTTCATTTTGCACAAATAATAAGAACTTTGGTTCTTATTGTAAGAACGATCTGTTCATATCGGTGGATAATAAGAACATTGGTTCATACTGTCAATACAATTTTTCTTGATACATAAGAAATCCTTTTTAAAATGCACCAGAATAATGAAATTTGTTCATAAGAAATTAGAAAAAACCATTAAAAATTATTTTGTTCAAACTGCCCCAGCTGGGATTTGAACCTGAGACCACAGACCACACACATGTTTATTCGGCGGGTGCCTTAGCTGTTGAACTACTTCCATATATTTCTTCCAACTTCCAACATATTTCGACTGCAGGTTTATTGCTTCTTATATAACGAGCTCTAAATGTTTATGTTTATAAACCAATGTAGCTGCATCCACAATGTGAATGGCGATGGCTCAACAGATTAGGCACCCGCCGCATCATCGAGAGGTCTTAGGTTCAATCCCGGCACATGGTAAGTTAAGTTTAATATAGAAAAATTTTTAATGGTGTTTTAAAATAATTTCTTACATTTCTAGCTGATGCATGAGAAAAATAAAACTCTTTAAACAAGTAAATGGATGGTTAATGCAAGACGCAACCGATACCGATATACTTGATCTCTAACGCACGCACTACTAATATAGTTAACCCAATGTCCAATGTTTCTTACTATTTCAAAATGTTCTTAATTTCTTAAGCACAAATGGTTCTTTTATTAAGAACCAATGGTATCATTTTATGAACGATTTCAAGAACATTTCGTTCATAAAACATGAACGGCGGTCCGTTCTCAATTTAAGAAAATGGTTCTTAAAAGAAGAACATCCGTGCTTAGGCAAATTTCATGGACCGATGTTCTTGATTTTATATGGGGGGCGAACGGATTTTTCTCTGTGTGTATGTATGTATGTACATGTGTTTAGGCACTGACTGCAAATTAAAACAATTTAATAAAGCAAAATCACAATATCCACGCGTAAATACATTCAAATTACATTCACGATCACTGTTACAATTAATCAACACAATAATACCAAATAAAAACACAGTTTAAACACTCACAAAGTTATCAATTTATAGGCAAACACAGAAACACAGCCGTCACCAAAGAAAGACAATGACAAAAATAGTATATAGTATGTGCAAAGGTATAATTGTAAATTCAATTATTTCTTTTATTAGAGTTTTATGAATTTTTGTACCTATTTCAAATGACTGGAAATGATTCGAAAACTCTTTGACAATAATTTCATTTGTAGTTTCAGCATGTATTGCGATAGCTTGTCGCTGTGCGTTTTACACATTATTTTGGAAAATAACATTAGCTAATGTAAAATAACCTGAGTGGTAAGAAGAGAGACCCCAATAGGTAGACGCACTTCCTGGGTAGGTTCTTTTCAATTGATCCACCCAAGGAGTTAGACGTGCGAGCGGCAACATCGCTTATATTTTTAACGTGCGAGCCAAAAAATATTTTATATTTGGATACTTTTCCAGCGTTTATTGCGATTATTGCGTGAGTAATATATATGTTAGGAATATAAAACCCCATAGAGTACGGTTGTACAGTGGATGGCAATTTCAAAAGAATTCCCCAAAATAAAATGGTAAATATACATACATTGCATGTAGTTGGCATATGCATGGCATTTATTCGTCTCTTTTCTTTGGTTTTATTAAAGGGCATACATTGATAATCGTCGCTCTATGTGCTTTATATCTTCGTGCGGTTTTTTTTGGGAGCTCGCGGAAGCACAACACAAAGCGCACGCACCTTTTAGTTGCGAACGTCACTTAAGCCGGAGAAGTGCGATAGAACAAAATTATATATATAACGTTATAACGTTATTGACGGGTGAATTCATAAACAGCCAAATGGCTAATAATAACAGACATTGTGCAGTGCAAATTTAAGCCATAAATAAACATTATAATCAAAGAAACAATAGTTACCCGCACACACAAACATACATACGCTGCAGTAAGCAGCAAAAGTGCCTAAAATAAATAATAATGAACAAAATTTAAAGAATATAAGCATAATTGTCCAAACATATGCACAAATATATATATATACATAATGAAAGTAATTGCAAATGTAGTTATCTGCTGGCATATAGTCTATTCTGTTTTTTTAATTTTTCTTTTGCCTTATGACAAGTTCAAAACTATACGACCATAAGCTACCCTATAAAAAAGATAGCAACCCCCACCTCAACAAAAATTAATGTAACTTAAATAAAGCAACAATATAGAAGCATTTTTAAATGATATTATACCTTAATCCTAAAATAATTACATACAAATATTTAAACATACAACATCATCGCACTACGAAGGCCTTCGGAGCAGCAACAGATGTTTGTTCTAAAGCAATTATTAAATGTTGGTAACAAAGTGAAACAAACCATTGCCGCAAAACAAAAAAAAAGTTAACACACGCAAAAAAAATGTGCGCTTAAGAAATAACAACAAACTGTGTAAAGTAAAGTGTTCTTTATCTATTACATACTTATGTACTACATACATACATGCACGTTCTTATCATGTGTTAATATATATGTATGCTTATGCTGAGATCCTCGTTTTGCATATGCATTGATTCGCTTTGCTGGTTAACAAATTTTTACATCTTCCCTTATCGCTTATTAACGCTGAATTTATTGTGTTTATGCTTATGCGCGGACTACCGTGGTACAAGGCTTATGAAAAGTGAATTAAATTTTCGGGTATTAAAAATTCCTTAAAATAATAATAGCAAACCTTTTGGCTTTGAATTGCATTTGTTTTAATCAAGTAAAAATTAATTATAGATAATTTTCGTGAATAGTCATGCCAAAGATCTATCTCCGAAAACATTAAATCTCAATAAATCATTTATATTTTTTTTTGTAAATACGAAATTTACAAGTCTTCGAATCTGAATATTAATCTTTTTTATAACATTGTAAATAGAATAAATGAAATCTATTTTAACTGTTTTTGCATTGGAGCAGAGTAATGAAGACTATGATTAAATTTATAATTTTAGTTTCCTTATTTATATTGTGCATAAAATTTGTTAAAATGATGAATTACTAAATCAAAATTTTTTTCCTTGGATGTAATGTAACTGTTGTATAGGTTGTCGTAGTCAACTTAGGGATTTTCCGATAATATTTTTTGGCACGGAGAATCATAGGTAGGGTGGGTAAAGAGCCAAAGCTACAATGACATCTAGTAGCTTCATCAAGATGTAATAATAAATCCATAACGTAACTTCATTAAATCCGGTATGTAAATTTTCTTTAAATTAATAGTTTCCGACATATAAGAGCACAGGACTCATTGTGTTTATGTTTATTTTTCTGTATCGATGGCAAGTTTTGTTGGGCGAATTATTCAAAGAACCCCGTCCCGATTGTTTGCTAGCCGATGTCGAGAGTCCTTGTCCGATTGGTTGCTTAAGAAAGATAGGTACGATCTTGAACAGTTTGGTGTCGAGATTTGAACCCGAAGCTTAGTTAAAAGCAGCTTGTCCGTTACAGAGAATTTGGCGCCCAAAACGTGGGGCTGGAGCAACACGAAGAAAAGCATAACAGTGAATTTGACCTTTCATTATCTTTATTTGGTTCTATTGGGAATGGGATCTGTGCCCGACTGTAGGTTGTGGAATCACAGGCTGATAACATATCCTTAATAAGAACTCACTACAAATCTTAATTTCACTGAATACAAGTTTATTGTCGGAAATTGCGATTCTAGGCTAGACCAATAAATCGACCACAATATAATTAGTGTATTCAGGGATAGAAGAACAATATTTGCAATTAACATTTTATTTAAATCAAGGCTTTTCGATTCATCCGCGAGGAATGCAAATGCAAATGTTTTCGTTTTGCCTTAGAAACACATCAATACATTTATGATTAGTAGATCCGAGGTTGGTTCTTTTGCTTTGACTATGATTTTGGTATCTACTGGAAGATAAAATGAGTTGATCAGCTCGACGTTTCTAACCGAGAATTCGAAGCATAGGTTTTCAGCAAGAAATACTGAAATACTTCATCCCTACTAGCTATATTAAATAAAAGCTCAATTTGCTACGCGGCTTTTATGTAGAGCTGGAAATACGAGACTATATGCGTTTGGCGCGTAGTTCGGGGAATGTGCGGCAGCCGCATTATTGTGGAATTTGTGCTCAAGCCCTGCAGGAGACACAAGAGGTAGTGGTCAGTTATTGCGAGCATTCTTTTCATATAGATTGTATCACGACTTATTTAGCCACAAAACAAGAATGTCCCAGTTGTACATCTCCATTAAAATTGACGGATCTGCGCACTCATAGAACAGAGGGTGCTGGTTCAGTGGAGAATAGATGGGAATAACCAGAGACACATAACATTAGAAGTAAAACACGGGAAATTTTGCAAAGTGTGCATGATTTCAGGAGTAGAAGTATAGAGCAAGCAGCTAGCTTAAATACCACAGCTGACTCAAATTTAGAGGCCGAGGCAGTCAATGTGATTGCTGGACCAAGTCGTGGTCGTGACAAAAACAATAAGTAACCCCGAGGCACTCGAGCAACAACGAGACCTCAAGTTAACGCAAATAGGAATGCATCTTCACCTATGTCAGGATCATATACAGGATCTGTAATTAGGCCAGAAAAAGCTACACAGCTTATACAGAGCTGGGGTATTCGGTATGATGGATCAGCAAAAGGACCCACAGTTCAAGAATTTTTATACCGTGTAAGCGTGCTTACCGCAGATAGCTAGCAAAGTGATTTTTATCTACTTTGTAGAAATCTGCATATATTGCTATTAGGAAGAGCAAGGGAATGGTATTGGAGATATTTGTCTGGGAGGAATTCTGCGAAGCTTTTAAAAGTCAGTACGCTGATAACAAAGATGATGATCTTATATATGAGGATATGAGGGCAAGAAAACAGAAAAAAGGAGAGCTATTTGATGTCTTTTATGACGACATCATGACCCTGGCATCTCGCCTTTCTATGACTATGGAAGAATATAGGCTCGTTCAGTTATTGCAACGGAATATGGTGCCTGATATGCGAGAGGTTTTGTTGTATGTTTCTGTCACTTCAGTAGCGCATTTACGTCTGTAAGTTCAAAACCGTGAGCATCTCTTGAAAAAAGATGGGTATAGCCGCTTAGAAAAAACGAACGCAATCGGTGTTAAGCGAGTAGTTGCAGAAATCGAGGCAGAGAAACCAGCATTGGTTACTGTGGGTACCGATAACGAAATTATCGCAGTTCAAGCTAGAAAGTTGATTTGCTGGAACTATGATAAGGAAGGACATGCGTGGGACATTTGCCTAGGAGAAAGAAGAATTTTTTGTTATGGTTGCGGGACAAAGAAAGTATATAAGCCTCATAAACTTCGACTGTTCCTTCTATATCTCATTGCAGGTGTGGCAATACCACTTAAGACCAGAATCAGCTGCTAAGCTGTCCCTGATTTTGGCATTGAAACTAGCACATTTCATGTGAATCATGTTATCACACGCCCTACATAAAATAAAATCTTGGGTGGATCCACCAGAAATTTTACAGTGTTTACTGCAGCACAAAACATGCTAAAAGAAATATGTAAAATAATTAGAAAAGTTTAATAATGTGCAAAATAATAAGCTTGAGCAAAAAAAAGTAGGGTACACGTGCAATGAGCGTAATATAACGGACACAAGAGAGAGAGAGAGAGAGAGAGAGAGCGCGCTTACGTTAGAGAACGTCAGAGCGTAGGCTAATAAAACCGAAAGTGCGTGGTATAAGAGCGTGAGAGCAAGAGCGCGTAATTTATGTTAGTAGGCACAGAACAAGCGAAAGCAAAATATATGTACACTAAGAAAAATTGTTCTCGTTATTTTGTTCTTATTTTTCGTTCATATTTTCTTGGTATTAATAAACGAACGGCGTTCTCAAAACATGTTCTTAATTTATATTTTGTTCTTATCTTGATTTAAGAACCAAGTGTTCATTTTGGACAAATAATAAGAACTTTGGTTCTTATTGTAAGAACGATCTGTTCATATCGGTGGATAATAAGAACATTGGTTCATACTGTCAATACAATTTTTCTTGATACATAAGAAATCCTTTTTAAAATGCACCAGAATAATGAAATTTGTTCATAAGAAATTAGAAAAAACCATTAAAAATTATTTTGTTCAAACTGCCCCAGCTGGGATTTGAACCTGAGACCACAGACCACACACATGTTTATTCGGCGGGTGCCTTAGCTGTTGAACTACTTCCATATATTTCTTCCAACTTCCAACATATTTCGACTGCAGGTTTATTGCTTCTTATATAACGAGCTCTAAATGTTTATGTTTATAAACCAATGTAGCTGCATCCACAATGTGAATGGCGATGGCTCAACAGATTAGGCACCCGCCGCATCATCGAGAGGTCTTAGGTTCAATCCCGGCACATGGTAAGTTAAGTTTAATATAGAAAAATTTTTAATGGTGTTTTAAAATAATTTCTTACATTTCTAGCTGATGCATGAGAAAAATAAAACTCTTTAAACAAGTAAATGGATGGTTAATGCAAGACGCAACCGATACCGATATACTTGATCTCTCACGCACGCACTACTAATATAGTTAACCCAATGTCCAATGTTTCTTACTATTTCAAAATGTTCTTAATTTCTTAAGCACAAATGGTTCTTTTATTAAGAACCAATGGTATCATTTTATGAACGATTTCAAGAACATTTCGTTCATAAAACATGAACGGCGGTCCGTTCTCAATTTAAGAAAATGGTTCTTAAAAGAAGAACATCCGTGCTTAGGCAAATTTCATGGACCGATGTTCTTGATTTTATATGGGGGGCGAACGGATTTTTCTCTGTGTGTATGTATGTATGTACATGTGTTTAGGCACTGACTGCAAATTAAAACAATTTAATAAAGCAAAATCACAATATCCACGCGTAAATACATTCAAATTACATTCACGATCACTGTTACAATTAATCAACACAATAATACCAAATAAAAACACAGTTTAAACACTCACAAAGTTATCAATTTATAGGCAAACACAGAAACACAGCCGTCACCAAAGAAAGACAATGACAAAAATAGTATATAGTATGTGCAAAGGTATAATTGTAAATTCAATTATTTCTTTTATTAGAGTTTTATGAATTTTTGTACCTATTTCAAATGACTGGAAATGATTCGAAAACTCTTTGACAATAATTTCATTTGTAGTTTCAGCATGTATTGCGATAGCTTGTCGCTGTGCGTTTTACACATTATTTTGGAAAATAACATTAGCTAATGTAAAATAACCTGAGTGGTAAGAAGAGAGACCCCAATAGGTAGACGCACTTCCTGGGTAGGTTCTTTTCAATTGATCCACCCAAGGAGTTAGACGTGCGAGCGGCAACATCGCTTATATTTTTAACGTGCGAGCCAAAAATATTTTATATTTGGATACTTTTCCAGCGTTTATTGCGATTATTGCGTGAGTAATATATATGTTAGGAATATAAAACCCCATAGAGTGCGGTTGTACAGTGGATGGCAATTTCAAAAGAATTCCCCAAAATAAAATGGTAAATATACATACATTGCATGTAGTTGGCATATGCATGGCATTTATTCGTCTCTTTTCTTTGGTTTTATTAAAGGGCATACATTGATAATCGTCGCTCTATGTGCTTTATATCTTCGTGCGGTTCTTTTTGGGAGCTCGCGGAAGCACAACACAGAGCGCACGCACCTTTTAGTTGCGAACGTCACTTAAGCCGGAGAAGTGCGATAGAACAAAATTATATATATAACGTTATAACGTTATTGACGGGTGAATTCATAAACAGCCAAATGGCTAATAATAACAGACATTGTGCAGTGCAAATTTAAGCCATAAATAAACATTATAATCAAAGAAACAATAGTTACCCGCACACACAAACATACATACGCTGCAGTAAGCAGCAAAAGTGCCTAAAATAAATAATAATGAACAAAATTTAAAGAATATAAGCATAATTGTCCAAACATATGCACAAATATATATATATACATAATGAAAGTAATTGCAAATGTAGTTATCTGCTGGCATATAGTCTATTCTTACTGTTTTTTTAATTTATCTTTTGCCTTATGACAAGTTCAAAACTATACGACCATAAGCTACCCTATAAAAAAGATAGCAACCCCCACCTCAACAAAAATTAATGTAACTTAAATAAAGCAACAATATAGAAGCATTTTTAAATGATATTATACCTTAATCCTAAAATAATTACATACAAATATTTAAACATACAACATCATCGCACTACGAAGGCCTTCGGAGCAGCAACAGATGTTTGTTCTAAAGCAATTATTAAATGTTGGAAACAAAGTGAAACAAACCATTGCCGCAAAACAAAAAAAAAGTTAACACACGCAAAAAAAAATGTGCGCTTAAGAAATAACAACAAACAGTGTAAAGTAAAGTGTTCTTTATCTATTACATACTTATGTACTACATACATACATGCACGTTCTTATCATGTGTTAATATATATGTATGCTTATGCTGAGATCCTCGTTTTGCATATGCATTGATTCGCTTTGCTGGTTAACAAATTTTTACATCTTCCCTTATCGCTTATTAACGCTGAATTTATTGTGTTTATGCTTATGCGCGGACTACCGTGGTACAAGGCTTATGAAAAGTGAATTAAATTTTCGGGTATTAAAAATTTCTTAAAATAATAATAGCAAACCTTTTGGCTTTGAATTGCATTTGTTTTAATCAAGTAAAAATTAATTATAGATAATTTTCGTGAATAGTCATGCCAAAGATCTATCTCCGAAAACATTAAATCTCAATAAATCATTTATATTTTTTTTGTAAATACGAAATTTACAAGTCTTCGAATCTGAATATTAATCTTTTTTTATTATATTGTAAATAGAATAAATGAAATCTATTTTAACTGTTTTTGCATTGGAGCAGAGTAATGAAGACTATGATTAAATTTATAATTTTAGTTTCCTTATTTTTATTGTGCATAAAATTGGTTAAAATGATGAATTACTAAATCAAAATTTTTTTCCTTGGATGTAATGTAACTGTTGTATAGGTTGTCGTAGTCAACTTAGGGATTTTCCGATAATATTTTTTGGCACGGAGAATCATAGGTAGGGTGGGTAAAGAGCCAAAGCTACAATGACATCTAGTAGCTTCATCAAGATGTAATAATAAATCCATAACGTAACTTCATTAAATCCGGTATGTAAATTTTCTTTAAATTAATAGTTTCCGACATATAAGAGCACAGGACTCATTGTGTTTATGTTTATTTTTCTGTATCGATGGCAAGTTTTGTTGGGCGAATTATTCAAAGAACCCCGTCCCGATTGTTTGCTAGCCGATGTCGAGAGTCCTTGTCCGATTGGTTGCTTAAGAAAGATAGGTACGATCTTGAACAGTTTGGTGTCGAGATTTGAACCCGAAGCTTAGTTAAAAGCAGCTTGTCCGTTACAGAGAATTTGGCGCCCAAAACGTGGGGCTGGAGCAACACGAAGAAAAGCATAACAGTGAATTTGACCTTTCATTATCTTTATTTGGTTCTATTGGGATTGGGATCTGTGCCCGACTGTAGGTTGTGGAATCACAGGCTGATAACATATCCTTAATAAGAACTCACTACAAATCTTAATTTCACTGAATACAAGTTTATTGTCGGAAATTGCGATTCTAGGCTAGACCAATAAATCGACCACAATATAATTAGTGTATTCAGGGATAGAAGAACAATATTTGCAATTAACATTTTATTTAAATCAAGGCTTTTCGATTCATCCGCGAGGAATGCAAATGCAAATGTTTTCGTTTTGCCTTAGAAACACATCAATACATTTATGATTAGTAGATCCGAGGTTGGTTCTTTTGCTTTGACTATGATTTTGGTATCTACTGGAAGATAAAATGAGTTGATCAGCTCGACGTTTCTAACCGAGAATTCGAAGCATAGGTTTTCAGCAAGAAGAGCTAAATTCTGATATACTTCATCCCTACTAGCTATATTAAATAAAAGCTCAATTTGCTACGCGGCTTTTATGTAGAGCTGGAAATACGAGACTATACGCGTTTGGCGCGTAGTTCGGAGAATGTGCGGCAGCCGCATTATTGTGGAATTTGTGCTCAAGCCCTGCAGGAGACACAAGAGGTAGTGGTCAGTTATTGCGAGCATTCTTTTCATAAAGATTGTATCACGACTTATTTAGCCACAAAACAAGAATGTCCCAGTTGTACATTTCCATTAAAATTGACGGATCTGCGCACTCATAGAACAGAGGGTGCTGGTTCAGTGGAGAATAGATGGGAATAACCAGAGACACATAACATTAGAAGTAAAACACGGGAAATTTTGCAAAGTGTGCATGATTTCAGGAGTAGAAGTATAGAGCAAGCAGCTAGCTTCAATACCACAGCTGACTCAAATTTAGAGGCCGAGGCAGTCAATGTTATTGCTGGACCAAGTCGTGGTCGTGACAAAAACAATAAGTAACCCCGAGGCACTCCAGCAACAACGAGACCTCAAGTTAACGCAAATAGGAATTCATCTTCACCTAGGTCAGGATCATATACAGGATCTGTAATTAGGCCAGAAAAAGCTACACAGCTTATACAGAGCTGGGGTATTCGGTATGATGGATCAGCAAAAGGACCCACAGTTCAAGAATTTTTATACCGTGTAAGCGTGCTTATAGCTAGCAAAGTGATTTTTATCTACTTTATAGGAATCTGCATATATTGCTATTAGGAAGAGCAAGGGAATGGTATTGGAGATATTTGTCTGGGAGGAATTCTGCGAAGCTTTTAAAAGTCAGTACGCTGATAACAAAGATGATGATCTTATATATGAGGATATGAGGGCAAGAAAACAGAAAAAAGGAGAGCTATTTGATGTCTTTTATGACGACATCATGACCCTGGCATCTCGCCTTTCTATGACTATGGAAGAATATAGGCTCGTTCAGTTATTGCAACGGAATATGGTGCCTGATATGCGAGTTTCTGTCACTTCAGTAGCGCATTTACGTCTGTAAGTTCAAAACCGTGAGCATCTCTTGAAAAAAGATGGGTATAGCCGCTTAGAAAAAACGAACGCAATCGGTGTTAAGCGAGTAGTTGCAGAAATCGAGGCAGAGAAACCAGCATTGGTTACTGAGGGTACCGATAACGAAATTATCGCAGTTCAAGCTAGAAAGTTGATTTGCTGGAACTATGATAAGGAAGGACATGCGTGGGACATTTGCCTAGAAGAAAGAAAAATTTTTTGTTATGGTTGCGGGACAAAGAAAGTATATAAGCCTCAGTGCTCTAAATGTCAGCAACGTGCGGGAAACTTGCAACAGGGACCTTCGATTGGGAGCAGTCGATCGGCCCCGAACTAAAATCTGAAAATAGACAAAACAGAAACGCCAAATGCGCCGGTATCTGTGTTAACTAACACTGATACAAAACAAGTTAATGACAGTAAAGAATCAGATTATATTAATAATCTGTACTCAATTCGACCTTTACATGAGGGATACGAAAATAGTTTAGCAGCTAAATCTAGAATTTTCGGACCATCTGTGGCATGCGCAAAACATCATGCTAAGCGTTCAACCTGTCGTATGCGTGAGTTTTGGAAAATAGTCAAGAAGACTCGGAAATTGCTGATTGCATCTGTAATTAATGAGGCTTCGGATGGTCGATTTTATATTCCGATTTCGTTTTTGGATTTCACAGAGCATCGCTTATTAGATACAGGTGCTAATATTTGTTGTATTGGTGCGGATCTTGCAAAGCAAGATTGGTCTGTTTACTTACAATTCCGTAAAGTGGCATCAGAGGTGAAAACTGCAGATGGCAGCAAGCATCCGGTTAAAGGCTTACTCAAAGGCTTACTCGCAGTTTGCGAGTATAATAACTTTCCCCTAGACCCTGATCAGCAAAAGCGGCTCGAAGCTGTTATACGATTATTTCCAGATTTCGAACAACAGGGTCTAGGTAGAACTGCATTGATTAAACATGAGATTAACGTAGGTAACGCCACGCCAGTTAAGCAACGTTTCTATCCAGTGTCGCCGGCTGTAGAGAAACTTATGTTTAATGAAATCGATAGAATGCTGGAGCTGGGAGTTATTGAGAAAGCGAGCAGCCCATGGAGTTCGCCTATGCGACTAGTTGTGAAGCCGGGAAAAGTTCGCTTGTGCATCGATGCACGAAAAATCAATGAGTTTACTAAAAAGGATGCTTATCCCCTGTTAAGTATAGAGAGTATATTTGCCCGACTTCCAAAAGCTAACATTATTTCAAAAATAGACTTTAAAGGACGTATACTGGCAGATTGCTCTAACAGAAGAGTCAAAAGCCATTACCGCATTCACAGTACCAGGTCGTCCATTGTACCAGTTTACTGTAATGCCATTTGGTCTTTGTAACGCTCCGCAAACTATGTGCCGTCTGATAGAAGAACTTATTCCAGCACAGTTGAAATATTGTGTATTCGGGTACTTAGAAGACATATGCGTCGTATCCGAAGATTTTGAGACACACTTGTCGACGCTAGTACGGTTATCCGAGCAATTTCGCAGGGCTAACCTAACGTTAAATATAGCGAAGACTAAGTTTTGCGTGACTGAAGTACTTTATTTAGTCCATGTTATCGGTAGCGGGGGTATTTCAACTGATCCGAAAAAACTAGAGGCGGTTTGTGCTTGGCCTGCGCCAAAAACATTAAAACAATCCCGCGGTTTCATGGGTGCAGTGAGCTGGTATAGCAGGTTCATACAAATCTTTTCGGATATATAACTTCCTATTACGGAACTGTTGTCGACCAAAAAGAAATTCAAATGGACAGAGGAGGCACAAGAGGCGTTTGAGAATTTCAAAAAAGTTTTGAAAAAAATTTGCAAAATCCAAAATTTGAAAACAAATTTTATATTCATTTGTAACGGTCGTTAGTTTAAATTCAAATGAACGCGGCCAAAATTTCTTATAGCTGTCAGCTATCTGTCGTGCATGCAATTAGTTTTTATACTTTGATACCGAAGGTCTCATAGTATATTGGTTTTGTGCAATGTCCGTCATGGTGTCTGTCCGTCTGTCTGTCTGTCCGTCTGTCCGTCTGTCCGTATGAACGCAACTTTTTTCGACACCCGTAAAGCTAGAGACTTGAAACTTTGCAAATATATTTGTCTATAGGCGAGACAGATAAAGTGTCAAGATTGGGGTGCCACGCCTACTAGGAGGCTGGGAAATCGATAAATTCGATAACAGAAAACCGATAAAACTTAATAAATAAATAAACAAATTTTGCTCGCAGATAGCTAATCATGTCCCTGAAAAAACTGCATCAAAATTTTGGATGCCACGCCCACTCCTTCCGCCCCCTCATCACTGCTCCTTGAAATTGGAAACGCTAATAGTTTTCACATATTTTGGGCTAGAGCCACCAAATTTTGTGTCAAGATAGATATTTACTTCCCCAAAAAATGCATCAAAATTTTGGATGCCACGCCCCCTGATTCCGCCCCATCCCCCCTTCTCACTGAAATTGGAAACGCCTATAGTTTTCACATTTTTTGGGCAAGAGCCACCAAATATTGTGTCAAGATAGATATTAACGTTCCCCAAAAACATGCATCAAAATTTGGATGCCATGCCCCCAGATTCCGCCCCCATCCCCCTTCTCCCTGAAATTGGAAACGACCATAGTTTTCACATTTTTTGGGCTAAAGCCACCAAATTTTGTGTCAAGATAGATTTTGACGTTTCCCAAAAAAATGCATCAAAATTTGGATGCCATGCGCCCTGATTCCGCCCCCATCCCCCCTTCTCCGTGAAATTGGAAACGCCCATAGTTTTCACATTTTTTGGGCTAGAGCCACCAAATTTTGTGTGAAGATAGATATTAACGTTCCCCAAAAACATGCATAAAAATTTGGATGCCATGCCCCCAGATTCCGCCCCCATCCCCCTTCTCCCTGAAATTGGAAACGACCATAGTTTTCACATTTTTTGGGCTAAAGCCACCAAATTTTGTGTCAAGATAGATTTTGACGTTTCCCAAAAAAATGCATCAAAATTTGGATGCCATGCGCCCTGATTCCGCCCCATCCCCCTTCTCCGTGAAATTGGAAACGCCCATAGTTTTCACATTTTTTTGGCTAGAGCCACCAAATTTTGTGTCAAGATAGATATTTACGTTCCCAAAACGCATCAAAATTTTGGATGCCACGCTCCCTGGTCCCGCCCCCATCCCCCCTTCTCCCTGAAATTGGAAACGCCTATAGTTTTCACATTTTTCGAGCTAGTGTCACCGAATTTGGTAGGAAGATATATGGTGACATCTACAAAAGATCTGCATCATCAAAATTAGGATGCCACGCCCACCTCTGCCGCCCACCATTTAAAATCGGAAATTTCGATATCTCTTATAGTTTTTAAGCTAGAGCCCGTAAATTGGGTAGAAAGATAGAAGGCAGCATCTACCAAAGACCTGCATCAAAATTTTGAATGCCACGCCCACCTAAGCCACCCGCCTTATAAAATCGGAATCGGCTATATCTTTAACAGTTTTTGAGCTAGAGCCACCAAACTTGGTAGGCAGATAGATAGTGACAGCTAAAAACATTTGATTCAAAAATTTGGATGCCACGCCTACCTCTGCCGCCAACCTTTTAAATTTGGGAGTTAAGTTATCTTCCACAGTTTTTGAGCTAAAGTCACCAAATTTGGTAACATGATAGCTGGCGATGTTTACCACATGGCCCACACTCCCTTCGCCCCTGCATTCCCCTTCTAAACCGTTTTTTATCAACCGTTGTATCAAATTTATGATTCCGCAGTCGGTTGCGTCCGACAGCAACGTTTTTACTTGTTTGTTTTTGGTTTATTGTGAGGAATCAAGAATGCAGTTATTCTTATGACAACACATGTATCTTACTTAGTAAGTCACCAAGCCTGGTTGGCTCCAGGCGTTAACGTCGACTGAAATTGTGGGGATCACCTCTGGAGCAGATCTCTGAAAGATCTGCGCTTCAGTCGTCTTACCATGGTTCGCCCCGCGAGCTCAATAGCCAGTCGGCTACAGTGCCGCTGCAAACGTGCATTATATCTGATTGCAAATGCTTCCATTCTGACCATTCTGAGGTCATTGTGCAAAGTTGAGTTTCGTACGTACCATTCAGCTCCAGTCATACGACGCAAGGCCGAATTCTGGAGTGTCTGGATACGTCGTCTACTCGTCTTACATGCAATGCCCCAGATCTGGACACCATATCTCCAAGTCGAAGCAATTAAAGTGTTATATACTGCCCGTTTGCAGCGAAGCGGTAACGAGCTGTTGGCGCTAAGCAACCAGCTGACCTTTGCCAGCTTGTATCGACAGGTCTTAATGAGTCCATCTTATCCAGGGTGATTCCCAAGTATCAGACTGCCGGAGCATTTCCACGTCGCAGTGAGAAGTTAACAGCCTGGCTCTTCGAAGCGTTGTGCTTAATGTTCCACCTGCGAGCCCAGCTCTCAAGCAGGTGGATATACTCCTGGGCGCCGTCATCAGCCTCATACTCGCAGGGGGCAGAGTGAAAAACCGCCACGTCGTCCGCCAATGTGGCAATAAGGAACTTGCCTGGTGCAGCGAGGCCCTCAAGATCATCGGGGGTGGGGATGTCCGCCGTAAAGAGGTTGTAAAAGAAGGGGCCCAGAACGCTACCTTGGGGAACGCCCGCCATCATTACCCGCTTAGTAGACAGCGCGGCCCTCACCTTTACTTGGAACATGCGGCCCGTTAAATAAGATTGCATTAGGCAGAAGAAGGGAGCAGGAAGTTTCGTTTTAATTTTTTGAAGCAACCCTGCAGTCCAGACGCGGTCGAAAGCCTGCTTGACATCGACGAAAATACCGTAGCAGTATTCCTTGTCGTCGTAAGCTTTCAGAATATGGTTGACCACCCTGTGGACTTGCTCAATAGCACCATGCCCTCCTCTGAACCCGAATTGGTGATCAGGAAGAATGCCTACATCATCCATGATCCTAATGAGTCTGGCGAGGATAAGTCTTTCCCATACCTTCGATAAAGACGGCAGGAGACTGATCGGCCGGTATGACTCTGGGTCATCCTCCGTCTTGCCCGACTTATGTATCATTTGTATCCTAGCTAACTTCCACTGGGCAGGCAAGTGCTGGGTCCTAATGATAGCGCTGAAGATCGATGTAATAATAAGGAGAGCTCGGATTGGTAAGGCCCGCAGGGTAGCGTTACATATGCCATCATGTCCAGGAGCCTTAGATCGTGGCAAGGCATTGACAGCGCCGATGACCTCTTGCACTCTGATTGGGTTGATGGGCAGTGATATCTGCAGGGGGATATCCAATGCTCGGGTGGTCTCATCAATTTCAACCGGGTCAGCTAGGTTCAGCGGGGTGAAGCGTTCTTCAAGGTGGCAGGCGAAAGTTTCTGCTTGCTCTTCATCTGAGTGGCAGAACCTGTTATCTCTGCCGCGTAGACGTACAGTTCTCCAAGGTTGACGCTTGAGGCTTCGTGTGGCCCGCCAGAGGGAGTACCCTGCGTCATGAGTGTAGTCTAAGCTCTCAAGCCTCCTGGTGAAAGATTCATTTTTTAGCCTGCGCAATGCCTCCTTAAGCTCCCTCTCTGACCTTTGCCATTCCGCTCTGTCCCATGGATTGTGGGTTGCCAGGAATCTCCGTCTTTTTCGCCTCTTAGACCGGAGCAAGCTTATAATGTTCGGCGGAAGTCTATTACCAACATCATCCTGCCGCCTGCTAGCTGGGGCAGGGGTGGTTTCAGCTGCGGCTGAACGTACCTTGGCATTGAGCAAGTCGATGGCATCTTCAACATCCAGTCCAGAGTTTATCTCTCTCTGGAAGTCCTCAATATTGATGTGTGCATTGATGAGCCTAGGTGGTCCAGAAACCACTTGAGCCCTGCTATCTAAAGTGACTATCAGAGCGAGGTGGTCACTAGGGAGGTCCCAGTCATCAGCGATCGAGAGGAGTTGGTCAGGGATCCCCTGGTAGATGGCGAAGTCGATGCACTAAGGAGTGCCTCTTGCACTATATGGGAACCTTGTTGGCGAACCTGTTGACAGGACCTTGGCTCGACGTTGTGCTAGGCATCCGGCAAGCTGGAGTCCTCGTGCGTTGCTGTAGCTTCCGCCCCACAGCCAATGGTGTGCATTCCAGTCGCCTCCCACCAAGAATTTATTTCTAGCCGAGTTGAAGATTACATTGAAATCTTCAGTAAGCATCCTCTCATTTGGCCTACAGTTGATAGCACCAAAGTCCACATCTCCAGCATCAGTAGACACTTTAACTTAACAGTTGAAAACTGATAGGATCGATTTGCTATAGTTAGCTGGGGGAAGTGCTTCGGACGAGAACAGCGCAGCCACTAGCACCAATACGGCTATCAATCCAATGCACTGGGTACACCTCGAAGCCGAAAATTCTTGGGAATGTTGGGCCATTCGTCCTAGTTTCAGAAAGAAGGATGACCTTGATGTCATATTTTTGTACTAGGGCTTCCAGCTCTAGTACTTTGCCTGAAATGCCATTGGCATTCCAGATGAGCACCTTAAGTGGGGAATTCATTTTGACAACAGCGCGGTTAAAAGAGTGGGATCTGTTGTTGCTCCCCAAAACTGTTTTAGCCATCCTCTCATGCTCGACTCTATCATTTTGGCAATGGAGAGCCCGTCTCCATTACCTGTTTTGCTGTTGTTGCCCATTTCGCTGTTCCTGTTGCTGCCTTATTTGCTGCA
This sequence comes from Scaptomyza hsui, assembly GCA_018152825.1. Lineage (NCBI taxonomy): Eukaryota > Metazoa > Arthropoda > Insecta > Diptera > Drosophilidae > Scaptomyza > Scaptomyza hsui. The sequence goes on from JAECXO010000279.1 coordinate 266,279, forward strand.
GCCTGTCGTGCGCTGGCCCACCCTGCTTCTTAAGCATAGGTGAACTGTTTTGAAACTTGTGATGGGAAAAATGATAGGCACCGGACCTTGTGTTGTGGCTCTTCTGATTGGGATTGGCTGATTGGTAATTTTAACGGCCTTTGGGGCCCCCGCTCTCCTTAAGTATTCAGCGAACCACTGGCAGCATTTATAATTGGCTGGATGGTTACCACTGCAGTGTACACACGTGGCTGGGGCGTCGACGGGCCTGGCGCAGTCAACAGACCGATGGCTATCTCCGCACTTAACACAGATATATTTCTTTCTGCAATAAGTGGCGGTGTGCCCGTAATCCTGGCACCTATGGCATTGTACCACTTCCTGTCTTTTTCGAGCAATCTCAAATTTCACTACTTGCTTGCAAATTTTTTCGATAGCAAGAACCTCCTTGTTATTAGGCGCTGATTTGAGATTCAAGAAGTGCAAATTCATTGGTTCCTTGGAATCTTTTCTTTTGGGATTGTGTACATGGAGAACAGTATGACCTTTTGACTTTAAAACTTCAATAACTTCGTGATCGAGCGTTGAGTGATGCAAGCCCTTGATCACAACGCGGTAAGGTTTCTCTTCGAGAAGCTGGTAAGAGAAGAACTCAATTTTGTGTTCGTCTAGCTTACGAACGATTTTACGGTATGTCAGCACATCACTGGCAAGAAGTCGCATAGTTTTGCCCATACTGGATTTAATAGTCAAACTATTTTCATCCACAGTGTTTGACAATAGCGTCCACACGTCGTGAATATTCTCAATATTATTGAGAACTATTGGGGGAGGCTTCTTAACAAGAGCCCTTTTGTTTGCTGAGGCTTCAGCTGCCTTAGCGGTTGCCTTCAGCTGGGCCCTAGAAGCTGCATGGGCAGACGTCGAGGGGCGAAAATCCAAGGGGGATAGGTTTAGTGAGTCATCGTCAGATAATTCACAGATATCAGAAGCGCCTTCTAAAACCATGTCGTCATCATGTGAGGCCAAAAGAGAGAATCTGTTGGACGTATTGGGTTGATTGCTTGATGCGATACGTGGTTGTTGGCCGAAATCAGTGTCAGCCTTATTTTGTTTGCGATGCGATGCTGGCGGAGATATGTTATCGCAAGCTTTCCGTTTACTGACCTTTTTTGCTTGAGAGGCAAGCATGCGGGTTGCGGCAGCAGCTGCCGGGTCCGTTTCATCGGCCGCGCCGTGGTCTACAGCTTCTGGCACACCTACGCTGGAGGAACCTCTCAGTAGAGAGCATTTATTGGCACCGGCGGCCAGTTCATTAGGTGTCGAGGCATCTGCAGCAGAGCCTGTCTCGGCTATTGCTTGATTTTCCTTAATTGAAAAGCCAGATGGCGCTGTCTTTGCGCATATTTCGGCTGCTATTTGGGCCCTTTGTTTTGGGGATATCCCAGATATCGACATCATTGCTTGTTTTGAATGGTTGCTTGATTGTAAGCGAGTTATCGGCCTGACATCCATGGTCCAATTAATTTTTGACTGTTTTTTATCAGACAGTTGCCACTTTTATGCTGACGTGGCCAAAAACAAATTTGATGTTGCCCTAAGGGCAAAGTCAGACTTTTTAACGATCCTCTATACGGTTTAGCGGTCGTTTCCTTTTGCTGACACTGCACGAAACAGTGTCCAATGATTGTGCAATAACTGCACACAAAAAGCACTGATTTTGGCAAAAGAAAGAAATTTTTTTTTTATTTTTGACAATATTAGGAAATCAAAAAAAAAAAAAAATTTTGAGAAAAAAATAGATGTTGAAACGAGAAAAGTCAGCTCCAAGACAAGGTCCCCGCGGCAGACTGTGTGTGCCAACTAAACGCTGCTTCTTCTTTCCCAAAACTGCCACATGGGCATATTAAAAGCGGAGCGATTTTAAAATAAAAACCTTATTCTAAACTACCCCAAAATAATACCATGTGTGTGAAACTATTCGTTTAAAATGGAAAGAAATCTCTGAAAAATAATATTTATAGCTGCAAGTGAAAGTTGAGAAAGTTTTAAAAATTAAGCGATCAAAAATGTTAATAAAATTTGTAAATGGCACAAAAAAAAAAGAAACACTAACTAACAATATAAGCGAAAATATAAATGCAGTGAAATAATAATAAATAACCAAAACCCCAAAAAGACCTAATGATCAAGTAATCGATAGTGCAACTGAACGAGTCACCAGAAGCGGCCATCACTACTAAGAATAAGAGCAAAATAGTCGATACCGAGATCTCGCCTACAACACACGCACAAAATTCGCACGAAAAGTAATTCATTAAAGTTAATGTTCAATGTATATAATAAAACTAAAACTACAGGCATAATCACTTATGTTAATAACAAATAACAATATAATACTTTCATTTGTCGGTCTCTTAAGTATGGGACTACAAATTTTTGGGGGCTCAACCGGGATTTGAATGGTGGCTCACGCTGCAATTAAACTCAACCTGGATTTACATTTTGGCTCACGCTGTAATTAAATCAACATAAAACTATAAAAACATTAGAGCTAGTGTGATTTGTGGGGTGCTGTGGCAGTCAAATATTGTGTTACAATTAAAGATTGTCCATAAAAGTCTTGCTGACGGCAAAACGTAAAAGGGCAAGCGACGCCGAACGATCGACTCAAAGAGGAATCGCAGAAAAGAACCGTTACTTGAGGACTGGCGACTGAGCAGACGGCGTTGGCAAAGGCAAGAGCGTCGGGCTGTGGTAAAGTCGAAGTCGGAAAGATCGGGACAAGGCGAAAGAAGAACAGTGAACAACCGTTACTTGAGGGCTGGTGACTGAGCAGACGGCGTTGGCAAAGGCAAGATCGTCGGGCTGTGGTAAAGTCGAAGTCGGAAAGACCGGGACAAGGCGAAAGAAGAACAGTGAACAACCGTTACTTGAGGGCTGGTGACTGAGCAGATGGCGTTGGCAAAGGCAAGATCGTCGGGCTGTGGTAAAGTCAAAGTCGTGAAGCGCGGGACCAAAGAAGCAAAAGAAGATCGATAAGAAAGAGCGTGTACGGGAAAATTGTCACGTACAGGTTGGTGCTTGAAATATAATTTGGAGGCGACGACGACAAGAGAGAGCTGTCTACAGTAGTGTGCAGTGACAAAAAGCTGAGCAGCGAGGGATCGCATGTGTATGACAAAAGCTGAGCAGCGAGGGATCGCATGTTTGTGACAAAAGCTGAGCGTCGTGGGATTAACAGAGGCTGTTTATGTTAATAACAGGAGATTTATAAGAGTAGATATTGACATTCGAAAATTAAGATACATATATCGATTGATTGTAAAAGTGTGTGCATTGTTGCGTAAATAATTAATTTGCTATTTGTTCCAGTTTAGAATAATACAAAATGAATAGAGAGGAGATTTCGACATTGCTGGTAGCGGAATTGCGCGCTAAATTAAATGAACTTGGATTAAACAGACTTGGAAAAAAGACAGAACTGCAGAACAGATAACTTGCTCACTATAATCATCCAGAAGAGGCAGGCGGTGATTCAGATATTGATGATAATTATGAATCGTTTGCAACAGTAAGCGATAATGAAGCACATCAAGGTGGCAATGTAGAAGGCGCTAATAGAAGCGTGCAGAATCAACAGCAAGGAACGTCAGGTATGAACAGATCATGGTTTACGTTAAAAGACGTAGAGGGGAGCGTATTGTAAAGTTTAATAACTGTGACCAGAGGAACGTCTGTTCTCATTGATTTATATTTTCAGAATGTTCTTTATTTTGGACCAAGTCCGTTTCGAAGTCTTAAAGTATATAATGTATGTATGTTATTATAAATATGTTCTGGCGCAGCAGAGCATATTTGAGAAAGAGTGTGAGTGATATATGCATATGTCGCAGAGTTGTTATTTTCTTGTGGCTGGTCTGCCATGTTGACACACAAACTTTAAGAGTGAAGCGAATTCCAACCGGCGTGTGTAATCGTCTGCATGCAACTGACTCGCATTTTCTGGTCACGCATCGATCTAGGCCTCATTCGTACGGTATTTAGGCGCCAGTCATATTCTACGTTGTAGTCAAATTCTAAGAATGATTTCACAATATACCAAACTCATTGCGCAGCAGCGTCTTGCAAGCACAGTGGCCAAACTATGTTCATAATGTGACAGACACATACAGTGGTCAAAATACGTCCTCGTGTGTTGTCTTAACTCAACCACATAAGTGACAATACTTCAGGATTCAAAGACTCTCTGGATATTTCAAAGAATTATTTTCATTCAATTTATTACATAATTCAAATCAGTTTCAACTTTATTCTTAACATAACATAATTAAATTAATTCAATAATTTTAATAAATCATACCATTCGTGTAATTCCTTTAACACATTTTTTTTCTTTTATCTTTTTAAACCAAACAGATTTGTGTAGTTCCTTTTACACATAATTAACTTATCATTTGTGTAGTTCCTTTTACACATAATTAACTTATCATTTGTGTAGTTCCTTTTACACATACGACCCCCGCCATAACAAGTCTCTTCTGCTATGGTGCGGTCTTCAGTTTCCCTATTGGGCAACAGACGCAACTTCCACTGTGCTGTCTCTATCTTTACATAACTCATCGAGTATCTGATTATTTGGTATTGCTTTTAAACATTCATGAGAATACTTATACTTTCGATTACATGTTAAAGATCTTAGTGTATATCTATCTCCATCCAATACTTCAATTATCTCAAATGGCCCTTTAAATTTAGGATCAAGTTTAATTTGATGACGCTCTTCGTTTTTGAGCAAAACGTGATCACCCACCTTGAAATTCACTATTTTAGCTTTATTTTTATCAAACCTATTTTTGTCGTATTTTGCTTGAGTTTCCATATTCTTTTTAGCCTCCTTTCTCAAATTTTCTTTGTCTACTTCATCATTGCTATCTTCGTGTAGTGGCAACAAGCCAAAAGGTCGAGCTTCCTTACCAATCAATAATTCTAAAGGGCTAAACTTAGTCACACGATTAATCGTGCAATTCATTGCTAGCTGCACTTCAGCCAACGCATCCTGCCATGATCTCTGACTAGTTTCGACAGCAGTCAGCATACTTTTCAGGGTACTCATGACCCGTTCTAACTGACCGTTTGCTCTACTTGCACCAGTAGCAATTAAATGTAGATTAATTTTTTGAGAGGAGCAAAATTCGCGAAAACTTTTACTTGCGAAACTACGTCCTTGATCTGCTATAATTCGAGTGGGTAAACCAAATAAGGACACGGCTGATTTTACCATCGAAAAGCTCTTGGTATTACCGGCAAACATTTAGTCTTACTATTTCGCTGTATTTTTCTATGTAGTATTCCCTTTCGCAATTCATATGTTTTGTCCAAATTTCCTGGTAACTCATTACTTTTTAACTTAAAAATTATTTCTTGTATCTCGGAATCTCGCTGTTGTTCCGAAACCAACCAGTTATCAGATACCTCAGTCAAATTGATTCATAATTAAGGTATCTTATTCGTACTTGTATTTTGTTCAAGCACTGGATTCCGAGAGAGAAAATCAACATGCGCCATTCGCTCGCCTTTTCTATTTCGAAATCAAATGCCTGTAAAAACGCCCACCATCTATGCACCCTCGGTGTTAAATCTAGTTTTGTGCGGCTGGCCTTTAATGAATTACAGTCAGTATAAACTATAAATTTACGTCCCTGCAAATAATGTCGGAAGTATTTAATAGCATTTACCACTGCTAACGTCTCCAGTTCGTATGAATGGTATTTAGATTCGGCGGGAGACGTACACTTACTGTAATACTCTACCACATGAGGTTTATTGTCAATTTTATGTAACAGGATCGCTCCATACCCAATACAACTTGCGTCAGTATGTCGCTCTATTAAGTATTGCGGATCGAATATGATTAAAACTGGCGTCTGAGTCAATATAGTTATTATATTTATTCGTATCTGTTCATGCACTTGTAACCAAACAAAGTCAGTGTTTTTCTTAGAGGTGAGAAGATATAGAGGTTTAAGTGTTTGGGAGAAATTTAACACAAATTGCCGAAAATATGTGGCTAAACCAATGAATTGTCTTAGCTGTGAGACATTATGGGGTGGTGGTAATTCTTTTAAAGCTTGAATTTTTCGTGAATTTGGCCTGACTTCTCCGTTGCTTACTTCAAATCCAAGATACTCTATTCTTGTGGTGAGAAAGGAACACTTAGTGACATTAAATGAAAATCCAGCCTTACTTAATGTCTCCAATACTGTCTGCAATCTAACTAGCGCATCTTCTTTGCTTTCTGCTATTATGAGAACATCATCAATATACACAATTGCGTAAGTGTAAGCTAAAGCTCCTAAGGCCTTCATTATAGCCCGCTGGAACACAGATGGTGCGTTCTTCAAACCAAACGGCATTGTCAAGAACTCGTATTGACCCTCTGGCGTTACGAATGCAGTTCGTTCGATTGAGTCCTCATGAACTGGAAGTTTGGTAAAAGCCGCTTGCCATATCTATGCACGAAAAATATTTAGCACCACGAAGTCTAGCAATTTGGTCTGAAATTTATCGGCGACGCATTCCTTAACCAAGGAACATTCAGCGCCAGAGTCGAAACAAAATGGAACGGACTCACCGGTTGAACTACTTATTGTTCCTGATGGTGGAGCTACAGTACAGATGTCTACACGTTTCTCGATTACTCGGTCGTTTCCTCGTGATCGTCCTTTTGGACAAGCGGATGCGAAGTGCCCAGGCTCGTCGCATTTGAAACATATGACAGTTGACCGGTCTTTTGATCCTTGCGTTGAACTTCCGTAGTGGCTCTTTCCTTGAATTGGTGTCCTCTGCCGAGCACGACATTCGGCATATTTATGTCCAGACTTTCCACAATAATTGCATTTCACTTGAGAGAGATACTTAGACTTTTTACGCTCCGGGCCTGTTGTAGATGCGTTACGATTCGGCTCCCATATTCGGTGTAACTTTCTCCAGACTTTGGTCGCCCGTTCAAAATTTTCATCAGTGTGGCAACAGACGTTTCGATGCCAACAAAGCGTTGAACAAAGAGTTCTTTAAATTGTGGCCATGTGATGCCGACAAAGCATATTTGGGACAGCCATTGTGATGCACTTCCCTCTAGCGCCTTACTTAAAGTTATCATCAGGCTGCTACCTTCGGGCATTTCATCAGCAAAAATGAGATCCACTGTTGTACACCAAGCTGAGGCATCTGCACCAGCTCCCTCAGGATAAAATTTTGGCAGAGTTATATGTTTTCCCATTTCATCAGTTGCCGATGCCCTTGGTGTCTGCATATTTTTGATGATCTCCAAAAGGTTGTTGTTTTGCACTTGTAAAGCTGCCAAGTATGCATCGGTGACTCGCATTTTCTGCTCACGCATCGATCTAGGCTTCTTTACACACGCAAGCTGGACTACACTTGGCGACAGCGCGACAACGCCGTCGCCTCACTCGTACGGTATTTAGGCGCCAGTCATATTCTACGTTGTAGTCAAATTCTAAGAATGATTTCACAATATACCAAACTCATTGCGCAGCAGCGTCTTGCAAGCACAGTGGCCAAACTATGTTCATAATATGACAGACACATACGGTGGTCAAAATACGTTCATAATGCGACACATACATTGTTATGCATATGTATATACATGCATACTATTGGTATGCGCTACATAAGCGTAGCGTGGGATATGCACCGTCAGCTAAACGCTGCGTAATATGAGCCTGAGTCAATAAACTCATGGCTCTGCGCTTTGGTCTTTAGTATTTGTTGTTGTAAAGTGTCGCATACTTGTGATATATAGCTAGTTATTATATAGGGTGTTCTTTATATGCATATACTCACTACACCTCCCCTTTTAGAAGAATAACGTAATATAATGAAGTTGTTCAATTTACTTAAATATGTGTATAATTTGTATTGATTAACTTAATGGGGTCTTGATGAATGATTAATGAGTGTGTGTAATAAAAAGAAAATTTATATTGTTATATATTTTGTTTTTTTTTTTTTTAAAAAAGGAATTTTCTTATTTTATTAAATTTTTTTTTAAAACATTTTTTTTTTTTATCTATAATTAATTAAGAAAAGATTTTGAATAGGATAAAAAAAATTTTTATATCGTATATTCTTATTATATATGTATATGTGCATATACCTTTCTTTCTTTTGTTGTACCTGAAATGTAATACACTATTGTTATTTTTTTTTTTAAACCAATATTTATTTTTTTAATAAAAAATTTTTTTTTATGTGTTTGTAATTATGTTTTTGTAATCATATGCTTGTAATTATCTTGTGGCTGATCGGGCCTAAAAATATTGTGTGTCCTATGCTCGAGCTAAACTAATTTTGGAATATTTTTAATCTGTCTTTATTTACTATTTGGGGTTTCTTTTTTCCTACATCCATTTTAATGTTATTTCGATCTTCTATGTTTATTACCTTATAAGGACCTAAATATACTGGCTCCAATTTATGGCCAGTTTCATTCCTTAATAATACATTATCTCCTATTTTTAATTCAAAGTTATTTACTTTTCTATCATAAAATTCCTTATTTGTAACCTTATGCTGTTCTAGCATAATTCTAGCTCTTTTATAAGCTATTTCTAATCTATATTTAACTTCTTTAGCATAGTCTTCTACATTGTATAATGGATCTATTCTATCCTTATTATTAAAGTCTGTTGGTAAATTGCTAGATTTACCAAAAACAAGTTCATATGGACAATAGTTGTGAGTTACAGATGGTGTAGTATTAAAGCAATACACAAAATACTGTAACCACATGTCCCAGTCAGTTTTATTAACTGATATGAATGAACGTATGACTTCTTTCTATGGTACCTAATGTCTGATGATGGTGTGCAGTGGAAGTTATGTTATCTATTTTTAGATATTTACACAGGTCGTTTATTATAGAATTCTTGTATTCTGTTCCCATGTCCGTAATGAACGTCTTCATTGGACCGTACTTTAGAATAAAAGATTCAAATATAGCCTTTGCGACAGTTTTCGCACTTTTATCAGTGATCTGAAAGGCTACGAGATACGATGTTAAATCACAAATAAGTGTAACAGCATATTCGTTGCCATTTTCCGATTTTGGTAGTGGGCCTATTGTGTCCACGATTACTCTGTCGAAAGCATATATTGGTGTCTCCGTTAATGTCATTGGGGTCTTTGTATGTACTATTGTTTTTGATACTTGGCATTTTGGACATCTACGTACGTACTCTTTTATATGACGAGTCATATTTTTCCAATAGTAGTGTCTTTTTACTTTAGCTAAAGTTTTTGTTATGCCAGTATGACCTCCTTCCATTGGATCATCATGTAGTTTAGACAATATAGCTTCTTTTTCTTTTTCAGTATTTACTGTGGTCACCGGCTTGAGTAGCGCTACTCGTAATGTATTTAACATTTTATTGCCCATATTTTTTAAAGTATCTATTGAAATTTTTTCAAAGATATTTTCGCTCGGTGCCATTTTGAGTTTGCTGATTATAAGTATACCGGCTTGTATTTCTAGCCTTTGGAAGAACTGACCTAAGTCGAGAGTTCCATTGGTGTACAAATCGCTAACATCAATTCTTGCTATAATTTTATTTCCATGTTTCAACATGTTGATTTATTTATTCGCAAGGTCACTACTTTCCGTACCTCGTCATTTGTGATGACTTCGTATACGTTGGGCTTAGAAGCTTTTTCAAGAGATTGCCTTGGCAATTCTGCTTGTTCATTTCCTGCGCAGGAATTTTTCTGTCTATTTTGTTGCCTGGTAGTGACTTTCAGGACTTTGTTTTGAATGTCTTTTAATTCGGATATTGTTATCCGTGATAGGGCGTCTGCCACGAAATTGTCTTTCCCTCTCAGATACTCTACTGTAAAATCGTATTCTTCTAACTCGAGTCGCATGAGTGTTAATTTTGAACTTGGGTTTACCATAGAAAATAAATATGTTAAAGGTCTGTGATCCGTTCTAACTGTAAAATGTTTACCATATATATATTGCCCAATTTATTGCTGCTAGTTCTTGTTCTGTAGTACTCTTATTGCTTTCACCTTTAGTGAATGCTCTTGATGCATATGCAACTGGGAGTTGGAGTCCAGTATAGTTTTGAGTTAAAACTGCTCCACATGCTTGCTTGCTTGCATCTGTGATTATGAAAAATTCTTTGCTAAAATCTGGGTACTGTAATAAATTTGGCTGAACAAGTTTGTTTTTTAGGTACTGGAATGCTTTTTCACACTCTGTTGTCCATTCAAATGGGACATTCTTTTTACATAATCTTGTTATGTGCCGTGAATATTCGGCGAAGTTTTTTATAAAACGTCTATAATAATTGCAAAATGCAACGAATCTTTTAGCGCTGTCTGCGTCCGTAGGGACAGCATAATTATTGATGACGTCAAATTTTTTGTCATCTGGTAAGATTCCTTTATCTGTGCATCTGTGACCTAAAAACGTCACCTCGTGCATAAAAAATGAATATTTTTCTGGATGTAATTTCAGATTGTGTTTTCTACAAAGTTTGATAACATCTGTGAAGTTTTTAATCATATGTTGTTCAGAACAACCAATAACGATTTGATCATCCATGTAAAGGAAAGCTTGCGTAGGCTCAAGGCCTGAGAATGCTATTGTCATCTTTCTCTGAAATGAATTAGGCGCTATCTTTAAACCAAATGGTAATCGCGTGAAGCGATATGAACCATTGCTTGTTGAAAAATACGTTATATTTCTTGAGTTTTCCTCAAGTTCAATTTGATGGAAGCCTGACATTAGATCAAGGCATGAAAAAAATTTAGCTCGACCCAATTGATCGAGAATATCGTCAATTCTGGAGAGTGGAAATTTATCGGACAGCAATTTTTTATTTATTTGGCGATAGTCAATTACTAATCGCCATTTTTCTCTGTAGAACCCGGAAGGGCTTTCTTTGGGACTAATAAAAGTGGGCTATTATAGGGTGAAACAGACGGTTCAACAATATTTTGTTTAATTAACTTTCCAACTTGATGCTGGATTTCTTCTATTTGGCTATGCGGACATCGATAATTTTTTACAAATACTGGTTCCTCATCCTTAAGTCTCAATTTTTGTTTATAAAAATTGTTCGTTGTGATTTGTTCGGTTTCAAGTCCGAACACATCACTATACTGGGTGCATATTTCTTCAAGTTGTTTCTTAAACAAAGTTGGAAATTTTTTCTTTAATTTATTGATTACAGACTCTTTTCTATTGTCTTCGAGATTTTGAACTACCTCGTAGCTCGAAAGTGATTCAAATTATAAATTATTAATGCCTACTATTTGGCATGTATCTGTTGTATTTAAGAATCGGACGAAAGCATTCTGGGCTGTTGCAATCGTGTTTGCAACATAAACACCCGGTTTAATTTCCTGATTGGGAATTAAAATGTTTTCTTCTGCTGAAGACAACTCTATTTTGCGTATCACTTGGGATCTTGCTGGTAGAAGTGTTGAATTAGTACCAGAACTAAATGTTATTGGTACATAAATTGGATACTTTAGGTTTTGCGGTCTAATTATAAACCAATCCTCGGAACTATTGTAATCTAATTGGCAATTAAATTTTTTTATGAAATCTACTCCTATTATTCCATCGCAAGGGATTGCGAAATCTGGATGAAGTAGATGAAATTTGTATGGAATAATGTATTTGTCTGTTTGGAGTTCAATTGAGGCTAGTCCTTTGGAGTTTATTACTCCTTCTCCTATGCCTCGAATGTCTATAATTTTATTGATTTGGATGTCATGAAAGACATCAGAATTTTCTTTTATAATTGAAATATCTGCACCTGTATCAATCAAAAATGTTATCTTTTTATTTGTTGATTCATTTTGGAATGATACGAAATTGTTGAGACTTAAGTTGACAGTGTATATTTTATTATTTAACCTTGAGTATCTGGAGGTGTCTGGGAGTTTCCCGAAGTATTTTGGGCCAATCTCACATTGTTACTATTATAACCTTGGTTGGAATTACCTCGGCCTCTTCCTCGATTTTGGCCTTGTCTTCCTCCATGGTTAATGTAATTATTGTGGTTGTAATTTCTGCCACGATTAAAACCTCGGCTTCCTCTATTATTGTTGTTTGCACCTCGTCGATAATTCAAGACAGTGTTACTTTGACCTGTTGTCTCTGTCCAACAATTGACAAATTTAGAAACGGCATCATTGATATTTGTGAATGTGCCTGCCTGCATGATAAGTTTTACCTTATCAATTGAACAATTTTGGGTCATAGATTTTACAGCTGTTGTAGTGCTGTATTTGCTTGCAAGTGATTGGCTTAAACCTTCACTGATATAGGCGCCTTCAAGGCCCTTTATCAGTTTTTCCACCTCTTGGGTGTATTGGTTAGCCGTTTTATTCTTCTGTTGCAGATTAAGAAGCTTAGCAGATACAACTTCCACAGATTCTCCTTTTACTGCATTTTATAGTTGCGTAATGATTGCAGCAATTGTCTGCTCATTATTTATTAGGTTTCTCGCATGGCCTTTTAGCTTAGTCTTTATTAGACTTATAGCTGATGCTTCATGTTCACCTTTTAGGGTATCAATGAGACCCAAAGCGTCTTTGAAGCTTCGTAGATTTTCGGCCTTTCCATCAAACTCTGGTATGAGTGATGAGGCTAATCTAAGAAATTCTACGACCGTTTGTGTCATTGTATTTATACTAGGTTTTTCTTCAAGTGTTTCAATGTCACTTTCAGCGCTATCTTCATTTTCAATTATTGACTTTGATTCATTCAAGTCATGGAATTGACTTTGTTCAAACTCAATTGGAAAATAAACGTTTTCTGGAATTTGAAGTGTGATATTATGTCTTGCACTTACATATTCTAGTCTTGTGACTAACGAACGTAGTAGTTTTAGACATTTGTCATTATGTGCGGCTGTTAGTACATATTTTTTGGACGATACCAACTCACTGATATTATTATATGCAGTTGTTAGTATGGTTGTATGGTGAATTAGCGTATCGACTTTTATTACTGTATCTTTATTGACACATTTATAAGACTTTTCATACTTTTCTTTAAAGAAATTAATTTGTCTCGCTAATTCTTGCCAATTCATAACTATTACTTATGTAAGTCAACATTTTTGTTTATTCAATTATTTGTACATCAGAATCATCACTTTCTGAACTAAATGGTTCGGTTTTGATGATTTGATTTACAAATAAATCATGAATTGTTTTAAGCATACGAACATTTTGCTTTAATAGCTGTTTGTATCTCAATATAATGATGCGTTCTATTTGCTTATACATCCGAACTATGTTGTTATTAGTTATCCACTTTAGGATAAGTTTTAACTTTGGGTGCGTATGTCCATGTTCCATTGAATATACAAGGAACGGAAGGTATTTAGATAGATATTTGAGCTCTACCATTTTGTGTTTTTTTTAATCCATTTTTTTTACCATTATAATATTGGTTGAGCCTAAAATGGGGTGTTCATCTATTATTGTCTTTACCTGCACATATGGTAAAGTAGACAATACTATGCCTTTTTCAATTTTGTTTAATAGAAACAGTGGGCTTGATACGCTGTGGAAAGTTTCCACATATGTATTTTCGAATTCGTAAATTGTTATAAATTTTTTATACATGCGTAAGATGTTTATGGCGTTTTGCCGAAAATGTGGATTTTCGTTGTAAATTCTTGCAATTTTTTATTGCATTGTTTTTTTTTTTTTTATTTCTTTTAGATTTTATCTAAGTCATTTGCACGACTAAGATACTTCTTTTTTATACATTTATTGTGTACTTTGTACAGCTTGAAAAACAGGTTTATGCACATGAGTACTACAATTATTATTAATAGACTTGAAATTAATTTTAAGTCGGGTGTTTCCACTTCGACTTTGTTAATTACATTTGCGGTGGAGTCCACCGTCTTAGTGTCTATTAGGCCCATTTTGGCCCAAGGGAAATTATTGTGGAGTTTGAATAGTATTTCCGTTTTGAACATATTTTTTTTTTGATTCGATAAAAGAAAATTCCTTTTTATTTTTATCTGAACTGAAGTAATAAAAAAATTTTTTTTTTTTTTTTGGTATCTATGAAAAGAAATTTGTTATTTGTGAATTTGTTATTTGTGAATGAGAGAGAATAACAGGGGAACACTTTGTAGTTTACATATTCAAATGTCAAGTTTACAATGTTTTACTTATATTAAGTTTACACTACAAAGTGTTTGTTAGTTTTTAAATTGAGACATTGTTAGTTTTCGTACCTAGCGCAAGCGCAAGATGGGTACTTAAAAAAAATTAAGCGAGGCGCTAACGTTTGTTAGCCCGCTTCTTCCTGTTTTGCAACAGGGTGTTGATCTGCATCAGCTCCTCCTGTAACCGCTGTTGGCGGGTCTTGTCCTCGATCTTCGCCTTCAATAGCGCGATGACCAAATGCCTCCTGTTTATCAATTTTACCTTTTCTCCTCCTCGTTGTTTTCTCTGCGTCAGCTTGACGTCGCCGGTTTTGGCACGCTGACGCTCCCTCGCAGCAGTCCTCCTCTTGTATTTCTCTATTGTTAGTGGCCTGGGCCCGTCTCGCGGCCTAGCCTCCAGCGCTTCCTTAATTGTTGGTGCGTCTGTTTGTTTTATGGGTGTTCCCTCCGTGAACGCAGTTGCACTTTTATTCTGAGTTTTCTCCATACCATGTTGTTGTATTTAGTTTTAATTTTGTTTGTTTTTATATATATATACTGTTGTCTTTCGATTTCGACGCTTTTTGGAGCGGCTCGTGTTCTTGTTGTTGTTGTTGCCATCCGGAATGTCGATACCGTATGCTATGCAATATCCATGTGTTCTTGTGACACTATGTCACGGTCGCCATGTAAAGTTTAATAACTGTGACCAGAGGAACGTCTGTTCTCATTGATTTATATTTTCTGAATGTTCTTTATTTCGGACCAAGTCCGTTTCGAAGTCTTAAAGTATATAATGTATGTATGTTATTATAAATATGCTCTGGCGCAGCAGAGCATATTTGAGAGAGAATGTGAGTGATATATGCATACATTGTTATGCATATGTATATGCATGCATACTATTGGTATGCGCTACATAAGCGTAGCGTGGAATATGCGCCGTCAGCTAAACGGCCGGCTAGCGTGCTAGCGGCCCGCGCTGCGTAATATGAGCCTGAGTCAATAAACTCATGGCTCTGCGCTTTGGTCTTTAGTATTTGTTGTTGTAAAGTGTCGCATACTTGTGATATATAGCTAGTTATTATATAGGGTGTTCTTTATATGCATAAACTCACTACAGTATCGCAGTTTACGGGTACGAGTTTGCCAGATATCAATCAATGGATTGAGGAGCTTGAGGAATGTGCAGTAACTGTAGGTTGGAGTCAGTTACAGATTTTTATTTATGCAAAACAGCTGCTGACTGTAGCAGCAAAGTCATTTATACGCAGTCAGAGAAATATTCGTGATTGGGATTTATTGAAAGCAGCATTATTAGAAGAGTTTGGCAGAAGATGGCAGGTTGCATCCAGTGATGTATATGAGTAGGAAAACAAAACCATGCGAGGAGAACTATCACTCGTACGAGTTTGAAGTGTTAGCGGTGGTAGGGGCTTTAATTAAGTGGAGGGTCTATGTCATTGGAGTGCGATTTAAGATCATCACTGATTGCAATGCATTCGCCATGACAATGAAAAAAAAGGAAGTGCCATTACGCGTTGCACGATGGGCGATGTATCTTCAAGACTTCGATTTTGAGATAGAGCACCGCTCGGGGAAAAAATGCGGCATGTGGACGCATTAAGTCGAGTTTATTGTTATTTGTTAACTGAAAGCATCATGCATCGGCTGAAAGAAGCGCAGATTTCCAACGAGTGGACGAAAGTAGTTCGAAACTTGGTAGAAAGTAAGGGTTATGAGGACTATTATATTGTCAACCAGATTTTGTTTAAGGACCCCAATCGTGCCGTCTCAGATGGAGACTGAAATAATCCAGATCGCGCACAAGCAGGGTCATTTTTCTGTTAAAAGGACGCAGGAACTAGTCGAGAAGTCATACTATATTCCAAAGCTAAAGGAAAAGGTAAATAGAGTAGTGACAAATTGTGTAGAGTGTATTTTAGTCAATACAAAGGCTGGTAGGCAGGAAGGGTATTTGACACCGATTGATAAGGGTGATAAGCCTTTAGTTACTTATCACATTGATATTGTTGGGCCGATGGAAATGACGAAGAAGCGTTATAACCATATTTTAGTCATTGTCGACGGATTTTCCAAATATGTGTGGCTATATCCTATGCGCAGTACTGGAGTCGAGGAAGTGATTTGTTGTTTAGAAAAACAGGCAGTAAATTTTGGTAATCCTTACAGGATTGTGTCAGATAGGGGTGCAGCGTTTACGTCACATATTTTTAAAGAATATTGCGACAGTCAGAAAATACAACATTTCCTAATTGCTACAGGAGTAGCTCGAGGTAACGGACAGGTGGAGCGTATGCACAAAGTAGTAGTGCCTTTGCTGTCAAAGTTAAGCATGGAGAGTCACAGGTTTATGGTACAAGCATTTTGGCAGGGTTCAGCAGTTGATAAATAACATCGAGCCTAGAAGCACTAAAAGGACGCCTTTTAAAATCCTGACTGGTGTGGATATGCGTTGTGTAGATGTTTCAGGTATTAGGGAGATGGTACAAGAATCGCTGTTGCAAGAGTTAGAAGATGAACGTACCAAGATGCGTCAAGATGTAAGAGAAAATATAAAAGCACTACAGGAGGAAAATAAGAGGGTATTTGATTCGAAGCGCAAGGCGGAAAAGATTTATAAAGTAAAGGATTTGATAGCGATAAAGCGTACACAGTATGGTGTAGGTCTTAAATTAAAAGGTAAATACCTAGGCCCGTATAAAGTATTGAAGGTAGAAGCATGAAGCATGGTAGGTATGAGGTAGAAAAGGTGGGAGATTTTGAAGGTCCAGGCAAGACTTCTACAGCTGCAGAGTATGTGAAGGAATTCGAGTCGAATCCAAAGCAAAGCTAACTTAACACTTAACGTTCTTAAAAATCAGTTCTGTGTCACAAGCATCAACTATCTAGGGTATGTGATCGGTAGTGGAGGTATTTTTACAGACCCATCGAAAGTATCCTGTATCGTAAATTGGCCACCGCCAAAGAACCTTAAATAAGTTCGCGGTTTCTTAGGTGTGTGTGGATGGTACAGACGTTTTATCCAAGGTTTTGCGGAACATACGTTTCCCATCACGGAAGTAATGTCGACGAAAAGGAAGTTTATTTGGACTCCTGATGCGCAAGAAGCTATGGACACGCTTAAACGCCTTTTAACCTCTGCCCCAATCCTGACGAATCCTGACTTCACAAAAAAATTCTTTTTACATTGTGACGCCAGCGATTACGGAATAGGAGCCGTTCTTGTTCAGTTGTCCGATGAAGATGAAGAAAAGCCAGTCGCTTTTATGTCTAAGAAATTGAGCCGTGCTCAACGTAATTACAGCGTCACTGAACGTGAGTGCTTGACTGTAATTTTAGCCATTGAGAAATTTAGATGCTACTTAGAGCTTCAGGATTTCGAGGTTGTTACGGACCATTCCAGTTTGTTGAGGCTTATGCGCCAGCAAAATGTGTCCGGTCGTCTCGCTCGTTGGGTGTTCCGTTTGCAGCAATTTATAGACCATGTAGTCCCCGACGCACTTTCTCGGTTAGCGGAGAATGAAGTGCTAGAGCTAGATATGAACCCCATTATCGACCTCCAATCTGATGCCTTTGAAGAAACAGAGTATACGTCTCTCAAAGATAGGTGTCGTCAAAACACAGAGAAATGTCCCGATTTTAAGATCGTCGACCAGTTCTTGTACATTCGGACAGATCATTCTGTTGGCGATACGGCTTTGGATAAACTCTCGTGGAAGTTATGGGTCCCAGACCAACTTCGTAAAGATGTTCTTAGGCAAGCACACGATAGTCTTACTTCTTCTCATGCAAGTATGCATAAAACGATAGAGAAATTGAGACATCATCTTTTTTGGCCCGGCCTTGCAAAGGATGTTAGAGAGTATGTTCGAAAATGTTAAATTTGTAAGCAGACTAAGGCCCCTAATGATACGTTACGTCCACCAATGGGAGTTCATAGTTCCACGTGTCGTCCATTTCAGCGTTTGTATATTAATTTATTGCTAGTATCATTCAGCAGTATCTTTTAACTAATATCTTTCATTGCTATGGCGTACCGGAAACTATCGTTAGTGATAATGGTATACAATTTAAGGTAAATGAGTTTAATGCCTTTCTCACCGAATTAGGCATCAAACACACTTACACTGCGTTATACTCGCCGAAAAGTAACGTGGCTGAACGTGTAAATAGATCGTTGCTAGCTGCAGTGCGATCATATTTAAAACATGATCAAACTGATTGGGATGCTCATTTAACAAGCATTTCATGTTCATTAAGATCTGCGCTTCACCAATCAATCGGATGTTCACCATATCGCGCCCTATTCGGCATAGATATGATAACCCATGGTGACGATTACAAGCTTCTCAAAGAGATCGCTGCTTGAGGAGTCGGTTGTACCGTTCTCTCGAGAAGTTACCTTGACGTTAATGCGCAAGGATATCCAAGCAAATATACATCGCGCGTACGAACTCAATGTGAAGACATATAATCTGCGTTCCAAACCGAATTTATTCAGAGAAGGCCAAGAAGTTTTTCGTCGTAATTTTGCACTAAGCAAATTTACACACAATATAAACGCGAAACTTGCCCCACAATTTCTAAAATGTCAGCTTTCTGTCGTGCATGCAATTAGTATTGATAAGTTATCGTCGCTGCACTAATTTGCCGCTGCACTTAAGCGCCGACGCCCACGCAGATAACTCTGTGTTCGTCGCTGCCGAAAAGCTCTGCCGGCTTTCATAAGCCGACGTGAGCATGCGTTTAACCTTTCTTTTTAAAAGTCGGTCTATATATAACATACGAGTTTGTGTTAAATTTTTATTGGCAAATTACATGTGCCAATCCAATCAAAAGTGAGAAAAATAAAATCCGACCGCATCATTGTCCGGCAACCGAGATCTTGGCGCCTAAAAACTATTTTGTTCTGATAAATAGTTCCGGTACGTGCCAGTGAATTTATTTTTTTGCAATTTCTAATTTTTCAACGTTTGATAATTAATAATTGCCCCCCCCCAAGTGCCTGCAACATGCCGTCATCCAAGCCCGCACGCCCTACCCACAGGCTGGTAAAGTGCATCGTGCCCGGCGGGAGACGGCATTCATTAAACTTTGATACCGAAGGTCTCATAGTATATTGGTTTTGTGCAATGTCCGTCATGGTGTCTGTCTGTCCGTCTGTCCGTCTGTCTGTCTGTCCGTCTGTCCGTCTGTCCGTCCGTATGAACGCAACTTTTTTCGACACCCGTAAAGCTAGAGACTTGAAACTTTGCAATTATGTTTATCTATAGACGGTACAGATAAAGTGTCAAGATTGGGTTGCCACGCCTACTAGGAGGCTGGGAAATCGATAAATTCGATAACTGAAAACCGATAAAACCAAATATTTCTCACATTCTTACAGCTAGAGTTACCAAATTTTGCACGCAGATAGCTAGTCATGTCCCTAAAAAACTGCATCAAAATTTTGGATGCCACGCCCACTCCTTCCGCCCCCATCATCCCTGCTCCTTGAAATTGGAAACGCCTATAGTTTTCACATTTTTGGCTAGAGGCACCAAATTTTGTGGCAAGATAGATATTGACGTTCCCCAAAATTATGCATCAAAATTTTGGATGCCACCCCCTGATTCCGCCCCCATCCCCCTTCTCCAAGAAATTGGAAACGCCTATAGTTTTCACATTTTTGGGCTAGAGCCACCAAATTTTGTGTCAAGATAGATATTGACGTTCCCCAAAAATATGCATCAAAATTTTGGATGCCACGCCCCTGATTCCGCCCCCATCCCCCTTCTCCATGAAATTGGAAACGCCTATAGTTTTCAAATTTTTTGGGCTAGAGCCCCAAATTTTGTGTCAAGATAGATATTGACGTTCCCCAAAAAATGCATCAACATTTTGGATGCCACGCCCTAATTCCGCCCCCATCCCCTTCTCCATGAAATTGGAAACGCCTATAGTTTTCAAATTTTTGGGCTAAAGCCACAAAATTTTGTGTCAAGATAGGTACTGACGTTCCCCATCAAAACTTGGATGGCACGCCCACTGATTTCGCCCCCATCCCCCTTCACCAAGAAATTGGAAACGCCTATAGTTTTCACATTTTTTGTGCTAAAGCCATCAGATTTTGTGCCAAGATAGATATTGACGTTCCCAAAAAATGTATCAAATTTTTGGATGCCACGCCCTAATTCGGCCCCACCCCCTCTCTATGAAATTGGAAACGCCTATAGTTATCACATTTTTTGGGCTAGAGCCACCAAATTTTGTGTCAAGATAGGTACTGAAGTTCCCCATCAAAACTTGGATGCCACGCCCCATGATTCCGACCCCATCCCCCTTCACCGTGAAATTGGAAACGCCTATAGTTTTTACATTTTTTGGGCTAGAGCCACCAAATTTGGTTGGAAGATATATGGTGACAACTACAAAAGGTCTGCATCAAAAATTAGGATGCCACGCCCACCTCTGCCGCCCACTATTTAAAATCGGAAATTTCGATATCTCTTATAGTTTTTAAGCTAGAGCCCGTAAATTGGGTAGAAAGATAGAAGGCAACATCAACCAAAGATGTGCATCAAAATTTTGAATGCCACGCCCAACTAATCCACCCGCCTTTTTAAAATCGGAATCGGCTATATCTCTAACAGTTTTTGAGCTTGAGCCACCAAATTTTTATGAATATAGATGGTGACAGTTAAAAACATTTGATTCAAAAATTTGGATGCCACGCCTACCTCTGCCGCCCACCTTTTAAATTTGGGAGTTAAGTTATCTTCCCAGTTTTTGAGCTAAAGTCACCAAATTTGGTAACATGATAGCTGGCGATGTTTACCACATGGCCCACTCCCTTCGCCCCTGCATTCCCCCTTATCAACCGTTCATTTACTGGTATCAAAGTATTCCGCAGTCGGTTGCGTCCGACTGCAACGTTTTTACTTGTTTTTTGTTGCCTCGGTGGAATTTTTACATTTGCGAGTGAATTCGGGAGGCCAAGGTCATTCGAGATCCGCTTGAGCTGCGCCGCTTGCCGATCCTCGAAACCACATCTGGAAGCACTATACACAGCGCCAAGACAAGGTCCCCAATGTATTTGCCGTTGACAATTTTGAATTAAAAACGTCAAACCAGTCGTTCAAAAGTTTGAAAAGGTCTGCAGTCTCGCAGGCGTTATCCACTTCATATCCCATCGAATAACAGCGTCGGATGGAGCTGGCGGTTGTGTTGGAAAAAAGTTGTGTTGCCAACTTAACTTTTTGCTTAGCCATCGAGCGAACATTTATATGGTTCTCTGTTATTTTGAACATTATTGACAGATCTGACGTGGAACTGTGGGTAAGTGCCTGTTGGACTGTCGTCTTTGTCAATTTTGTTCCATCCACGAATAAACCGGAATCCACATAGTGGTTACGGACCAGCTTTATTAGATGTGGTGTGTCAGAGAACACAAAGATCCGCTGGATGGCTAAACAACGTTTTCCCTGAAAACAAAACAAAATTAAAACTTATTTGTTTGTTATTCTTATATCGCACTTACCTTCTGATATACCAAGCTCCCTCCATAATCTCTGGTTTCCAAGACCCAAATCAGAAACAATTGCGACAACTGGATATCCTTGTCTGTGCAGCTTATTTATTATCGAATGCAGTGTTTCCACGTCCATTCTGGTGTTAAAATCAAAGAAAACTGGCTGCTTCCAAGACTTTTTCAACCCACGAACAATGGCCAGTTGAACATAACTACTGGGCTCGTAGACGACGTCCGAAGAGCTGTCATACTCGTAAGCAGCAGCAACCTTCATTTCGTCGAACGCCAAGACGCAAAGTTTATCGGCATCTTCCATTTCGGGATTGTCCATAAGATCTATGACCACATCCAGGGTACCTGTCCTTATTTCCACATCTGATAACCATCTGCATAAAGTTGCACGACTAGGTAAAGGAAATCCTTTTTTATACAGATGGTTATATGCCCGAGGGCCTGCGGTATGAAGACAAATAGCCGCAGACATGTCATCTGAATTAAATTTTGCGCGCTGCCCACCATTTTTTAATATTTTTATTTGGGTCTTTGTAAATATTTAGCCCAGAGACTCTTCGAGTTGCCGTAATTCCTCAAGCTGCTGGCGTAAGCTTTTCAACTTTTTCATCATATCGCAAATCTTTTGCCTCAGGTTACCTTCGTCTCTACAATACAGTTACATTAGTTTTAACATATGTATACATATTTTTACACGCTTAACTTACTCTGTTTGCGTGCTCGAACAGGCGTAGCCATCTTTTCGCTTGACGCGCTATCTCTCGTTTTGGCATGGCATCTTCGTTTAATCGCCTCCTTTTGTAAATTTTACCCTTTTTTGATGCAAGCATAAACTCAGATTCATCAAAATGAGTTTCGCAGATTCTGGTGTTTTCGCCAAGGCTGCACCCTAGGCTTTGCTCCCACAACTGCCTCATAACACTACACTTCGGTGCGTGAATAGTTTTCACCCCCGGTACATTTTTATGACAAAAATAGCAATAGTTCATTTTATAGTGGTAAGCTAAAGGTTAAAAATCACAAAAAAATTCGTCCGCAGACAACCTTTCCCTTCAACAAGCACGAACGCACTGAAGCTAAGACAGTAAATCGGCTCGTTTCTGCTGCCGACGAGACTACCTTGTCTAGTTGTATCATGAATCAAAGGGGGTGATTCGAAACAATTTGAAAATTGTGAATGAAATGTATTAGGCTTGCCAGATAGCGCAATTTCGAATGTTGCCAAACATTCTCATCAGTGACCTTTCTGTTAAGAATTATTAAACTCAAACTGATCGGGGACAGTAGTTGAACCTGGGAAATCTCGTTAACGAGGCGGAAGTCTTAGCCACTAGGCTATTCCCTGACGATATCCATCCCTGGCTAATCAGAGTTTTACATCTCTCTGTTAAGTATACCTTGGGCCGTGGCACCCCGATCTTAACACTTTATCTGTCGAGTTGATGGTTCATGTCATCAAACATATTATTGCAAGCGCTAAAAATAGTTGGAAGGTCTCTTAAGCACTTGCACAACGTGAATCTGACAATGATAACTTGGGCTGTTTTCATGACAGGCCAAGACAACAAAAGCGAAAGTCACAACGATGTTCTTCATTTGATTTGGATTAGTGTGTGTGTGTATATCACTGCAAATGTGCAAATTAGCTTCCGAAATTTAATCGTGAACTTTGGGCCAAGTTCTTGTATTTAGGTTAATGAACAGACAAACTTTCGACAACCTCAATGTGCAAAGTTTTCCAAGTTTTCTCAAAAGTATTCCCAAGCATAACCAGCATCTAAAGATCGTCACGTGTAAAATTTATTTGCAACTTTAGAATTTGCATTTTCGGGACAAAACAAAAATATTGTTTGTACGGCATAAAGTTGACATTATGCTTATTGTATTATATTTTTGATAAGTGTATACAATACCAAATATTTACGAAACGCGATTAACTCTTAAGATTTACACGATGACATTTTTA
Source organism: Scaptomyza hsui (assembly GCA_018152825.1). Lineage (NCBI taxonomy): Eukaryota > Metazoa > Arthropoda > Insecta > Diptera > Drosophilidae > Scaptomyza > Scaptomyza hsui. The sequence continues at coordinate 289,977 of JAECXO010000279.1, forward strand.
AACTGTCTGCCACAGCGCAAAGGTAAATGCAATGGAAAACGGCTACTAAAACGATGAGAGGGGGGAGAGAGAAATTTGAATGCTAAAAGGTTAGAGCCAGTTGGGCATTATCAAGAGAAACATGTGAAAATGTGAAACTTGTGTTTGTGTTTGACTCGCAGCTTTTGAAGACTTGAGCATATTTGGTAGTTGGTAGCTAGTAGAAATCACGGAAAACGCGATCAACTTTTAAGATTTTGACATTTTTGAACTTTCGCCGCAGATGTAAATGCAATGGATCGACGGATACTAAAACGATAAGAGGGAGAGAGAGAGAGACAGTTTGAATCTCTAAAAGGATTTAGCCTTTTGGCATTATCAAGTGCAATATGTAAAAATGTGAAACTTGTGTTTGTGTTTGACTTGCAGCTTTATGAATACTTGAACATATTAGGAAGTTGTTAGCTAGCAGAAGGAGTGTCGTTCTTAATCCTATTAAGGACATCAAACAAACATTTTGCAAAATTAAATGGCATGCAAAGCAAGCACATGTGCCTAATTCTGGTCCATGGATTCTCCTCTGCCAGCCTTTTTGCCTTTTGTATAAGTCTCCGAGCTTTCTCGGAACCTGCTAAACATTTTCAAATATTTATGAGCTATTAACACTTAGGCAATACCCTCCAGCACTCGAGTGTTGATATTGCCATTTCCCCATCTTCTTCTTCTTCTTCTTCTTCTTCTGCTTCCATCTGCAAGTAAAACAAGTAAAAACGTTGCAGTCGGACGCAACCGACTGCGGAACACTTTGATACCAGTAAAAGAACGGATGGTAAGGAGTCTGCTTGCAAAGGAGTGGGCCGGGTGGTAAACACCGCCAGCTATCATGTTACCAAATTTGGTGACTTTTGCTCAAAAGCTGTGAAAGATATCAAAACTTCAAAATGTAAAAGGTGAGCGGCAGAGGTGGGCGTGGCATCCAAATTTTTTAATCAATTGTTTTTAACTGTCTCTATCTATCTTCCTACCAAGTTTGGTGGCTCTAGCTCAAAAACTGTTAAAGATATAGCCGACTCCAATTTTATAAGGCGGGTGGCTTGGGTGGGCGTGGCATCCAAAATTTCGATGCAGATCTTTGGTATATGTTGCCTTCTATCTTTCTACCGAATTTACGGGCTCTAGCTTAAAAACTGTAAGAGATATCGAAATTTCCGATTTTAAATGGTGGGCGGCAGAGGTGGGCGTGGCATCCTAATTTTTGATGCAGATCTTTAGTAGATGTCACCATATATCTTCTTACCAAATTCGGTGACTCTAGCTCGAAAAATGTGAGAACTATAGGCGTTTCCAATTTCAAGTAGAAGGGGGGATGGGGGCGGAATCAGCGGGCGTGGCATCCAAAATGTTGATGCATTTTTTTGGTGACGTCTATATCTATCTAAACACAAAATTTGGTGGCTCTAGCCCCAAACATGTAAAAACTATAGGCGTTTCGAATTTCAAGGAGAACTGTGGGATGGGGGCGGAAGGAGTAGGCGAGGCATCCAAGTTTTGATGGGGAACGTCTGTACCTATCTTGACACAAAATTTGGTGGCTCTGGCCCAAAAAATGTGAAAACTATAGGCGTTTCCAATTTCTTGGTGAAAGGGGGATGGGGGCGGAAACAGGGGCCGTGACATCCAAAATTTTGATGCACTTTTTTTGGGAACGTCAATATCTATCTTGACACAAAATTTGGTGGCTCTAGCCCAAAAAATGTGAAAACTATAGGCATTTCCAATTTCAAGGAGCAGGGATGATGGGGGCGGAAGGAGTTGGCGTGGCATCAAAAATTTTGATGCAGTTTTTTCAGGGACATGACTAGCTATCTGCGTGCAAAATTTGGTAACTCTAGCTGTAAGAATGTGAGAAATATTTGGTTTTATCGGTTTTCAGTTATCGAATTTATCGATTTCCCATCCTCCTAGTAGGCGTGGCAACAATCTTAACATTTTATCTGTACCGTCTATAGATAAACATAATTGCAAAGTTTCATGTCTCTAGCTTTACGGGTGTCAAAAAAAGTTGCGTTTATACGGACGGACGGACAGACAGACACCATGACGGACATTGCACAAAACCAATATACTATGAGACCTTCGGTATCAATTGCAGTTCATTAATGCACCGTAAAACCACACATTGATCAAGTAAATCTTAAACTATAGAGAAAATATTTTAAGATCTAAATAAAATGTGATTTATGTGTGCAGATAAATCCAAAATGTTAATGGCAAACTAATGAAAAATATATAATATGTGAGTTTGTTTAAGTTTCTGTATCCTGTCCAAACCAAAAATTGATTTAACCATATATATTTTTAGCTGCCAAAGATCCGGTTGTTCCGCAAACTCATCGAATTTTATGCGAACCATAATCCATGTAAAAACAAGTAAAAACTCTGCATTCGTACGCAACCGACTGCGGAACACTTTGATACCAGTAAAAGAACGGATGGTAAGGAGTCTGCTTGCAAAGGAGTGGGCCGGGTGGTAAACACCGCCAGCTATCATGTTACCAAATTTGGTGACTTTTGCTCAAAAGCTGTGAAAGATAACAAAACTTCAAAATGTAAAAGGTGGGCGGCAGAGGTGGGCGTGGCATCCAAATTTTTGAATCAATTGTTTTTAACTGTCGCTATCTATCTTCCTACCAAGTTTGGTGACTCTACCTCGAAAAATGTGAGAACTATAGGCGTTTCCAATTTCAAGTAGAAGGGGGGATGGGGGCGGAATCAGCGGGCGTGGCATCCAAAATGTTGATGCATTTTTTTTTCGACGTCTATATCTATCTAAACACAAAATTTGGTGGCTCTAGCCCCAAATATGTAAAAACTATAGGCGTTTCGAATTTCAAGGAGAACTGTGGGATGGGGGCGGAAGGAGTAGGCGTGGCATCCAAGTTTTGATATGGAACGTCTGTACCTATCTTGAAACAAATTTTGGTGGCTCTAGCCCAAAAAATGTGAAAACTATAGGCGTTTCCAATTTCTTGGTGAAAGGGGGATGGGGGCGGAAACATGGGCCGTGACATCCAAAATTTTGATGCACTTTTTTGGGGAACGTCAATATCTATCTTGACACAAAATTTGGTGGCTCTAGCCCAAAAAATGTGAAAACTATAGGCATTTCCAATTTCAAGGAGCAGGGATGATGGGGGCGGAAGGAGTTGGCGTGGCATCAAAAATTTTGATGCAGTTTTTTCAGGGACATGACTAGCTATCTGCGTGCAAAATTTGGTAACTCTAGCTGTAAGAATGTGAGAAATATTTGGTTTTATCGGTTTTCAGTTATCGAATTTATCGATTTCCCATCCTCCTAGTAGGCGTGGCAACAATCTTAACATTTTATCTGTACCGTCTATAGATAAACATAATTGCAAAGTTTCATGTCTCTAGCTTTACGGGTGTCAAAAAAAGTTGCGTTCATACGGACGGACGGACAGACAGACACCATGACGGACATTGCACAAAACCAATATACTATGAGACCTTCGGTATCAATTGCAGTTCATTAATGCACCGTAAAACCACACATTGATCAAGTAAATCTTAAACTATAGAGAAAATATTTTAAGATCTAAATAAAATGTGATTTATGTGTGCAGATAAATCCAAAATGTTAATGGCAAACTAATGGAAAATATATAATATGTGTGTTTGTTTAAGTTTCTGTATCCTGTCCAAACCAAAAATTGATTAAACCATATATATTTTTAGCTGCCAAAGATCCGATTGTTCCGCAAACTCATCGAATTTTATGCGAACCATAATCCATGTAAAAACAAGTAAAAACTCTGCATTCGGACGCAACCGACTGCGGAATACTTTGATACCAGTAAATGAACGGTTGATAAGGGGGAATCGCCAGCTATCATGTTACTAGATATTGTGACTTTAGCTCAAAAACTGTGGAAGATAAACTAACTCCCAAATTTAAAAGGTGGGCGGCATAGGTAGGCGTGGCATCCAAATTTTTTTTTGTCACTATCTATCTTCCTACCAAGTTTGGTGGCTCTAGCTCAAAAACTGTTAAAGATATAGCCGATTCCGACTTTATAAGGCGGGTGGCTTAGGTGGGCGTGGCATCCAAAATTTTTATGCAGATCTTTGGTAGATGTTGCCTTCTATCTTTCTACCCAATTTACGGGCTCTAGCTTAAAAGCTATAAGATATATCGAAATTTCCGATTTAAAATGGTGGGCGATTTTAAATGATGCAGACCTTTTGTAGATGTCACCATATATCTTCCTACCAAATTTGGTGACTAGCTCGAAAAATGTGAAAACTATAGGCGCTTCCAATTTCAACTAGAAGGGGGGGATGCGGGTGGAATCAGGGGGCGTGGCATCCACAATGTTGATTCATTTTTTTGGGGAACGTAAATATCTATCTTGACACAAAATTTTGTGGCTCTAGCCCTAAAAAAGTAAAAACTATAGGCGTTTCCAATTTCAAGGAGCAGGGATGATGGGGGCGGAAGGAGTAGGCGTGGCATCCAAAATTTTGATGAAGTTTTTTCAGGGACATGATTAGCTATCTGCGTGCAAAATTTTGTAACTCTAGCTGTAAGAATGTGAGAAATATTTGGTTTTATCGGTTTTCAGTTATCGAATTTATCGATTTCCTCAATCTTGACACATTATCTGACTAGCCCATAGACAAACATAATTGCAAAGTTTCAAGTCTCTAGCTTTACGGGTTGTAAGGTAGCTTTTCTGAGGCTGAGGTAGATCAGTCTCTCCAGGGCCACCTTACAAGAAATTTGTAAGGTTGCTGGGATCAGGAGAGTGGGGAAATAGGACACCGTGCTCGGAGAAGGAGCGTTAGGAGGCTAGGGTCGACACCGGTGGTCCAGTGAATCACCCCAAGTGCCGTTGCGGCGGTGTAGTCACCCCTGCCGGTCCCAACCGGAATGCCCCTGGTATTGACCTAGGTGGCACCACGTGGAAACCAGGCAGACGCCGCCTGAGTTTTCTAACGAACTGTCGCGGTAGAGACCGGCGGCCAGTCGCTAAAAACCTCCAAGCGGTGGATGAGCTACACACACCGGTCACAAACACTTGCACTCGCACCCCTTTGCCACTAGCGTTACATTAAAACATTGCGCACTTGTTCGTTTCATAGATTTTTTTCCTCTTTGTGTTTATTTCTTTTATATTAACTTTCCTACCTACTCGCATTAAACAAACTAAGAAGGGCAGGGGGGAACGGTTGCGACCGCTTCGCTTACCCTGGTACTGCGTATGACACTGGTTGTGTGTGGGTGTTTGTGTATATATGTGTGTGTGTTGGTCGAACTCCTTGGTTTTCTTCGTTCTTGTTATCCCGATCCTGGCTGTTGCTTTTCCTTCGTCGCCCGTGCTTTCCTTTGTCACTGTTACTCCCTTGGCACCTCAGACCACTTGCGCTGCGTCAACTCCGTACTTTTTCATGGCGAACCGTTCTTGATCGCACTCAAACCAGGACTGCCTAAGCTGGTCTCGCGGCGGCGAACGCGAGCCCTTGGCTGCGCTGTCCTCTGCTGTGGCCGCTGCCAGCGTCGTTTGGCTCGCGCCATTCTGCTGCTGCGGGTGGCTTCGCTCTCGATCTCTTTTCTGCTGCGCTGTACTCTGCTGTGCTTCTGTATTACAAGGGTCCCGTTTCCAAATGTACTCAATGACTATGGGCCTTATTTCTATATTAACTCAAAAATATAATGTTAACTCTACTAATTCAGAATTATAACTAAATATTAACATTATATTAATCCTACCCTTTTATCATACTTATAAAATGTGACTCGTCACAGGGTGTCGAACAAAGTTGCGTTCATACGGACGGACAGACGGACAGACAGACACCATGACGGACATTCCACAAAACCAATATACTATGAGACCTTCGGTATCAAAGTATAAAAATTTAGCAATAGAAATTGCAAAAAAAAAAAAAATGTTAACAAAATAAATTTCAAAATAAGTGAAAACGTTGCAGTCGGACGCAACCGACTGCGGAATACTTTGATACCAGTAAAAGAACGGTTAATAAGGGGGAATGCAGGGGCGAAAACGTTAAACTAAACAAGTCACTGAGTAAGATCTTCACGGAATCGCAGATTTAAAATTTAAAACACGGTCGCAAAGTAAACAAGTAAAAACGTTGCAGTCAGACGCAACCGACTGCGGAATACTTTGATACCAGTAAATAATAAGTTGATAAGGGGGAATGCAGTGGCGAAGGGAGTGGGCCATGTGGTAAACATCACCAGCTATCATGTTACCAAATTTGGTGACTTTTGCTCAAAAGCTGTGGAAGATAAATTAATTTTTTTGGGGACAAAATTTGGTGGCTCTAGCCCAAAAAATGTGAATACTATATGCGTTTCCTATATCATGGAGAAGGGGGGATGGGGGCGGAATTAGGGGTCGTGGCATCCAAGTTTTGATGGGGAACATCAGTACCTATCTTGACACAAAATTTGGTGGCTTTAGCCCAAAATATGTGAAAACTATAGGCGTTTCCAATTTCATGGTGAAGGGGGGATGGGGTCGGAATAAGGGGGCGTGACATCCAAAATTTTGATGCATTTTTTTGGGGAACGTCAGTATCTAGCTTGACACAAAATTTGGTGGCTCTAGCCCAAAAAATGTGAAAACTATAGGCGTTTCCAATTTCAAGGAGACGGGGGAATGTGGGCGGAATCAGGGGGCGTGACATCCAAAATTTTGATGTATTTTTTTGGGGAACATCAATATCTATCTTCACACAAAATTTGGTGGCTCTAGCCCAAAAAATGTGAAAACTATAGGCGTTTCCAATTTCTTGGAGAAGGGGGGATGGGTGCGGAATCAGGGTCGTGGCATCCAAGTTTTGATGGGGAACGTCAGTACCTATCTTGATACAAAATTTGGTGGCTCTAGCCCAACAAATGTGAAAACTATAGGCGTTTCCAATTTCAAGGAGCAGCTATTTGCGTGCAAAATTTGGTAACTCTAGCTGTAAAAATGTGAGAAATATTTGGTTTTATCGGTTTTCAGTTATCGAATTTATCGATTTCCCAGCCTCCTAGTAGGCGTGGCAACCCAATCTTAACACTTTATCTGTACCGTCTATAGATAAACATAATTGCAAAGTTTCAAGTCTCTAGCTTTACGGGTGTCGAAAAAAGTTGCGTTCATACGGACGGAATGACGGACAGACAGACACCATGACGGACATTGCACAAAACCAATATACTATGAGACCTTCGGTATCAAAGTATAAAAATTGGCAACGAGAAGACATACATTATGGAATATGTTTGCATGCAGCTGGGCCAGGAACATACCACCATCTGCGTGACAAAGGGTTTCCCTTGCCCAGCGTTTCCACCTTACAAATGGCTATTTATATAATGCAGCACGACGTGCATTTAACTACCGACAAAGATCGGCTATGTGTGCTGTTTATCAGCAAGATACAGCTTTCGTCTACATCAGTGGAAGGGAAGAGCTACGTGCGAGTGGCAGTGACAGGCGCACTTACCAAAGCATGGATGCATCCCGTGTATTTTAAATACAATGTAAAAATGCAGATGATCGAAATCGACATAATTATATCGAAGCTTCACCAGGCCGGATACACGGTTGTAGCAGTTGTTGGCAGCAAATCTTCAATCGAAGATGAAATGTTTTCAGATCTTGGTACCACTGAACTCAAGCCATTCTTCACCCACCCATATAGCCCGGAGGTAAAAGTATTTTTACTATACTCCGATTCCAATTTGGTCAAACTATTAAGGGAGCATTTCCTCAACAGCGGATTTGTCGTCGAGGGCAAGCTCGTTGAAGCTGAAACCATAAGGGAGGTGATAATTGAGCTAAGCGCCACAAATGAACCTAACCTCAGCGAGGAGCACCTGAAAATAGATCGCAAAAAACTCTTTAGTAAAACCGTAGATAGTGCCATACAACTCTGCTCCGATCTTGGTTTGGATCTAGACAATGCCGACAAGCTAGCCGAGCTGTTTACTCTAATTGATGACTGGAAGCATCTTTTTAGTACTAGGCAGGATACGGCTGACACTCCAATCGCACTGCCATACACTTGTCATGACGAGCAGACCAAAATACTGGACACCATATCGAAATTGATGAGCGAGCCCATCTTGCCAAATGGAGTTGTTGCGCCCGTTCAAAAATATGTTGCTAACAACAACAATGCGCTGAAGGAACTGTATGAGTACCTTAACACCAAGTAAGAGGTTGGAGAACTTTCCACCTTCAAGTTGTCTCGCAATATCTTAGACGACTTTTTTGCCGCAATTTGAGAAAAAAACAAGAGGAAAAAAAACAAGTAAAAACGTTGCAGTCGGAAGCAACCGGCTGCGGAATACTTTGATACCAGTAAAAGAACGGTTGATAAGGGGGAATGCAGGGGCGAAGGAGTGGGCCAGGTGGTAAAAATCGCCAGCTATCATGTTACCAAATTTGGTGACTTTAGCTCAAAAACTGTGGAAGATAACTTAACTCCCAAATTTAAAAGGTGGGCGGCAGAGGTGGGCGTGGCATCCAAAGTTTTGAATCAAATGTTTTTAACTGTCAATATCTATCTTCCTACCAAGTTTGGTGGCTCTAGCTCAAAAACTGTTAAAGATAAAGCCGATTCCAATTTTATAAGGCGGGTGGCTTGGGTGGGCGTGGCATCCAAAATTGTGATGCAGATCTTTGGTATATGTTGCCTTCTATCTTTCTACCCAATTTACGGGCTCTAGCTTAAAAACTGTAAGAGATATCGAAATTTCCGATATTAAATAGTGGGCGGCAGAGGTGGGCGTGGCATCCTAATTTTTGATGCATTTTTTTGGGGAACGTCAGTATATAGCTTGACACAAAATTTGGTGGCTCTAGCCCAAAAAATGTGAAAACTATAGGCGTTTCCAATTTCGTGGAGCAGGGATGATGGGGGCGGAAGGAGTGGGCGTGGCATCCAAAATTTAGATGCAGTTTTTTCAGGGACATAACTAGCTATCTGCGTGCAAAATTTGGTAACTCTAGCTGTAAGAATGTGAGAAATATTTGGTTTTATCGGTTTTCAGTTATCGAATTTATCGATTTCCCAGCCTCCTAGTAGGCGCGGCAACCCAATCTTAACACTTTATCTGTACCGTCTATAGATAAACATAATTGCAAAGTTTCAAGTCTCTAGCTTTACGGGTGTCGAAAAAAGTTGCGTTCATACGGACGGACAGACGGACAGACACACACAATGACGGACATTCCACAAAACAAATATACTATGAGACCTTCGGTATCAAAGTATAAAAATTTAGTAATAGAAATTGCAAAAAAAAAAAAATGTTAACAATATAAATTGCAAAACAAGTGTAAACGTTGCAGTCGGACGCAACCGACTGCGGAATACTTTGATACCAGTAAAAGAACGGTTAATAAGGGGGAATGCAGGGGCGAAATGAGTGGGCCCTGTGGTAAACATCGCCAGCTATCATGTTATCAAATTTGGTGACTAGCTCAAAAACTGTGTTTCAAAATTTAAAAGGTGGGCGGCAGAGGTGGGTATGTCATCAAAATTTTTGAATCGAATTTTTTTAAATATCATCATCTATCTTCCTATTTCTCTTCTATTTTGATGCAGTTTTTTCAGGGACATGACTAGCTATCTGCGTGCAAAATTTGGTAACTCTAGCTGTAAGAATGTGAGAAATATTTGGTTTTATCGGTTTTCAGTTATCGAATTTATCGATTTCCCATCCTCCTAGTAGGCGTGGCAACAATCTTAACATTTTATCTGTACCGTCTATAGATAAACATAATTGCAAAGTTTCATGTCTCTAGCTTTACGGGTGTCAAAAAAAGTTGCGTTCATACGGACGGACGGACAGACAGACACCATGACGGACATTGCACAAAACCAATATACTATGAGACCTTCGGTATCAATTGCAGTTCATTAATGAACCGTAAAACCACACATTGATCAAGTAAATCTTAAACTATAGAGAAAATATTTTAAGATCTAAATAAAATGTGTGCAGATAAATCCAAAATGTTAATGGCAAACTAATGGAAAATATATAATATGTGTGTTTGTTTAAGTTTCTGTATCCTGTCCAAACCAAAAATTGATTAAACCATATATATTTTTAGCTGCCAAAGATCCGGTTGTTCCGCAAACTCATCGAATTTTATGCGAACCATAATCCATAATAAATAATAAAAACAAGTAAAAACTCTGCATTCGGACGCAACCGACTGCGGAATACTTTGATACCAGTAAATGAACGGTTGATAAGGGGGAATGCAGGTGTGAAGAGAGTTGGTCATGTGGTAAACATCGCCAGCTATCATGTTACTAGATATTGTGACTTTAGCTCAAAAACTGTGGAAGATAAACTAACTCCCAAATTTAAAAGGTGGGCGGCATAGGTAGGCGTGGCATCCAAATTTTTTTTTGTCACTATCTATCTTCCTACCAAGTTTGGTGGCTCTAGCTCAAAAACTGTTAAAGATATAGCCGATTCCGACTTTATAAGGCGGGTGGCTTAGGTGGGCGTGGCATCCAAAATTTTTATGCAGATCTTTTGTAGATGTTGCCTTCTATCTTTCTACCCAATTTACGGGCTCTAGCTTAAAAGCTATAAGATATATCTAAATTTCCGATTTTAAATGGTGGGCGATTTTAAATGATGCAGACCTTTTGTAGATGTCACCATATATCTTCCTACCAAATTTGGTGACTAGCTCGAAAAATGTGAAAACTATAGGCGCTTCCAATTTCAACTAGAAGGGGGGGATGCGGGTGGAATCAGGGGGCGTGGCATCCACAATGTTGATTCATTTTTTTGGGGAACGTCAATATCTATCTTCACACAAAATTGTGTGGCTCTAGCACAAAAAAAGTGAAAACTATAGGCGTTTCCAATTTCAAGGAGAAGGGTGGGATGGGGGCGGAAGGAGTAGGCGTGACATCTAAAAATTTTATGCATTTTTTTGCGGAACGTAAATATCTATCTTGACACAAAATTTTGTGGCTCTAGCCCTAAAAAGTAAAAACTATAGGCGTTTCCAATTTCAAGGAGCAGGGATGATGGGGGCGGAAGGAGTAGGCGTGGCATCCAAAATTTTGATGAAGTTATTTCAGGGACATGATTAGCTATCTGCGTGCAAAATTTTGTAACTCTAGCTGTAAGAATGTGAGAAATATTTGGTTTTATCGGTTTTCAGTTATCGAATTTATCGATTTCCTCAATCTTGACACATTATCTGACTAGCCCATAGACAAACATAATTGCAAAGTTTCAAGTCTCTAGCTTTACGGGCTGTAAGGTAGCTTTTCTGAGGCTGAGGTAGATCAGTCTCTCCAGGGCCACCTTACAAGAAATTTGTAAGGTTGCTGGGATCAGGAGAGTGGGGAAATAGGACACCGTGCTCGGAGAAGGAGCGTTAGGAGGCTAGGGTCGACACCGGTGGTCCAGTGACTCGCCCCAAGTGCCGTTGCGGCGGTGTAGTCACCCCTGCCGGTCCCAACCGGAATGCCCCTGGTATTGACCTAGGTGGCACCACGTGGAAACCAGGCAGACGCCGCCTGAGTTTTCTAACGAACTGTCGCGGTAGAGACCGGCGGCCAGTCGCTAAAAACCTCCAAGCGGTGGATGAGCTACACACACCGGTCACAAACACTTGCACTCGCACCCCTTTGCCACTAGCGTTACATTAAAACATTGCGCACTTATTCGTTTCATAGATTTTTTTCCTCTTTGTGTTTATTTCTTTTATATTAACTTTCCTACCTACTCGCATTAAACAAACTAAGAAGGGAGGGGGAACGGTTGCGACCGCTTCGCTTACCCTGGTACTGCGTATGACACTGGTTGTGTGTGGGTGTTTGTGTATATATGTGTGTGTGTTGGTCGAACTCCTTGGTTTTCTTCGTTCTTGTGTATATCCTTTTTTCCTCCTTTTTTTTTCGTTTGTTATCCCGATCCTGGCTGTTGCTTTTCCTTCGTCGCCCGTGCTTTCCTTTGTCACTGTTACTCCCTTGGCACCTCAGACCACTTGCCCTGCGTCAACTCCGTACTTTTTTTTTGGCGAACCGTTCTTGATCGCACTCAAACCAGGACTGCCTAAGCTGGTCTCGCGGCGGCGAACGCGAGCCCTTGGCTGCGCTGTCCTCTGCTGTGGCCGCTGCCCGCGCAGTTTGGCTCGTGCCATTCTGCTGCTGCGGGTGGCTTCGCTCTCGATCTCTTTTCTGCTGCGCTGTACTCTGCTGTGCTTCTGTATTAAAAGGGTCCCGTTTCCAAATGTACTCAATGACTATTGGCCTTATTTCTATATTAACTCAAAAATATAATGTTAACTCTACTAATTCAGAATTAGAACTAAATATTAACATTATATTAATCCTACCCTTTTACCATACTTATAAAATGTGACTCGTCACAGGGTTTCGAAAAAAGTTGCGTTCATACGGACGGACAGGCGGACAGACAGACACCATGACGGACATTGCACAAAACCAATATACTATGAGACCTTCGGTATCAAAGTATAAAAATTTAGCAATAGAAATTGCAAAAAAAAAAAATGTTAACAAAATAAATTGCAAAACAAGTGAAAACGTTGCAGTCGGACGCAACCGACTGCGGAATACTTTGATACCAGTAAAAGAACGGTTAATAAGGGGGAATGCAGGGGCGAAAACGTTAAACTAAACAAGTCACTGAGTAAGATCTTCACGGAATCGCAGATTTAAAATTTAAAACACGGTCGCAAAGTAAACAAGTAAAAACGTTGCAGTCAGACGCAACCGACTGCGGAATACTTTGATACCAGTAAATAATAAGTTGATAAGGGGGAATGCAGTGGCGAAGGGAGTGGGCCATGTGGTAAACATCACCAGCTATCATGTTACCAAATTTGGTGACTTTTGCTCAAAAGCTGTGGAAGATAAATTAACTTCAAAATTTAAAATTTGGGCGGCAGAAGTGGGCGTGGCATCAAATTTTGAATCAAATGTTTTTAAATGTCATATACTATATTTCCTACCAAGTTTGGTGGCTCTAGCTCAAAAACTGTTAAAGAGAAGCCGATTCATTTTTAAGGGGGATGGGTGGAATTAGGGGGCGTGGCATCCAAAATTTTGATGGGGAACATCAGTATTTCTTCTATCTTGACACAAAATTTTCGTGGCTCTAGCTTAAACCTGTAAGAATATGTCGAAAATTAAATAGTGGGGGCGTGGCTTCCTAATTTTAAATTTTGGAAAAAATTTTGGAAAAAAAAAAAAAACTATAGGCGTTTCAATTTCTGGTGGAAGGGGGGATGGGGGCGGAATAAGGGGCCGTGGCATCCAAATTTTGATGCTTTTTTGGGGAACGTCAGTATCTATCTTGACACAAAATTTGGTGGCTCTAGCCCAAAAAATGTGAAAACTATAGGCGTTTCCAATTCTAAGATGGGAAGAGACGGGGAATGTGGGCGGAATCAGGGGGCGTGACATCCAAAATTTTGATGTATTTTTTTGGGGAACATCAATATCTATCTTCACACAAAATTTGGTGGCTCTAGCCCAAAAAATGTGAAAACTATAGGCGTTTCCAATTTCTTGGAGAAGGGGGGATGGGGGCGGAATCAGGGGGCGTGGCATCCAAGTTTTGATGGGGAACGTCAGTACCTATCTTGATACAAAATTTGGTGGCTCTAGCCCAAAAAATGTGAAAACTATAGGCGTTTCCAATTTCAAGGAGCAGGGTGATGGGGGTTAGCTATCTGCGTGCAAAATTTGGTAACTCTAGCTGTAAGAATGTGAGAAATATTTGGTTTTATCGGTTTTCAGTTATCGAATTTATCGATTTCCCAGCCTCCTAGTAGGCGTGGCAACCCAATCTTAACACTTTATCTGTACCGTCTATAGATAAACATAATTGCAAAGTTTCAAGTCTCTAGCTTTACGGGTGTCGAAAAAAGTTGCGTTCATACGGACGGACAGACGGACAGACAGACACCATGACGGACATTGCACAAAACCAATATACTATGAGACCTTCGGTATCAAAGTATAAAAATTGGCAACCAGAAGACATACATTATGGAATATGTTTGCATGCAGCTGGGCCAGGAACATACCACCATCTGCGTGACAAAGGGTTTCCCTTGCCCAGCGTTTCCACCTTACAAAAGTGGTTGCGCAATGCTGATATTAAGCCTGGTCCGCTCGACGTGGCTATTTATATAATGCAGCACGACGTGCATTTAACTACCGACAAAGATCGGCTATGTGTGCTGTTTATCGGCAAGATACAGCTTTCGTCCACATCAGTGGAAGGGAAGAGCTACGTGCGAGTGGCAGTGCCAGGCGCACTTACCAAAGCATGGATGCATCCCGTGTATTTTAAATACAATGTAAAAATGCAGATGATCGAAATCGACATAATTATATCGAAGCTCCACCAGGCCGGATACACGGTTGTAGCAGTTGTTGGCAGCAAATCTTCAATCGAAGATGAAATGTTTTCAGATCTTGGTATCACTGAACACAAGCCATTCTTCACCCACCCATATAACCCGGAGTTAAAAGTATTTTTACTATACTCCGATTCCAATTTGGTCAAACTATTAAGGGAGCATTTCCTCAACAGCGGATTTGTCGTCGAGGGCAAGCTCGTTGAAGCTGAAACCATAAGGGAGGTGATAATTGAGCTAAGCGCCACAAATGAACCTAACCTCAGCGAGGAGCACCTGAAAATAGATCGCAAAAAACTCTTTAGTAAAACCGTAGATAGTGCCATACAACTCTGCTCCGATCTTGGTTTGGATCTAGACAATGCCGACAAGCTAGCCGAGCTGTTTACTCTAATTGATGACTGGAAGCATCTTTTTAGTACTAGGCAGGATACGGCTGACACTCCAATCGCAATGCCATACACTTGTCATGACGAGCAGACCAAAATACTGGACACCATATCGAAATTGATGAGCGAGCCCATATGTTGCTAACAACAACAATGCGCTGAAGGAACTTTATGAGTACCTTAACACCAAGTACGAGGTTGGTGAACTTTCCACCTTCAAGTTGTCTCGCAATATCTTAGATCACTTTTTTGCCGCAATTTGAGAAAAAAACAAGAGGAAAAAAACAAGTAAAAACGTTGCAGTCGGAAGCAACCGACTGCGGAATACTTTGATACCAGTAAAAGAACGGTTGATAAGGGGGAATGCAGGGGCGAAGGAGTGGGCCAGGTGGTAAACATCGCCAGCTATCATGTTACCAAATTTGGTGACTTTAGCTCAAAAACTGTGGAAGATAACTTAACTCCCAAATTTAAAAGGTGGGCGGCAGAGGTGGGCGTGGCATCCAAATTTTTGAATCAAATGTTTTTAACTGTCACTATCTATCTTCCTACCAAGTTTGGTGGCTCTAGCTCAAAAACTGTTAAAGATAAAGCCGATTCCAATTTTATAAGGCGGGTGGCTTGGGTGGGCGTGGCATCCAAAATTGTGATGCAGATCTTTGGTATATGTTGCCTTCTATCTTTCTACCCAATTTACGGGCTCTAGCTTAAAAACTGTAAGAGATATCGAAATTTCCGATTTTAAATAGTGGGCGGCAGAGGTGGGCGTGGCATCCTAATTTTTGATGCATTTTTTTGGGGAACGTCAATATCTATCTTGACACAAAATTTGGTGGCTCTAGCCCAAAAAATGTGAAAACTATAGACGTTTCCAATTTCGTGGAGCAGGGATGATGGGGGCGGAAGGAGTGGGCGTGGCATCCAAAATTTAGATGCAGTTTTTTCAGGGACATGACTAGCTATCTGCGTGCAAAATTTGGTAACTCTAGCTGTAAGAATGTGAGAAATATTTGGTTTTATCGGTTTTCAGTTATCGAATTTATCGATTTCCCAGCCTCCTAGTAGGCGTGGCAACCCAATCTTAACACTTTACCTGTACCGTCTATAGATAAACATAATTGCAAAGTTTCAAGTCTCTAGCTTTACGGGTGTCGAAAAAAGTTGCGTTCATACGGACGGAAAGACGGACAGACAGACACAATGACGGACATTCCACAAAACAAATATACTATGAGACCTTCGGTATCAAAGTCAATAAAAAATTTAGCAATAGAAATTGCAAAAAAAAAAAAATGTTAACAATATAAATTGCAAAACAAGTTAAGAATAGTTGCAAAAAAATTTACAATTTAAATTAAAAAAAGTAAAAACGTTGCAGTCGGACGCAACCGACTGCGGAATACTTTGATACCAGTAAAAGAACGGTTAATAAGGGGGAATGCAGGGGCGAAATGAGTGGGCCATGTGGTAAACATCGCCAGCTATCATGTTACCAAATTTGGTGACTTTAGCTCAAAAACTGTGTTTCAAAATTTAAAAGGTGGGCGGCAGAGGTGGGTGCGTCATCCAAATTTTGGAATCAAATTCTTTTAAATATCTCCATCTATCTTCCTACCAAGTTTTGTGGCTCTAGTTCAAAAACTGTTAAAGATATAGCCGATTCCGATTTTATAAGGCATCCAAATTTTTATGCAGATCTTTGGTAGATGTTGCCTTCTATATTTCTACCGACTTTGGGGGCTCTAGCTTAAAAACTGTAAGAGATATCGAAATTTCCGATTTTAAATGGTAGGCTGCAGACGTGGGCGTGGCATCCAAATTTTTGATGCAGATCTTTTGTAGATGTCACCATATATCTTCCTACCAAAGTTGGTGAATCTAGTTCAAAAAATGTGGATGATACACGCATAACCGTTTTAACGTCATCAAAGTCAGTTTACTGGTGCCAAGCGTAAATCATTGAGCTGCTGTCATCTTGAATCGCTTCCAAAAAATGCCGTATTGCGGAGTATGCCGTGTTTTGTTGGAGGACAACGTTCAGGCCTTACACATTCCACAAGATCGCCTTCGGAAGCGAAAATGGGAAGTGGCACTTAATTGCCCCCTTGAGAATGGCGCCAGGTTATGCAGTTATCATGTCCAGCCAATGGATGCCGAAAAGTTGATGGGATGTAGCAGCCCATCAAAGCGTATGCGCCTTATGCCAGATGAAATAGCGCAACCTTTGCCTGGCAACGAAGAGCTTGCAAACGGCGAGGAGAACGTGGTGGAATAGGAGATGGAGGAGACGGAGGAAGAGCGGCAGAGCATTATGCCCAACGTAATATCTTATGACAACGAAGAATCTTATGAAGAGGAGAACGTTCTTCAAATTTGCTGCGAGCAAAGAGATTGTCAGGCGGAACGGGCAAACCTTATTTTCGCCCACGAAAGTCAAACTAGAGATATCGAATACTTGCAGGAACAAATTGCACATCAAGACAAAAAGTTGAAGAAAACGTTTAAACTAAACAAGTCACTGAGTAAGATCATCACGGAATCGCAGATTAAAAATTTAAAACACGGTCGCAAATTAAAAAATTGGCAACCTGAAGACATACATTATGTTTGCATGCAGCTGGGCCAGGTACAGGTTTCCCTTGCCCAGCGTTTCCACCTTACAAAAGTGGTTGCGCAATGCTGATATTAAGCCTGGTCCGCTCGACGTGGCTATTTATATAATGCAGCACGACGTGCATTTAACTACCGACAAAGATCGGCTATGTGTGCTGTTTATCGGCAAGATACAGCTTTCGTCCACATCAGTGGAAGGGAAGAGATACGTGCGAGTGGCAGTGCCAGGCGCACTTACCAAAGCATGGATGCATCCCGTGTATTTTAAATACAATGTAAAAATGCAGATGATCGAAATCGACATAATTATATCGAAGATCCACCAGGCCGGATACACGGTTGTAGCAGTTGTTGGCAGCATAACTTCAATCGAAGATAAACTGTTTTCAGATCTTGGTATCACTGAACACAAGCCATTCTTCACCCAGTTAAAAGTATTTTTACTATACTCCGATTCCAATTTGGTCAAACTATTATGGGAGCATTTCCTCAACAGCGGATTTGTCGTCGAGGGCAAGCTCGTTGAAGCTGAAACCATAAGGGAGGTGATAATTGAGCTAAGCGCCACAAATGAACTGTTTAGTAAAACCGTAGCTAGTGCCATACAACTCTGCTCCGATCTTGGTTTGGATCTAGACAATGCCGACAAGCTAGCCGAGCTGTTTACTCTAATTGATGACTGGAAGCATCTTTTTAGTACTGGGCAGGATACGGCTGACACTCCAATCGCAATGCCATACACTTGTCATGACGAGCAGACCAAAACTTTATGAGTACCCTTAACACCAAGTACGAGGTTGGAGAACTTTTCACCTTCAAGTTGTCTCGCAATATCTTAGATGACTTTTTTGCCGCAATTTGATAATAATACGTTCAGGAAAATCAAATGCAAAAAAAAATATTAATAATTAAGCAATTGAAATTGCAAATAAAAAGTTAAGCAATAGAAATTGGGACAAAAAAAAAGTTAGACTTAATATTATAGGCAACAAGACCAAATATTTACACTTAGTAATGACCGTTCGCCTAAAGCAAAGGTAATGAAAGACAAATTGTCTGCCCTATACATAGTTAGTCAATGTTAAAACCAGTTGGGAATTACAAGCAACAGCATGCTGAAATCACGCCTGTTAGATTCAAATTTATTTTGTATTGGGCCGACGTTTTAAAATGCAACGCTGTAAAACTATCGAAGGTACTATCGATAAATAGATTGAAACCGCTTGATTCAAATTTAGCTTTTAGCTTCTATGCTTTCATCGGCATTGGTTTTGTCACCTTTATGAAAACATTATAAAAAGTTGATGGTTCATGTCATCTTTCATATTGTGGCACTTGCACAACTTAAATCTGACAATGATAACTTGGGCTGATTTTCTTGGCCAGGCCAAGACAACAAAAGCGAAAGTCACAACGATGTTCTTGCATTTGGATTTGTATTTGTGTGTGTGTGTATATCACTCAAATGTGCAAATTAGCTTCTGAAATTTAATCGTGAACTTTGGGCACAAGTTCTTGTATTTAGGTTAATGAATAGACAAACTTTCGACAACCTCAATGTGCAAAGTTTTCCAAGTTTTCTCAACAGTATTCCCAAGCATAACCAGCATCTAAAGATGGTCACGTGTACAATTTATTTGAAACTTTAGTATTTGCATTTTCATGACAAAACAAAAATATTGTTTATACGGCTTAAAGTTGACATTATGCTTATTGTATTATATTTTCTCGATCAAGTCGTGTGTCACGAAAATAGAAATCACGAAAAACGCGATTAACTCTTAAGATTTACACGATGACATTTTTAAACTGTCGCCACAGCGCAAAGGTAAATGCAATGGAAAACGGATACTAAAACGATGAGAGGGAGAGAGAGAGAGAAGTTTGAATGCTAAAAGGATGTGGCCGTATGGCATTATCAAGAGCAATATGTAAAAATGTGAAACTTGTGTTTGTGTTTGACTTGCAGCTTTTGAATACTTGAGCATATTTGGTAGTTGGTAGCTAGCAGAAGGAGTTGGCGTCGTTCTTAAGCCTATTAAGGACATCAAACAAACATTTTGCAAAATTAAATGGCATGCAAAGCAAGCACATGTGCCTGGTTCTGGTACACGGATTCTCCTCTGCCAGCCTTTTTGCCTTTTGTATAAGTTTGCACAAAATATTTCCGATATTATGTCACACTTAAGGGATGTCCTCGCCATTTATGACCGCACACACACACAGAGAGGATAAAGGGGCTTGGCTGGGATTAGAAGACGAGCTTTCTCTGAATTTGCTAAACATTTTCAAATATTTATGAGCTTATTTACAGTTGGGCAATACCCTCCAGCACTCGAGTGTTGATATTGCCATTCTCTATCTTCTTCTTCTTCTTCTGCTTCCATCTGCAAGTAAAAACTGCGGCAAAATAGGCTCACAGCGCCTGACTGCCTGATATATGAACTGTTGCGGTCATTTTAAAGTTATTTATTACTTGCTCGACTTGCACAAAGATAAACGATTTCGTTCAGTATATATGTCTTGTGGTGCGTTCTTGTGGCAACTTTAGTTTCCTCTTACAATTGCAGTTCATTAATGCACCGTAAAACCACACATTGATCAAGTAAATCTTAAACTATAGAGAAAATATTTTAAGATCTAAATAAAATTTGATTTATGTGTGCAGATAAATCCAAAATGTTAATGGCAAACTAATGGAAAATATATAATATGTGTGTTTGTTTAAGTTTCTGTATCCTGTCCAAACCAAAACTTGATTAAACCATATACATTTTTAGCTGCCAAAGATCCGGTTGTTCCGCAAACTCATCGAATTTTATGCGAACCATAATCAATGTAAAAACAAGTAAAAACGCTGCAGTCGGACGCAACCGACTGCGGAATACTTTGATACCAGTAAATGAACGGTTGATAAGGGGGAATGCAGGGGTGAAGGGAGTTGGTCATGTGGTAAACATCGCTATCATGTTACTAGATTTTGTGACTTTAGCTCAAAAACTGTGGAAGATAAATTAACTCTCAAATTTAAAAGGTGGGCGGCAGAGGTAGGCGTGGCATCAACATTATTGAATCAAATGTTTTTAGCTGTCACTATCTATCTTCCTACCAAGTTTGGTGGCTCTAGCTCAAAAACTGTTAAAGATATAGCCGATTCCGATTTTATAAGGCGGGTGGCTTAGGTGGGCGTGGCATCCAAAATTTTTATGCAAATCTTTGATAGTGTAACGAACCTTCGGTTTGTCCCGAATGTAAGCTGGGCTAACTCTTGCGGTGCTGAGGGTACGTGCCAACAAATTTGTATTTGTGGCGCTGCGATAATTAGAACACTTATTGGATTTGATTTGTATAAAATGTATTTGAATTTTGCGTAAAATTTATCTGTTTTGTTACAGTTGTATTTTCTTAAAAAACTAGTTTGGCTGCGTGCTGGACTAGCCTCCCGGTACTATTACCCTTGCCTTTGGCACAACCTACAATGCGCTCTCCTGCCAGTCAACGATCGAACTTAGTCTCGCCTACAGGACTAGGTTTGTTGCGTACTACGCCAGCTACGCCAGGTTTCGCTATTGGCTTTCTTGACTCCGCAAGAAGCTACCATTAGCACATCTACTCGCTGGTGTACGTGCGCTTCACCTTGCCTTACGCCAGGCACACTAACACGACACGCGGATGGTCAGGCTTCGCTTTGCAAATCGTAGCCACAGAGCAAGTCTTTCGTAGCGTTTGACCTCAGTCAGCCACGAAACCGTACTTAGTCTATTTACAACTTGGTACCTTAGTGTACTTTATAATAGTTCACCAACACTTAGGACTACTTTTGGCTCCTCGCGTTGAGCGTAAGTCCTTGAAATGTCCTTGTAGTCCTTTTTCACTCCACTGAGGCACGTTGTATCCTTCCGCACTTGTCTTCGACGCGTTTTTCTGACACTCGTACCGGCCGTATTTCGGTTTTCGCGTGATCACTCTGATTTCTACTGTCCCTCGCCGTCGGTGGTCTTTCGCTGCTGCCGCTGATCGGGCCGTGCGCATGTCAAGGGGGCAAATGTGGCGTGATGGTTTTTGGGCCGGCGTGCGCGCCGTTGGCCTCTATCCTCCACATTAACGGTACGTGTCCAGCCATCCTAGCTGCGCGACACGTACCTAAGCGCTGACACCGGGCGTCAGAGCGAGACAGCATGCGACTCGGGTCCGGCCGCGGCCTGTCTCGGTGTATGTGTTTTCGGCCGCCGGCTTTGTTTATTTTTTTGTATATTTATAAATATATATATGTGGAAGCATAAGTAGTTTGAGTATGTGGCGCCGTGGCGGCGTGTGCTGGAAATGTATGTGAGAGGTGTATTGAGTTTGTGTTAGTGCGTATTTGGGTATTTCAGCAGAATCGCAAGAAAATTGCGATATTGCATCAGCCTATTTATGTGTCTGTTTTGCTATGTAGTTTAGGAAAGTCCCGTTTTGGCGGGGCGACAGCGTTTGTAGCTGTCGCCGAGTGTGGTTCGGTAGAGAGGCACGAGAAAAAGGGAAGACACAGAGTTAGTTGTGTTTCGGATCCCGGTGCGACCGAAACTCGCTGCGCCCTCAAAACGATGGAATCAAATAACGAAAATAACGACGCTGCAACATCAGAAGTGGGATCTGGCTCGCTACCTAATACGTCAATTGATCCATGGCGAGTATTAATGGAAGTGCAAAATAAAAATTTTATTGAGCTTGTGAAAGCATTGAAATCAACGGCTTCCGAAACAACGAATAATAATGCAGTAGTTTTGCCGAAATTTAACGCGGATCTTGCAGGTGCCGACGCATCGGCGTGGTGCGCTACAGTAAATATAATTTTGGCAGAAAACAACATAAAAGGCAGTGCGTTGGTGATGGCTTTGGCTCTCCCAAATAAGTTATCCTGACATTAATTGGGCTGCTTTTAAGGAACTTTTTCTTCAGCGTTTTACCTGTGTGGAGACACCAGCAGCTATGTTGTTAACAATGTTATCAACTTGCCCGACTGAAGGAGAATGTCTCTCCAATTATGCTAGTCGTATGGTGACGTCACTCATCACCAAATTTCGTGAGATGGATGTGGAGGAGATTGCTGTTTGCGTGACGCTTGCTCAGCTGGCTCATATTGATACCAGATTGCAACGTCTTACTTTTACATCAAACGTGCGCACCAGGAGTGAACTACAGACAGAGCTGAAAGCTTTTACGTTCAACAAACGGAAGAAATCCTCACAAGAAGAAACAGCGGCATCCGACTCGAAACGACAGAAATTTTCAACAATAAAATGTCATTATTGTGGAAAGTTGGGTCACAAGATGGTTGAATGCAGAGCTAGACAGCAGCAAAATCTTCCTCCCCGTGCTGCTGAGCGTAGCGGCAAGAGCGTGTTTGGTCACCAACAGCAATCAAATTTAACCTGCTTCAAGTGTGGAGAGGTTGGTCACATTTCAACCCATTGCAGTAAGCCCAAAATGGACAAATTCAAAGATACGCATCAGGTGAAAAGAGTGCAGCTATGCAAAGTTGATGTGCCCAAAGGAGAGATGATTCACCATGGCGAGACTTTCACGATATCGTTTGACTCTGGAGCGGAATGTTCATTGGTTAAACAAAAGATAAGTGCTAAGTTAGTTGGTAAAAGAATTAACAATACAGTAATGTTGAAAGGTATTGGAAATGACAGCATTTGGAGTACATTGCAAATACTTTCCAACGTACAAATTAACAATCATTGTATTGAAATGTTATTCCATGTTTTGAGTGATGAATATTTGAGAAATGATATTTTGATTGGTAGAGAAATACTGTCGCAAGGATTTTATGTCATTATGTCACCTAGAAAATTTGAAATTGTAAGATCAAAATCTGTTAACTTTTGTTCAAATGATGATGTATTTTCTATATTGAATACTGATCTTGTCGGTGAAGAGAAAGATAAATTAAACAATTTATTGGAAAACTATTCAAAATCTTTTACAAAGGGAATTCCTTCATCTACTGTCAGTACAGGTGAAATGAAGATTAAATTAATAGACAATAGAAAAATTGTTCAAAGAAGACCATACAGGCGTAGTCCAAATGAAAGAGAATTGGTACGCGACAAGATTAAAGAGCTTTTGGAATGCAATGTCATAAGGCCAAGCTGCTCTCCCTTTGCAAGTCCTATGATGTTAGTAAACAAAAAAGACGGTTCTCATCGGTTGTGTGTTTACCGTGAATTGAATTCTAACACAGTTTCAGATAGATATCCTTTACCCCTTATAGCAGACCGGCTGGCGAAAACCCTCAACTGAACCCTCCACGAGGGTGCCGGCTGGGCAATGGGCATCATGCTACCTCGAAACAAACGAGGGGCTAGTGGTGCCATTTGCCTTGCTGAAGGGCAGAGCGGCGTCCGGCCGAGGCAATCCGCAAACCACTCAAAGGCTTCGGCGATGCGAGGGTGCGGTGAGCTGAGGCAACAGTTATCACTGCCTGGCTGGGGGGAGCTTTACACCACTCAAAGGCCTCGGCACTACGAGGGTGTGGAGCGAACCTAGGTAAGGAAGGATGACTGGCGGAGGGGAACCCCAAACCACTCAAAGGCTTCGGCACTGCGAGGGCGAGGGGCGAACCAATGCAACGGATGTCGCCCTGCCCTAAAACAAACGAATGTACCGCATATCTACTCGCCTGTGAAGCAGTAGTATGATGCTTAGCTAAGGTGCGCTTTTCTGTCACTCAAAGGCCTCGGCACTGCGAGAGCAAAAAGCAAACTATGGTTCGAGGTCCTTGGCAGCAAGGCTAAAATGCTATGGGTAGACTCCCCAGACATAAAAATCACGATGGATAAGACGGACGGTCAAACACGGGTTGGGATGTCAACCCAAACGTCGGTGGGAAAGGGTGCTACCACCGGCGGGCACGGGGGGAGAAATCCTCTCTGCGTGTCGCCAGCAACCCCTCCGCACTGGTTGGAGCAGGCCAGGACGGTTGCAAAGCTACTGCCAATCCCAACATCAACAAACCCAAAATGTGGCGCGATACCGCAGTCCGTGGAGACTCGGATTGCGAATCACATGGAGGGTCTCCTACGTCAGAGGTGGAGGAGCCATGCCCTTCTGGCCCAAAGAGTACCAGTACCCCTAGTAGGGTCGGGCTTAAAAGGTCAAAGGAGGGTATGAGGGCCAAAGCCCATTATAAGGCCGCCCTAAAGATCCGGGCGCGACTCGCGGACTGCAAGCGAGAACTCACACAAGATGAGATCCGCAGCAAGAAGTGGGCCGACGAAAGGATCGAAGAGGGCAGGTCTCACTTCGAGAAAAAGGGGAACATGACGCCTGAGAACGCCAGTTTTGCCAACAAGGTGGAGGAGCAACTGGCGGTCAAACGCCAGCGCTCCGCTGAAGCCGAAAAAGCAGAGGTGCCAGCTAGCAAGCGGCCCTGCGAAAAGCCAGTGTCGCGAGCAAAGCCGACGGCCAGCGATGTAGCGAGGCGACATCTAGTCGTCGCGCTCATCGACCGGAGCGACCCAAACGGCAAAATAAAGCCCGAACAGTGGAAGAAGGTGGAGGCGCTGCTGTTCGATGCGCTTCTTAGTCGGATGGGCGAACCGGACTCGCTTCCCATCTCTTTTGATGGAGCGGGCTGGCTCTAAGGTGTAAAAATCCTTAGCTGCAAGGATGACCACACTCTGAAGTGGGTCACCGGCGTCGTGGCTGCCATGGACGCTCCGTGGGGGGTGCCAAGCTGGAGGTAGTGGACAGAACTAGCATTCCGTCCGTGCCAAAGGCAAAAGTACTCTTCCCAAGGGTCGTCCCAGCGGACCAGGCGCTGCAGCTACTGAAGTGGCAGAACCCGGACGTGCCAACGATTGATTGGAAAGTGGTCCATGTTGCGAAACCCGATAGCAAGGGCCAGCAAATGGTCATTCAAATCAATAAGGAGGCCGACGATCTGCTATACGCACGACACGGGAAGATGGCGTGGGGCGTAGGGAGCGTGTACCTGCGTCTCAAAAAACGCCATCAGGACGACACTAATGAGAACACGCTGGCGATAGGTGAAGTGGAGAGGGACTTAGCGGAGGTCACCCACGCCACCAAGAGCCTGGAGATCGTGGACGACGAGGATGCAGACATCACCATAGTGGAGGTCGCATCCGTGGAGGACACCAAAGCCACCAATGGAGCTGAGGGTCATCCAGGTCAACCTACACAAAAGTAAGTTGGCCTCGGCGGAGCTCCTGATAACCCTGGAGACAGGGCCCGCCGACGTCGCACTCATCCAGGAACCTTGGATAGCGTCGGGAAACAAGGTTTCTGGACTAAGACACCCGAACTACAACGTATTCTATACAACAACAGTGAGTAGAGCAAGGACCGCGATCCTGGTACGAAAGGGTATCTATGCTTACTTATTGTCTAATTACAGCACTGACGATCTCACGGTAATAGCGCTAGAAGGTAGCAAGGATGAGCCAATTCTGATGGCATCATGCTACATGGCGCACGACACCGACGCACCCCCTCAAGAGCTTGCTCGACTGGTGATGGAGACCGAGCCAAAAAAGCAGTCCCTCACCATCGGAGCGGATGCCAACGCACACCATACGGTATGGGGAAGCAGGGACATCAACGACAGAGGTGAGTCACTGCTTGATTTTATCATACAAACTAATCTCAAGATTGCGAACGAGGGGGAAGAACCAACATATGTTGGTCCTACCTCCTCTAACGTCTTGGATTTAACCCTCGCGTCGGTAACAAATACCGTGGTAAAAGATTGGAGAGTCCTTAGCAGACACTCCTTCTCAGACCACAAGTATATTCAATTCCGAGTTAACTTTGAAAGAACAGTGCAAAAGAAAGTGTACAGGAACCCGCGAAACACAGACTGGGAGCAGTTCGAGAAAGAGGTTGAAAGAAACCTTTCCCGACCACCTAAGATAGCCTCACCTGATAAATTAGAGAAGTCCCTAGAGACACTCAATAAAAGTCTAGTGACGGCCTATCATAAGACGTGTAAACCATCCCAAGTGAAGAAGAGACACAAGCCCCCGTGGTGGACTCCAGAACTCAATCGCCAGGTCCAGACGGAATATTCCCAGCCATGCTGCAGAGGGTCAAACATACGATCTCCCCATGGCTGAAAGAAATATTTAGGGGATGTCTCAGTCATGGCTATGTGCCGGTGGCCTGGAGGACAGCACGGGTAATTTTTCTACCGAAAGCGGGAAATGCAGCCACGTGCTGCCCAAAGACTACAGACCCATTAGCCTGACCTCATTCCTGTTAAAAACGCTAGAGAAACTGATAGATCTCCACATCAGAGAGAACACAGAGATGTCTCTAGAACGCAATCAACACGCGTACACAAAGGGCAAATCGGTGGAAACTGCGCTACACTCCCTTGTTGCAACCATAGAGAAGGCACTTCACCACAAAGAATACGCCCTAGGCGCATTTCTGGACATCTCAGGCGCATTTAACAATGTGTCGACGGAGGCAATTATGCACAGCCTAAGAGCTGTGAACCCAACTGAAGCAGTACAATCCTGGGTTCAAAATCTACTGAGCAGCAGGAAAATACTAGCGGAGTGGGGACCATAACCACTATCAGGGAAGCAAAATGCGGCACCCCCAAGGAGGAGTGCTCTCTCCCCTACTGTGGAACTTGGTGGTAAACGACCTATTAAAGAAATTCAAACGGAAAGCACCAAAGATAACTGCCTATGCGGACGACATAAGCATAATTATCACGGGCAAATGTCCAACGACAATAAGCCATGTCATGGACAACACACTAAAAGAGATACTAGCATGGGCAACGGAAGCCGGTCTAAGTATCAACGCAGACAAGACGGACCTCATTCTCTTTACCAAGAGATACAAGGTACCTAACTGGACGCCCCCAAAATAAACGATAAACCGCTGATACCAAAGGAGAGTATTAAATATCTGGGAATAGTATTGGACAGCAAGCTGAGCTGGAAGCTCAATGTAGAAGAAAGGGTGAAGAAAGCCACCAATGCGCTCTACACATCTCAAAAAATGTTGGGCAGCACTTGGGGACTCTCGCCAAGACTAACACATTGGATTCTGATCTCAATTGTGCGCCCCATACTACTCTACGGAATACTGGTATGGTGGAAGGCCACGGAGAAATCCACATACCTAAAACGATTGGAAAAAACCCAGCGACATGCACTTATGTGCATCACAGGGGCGCTGAGGACCACACCAACGAAAGCACTACAAGCTATATTGAATGTCAACCCAGTGGACATACAGGCACGCCTAGTAGCAAAAAAGACTGCTCAACGTCTTTGCACGATAGGCAACATGACAATACATAACTACGGGCATAGTACAATTGGAATAGGGACTCGGGTCGAAACAGACTACATGATCCCAAAAAACAATTTCAACTTCACGCCCACGCTCTTAGGAAAAGATGATTGGCGCTCAGGAGCAGAGCAGACAGCAATCAACATATACACAGACGGTTCAAAAATGAATGAGGGGGTCGGCGCAGCAGTGTACTGCGCCGAACCGCCCATGAGCCTATCCTACAAACTACCAGACCACTGCAGTATATTCCAGGCGGAGATATTCGCAATAAGGAAAGCAGCGGAAACGGTCCTACAAACGAATACAACACTCAACGAAATAAACATATTCGTGGACAGCCAGGCTGCAATAAAAGCCTTACAGTCGCACTACATAAGATCCCGAGATGTCCTGGCGAGCAGGGAGGCACTAGATGCGCTTAGCACGCTCAAAAACGTGCGCATCTATTGGATTCCCAGCCATCAGGGTTTCGAAGGAAATGAAAAAGCTGACTCTCTGGCTAAACAAGGAGCGACGGGACTCAACAGCCACATGGCAGAAACTCCGATCTCCTTGCGAACGCTACACTCGTACATGGAAACACAGGCACGGCATTCTGCAGCACAAAGGTGGACAAACACCTCTAATTGCAGGATCTCCAAAATAATGTGTAAAACGCACAGCGACAAGCTATCGCAATACATGCTGAAACTACAAAGGCATGATTGCCGCATGCTTACAGGACTCCTGACGGGCCACTGCCTTGTCGCAGCTCATGCGAAAAGGCTAGGCATGACAGATAACGATAAATGCAGGAAGTGCAAGGAACCAGGTGTCAAAGAAACACTAGAGCACCTACTTTGCAACTGCCCTGCACTGGCAGCAAAACGCTTACAACACCTCCAGGCTCCCTTCCTGGCATCCCTAGAGGAGGCCAGCAAGATGGAACCGAACAAGCTTCTAGCATTTGCCCGAAGCACACAAACGCCACAGGACCACACGTATAGATAGTCCCAACTTATCCGAACGCCGGCTTCACTAAGGACCCTCAGTGGTCTATGTGTGACACTTCCCCCGGGGAGGGTCAGCCGGTCTAACCTAACCTAACCTATAGCAGACCAGATAGCCAGACTTCATGGTGCTAAATATTTCACTTATTTGGATATGGCAAGCGGATATTACCAAATCCCATTGCATGAAGAATCAATAGAGTGTACGGCTTTTGTCACCCCAGATGGCCAGTACGAGTTTTTGTCAATGCCGTTTGGTCTGAAAAATGCACCTTCAGTTTTTCAGCGTACAGTGATGCATACACTTGGAGAACTGGCAAATACTTTTGTGGTTGTCTATATGGATGACGTGTTAGTGAGGCTCTGGAAAGACTACAGGTTACTCTTGATGTTCTCACGAAAGCTGGTTTTTTGTTCAATATTAAAAAGTGTTCGTTTCTGAAGTCAACTGTTCAATATTTGGGATATGAAGTGAGCGCAGGTCAAATTCGTCCAAATTCTCAAAAAATTTCTGCATTAACTGCCTTACCACCTCCTCAGTCGGTTTCTGCTTTAAGACAATTTATTGGACTTGCGTCTTACTTTCGGCAATTTATACACGGATTTTCTTGTTTCTTAAAGCCTTTGTATTTGTTGACATCGGAAAGGAACGAGTTTATTTGGAAGCCAAAACATGAAGAAATAAGACAAAAAGTTATATCTGTTCTTACACAGAAGCCAGTTTTGGTTATTTTTGACCCGCAATATCCAATCGAGTTGCATACTGATGCAAGTGCTCGTGGATACGGTGCCATCTTGTTGCATAGAATAGATAACAGGCCCCATGTCGTTGAATTCTTCAGTAAGGCTGCCTCACCTGCTGAGTCAAGATACCATTCTTACGAATTGGAGACTCTTGCGGTTGTCATGGCCATTAAGCATTTTCGTCATTATTTGACAGGCAGAGATTTTGTTGTCTTTACCGATTGGTAAAGGTGTATTGAGTTTGTGTTAGTGCGTATTTGGGTATTTCAGCAGAATCGCAAGAACATTGCGATATTGCATCAGCCTATTTATGTGTCTGTTTTGCTATGTAGTTTAGGAAAGTCCCGTTTTGGCGGGGCGACAGCGTTTGTAGCTGTCGCCGAGTGTGGTTCGGTAGAGAGGCACGAGAAAAAGGGAAGACACAGAGTTAGTTGTGTTTCGGATCCCGGTGCGACCGAAACTCGCTGCGCCTAAAACGATGGAATCAAATAACGAAAATAACGACGCTGCAACATCAGAAGTGGGATCTGGCTCGCTACCTAATACGTCAATTGATCCATGGCGAGTATTAATGGAAGTGCAAAATAAAAATTTTATTGAACTTGTGAAAGCATTGAAATCAACGGCTTCCGAAACAACGAATAATAATGCAGTAGTTTTGCCGAAATTTAACGCGGATCTTGCAGGTGCCGACGCATCGGCGTGGTGCGCTACAGTAAATATAATTTTGGCAGAAAACAACATAAAAGGCAGTGCGTTGGTGATGGCTTTGAGTGCAGCATTGGAAGGCAGTGCGTCGCAGTGGCTCTCCCAAATATGTTATCCTGACATAATTTGGGCTGCTTTTCAGGAACTTTTTCTTCAGCGTTTTACCAGTGTGGAGACACCAGCAGCTATGTTGTTAACAATATTATCAACTTGCCCGACTGAAGGAGAATGTCTCTCCAATTATGCTAGTCGTATGGTGACGTCACTCATCACCAAATTTCGTGAGATGGATGTGGAGGAGATTGCTGTTTGCGTGACGCTTGCTCAGCTGGCTCATATTGATACCAGATTGCAACGTCTTACTTTTACATCAAACGTGCGCACCAGGAGTGAACTACAGACAGAGCTGAAAGCTTTTACGTTCAACAAACGGAAGAAATCCTCACAAGAAGAAACAGCGGCATCCGACTCGAAACGACAGAAATTTTCAACAATAAAATGTCATTATTGTGGAAAGTTGGGTCACAAGATGGTTGAATGCAGAGCTAGACAGCAGCAAAATCTTCCTCCCCGTGCTGCTGAGCGTAGCGGCAAGAGCGTGTTTGGTCACCAACAGCAATCAAATTTAACCTGCTTCAAGTGTGGAGAGGTTGGTCACATTTCAACCCATTGCAGTAAGCCCAAAATGGACAAATTCAAAGATACGCATCAGGTGAAAAGAGTGCAGCTATGCGAAGTTGATGTGCCCAAAGGAGAGATGATTCACCATGGCGAGACTTTCACGATAACGTTTGACTCTGGATGTTCATTGGTTAAACAAAAGACAAGTGCTAAGTTAGTCGGTAAAAGAATTAACAATACAGTAATGTTGAAAGGTATTGGAAATGACAGCATTTGGAGTACATTGCAAATACTTTCCAACGTACAAATTAACAATCATTGTATTGAAATGTTATTCCATGTTTTGAGTGATGAATATTTGAGAAATGATATTTTGATTGGTAGAGAAATACTGTCGCAAGGATTTTATGTCATTATGTCACCTAGAAAATTTGAAATTTAAGATCAAAATCTGTTAACTTTTGTTCAAATGATGATGTATTTTCTAAATTGAATACTGATCTTGTCGGTGAAGATAAAGATAAATTAAACAATTTATTGGAAAACTATTCAAAATCTTTTACAAAGGGAATCCCTTCATCTACTGTCAGTACAGGTGAAATGAAGATTAAATTAATAGACAATAGAAAAATTGTTCAAAGAAGACCATACAGGCTTAGTTCAAATGAAAGAGAATTGGTACGCGACAAGATTAAAGAGCTTTTGGAATGCAATGTCATAAGGCCAAGCTGCTCTCCCTTTGCAAGTCCTATGATGTTAGTAAACAAAAAGACGGTTCTCATCGGTTGTGTGTTGATTACCGTGAATTGAATTCTAACACAGTTTCAGATAGATATCCTTTACCCCTTATAGCAGACCAGATAGCCAGACTTCATGGTGCTAAATATTTCACTTGTTTGGATATGGCAAGCGGATATTACCAAATCCCATTGCATGAAGAATCAATAGAGTGTACGGCTTTTGTCACCCCAGATGGCCAGTACGAGTTTTTGTCAATGCCGTTTGGTCTGAAAAATGCACCTTCAGTTTTTCAGCTTACAGTGATGCATACACTTGGAGAACTGGCAAATACTTTTGTGGTTGTCTATATGGATGACGTGTTAGTGAGGCTCTGGAAAGACTACAGGTTACTCTTGATGTTCTCAAGAAAGCTGGTTTTTTGTTCAATATTAAAAAGTGTTCGTTTCTGAAGTCAACTGTTCAATATTTGGGATATGAAGTGAGCGCAGGTCAAATTCGTCAAAATTCTCAAAAAATTTCTGCATTAACTGCCTTACCACCTCCTCAGTCGGTTTCTGCTTTAAGACAATTTATTGGACTTGCGTCTTACTTTCGGCAATTTATACACGGATTTTCTTGTTTCTTAAAGCCTTTGTATTTGTTGACATCGGAAAGGAACGAGTTTATTTGGAAGCCAAAACATGAAGAAATAAGACAAAAAGTTATGTCTGTTCTTACACAGAAGCCAGTTTTGGTTATTTTTGACCCGCAATATCCAATCGAGTTGCATACTGATGCAAGTGCTCGTGGATACGGTGCCATCTTGTTGCATAGAATAGATAACAGGCCCCATGTCGTTGAATTCTTCAGTAAGGCTGCCTCACGTGCTGAGTCAAGATACCATTCTTACGAATTGGAGACTCTTGCGGTTGTCATGGCCATTAAGCATTTTCGTCATTATTTGACAGGCAGAGATTTTGTTGTCTTTACCGATTGCAACTCGCTTAAAGCATCAAGAAATAAACGTGACCTATCGCCCAGAGCACAAAGATGGTGGGCTTATTTACAGTCGTTCTCATTTGAATTACAGTATAGAGAGGGTAAACGAATGGCTCATGCTGATTTCTTTTCAAGAAATCTGCGGAAATCTGCGGAAATCGAGATAAATCCAAAAAACTAGGTGTACCTCGCGTTAAAAGCACGCGGCAGGTATAAGGAAGAAGAAGAGCGCATGCAAATTTGGCTGTAGCGGGTGTGTTGTTTATTTATAACATTGCTATATGTTGTATTATAAGTACTACCTGACTATATGTACCCCTTTAAGAAATGTTGAGTCGGCTTGAAAAGGGTGTGAAAGGCAGGTAAATATAGTTTTAGTTGATGGAAAATTGCGCAATTACAGGTAATTTTTTTTTTACCTATTTTGAATGAAAATCAATACCTCATGTTTTTTTGGGTTTTAACCAAAAACATTGGAAAAGGCTTATACCATTTTTGCTTTTTTACCTAGCTAACCCAAAATATATGGTATATAGTGCAAAAAATTTCACTTGATTGCGACAGTTGTTTTTTAACTTCATAAGAGAAAACACTACAAGCAATTTCCCGGTTGAATAGTATTTTTCAATATAATTCACTAACTTTTTATTTAAAAGCGCAATAATGAATGTAAAAAATTCTACTATTTTTGAACTTTTTCGTGCCTCTGAAAATAAAAACGATTTCGAAATGGCATTGCTTAAAGAGATGGGCGTACTCGAAAACGCTAGTACGGAGCTTAAAGCAAAAATTAAATCCATTCACGCTAACTTGAAGCAAAAATGGAACTTGGTCCATAGACATTTGACATCTTTCAAAAAAAAGAATGAAAATTGGCTTGAGCAATATTCAACATTCGGCTATTCAGAAGAGGAAGAAGTTCACCCATCGACTAGCCGAGGAAGAGGAAGGCCGCATAAAACTAAAAGAACTAAAAGAGTGTTCAGCTTTTACAAGGAAACGTAAACTTGAGGATGCTACGGACAGCATTAGAACAGAACATCTGTCGGAAGCACTTTCATCGAAGTATGTGAAGGAACAAGAGAGGACAAAAGCGACAATCACGAAAGCTGTACAGATCGCCAGTCCTTTACGGCTAAATAGGATTAAGGAAAGTATTCCAACGCCCCCAAACTCAGTCGCCATTAAGTACACTGGTGAAGAAGCGTTTTCCCTTTTTATGGACTTGGGATTAACTAAGGAGAAATATAATATTTTATGCGGCTCCTTAAAAAAACATAACTTCGACGTTCTTCCCGGATATAAAAAGATTGGATTTGCAAAAAAGGAAGCAGTGCCACCTAATACAATAATAACAGAGACAACTGTAGAAGTAAAACTCCAGGATTTAATGGACCACACTGCGATGCGTCTGATTAAAAGTTTGCCAGATGGAGAGGTCGAGCTTCTTCCTGAAAACCTGACCCTACTCAATAAGTGGGGATGCGATTGATCGTCTGGACAAAGCGCATACAAACAAATTATAAACACAGATGACGTAACTATTTCCGATGAAAATATGTTTATGGCTTCTGTTGTTCCCTTTACGCCTGAGGAGTGAAACTTCTGAACATTGGAAAAATCTTCGACCATCATCGATTCATTATTGTCGCCCTATTTTCTTTAAATATGCGAAGGAGTCCTCTGAGTTGATTAAATCAACTGTAAGCGACATACAGAATCAAATTAGCCAACTGAAGCCTACTGTTTTTCAAACCAAAAGTGGAAAAAAATCACGATTAACTTTAAATTTTTCCTGACAATGATTGATGGAAAAGTCTTAAATGAAATTACAAACACCTCCTCAACTTTAAGGTGTCCTATTTGTAAAAAAAACTCAAAAGGACTTTCACAATTTAGACGACTCAACGAATGACGAGAACTGCTACGAATATGGAATTTCTCCTTTGCATTGCAGAATAAAGTGTATGGAATTTATTCTGAAGCTAGCCTACACACTTCCTCGGCCAGGAGAAACAGCAACGGATAATACACCTCGTGAGGATATACAGAGTAGAAAAGAAATTATACAAGCTGAGTTCTCTCGGAAGTTGGGATTGAAAGTTGACTGCCCAAAGCATGGATACGGAAATACGAATGACGGAAATACTTCAAGGCGATTTTTTGAAAATGATAAAATGTCATCTTTGATAACAGGTGTTAATCATGAGATCATTAAAAGGTTGGCTGTTATCCTAAATGTTATAAACTGCAAGGAAATGATAAATGGTGCAAAATTTGGCGAATACACATCGCAAACAGCTCAACTTTTGACTGATTTGTATCCTCAGAAAAAACTTACCCCCACGGTACATAGGATTTTGGCTCATGGAAAGGACTTAATAGAGTATCAATGCTTACCAATTGGAGAGCTGTCTGAAGAAGCACAGGAATGTAAAAACAAGGACTACAAAAGGTTCAGATACACTAATACGTGCAAAATTTCTCGGGCTCGACAAAATGAAGACCTTTTTAACATGCTGGCAGCCTCATCGGATCCACTTCTTGCATCGCTTAGACATGTGCGATCACGAAAGGATTTGGAAGGAAGCAACTATAGTTCCGAAATGTTAAGTTTATTAGACATGAACATTAATGTAGATGATTATTTTGAAGAAAAAA
Source organism: Scaptomyza hsui (assembly GCA_018152825.1). NCBI lineage: Eukaryota > Metazoa > Arthropoda > Insecta > Diptera > Drosophilidae > Scaptomyza > Scaptomyza hsui. The sequence continues at coordinate 325,206 of JAECXO010000279.1, forward strand.
CAGTCATCAATAGCAAATATTAAAAATTAACCTCAAAAAATCGGCAAAAATACCAATTTAAATGTTATGTATGTATTTAAGTTAGAAAATCGAATTAAAACAACTAAAAATGTTTTATATTTTTTTTTATAATATATATATATAGTTATTGAAATCATTAAAAATTTTCAGTTATAATTAAAAAAAAATTTTATTTGAATTTTACAGGCAAAATATGCTCGAAAATATTTCTTGACTTTGACCTTGAATATTTAAGCAGCACGGATACCAAGAACTCTCGACGAACACTCATTTTAAAGCTTGAGAAGTTTTCTATCAAGTGCTTTTTAAATTTTGAAATCGCTTCATTAGTTTAGAAGTTATGATTTTTGCAATGTAAAATGAGCAAAGGCCCCACTGTGCGCCGCCTGAGTTTTCTAACGAACTGTCGCGGTAGAGACCGGTCGCTAAAAACCTCCAAGCGGTGGATGAGCTACACACACCGGTCACAAACACTTGCACTCGCACCCCTTTGCCACTAGCGTTACATTAAAACATTGCGCACTTGTTCGTTTCATAGATTTTTTTCCTCTTTGTGTTTATTTCTTTTATATTAACTTTCCTACCTACTCGCACCAAACAAACTAAGAAGGGGACCCTGGTACTGCGTATGACACTGGTTGTGTGTGGGTGTTTGTGTATATATGTGTGTGTGTTGGTCGAACTCCTTGGTTTTCTTCGTTCTTGTGTATATCCTTGTTTCCTGCGTCTTGTCTGCGTTTGTTATCCCGATCCTGGCTGTTGCTTTTCCTTCGTCGCCCGTGCCTTCCTTTGTCACTGTTACCCCCTTGGCACCTCCAGACCACTTGCGCTGCCAACTCGATCTTTGCTTTCATGGCGAACCGTTCTTGATCGCACTCAAACCAGGGCTGCCTAAGCTGGTCTCGCGGCGGCGATATCGCGCGCCTGGCTGCGCTGTCCTCTGCTGTGGCCGCTGCCAGCGTCGTTTGGCTCGCGCCATTCTGCCGCTGCGGGTGGCTTTGCTCTCGTTCTCGCCCTCTGCTGTGCTGTCCTCTGCAGTGCTGTTCTCTGCTGTGGCCGCTGCCCGCGCAGTTTGGCTCGTGCCATTCTGCTGCTGCGGGTGGCTTCGCTCTCGATCTCTTTTCTGCTGCGCTGTACTCTGCTGTGCTTCTGTATTAAAAGGGTCCCGTTTCCAAATGTACTCAATGACTATGGGCCTTATTTCTATATTAACTCAAAAATATAATGTTAACTCTACTAATTCAGAATTATAACTAAATATTAACATTATATTAATCCTACCCTTTTATCATACTTATAAAATGTGACTGTTACGGGTGTCGAACAAAGTTGGTTCATACGGACGGACAGACGGACAGACAGACACCATGACGGACATTCCACAAAACCAATATACTATGAGACCTTCGGTATCAAAGTATAAAAATTTAGCAATAGAAATTGCAAAAAAAAAAAATGTTAACAAAATAAATTGCAAAATAAGTGAAAACGTTGCAGTCGGACGCAACCGACTGCGGAATACTTTGATACCAGTAAAAGAACGGTTAATAAGGGGGGAATGCAGGGGCGAAAACGTTAAACTAAACAAGTCACTGAGTAAGATCTTCACGGAATCGCAGATTTAAAATTTAAAACACGGTCGCAAAGTAAACAAGTAAAAACGTTGCAGTCAGACGCAACCGACTGCGGAATACTTTGATATCAGTAAATATTAAGTTGATAAGGGGGAATGCGGTGGCGAAGGGGTGGGCCATGTGGTAAACATCACCAGCTATCATGTTACCAAATTTGGTGACTTTTGTTCAAAATCTGTGGAAGATAAATTAATTTTTTTGGGGACCAAATTTTGTGGCTCTAGCCCAAAAACTGTGAAAAGCTATAGCCGTTTCCTATTTCATGGAGAAGGGGGATGGGGGGGAATCAGGGGGCGTGGCATCCAAGTTTTGATGTTTGGGAGACGTCACTACCTATCTTGACTACAAAATTTGGTGGCTCTAGCCCAAAAAATGTGAAAACTATAGGAGTTTCCAATTTTACATGGTGTAGGGGGCTGGGGCGGAATAAGGGGCGTGGCATCCAAAATTTTGATGCAATTTTTTGGGGAACGTCAGTATCTAGCTTGACACAAAATTTGGTGGCTCTAGCCCAAAAAATGTGAAAATTATAGGCGTTTACAATTTCAAGGAGACGGGGGAATTGGCGGAATCAGGGGGCGTGACATCCAAAATTTTGATGCCATTTTTTGGGAACATCAATATCTATCTTCACACAAAATTTGGTGGCTCTAGCCCAAAAAATGTGAAAACTATAGGCGTTTCCAATTTCTTGGAGAAGGGGGGATGGGTGCGGAATCAGGGGGCGTGGCATCCAAGTTTTGATGGGGAACGTCAGTACCTATCTTGATACAAAATTTGGTGGCTCTAGCCCAACAAATGTGAAAAGTATAGGCGTTTCCAATTTCAAGGAGCAGCTATTTGCGTGCAAAATTTGGTAACTCTAGCTGTAAAAATGTGAGAAATATTTGGTTTTATCGGTTTTCAGTTGTCGAATTTATCGATTTCCCAGCCTCCTAGTAGGTGTGGCAACCCAATCTTAACACTTTATCTGTACCGTCTATAGATAAAAATAATTGCAAAGTTTCAAGTCTCTAGCTTCACGGGTGTCGAAAAAAGTTGCGTTCATACGGACGGAATGACGGACAGACAGACACCATGACGGACATTGCACAAAACCAATATACTATGAGACCTTCGGTATCAAAGTATAAAAATTGGCAACGAGAAGACATACATTATGGAATATGTTTGCATGCAGCTGGGCCAGGAACATACCACCATCTGCGTGACAAAGGGTTTCCCTTGCCCAGCGTTTCCACCTTACAAAAGTGGTTGCGCAATGCTGATATTAAGCCTGGTCCGCTCGACGTGGCTATTTATATAATGCAGCACGACGTGCATTTAACTACCGACAAAGATCGGCTATGTGTGCTGTTTATCGGCAAGATACAGCTTTCGTCCACATCAGTGGAAGGGAAGAGATACGTGCGAGTGGCAGTGCCAGGCGCACTTACCAAAGCATGGATGCATCCCGTGTATTTTAAATACAATGTAAAAATGCAGATGATCGAAATCGACATAATTATATCGAAGATCCACAAGGCCGGATACACGGCTGTAGCAGTTGTTGGCAGCATAACTTCAATCGAAGATAAACTGTTTTCAGATCTTGGTATCACTGAACACAAGCCATTCTTCACCCACCCATATAACCCGGAGTTAAATGTATTTTTACTATACTCCGATTCCAATTTGGTCAAACTATTATGGGAGCATTTCCTCAACAGCGGATTTGTCGTCGAGGGCAAGCTCGTTGAAGCTGAAACCATAAGGGAGGTGATAATTGAGCTAAGCGCCACAAATGAACTTAACCTCAGCGAGGAGCACCTGAATATAGATCGCAAAAAATTTAAACGGGCCACGGAAATCTTTAGTAAAACCGTAGCTAGTGCCATACAACTCTGCTCCGATCTTGGTTTGGATCTAGACAATGCCGACAAGCAAGCCGAGCTGTTTACTCTAATTGATGACTGGAAGCATCTTTTTAGTACTGGGCAGGATACGGCTGACACTCCAATCGCAATGCCATACACTTGTCATGACGAGCAGACCAAAACTTTATGAGTACCCTGGACACCAAGTATCGAGGTTGGAGAACGAGCTCACCTTCCAAATAGTTGTTTCGCAATATCTTAGATAAATTTTTTGCCGTAATTCAATAACAATACGTTCTGAAGGAATAAACAAATGCTAACAAAAATAGTTGAATAACTTTCACCTGCAAGTTGAAATTGCAATATTAAACGCTTTTTTAAGCAATTTGAGAAAAAAACAAGGGAAAAAAAAAAGTATAGACTTAATATTATAGGCAACAAGACTGCAAATATTTATACTCAGTAAATGAACGTTCGCCTAAGGGCAAAGGTAATGAAAGACAAATTGTCTGCCCTATACACAGTTAGTCAATGTTACAAACCAGTTGGTGACTTACAAGCCAACAGCATGTTGAAATCACGCCTGTTAGATCTCATATTTATTTTGTATTTTTTTTTATTTTTTTTTTTTTTGGGCGTGGACGTAGATGTACTAAAACAAATGTACTTTTAACTGGCCCATATCGATACCTTCCTACCAGGCTTGGTAACGCGCGAACTCAAGCAAAATGCAAACAAACCTCCCGCCCAACTGAATAAGGCGGCACGCCGCATAGCGTACGGTTACGTAGCATCGCGAAAACGTAGACAAATGACATAAGACTAACTTTTTAAGAGAACTACTAGAAGTGACACCGTTTATCTAAGTGGCAAAATTACGGTTATAGCTTGAACATAAAATCTGAAAAGGGTTATGAATAGCATTGTTCGATTGACATAGCTTGAAGAGCAGATGGCGTGGATCAAATTCTTTGTCCTTCTTATGGGAACAGCAAAACTAATTTGGCTGATTAATGCGGAGGAATCAATTTGCACCATTTATAAGTTTATGTGAAAAATACTACTACCTAGCATTGTTCGTGCGATCAGAAAGAGACGGAAGATTTATTAGTAAAAGTTTACTGTTGTAGGTATGTAAGTTACATGTTAGTATCGCCAGTTAAATCTCCTAAGGGCAAAGAGCAAGAATTGTTTTTGAACTGATTCTATTCTATCCTGGTGTTGTTTTCTGGGATACCAGATACAAGATCCATATTCAAGAACAGGACGTACCAAAGACGTGTAAAGTGTTTTTGGTTATAGTAGGGATAATTGCAAATTTTTCAGACTCTAGCGCTTACGGATGAACCCCAAGGTATAAAGTTGCGATTTGCATACTGAAGAGATAGACTTGTGAAATTTAAGTTTCGGATCACAATAAGGATACCTAAGTCATCAACCCATTCAATGCGATCGAGTGGCCTTCGGCATCAAAGAAAATATATATTTGGAAAAACGAAGGCATCTATAAAAAAACATGACTTTACATATAATTGTTGAAATTAAGATTGAGTAAACGTTTTGATAGACGACACCGACTTTTGAAAATTATCCTAAAATCAGTTTGTATAGGGGTTTGAGCGGCCAAAAGAGCGGTACCCGACATGTCATAATTTTACATCGCCAGCATACATCATGTCACTCGAGATTGGTCAATAACTTTAGATGGAAGATCATTGATGAAAAGTGTAAATAATTAAAGTCAAGGTGACTTCCTGGCGGCACAGGCGGGAAGTGACATGAACCAAATTTTAGAAACAGCGTCTTTAAATACTCACTCTCTGTGTTCCTACTGAGTTAAATATGCCCTTATCCACCGAATAAGATTGCTAGGAAAACCTAACAGTTCGAAGTTTATGAAGTAAAAGGTAGTGATTAGCCGAGTCAAATGCTTTGATGCAGATCAGTGTAAGTAACATCCGTTTGCCTTCTTATTTTGAAAACCGACTTTGGGGACAACTAGTGAAGTAAATTCTAACAGGTTAGTGGTAGTAGATTTTAATGGTTCATGAATCCATGCGTGGGCGCGGTGAAATTTAAGATCTGCAAAAATTTTGTAGATGTCAGTTATTAATCTTCCTACCAAATTTGGTGAATCTAGTTCAGACAATTTGGATATACCCCTATAATTTTGAACATCATCAAAGTCAGTTTTTTTATGGAGCGGAATATTAAATGATTCTTTCCAGATATTAGGAAATGAACATTTCTTAAAAAAAAAACTCAACAATTGTATGCAGTGTTTTTAAGAGGCCAACAGTCACAGTCCTTAAGCACATCCAGCTTGGTACGCCGTCAGGTCCCAGGGAAAATGGACAGGGCTTACTATCCCCTGTGAGATGGCGCCAGGTAATGCAATCAGTCCGAGCCAATGGTGTCCAAAAGTTGATGCAATTAGAGGCATCAACCTGATACGGGTAAGGCAGATCAACCTGATTATCAATTGAACTGTATGTTGTTTGAAAAAATTCAGCAAATGAAATCGGAAATGGCCTGATCCGAATTGGCAGACTTGTTTTCAAAAGATAAATTATGCCCGATGTAAGTATCTTATGACTAACGAAGTCTTTTGACGAGGTTAGAACTTATTCAGATCTTGCTGAAAGGATTGTCAGGCGGAACGGACTTTTTTTAACCTAATTATTGCCCACGAATTAGTCAAACTAGAAATATCGCAATCAAGTATGCATGAGTAATTGAACATGAAGACCCAGATTTTCTGAAAACTCTTATAAAGCTTAGATTTTCGATTTTTAAGCAGCAGTCAACTCGCGTTTAAACCACGCAGGTTTGTTTTTCCAACTTGGCCTACCAAAAGGGACACACATTATCGAATAAATTTTCTAAGGTGCAATAAAAAATACTGATTGCCGTATCCAAGTCCTCAGAACCAAGAGGGGCGACCAGTCAACCAATTCTAAGAGCGGTGGCAAGTTTTACAAAATCTGGTTTTCCGAAATTGACGTACCCGTCTTAATGGTTCACTACACTGGCTGTACGGCACTAGGCAGGCAAAGGATCAACGCCTCCAACGTCGGCTGGTATTAGTCTTCGGGAGTGGATATGGGAAGGATCTTGACACAGATAGAGTGGCATTCGAAACAAATACCAAATCAAGCAGTTTACCAAGAGAATGTGGAATGCCATTGATCTGATCCCAATCGACATAATTCAAATAAGCTCAACCAGGCCGAAAAGTTGTATCAGTTGTTGGCACCATGGGGTTCAACGAAGCTAACTGTTTCCGGACTTGAAATCCAACTGAACATCAAGCCATATTAAAATCGTCAAGAACTACAAAAATATCACGATCAGAAAGCATAGAAGATATGGTTAGTATTGCTGACCGATGTCCAATTTGGTCAAACTATGAGCTGTCAGATAACGGTGGTTTTGTGAGGGAACAAGTAAATCTAAATACCAACAGCGTTAATAATTTAGCTTTAGCGCAACAAACTCAACCTACTCTATAGAGCACCTTAATATTACTGTCTCAGAGGATTTAAAGTCCACAGCAACATCTTTAGTAAGAACCCCACCACCACGGCGCACAGGGCGGTCCTTTCTATAGGTACAGAATCTGTTAGATAATACTTCACAATTAAGTATGTCTTGTCTTAACCACGTTATCAGTGGAAGGCAACGTCTTGTAAAGGGAAAAGAATGACTATTAAGGTACAAAGTACTAAGTTTACTACAAAGTCCTCTTACATTCTGATAACCCAGTGAAGAGGGAGGTAATCAACTGTGTTAGTTTTTTGCTACTAAAGTGGATGCAACAGGCGGAGCACTACTGATCCTTAAAATTGTCTATTATTATTACTTAGCCTACTAACATACTCCTTCTCTATGATGTTTGGCGGCCAAAACTACTTTCAGAACAAATCGTTGAAAAAAGTTCCGGCGGATTACTAAGCTTAAAGGACGATATATCGCGGGCGAGCTTGAATTTAAATTTGTCGACAACAATTCGCGGGAATAAAATTACCTTTTAATATTATAGGCGCCTACATCTTCCGCAGAATTATCGTTCGCAAAGCCTAGGTAATGAAAAACAAATTGTATTGTATATAGGTAGACAATTTTAAAATCCAACGCTGTAAAACTATCGAAGGTACTATCGATAAATAGATTGAAACCGCTTGATTCAAATTTAGCTTTTAGCTTCTATGCTTTCATCGGCATTGGTTTTGTCACCTTTATGAAAACATTATAAAAAGTTGATGGTTCATGTCATCTTTCATATTGTGGCAAGCGCTAAAAACTGAGAAGGAAGCGGCTTAAGCACTTGCACAACTTAAATCTGACAATGATAACTTGGGCTGATTTTCTTGGCCAGGCCAAGACAACAAAAGCGAAAGTCACAACGATGTTCTTGCATTTGGATTTGTATTTGTGTGTGTGTGTATATCACTCAAATGTGCAAATTAGCTTCTGAAATTTAATAGTGAACTTTGGGCACAAGTTCTTGTATTTAGGTTAATGAATAGACAAACTTTCGACAACCTCAATGTGCAAAGTTTTCCAAGTTTTCTCAACAGTATTCCCAAGCATAACCAGCTAGAAGGCATGCATATAAAGATGGTCACGTGTACAATTTATTTGAAACTTTAGTATTTGCATTTTCATGACAAAACAAAAATATTGTTTATACGGCTTAAAGTTGACATTATGCTTATTGTATTATATTTTCTCGATCAAGTCGTGTGTCACGAAAATAGAAATCACGAAAAACGCGATTAACTCTTAAGATTTACACGATGACATTTTTAAACTGTCGCCAACAGCGCAAAGGTAAATGCAATGGAAAACGGATACTAAAACGATGAGAGGGAGAGAGAGAGAGAGAAGTTTGAATGCTAAAAGGATGTGGCCGTATGGCATTATCAAGAGCAATATGTAAAAATGTGAAACTTGTGTTTGTGTTTGACTTGCAGCTTTTGAATACTTGAGCATATTTGGTAGTTGGTAGCTAGCAGAAGGAGTTGGCGTCGTTCTGAAGCCTATTAAGGACATCAAACAAACATTTTGCAAAATTAAATGGCATGCAAAGCAAGCACATGTGCCTGGTTCTGGTCCACGGATTCTCCTCTGCCAGCCTTTTTGCCTTTTGTACAAGCTTGCACAAAATATTTCCGATATTATGTCACACTTAAGGGATGTCCTCGCCATTTATGACCGCACACACACACAGAGAGAGGATAAAGGGGCTTGGCTGGGATTAGAAGACGAGCTTTCTCTGAATTTGCTAAACATTTTCAAATATTTATGAGCTTTTTACAGTTGGGCAATACCCTCCAGCACTCGAGTGTTGATATTGCCATTCTCTATCTTCTTCTTCTTCTTCTGCTTCCATCTGCAAGTAAAAAACTGCGGCAAAATAGGCTCACAGCGCCTGACTGCCTGATATATGAACTGTTGCGGTCATTTTAAAGTTATTTATTACTTGCTCGACTTGCACAAAGATAAACGATTTCGTTCAGTATATATGTCTTGTGGTGCGTTCTTGTGGCAACTTTAGTTTCCTCTTACAATTGCAGTTCATTAATGCACCGTAAAACCACACATTGATCAAGTAAATCTTAAACTATAGAGAAAATATTTTAAGATCTAAATAAAATTTGATTTATGTGTGCAGATAAATCCAAAATGTTAATGGCAAACTAATGGAAAATATATAATATGTGTGTTTGTTTAAGTTTCTGTATCCTGTCCAAACCAAAACTTGATTAAACCATATATATTTTTAGCTGCCAAAGATCCGGTTGTTCCGCAAACTCATCGAATTTTATGCGAACCATAATCAATGTAAAAACAAGTAAAAACGCTGCAGTCGGACGCAACCGACTGCGGAATACTTTGATACCAGTAAATGAACGGTTGATAAGGGGGAATGCAGGGGTGAAGGGAGTTGGTCATGTGGTAAACATCGCTATCATGTTACAAGATTTTGTGACTTTAGCTCAAAAACTGTGGAAGATAAATTAACTCTCAAATTTAAAAGGTGGGCGGCAGAGGTAGGCGTGGCATCCAAATTTTTGAATCAAATGTTTCTAGCTGTCACTATCTATCTTCCTACCAAGTTTGGTGGCTCTAGCTCAAAAACTGTTAAAGATAAAGCCGATTCCGATTTTAAAAGCCGGGTGGCTTAGGTGGGCGTGGCATCCAAAATTTTTATGCTAATCTTTGGTAGTGTAACGAACCTTCGGTTTGTCCCGAATGTAAGCTGGGCTAACTCTTGCGGTGCTGAGGGTACGTGCCAACAAATTTGAATTTGTGGCGCTGCGATAATTAGAACACTTGGTGGATTTGATTTGTATAAAATGTATTTGAATTTTGCGTACGATTTATCTGTTTTGTTACAGTTGTATTTTCTTAAAAAACTAGTTTGGCTGCGTGCTGGACTAGCCTCCCGGTACTATTACCCTTGCCTTTGGCACAACCTACAATGCGCTCTCCTGCCAGTCAACGATCGAACTTAGTCTCGCCTACAGGAATAGGTTTGTTGCGTACTACGCCAGCTACGCCAGGTTTCGCTATTGGCTTTCTTGACTCCGCAAGAAGCTACCATTAGCACTCCTACTCGCTGGTGTACGTGCGCTTCACCTTGCCTTACGCCAGGCACACTAACACGACACGCGGATGGTCAGGCTTCGCCTTGCAAATCGTAGCCACAGAGCAAGTCTTTCGTAGCGTTTGACCTCAGTCAGCCACGAAACCGTACTTAGTCTATTTACAACTTGGTACCTTAGTGTACTTTATAATAGTTCACCAACACTTAGGACTACTTTTGGCTCCTCGCGTTAAGCGTAAGTCCTTGAAATGTCCTTGTAGTCCTTTTTCACTCCACTGAGGCACGTTGTATCCTTCCGCACTTGTCTTCGACGCGTTTTTCTGACACTCGTACCGGCCGTATTTCAGTTTTCGCGTGATCACTCTGATTTCTACTGTCCCTCGCCGTCGGTCGACAGCTCATTTTATACGCGCTGCTGCCTCGCTGGATCGGGGCCTGTCAGCGCCAATGTCAAAGGAAGGGCAAATGTGGCGTGATGGTCATTTTGGCCCTTGGCAACAACGGTGCCTGGCCGTAGCGACTCACGCCCGCCGTTGGTATGACAGTGATCACTATAAACGGTAATCGCACTGCTCACACACCAACGGCACTCTATCCTCCACATTAACGGTACGTGTCCAGCCATCCTAGCTGCGAGACACGTACCTAAGCGCTGACACCGGGCGTCAGAGCGAGACAGCATGCGACTCGGGTCCGGCCGCGGCCTGTCTCGGTGTATGTGTTTTTCGGCCGCCGGCTTTGTTTATTTTTTTATATGTATTTATAAATATATATATGTGGAAGCATAAGTAGTTTGAGTATGTGGCGCCGTGGCGGCGTGTGCTGGAAATGTATGTGAGAGGTGTATTGAGTTTGTGTTAGTGCGTATTTGGGTATTTCAGCAGAATCGCAAGAACATTGCGATATTGCATCAGCCTATTTATGTGTCTGTTTTGCTATGTAGTTTAGGAAAGTCCCGTTTTGGCGGGGCGACAGCGTTTGTAGCTGTCGCCGAGTGTGGTTCGGTAGAGAGGCACGAGAAAAGGGAAGACACAGAGTTAGTTGTGTTTCGGATCCCGGTGCGACCGAAACTCGCTGCGCCTAAAACGATGGAATCAAATAACGAAAATAACGACGCTGCAACATCAGAAGTGGGATCTGGCTCGCTACCTAATACGTCAATTGATCCATGGCGAATGTTAATGGAAGTGCAAAATAAAAATTTTATTGAACTTGTGAAAGCATTGAAATCAACGGCTTCCGAAACAACGAATAATAATGCAGTAGTTTTGCCGAAATTTAACGCGGATCTTGCAGGCGCCGACGCATCGGCGTGGTGCGCTACAGTAAATATAATTTTGGCAGAAAACAACATAAAAGGCAGTGCGTTGGTGATGGCTTTGAGTGCATCATTGGAAGGCAGTGCGTCGCAGTAGCTCTCCCAAATATGTTATCCTGACATTAATTGGGCTGCTTTTAAGGAACTTTTTCTTCAGCGTTTTACCAGTGTGGAGACACCAGCAGCTATGTTGTTAACAATGTTATCAACTTGCCCGACTGAAGGAGAATGTCTCTCCAATTATGCTAGTCGTATGGTGACGTCACTCATCACCAAATGGCGTGAGATGGATGTGGAGGAGATTGCTGTTTGCGTGACGCTTGCTCAGCTGGCTCATATTGATACCAGATTGCAACGTCTTACTTTTACATCAAACGTGCGCACCAGGAGTGAACTACAGACAGAGCTAAAAGCTTTTACGTTCAACAAACGGAAGAAATCCTCACAAAAAGAAACAGCGGCATCCGACTCGAAACGACAGAAATTTTCAACAATAAAATGTCATTATTGCGGAAAGTTGGGTCACAAGATGGTTGAATGCAGAGCTGGACAGCAGCAAAATCTTCCTCCCGTGCTGCTGAGCGTAGCGGCAAGAGCGTGTTTGGTCACCAGCAGCAATCAAATTTAACCTGCTTCAAGTGTGGAGAGGTTGGTCACATTTCAACCCATTGCAGTAAGCCCAAAATGTACAAATTCAAAGATACGCATCAGGTGAACAGAGTGCAGCTATGCGAAGTTGATGTGCCCAAAGGAGAGATGATTCACCATGGCGAGACTTTCACGACAACGTTTGACTCTGGAGCGGAATGTTCATTGGTTAAACAAAAGATAAGTGCTAAGTTAGTTGGTAAAAGAATTAACAATACAGTAATGTTGAAAGGTATTGGAAATGACAGCATTTGTAGTACATTGCAAATACTTTCCAACGTACAAATTAACAATCATTGTATTGAAATGTTATTCCATGTTTTGAGTGATGAATATTTGAGAAATGATATTTTGATTGGTAGAGAAATACTGTCGCAAGGATTTTATGTCATTATGTCACCTAGAAAATTTGAAATTTAAGATCAAAATCTGTTAACTTTTGTTCAAATGATGATGTATTTTCTAAATTGAATACTGATCTTGTCGGTGAAGATAAAGATAAATTAAACAATTTATTGGAAAACAATTCAAAATCTTTTACAAAGGGAATTCCTTCATCTACTGTCAGTACAGGTGAAATGAAGATTAAATTAATAGACAATAGAAAAATCGTTCAAAGAAGACCATACAGGCTTAGTCCAAATGAAAGAGAATTGGTACGCGACAAGATTAAAGAGCTTTTGGAATGCAATGTCATAAGGCCAAGCTGCTCTCCCTTTGCAAGTCCTATGATGTTAGTAAACAAAAAAGACGGTTCTCATCGGTTGTGTGTTGATTACCGTGAATTGAATTCTAACACAGTTTCAGATAGATATCCTTTACCCCTTATAGCAGACCAGATAGCCAGACTTCATGGTGCTAAATATTTCACTTGTTTGGATATGGCAAGCGGATATTACCAAATCCCATTGCATGAAGAATCAATAGAGTGTACGGCTTTTGTCACCCCAGATGGCCAGTACGAGTTTTTGTCAATGCCGTTTGGTCTGAAAAATGCACCTTCAGTTTTTCAGCGTACAGTGATGCATACACTTGGAGAACTGGCAAATACTTTTGTGGTTGTCTATATGGATGACGTGTTAGTGGTGGCTGCAACGAAAAGTGAGGCTCTGGAAAGACTACAGGTTACTCTTGATGTTCTCACGAAAGCTGGTTTTTTGTTCAATATTAAAAAGTGTTCGTTTCTGAAGTCAACTGTTCAATATTTGGGATATGAAGTGAGCGCAGGTCAAATTCGTCCAAATTCTCAAAAAATTTCTGCATTAACTGCCTTACCACCTCCTCAGTCGGTTTCTGCTTTAAGACAATTTATTGGACTTGCGTCTTACTTTCGGCAATTTATACACGGATTTTCTTGTTTCTTAAAGCCTTTGTATTTGTTGACATCGGAAAGGAACGAGTTTATTTGGAAGCCAAAACATGAAGAAATAAGACAAAAAGTTATATCTGTTCTTACACAGAAGCCAGTTTTGGTTATTTTTGACCCGCAATATCCAATCGAGTTGCATACTGATTCAAGTGTTCGTGGATACGGTGCCATCTTGTTGCATAGAATAGATAACAGGCCGCATGTCGTTGAATTCTTCAGTAAGGCTGCCTCACCTGCTGAGTCAAGATACCATTCTTACGAATTGGAGACTCTTGCGGTTGTCATGGCCATTAAGCATTTTCGTCATTTTTTGACAGGCAGAGATTTTGTTGTCTTTACCGATTGCAACTCGCTTAAAGCATCAAGAAATAAACGTGACCTATCGCCCAGAGCACAAAGATGGTGGGCTTATTTACAGTCGTTCTCATTTGAATTACAGTATAGAGAGGGTAAACGAATGGCTCATGCTGATTTCTTTTCAAGAAATCTCCCATCTGCTGATGCAATTGATGCACGTAAAGTTACTGAAAAAAGAATTAATCTGGCAGAGATATCTAGTGATTGGCTGATGGCTGAACAGCGCAAGGATTCCGATATTATTAATATTGTGAATAAACTAAAAGACAATTCTCTTGCCGAGGACATTGCAAAAACTTACGAACTAAGAGCAGGAATAATTTATCGGAACATACAGAGAAATGATAGAACTCGATCTTTGCCAATTGTTCCAAGATCATTTAGATTGTCCGTTATTAATCAAGTTCATGAGACAATAATGCATTTGGGTTGGGAAAAAACATTGGACAAAGCCTACGATTTTTACTGGTTTGAAAATATGTCAAAATATGTAAGGAAATTTGTCGAAAACTGTATAACTTGCAAGATGTCAAAGTCATCCTCAGGTTAAGTTCAGGATAGACTTTTTTCAATACCAAAGGTCGACACACCTTGGCATACAATACACATAGACATAACAGGCAAGTTAAGCGGCAACAGTGATCAAAAAGAGTATGTTATTGTTCAAGTGGACGCTTTTACTAAATTTGTTTACTTAACACACACACTCAAGATTGATGCTGACAATTGCATAGGTGCTGTGACATCGGCTGTATCCTTGTTTGGAGTACCAAACCGCATAATAGCAGATCAGGGTAGGTGTTTTGCCAGCTCTAAATTTAGTGAATTCTGTTCTAAACAAAATATAAGTTTTCACTTAATTGCGACAGGTGCAAGTAGAGCTAACGGACAGGTAGAACGCATTATGAGCACTTTGAAAAACTTATTAACTAGCAGCAGATCTTGGCAAGACGCATTGGGCGAGGTACAGCTAGCTTTAAATTGTACTGTAAGTCGAGTGACAAAGGCAATCCCTTTGGAATTGTTCATTGGCAAGGTTGCTCGTCCGTTGGGGTTGCTACCACCATGTGACGTGGCACAAGAAGTTCATGGTTTCAATTGCTTTGTTAATTGTTTCGATTATTTTGTTTAGTTCATTAACTTGAACGCTATTTTCTGCTAAGTTACTTATCTTCTGTTCTAGTTCGTCTCTGTCATCTGTGTCTAATGTTCCGAATAAGTATTTGTAAGTTTTGCCTACTAAATTTATTAGTCCTCTCTTTTGTCTTTTAATGATTGTTATCCCGTTCATTTCCTGTTTAGTGTTTCAATAAGATAATTTATTTTAGTTGAATTTTCGTAATCGTTTGCTTGTATTAATAAGTTATTGTAGACCTTTTATATTTTTGTTAAATTTACAGTTAGATAATGGTATTCAAAATTAGTTAGTATGTCCAGTGGTCCTGTTTTAAATATTAGGTAGCCGTTGTTTGCTTTTATGGGGTTTATTTCGATACTTTGTCCGTTAATTGTTACTGTTAGCATTGTTATTATTATTAGAATTCCCTTCATTAGCTGGTTCTCTGTAATTAATGTATTTACTTGTATTAGTTTTCTTTTTCTTCTTAAACTTTGATTTGTAATGGGTGACTTTTCTACCTCTATTGGTTTCTTCAAAGTGCTTCTCGTCTATTTGTCTTAACTGACCTGTCTGTTTGAATGGATTGGTTATTTTTGTTTTAACTAATGGTGAAGATCTATATTGTGTATCTATTTCAAATTCTTCCCTTCATTCATTCAATTTTTCAATTTGTTTCTTTTCCTGCCTTGTGTGTCATACTTTGGTGTCCCTGCGTACATAAATATATCTGCGGGTGTTCTGTTTGTTGTATTATGTTTGGTTTTATGATTATAAGTGTATAATATAATTTCAAATCTGGTTTGTTTGTTTTCTATGTTATGGTCACTACTTCGTAATTTTTCGTTGATTGTTTTATGAAATCTTTCTATATCTGCTATTCCGTTTTTACTTGTTGTTATATTGATTTTTACGTTTTCTGTTGCTAACCATTGTTGTAGTGCAGCACATATAAATGCTGAATCTTTGTCTGCTTTGATTTCTGTTGGTTTTCCCATTAAATCGAAAACTTTTAATATAGCTCTTTTTGTTTCTAACCAATCTCGGCTGTTAACTTCAATTAATGTTTCAAATTTTGAATAAATATCTATGCATGATAGAAATTGTTTATGGTCAACTAAATAAAAATCCATTACATACTTTTCCCTAATGTAATTTGTTTCTGGGATTAATTCGTACACTAACTTGGTACTTCTGTGCTCTGTTTTTGAGATGTTGCAAATGTGACATTCATTTATTATGTTTTGTATTAGGTTCTGATAATCTGGGTAATAAAATTTTTCTTTAAACCAATGTATTGTCTTTTCTATCCCTGGGTGTAATAGTTCGTTATGTCTTTTAAGTATCTGTTCTTTGAATTCTGCGTACGTTTGTAAGTCTGTTAATTTTGATGAGCTTTTCATTACTTTAATTTTACTTTCTGGATTTATTATTTCTACGTATGCGTTTTGAAAAATCGGAAAATCGGAGTCGTTGTGAACGTATAAGACGCTATTTTTTGAACATAAATATTCTTTAATTATTTCTTTAGCTTTAGTAATCGTCATTTCTGTATATGTTATCTTTATGTTTTTCTTGTGAAAATAGTTAGTAACTTGTGTCGTATTGTCGTTTCCTTCAATGAGTTCGATTTGTCTGTTATAATAATTTAATGGTCTTTCCGTTATTTGAATATAACTTTGGTTATCTTTTTGGGCACTGTGAATGGTAGCACATGTTGCTTGACTCATTTCTTCTCCCAGTAGATTTTCATGTATTTGCACACGTGAAAGTGCGTCTGCGACATGATTTTCTTTACCCGGTAAGTATTTGATTGTGTAATCAAATTCATTTAATTTGATCTTCCATCGTTGGAGTTTCATATTCGGTTCTTTTATATTGTTTAACCATACTAATGGTTTGTGATCGCTTAGGATTTCAAACTTTCTACCATATAGATAGCTTCTATAAGTTTTAGTTGCCCAAACTACTGCTAATAGTTCTTTTTCTATAGCTGAATAATTTAGTTCATGTTTGTTTAGCGTTCTGCTGGCAAAACAAACAGGCTTATGATTTTGTGTTAAGATCGCTCCTAGGGCTACATTACTTGCATCCATTGTGAGACAAAATGGTTTGTCATAATCTGGATGAGTAAGAATTGGGTCAGAAGTTATCAGTAATTTTAATTTCTCGAATGCTGAGATATATGCTGTATCCTTTATGTCTACTTTGGCTCCTTTCTTTAATTTGAGTGTCATGGGTTTGACGATGTTGGCGAAGTTTGATATGAATTTTCTGTAAAGTCCACACAAGCCTAAAAATTTTTTTTTATCTCTTTTGGAGTCTTTGAAATAGGATATTTCATTACTGCTTCAACTTTATTTGGATTAGGTTTTAATCCTTCTGTTGTGACTATGTGTCCTAGAAATTCCGTTTCCTTTTTGAGAAATTCACACTTGTCTAATTGCAATTTTAAGTTGGCTTCCCTTAGTTTGGCAAATACCTTATTTAGTGACAATATGTGTTCTTCCAATGAAGTGCAATACACTATTATGTCATCTAAGTAGACTAAACAATCTTTGTAGATTAAATCTTCCAACAAATTGTTCATGCAGCGTTGAATGGCATACGTGTATATTCGTAGTGGCCATGTTTAGTGGAAAATGCTGTCTTAGGTATTGATTTAGGATCCATCTGGATCTGGTGATAGCCTTTTGCTAAATCAAGAGTTGTGAAGTATTGGCATCGGCCAAGTTTATCTAAAATTTCATCCATTATTGGAATAGGAAATTTGTCGTCAACAGTGATTTCGTTTAGAAATCTGTAGTCTATTACTACTCTATACTTTTGTTTACCTGATGCATCCAACTTTTTTGGGATTACTAATACAGGTGAATTATACGGAGACTGAGATTTTCTTATTATCCCTTGCTCTAGCATTTCTTTTACTTGTCTGTCTATTTCGTCTTGTTGAATTTGGGAATACTTGTAGGGTCTCTTGTAAATTGAGTCCTCATGTTTTGTAATTATCGAATGTTTAACAGTACTAGTGAAAGTCCAATTGTCGCCTTCATGGTACTGTATGTCTCGATAGTTGTGAAGAATTTTTGACACACACCTTTTCTCTTCATCGTTAAGATGATCTAAGCGGAACTCGTTGGACTCTTTTAATTCTTCGTTGATCACGAAATTGAATTCTAAATCTTCCGACGAGGGTGGGTCTAGACACTCTGGTGCCTCCTCTTCTTCTACATTTATATTGGGGTCGTACTTAAATAGGAATGTGTATTCTCCTAAGGTAACGGCTCCCTCTTCGTAATTTATTTTTGCCTTGCAAGCTTCTAAATAATTTCTTCCTAACAATAAATCATATCGATTTGAAAATTCATGTATAAAGAACTCCTGTTTGGATGGACACAATTTACATGCTCCTATTGTAATGCTTGATGTTAATTTAATGTTACCATTGATGGTATGAACATTAAGTTCTGTATTTTTAATTGGAAATTTTAAGTAATTTTTATTCATTAAATTATTTGTTGACCCAGTGTCTATAACACACTTAAGCGGGTTATCATTCATAATAACAATTATGAATGGGTTATTGTTTCTTCCTGGTCCGAGG
The DNA here is from genome assembly GCA_018152825.1 of Scaptomyza hsui. Taxonomy (NCBI): domain Eukaryota; kingdom Metazoa; phylum Arthropoda; class Insecta; order Diptera; family Drosophilidae; genus Scaptomyza; species Scaptomyza hsui. Next base: position 343,743 of record JAECXO010000279.1, read on the forward strand.
CAATTGCTTGAAAATTTTCGGAGGTGTCCATTTTTGACACACCACTGTTACTTTCTCTTTGCCTTTTTTGAGGTTGGTTGTTGTAAGGGGATGCCTGTGCATTAGAGTTTCTATTATGTGAATAGTTCATGGGATTTTGTTGTTTCCCTTGTTGCAACTTTTGTTGAAATTCGGCATATGTCTGCCCATAATCTTTTTGATTCTTATGTGGGTTATTTGTATTATAATTGGTTTGGTAGTTATGATTATGTGGTGCTTGGTTAGTGGGGTTATGTGTTGAACTTTGGTTAAAATTTTCTTGATACTTTTTACCATGATAGTTTTTGTTTGAATTATTATATTTATTATCTTTGGGTTTTTCAACCACACTATTTTCATATAAACCCTCCTTTTGAGCTGCTACTTTTAACAAATGGCTAGTTGTTATATCGTACCTAGCTAGAATCATGAAAATTCTATCTGGTATTTTTCTTTTTATAACATCTTTAACTGTGTTGTTCATAGCATTGGTGTAGACAATTGTGTTGTTTGCATTATTATCTAGTGTTAGCTTATTTGTTATTACATATGATTTGTGTTCTAGTTCATTTATGAACTTACGGAGATTTCCTTGATAGCTGGTGTTGTATAGTTGTCGTAGTAATTCCTCCACTGGAGTCTGGGTGGTGTATTCCTCGATGAGTGCTCGCTTCAACTCCCCCCAATTATTGGCATGTGATAGTTGCGAGATCCTTTGGGCTTCTCCGATGACTTGCAGTTCTATCGCACCGTATATAATACTTTGTTGCCTTTGGTTTGTAGTAGGGTATAATTGTAATAGGAATTCTGTCCTCCTGATGAAGGCGCTTATCTCCTGTTTATTTAATGCGAACTGGGGCACTTGTCAGATTTGAGACAATGCCTGGTTTAGTTCTGCATCACTTAGTACGACTGCCATGTTGGTTTGTTTTTTTTGTTTTATTGTTTTTGCTTTGTTGTTGATTATATTGTTCTTCGTTCTTAAATTATTTAAACACCATTAACTGTGTTTGCTGCACGATAAGTTCTTTGGCGGATTAGTTTTTTACTATGTATCGCAGTTTAATTTATTTGCACTTATTTTTCACTAATCCTACCGGCTGCGCCAATTGTGAGTTCTTGACCAAGTGGGATTAAAAAAATAAAAAGACTTCGTCTTTAGTTTATTTCTTTATTATAGTAATTGAACCAATGTTATAAGTTACAAAAACACTTCCACACTTATAGTCTATTTCTTATTCAAACTATTGCTTTGAACTCCAAATCTGAACTGCTTCTCAATCGTTCTTGCTGCGCAGAGCAAACCTCGGTTGAGAGCTTTTCTTATGATCAAAGCTTTTAAGCTTTGTTCGTTTTAAGCTTTCTTTCAAAAAGTGCCAATTCGGCGATCTCACGCTTGTGGCGTGATTTTGGAAATATGTTTATGTTTTATGTTTATGTCTAGTTTGCTTGTGGCATGATGCATGATTTAGAAATATTCTTATGTTTAATGTTTATGTCTAGCTCGTTTCCTGTGTTAGGATTTTAGGGTGTAATATGATATTTAATTGTTGGGGTGCGTGCTTATGTGTAACATATTTGAGATATGAATATGTGTGCATATTGGATATCTTACTATATGTATGTATACCACATATATATATTTATTTCATACAATCCTAAAACAACCCAGCCGAATTATACTCCTCTTGTGAGAAGCATTCCCAGCTCCTCACAGTAGATGTTGCCTTCTATCTTTCTACCCAATTTACGGGCTCTAGCTTAAAAACTATAAGAGATATCGAAATTTCCGATTTTAAATGGTGGGCGGCAGAGGTGGGCGTGGCATCCAAATTTTTGATGCAGACCTTTTGTAGATGTCACCATATATCTTCCTACCAAATTTGGTGACTCTAGCTCGAAAACTGTAAAAACTATAGGCGCTTCCAATTTAATAGAAAGGGTCAACTAGAAAGGGGGAATGGGGGTGGAATCAGGGGGCGTGGCATCCACAATGTTGATTCATTTTTTTGGGGAACGTCAATATCTATCTTCACACAAAATTTGGTGGCTCTAGCCCAAAAAAAGTGAAAACTATAGGCGTTTCCAATTTCAAGGAGAAGGGTGGGATGGGGGCGGAAGGAGTAGGCGTAACATCCAAAATTTTGATGCAGTTTTTTCAGGGACATGACTCGTGGGATGGGGGCAGAATCAGGGGGCGTGGCATACAAAAATTTTATGCTTTTTTTTGGGGAACGTAAATATCTATCTTGACACAAAATTTGGTGGCTCTAGCCCTAAAAAAGTAAAAACTATAGGCGTTTCCAATTTCAAGGAGCAGGGATGGTGGGGGCGGAAGGAGTAGGCGTGGCATCCAAAATTTTGATGCAGTTTTTTCAGGGACATGACTAGCTATCTGCGTGCAAAATTTGGTAACTCTAGCTGTAAGAATGTGAGAAATATTTGGTTTTATTGGTTATCAGTTATCGAATTTATCGATTTCCCAGCCTTCTAGTAGGCGTGGCACCCAAATCTTGACACTTTATCTGACTAGCCCATAGACAAACATAATTGCAAAGTTTCAAGTCTCCAGCTCTACGGGTGTCGAAAAAACATGCGTTCATACTGACGGACCGACTAGCTAGAGCTCTGCAATTTCCACCAAAGATTTGTTTCAGATGACAATACATGGTTTTTAAGTTTTCGGCAAACCACGAAAAACAGTTTTCCCTTTTGCTTAACTTACTAATTTGACTCCCAAAATTTACAAGCTCTAGTGGCATGGAGGGAAGACTGCCGCTTCACAAGCCGAAGGTCGTGGGTTCGAACCTCATAAAATGGGTAAAAGGGGTATAATGGTTTTGTGCAAAAGTATGTAACAGGCAGAAGGAAGCATCTCCAACCCCATAAAGTATATATATTCTTGATCAGCATCAACAGCCGAGTCGATATAGCCATGTCCGTCTGTCCGTCCGTCAGTATGAACGCGTCGATCTCAGAGACTACAAGAGCTAAAGACTTCAGATTTTGAATATAAGTTCTCCTATACCATGAGCAGAACAAGTTTGTTTCAAATTATCGATAACTATTCTAGTTTCCGATATACACATGCAATCGATTACCAAAAAATCGCGAATTTGTAAAAATGAAAAAGTAAAAATGGGGGTTGAAATAATGGATAACGATAGAACTTTTCTGAAACTTTCATCGAAATCGGTTGAGAAACACCAGAGATATCGAAGATTGAAGTTTAGGTCACAGATGCATACAGACAATGACAGTGCGCGTTAAGTATAGGGTTCGGGGTATCTCCTAGTCGGGAAATCTCGACTAGAGCCTTCTTACTTGTTTTATATGCCAGATGAAACGAGGAGAACGTGGTGGAATAGGAGATGGGGAGGAGACGGAGGAAGAGCGGCAGAGAATTATGCCCAACGTAATATCTTATGACAACGAAGAATCTTATGAAGAGGAGAACGTTCTTCAAATTTGCTGCGAGCAAAGAGATTGTCAGGCGGAACGGGCAAACCTTATTTTCGCCCACGAAAGTCAAACAAGAGATATCGAATACTTGCAGGAACAAATTGCACATCAAGACAAAAAGTTGAAGAAAACGTTTAAACTAAACAAGTCACTGAGTAAGATCTTCACGGAATCGCAGATTTAAAATTTAAAACACGGTCGCAAAGTAAAAAATTGGCAACCAGAAGACATACATTATGGATTATGTTTGCATGCAGCTGGGCCAGGAACATACCACCATCTGCGTGACAAAGGGTTTCCCTTGCCCAGCGTTTCCACCTTACAAAAGTGGTTGGGCAATGCTGATATTAAGCCTGGTCCGCTCGACGTGGCTATTTATATAATGCAGCACGACGTGCATTTAACTACCGACAAAGATCGGCTATGTGTGCTGTTTATCGGCAAGATACAGCTTTCGTCCACATCAGTGGAAGGGAAGAGCTACGTGCGAGTGGCAGTGCCAGGCGCACTTACCAAAGCATGGATGCATCCCGTGTATTTTAAATACAATGTAAAAATGCAGATGATCGAAATCGACATAATTATATCGAAGATCCACCAGGCCGGATACACGGTTGTAGCAGTTGTTGGCAGCATAACTTCAATCGAAGATGAAATGTTTTCAGATCTTGGTATCACTGAACACAAGCCATTCTTCACCCACCCATATAACCCGGAGTTAAAAGTATTTTTACTATACTCCGATTCCAATTTGGTCAAACTATTAAGGGAGCATTTCCTCAACAGCGGATTTGTCGTCGAGGGCAAGCTCGTTGAAGCTGAAACCATAAGGGAGGTGATAATTGAGCTAAGCGCCACAAATGAACCTAACCTCAGCGAGGAGCACCTGAATATAGATCGCAAAAAATTTAAATGGGCCACGGAACTCTTTAGTAAAACCGTAGCTAGTGCCATACAACTCTGCTCCGATCTTGGTTTGGATCTAGACAATGCCGACAAGCTAGCCGAGCTGTTTACTCTAATTGATGACTGGAAGCATCTTTTTAGTACTGGGCAGGATACGGCTGACACTCCAATCGCAATGCCATACACTTGTCATGACGAGCAGACCAAAATACTGGACACCATATCGAAATTGAAGTAGCGAGCCCATCTTGAATGAACTTGTTGGCACGTTCAAAATATGTTGCTAACAACAACAATGTTGTCTGAAATTGCAAATAAAAATTAGCATTAGAAATTGCAAAAAACAAATGTTGCCACAATATAAATTGCAAAAAAAATAATAATACGTTCAGCAAAAAAAATATTAATAATTGCAAAAAAAAAAGTTTAGCAATAGAAATCGTAAAAAAAAAATTGCTAACAATATAAATTGCAAAAAAAAGTTTAGCAATAGAAATTGGGACAAAAAAAAAGTTAGACATAAATATTATAGGCAACAAGACCAAATATTTACACTTAGTAATGACCGTTCGCCTAAAGCAAAGGTAAAGAAAGACAAATTGTCTGCCCTATACATAGTTAGTCAATGTTAAAACCAGTTGGGAATTACAAGCAACAGCATGCTGAAAACACGCCTGTTAGATTCAAATTTATTTTGTATTGGGCCGACGTTTTAAAATGCAACGCTGTAAAACTATCGAAGGTACTATCGATAAATAGATTGAAACCGCTTGATTCAAATTTAGCTTTTAGCTTCTATGCTTTCATCGGCATTGGTTTTGTCACCTTTATGAAAACATTATAAAAAGTTGATGGTTCATGTCATCTTTCATATTGTGGCAAGCGCTAAAAACTGAGAAGGAAGCGGCTTAAGCACTTGCACAACTTAAATCTGACAATGATAACTTGGGCTGATTTTCTTGGCCAGGCCAAGACAACAAAAGCGAAAGTCGCAACGATGTTCTTGCATTTTGATTTGTATTTGTGTGTGTGTGTATATCACTCAAATGTGCAAATTAGCTTCTGAAATTTAATCGTGAACTTTGGGCACAAGTTCTTGTATTTAGGTTAATGAATAGACAAACTTTCGACAACCTCAATGTGCAAAGTTTTCCAAGTTTTCTCAACAGTATTCCCAAGCATAACCAGCTAGAAGGCAAGCATCTAAAGATGGTCACGTGTACAATTTATTTGAAACTTTAGTATTTGCATTTTCATGACAAAACAAAAATATTGTTTGTACGGCTTAAAGTTGACATTATGCTTATTGTATTATATTTTCTCGATCAAGTCGTGTGTCACGAAAATAGAAATCACGAAAAACGCGATCAACTCTTAAGATTTACGCGCTGACATTTTTAAACTGTCGCCGCAAAGGTAAATGCAATGGAAAACGGATACTAAAACGATGAGAGGGAGAGAGAGAGAGAAGTTTGAATGCTAAAAGGATGTGGCCGTATGGCATTATCAAGAGCAATATGTAAAAATGTGAAACTTGTGTTTGTGTTTGACTTGCAGCTTTTGAATACTTGAGCATATTTGGTAGTTGGTAGCTAGCAGAAGGAGTTGGCGTCGTTCTTAAGCCTATTAAGGACATCAAACAAACATTTTGCAAAATTAAATGGCATGCAAAGCAAGCACATGTGCCTGGTTCTGGTCCACGGATTCTCCTCTGCCAGCCTTTTTGCCTTTTGTATAAGTTTGCACAAAATATTTCCGATATTATGTCACACTTAAGGGATGTCCTCGCCATTTATGACCGCACACACACACAGAGAGAGGACAAAGGGGTTTGGCTGGGATTAGAAGACGAGCTTTCTCTGAATTTGCTAAACATTTTCAAATATTTATGAGCTATTTACACTTGGGCAATACCCTCCAGCACTCGAGTGTTGATATTGCCATTCTCTATCTTCTTCTTCTTCTTCTTCTGCTTCCATCTGCAAGTAAAAAACTGCGGCAAAATAGGCTCACAGCGCCTGACTGCCTGATATATGAACTGTTGCGGTCATTTCAAAGTTATTTATTACTTGCTCGACTTGCACAAAGATAAACGATTTCGTTCAGTATATATGTCTTGTGGTGCGTTCTTGTGGCAACTTTAGTTTCCTCTTACAATTGCAGTTCATTAATGCACCGTAAAAACACACATTGATCAAGTAAATCTTAAACTATAGAGAAAATATTTTAAGATCTAAATAAAATGTGATTTATGTGTGCAGATAAATCCAAAATGTTAATGGCAAACTAATGGAAAATATATAATATGTGTGTTTGTTTAAGTTTCTGTATCCTGTCCAAACCAAAACTTGATTAAACCATATATATTTTTAGCTGCCAAAGATCCGGTTGTTCCGCAAACTCATCGAATTTTATGCGAACCATAATCAATGTAAAAACAAGTAAAAACGCTGCAGTCGGACGCAACCGACTGCGGAATACTTTGATACCAGTAAATGAACGGTTGATAAGGGGGAATGCAGGTGCGAAGGGAGTGGGTCTTGTGGTAAACATCGCCAGCTATCATGTTACTAGATTTTGTGACTTTAGCTCAAAAACTGTGGAAGATAAATTAACTCCCAAATTTAAAAGGTGGGCGGCATAGGTAGGCGTGGCATCCAAATTTTTGAATCAAATGTTTTTAGCTGTCACTATCTATCTTCCTACCAAGTTTGGTGGCTCTAGCTCAAAAACTTTTAAAGATATAGCCGATTCCGATTTTATAAGGCGGGTGGCTTAGGTGGGCGTGGCATCCAAAATTTTTATGCAGATCTTTGGTAGATGTTGCCTTCTATCTTTCTACCCAATTTACGGGCTCTAGCTTAAAAACTATAAGAGATATCGAAATTTCCGATTTTAAATGGTGGGCGGCAGAGGTGGGCGTGGCATTTTAATTTTTGATGCAGACCTTTTGTAGATGTCACCATATATCTTCCTACCAAATTTGGTGACTCTAGCTCGAAAAATGTGAAAACTATAGGCGTCCAATTTCAACTAGAAGGGGGGATGGGGGTGGAATCAGGGGGCGTGGCATCCACAATGTTGATTCATTTTTTTGGGGAACGTCAATATCTATCTTCACACAAAATTTGGTGGCTCTAGCCCAAAAAAAAGTGAAAACTATAGGCGTTTCCAATTTCAAGGAGAAGGGTGGGATGGGGGCGGAATCAGGGGGCGTGGCATCCAAAAATTTTATGCATTTTTTTGGGGAACGTCAATATCTATCTTGACACAAAATTTGGTGGCTCTAGCCCTAAAAAAGTAAAAACTATAGGCGTTTCCAATTTCAAGGAGCAGGGATGATGGGGGCGGAAGGAGTAGGCGTGGCATCCAAAATTTTGATGCAGTTTTTTCAGGGACATGACTAGCTATCTGCGTGCAAAATTTGTAAGATGTGAGAAATATTTGGTTTTATCGGTTTTCAGTTATCGAATTTATCGATTTCCCAGCCTCCTAGTAGGCGTGGCACCCCAATCTTGACACTTTATCTGACTAGCCCATAGACAAACATAATTGCAAAGTTTCAAGTCTCCAGCTCTACGGGTGTCGAAAAAACATGCGTTCATACGGACGGACCGACTAGCTAGACCTCTGCAATTTCCACCAAAGATGTGTTTCAGATGACAATACATGTTTTTCAGCACGATAAAATATGTAATTTCATGTAAAAACCACGAAAAGCAGTTTTCCCTTTTACTAATTTGACTGAAAAAATTCAGAAGCCCTGGTGGCATGGAGGGAAAAACTGCCGCTTTACAGGCCAAAGGTCGTGGGTTCGAATCTCGACCGAGACATTCTTTTTTTTATTAATTAAAATCGATTACAAATGTATGCAAGAAAGCGTGTAAAAGCATGTCTTAAAAATATTTTTTTGATTTACTTGTTTATGACTTTGCTTGTGCGACGGCGAAGGCGTTTTTGTAAACTCGCTCGCGATCAAACCCTCAGCTTGTGCGACAATCAGGCTCCAGCAGTGGAATGAGTCATGTCCTCGAAGGAGTTGTCCAAAATAAAAATCCTTTCTTAGTGCTCACTTAGTACCTGCATGGAATATTTTGAAAAATTTCAGGATTCTAGCTCTTTTCGTTTAGGCTGTGGCAATGTAGACAATCAGGACAAAATCTTTTATATATATATATAGATATAAGGAAGATAATTATTCAAATCAAATAACTAAATAGTCAATTTTAGCATACAGTATGTTTAATTTAAGTATTCATATGAAAATGAAAATGATATTTTTTAATTTAAGCACCCAAAACTCTTAAATTAAAGTATCATTTTATTTAATTCGAATATGTATCACAATAATATTTAATATGTGTACATATTTAATAAAATATAGCGATAATTGATTTTCAATAATTATTTTAAGTATTTTATTTCAATTTATAGATTTGGTATTAATTATTTATTATACAAATATATTATTAGCATTATCTTATATTTATGAATGGTATTTTATAATAATAGTAACTTACCAATATTTACAAAGATTTATATCGAAAATAGATTTTTCCATTATTATTGGACGTAGATGTACTAAAAAAAAAGACAGTACATTCAAGTGGCCCAACGATACCAAGCACCGGCTTGTTAACGCGCGGACCCAAGCAAAAAGCAACCAACCTCCCGCCCAACCGACCGAGGGGTACACCGCATAGCGTACGGTTACGTAGATCGCGAAAACGTAGACAAATGACATAAGACTAAATTTTTAAGAGAGCTACTATAAGTGACACCGTTTATTAAGTGGGAAAATTCGTTATAGTTTGAACATAAAATCCGAAAAGGGTTATGAATAGCATAGTTAGAGTGACAAGCTTGAAGAGCAATGGCTAGAAAATTCCATGTCCTTCTGATCGGAACAGCAAAACTAATTTGGCTGATTAATTCGGAGGAATCAATTTCACCATTTATTAGTTTATGTAAAAAGACTACACCAAGCATTGTTCTGCGATCAGAAAGAGAAGGAAGATTTATTAGTAAAAGTCTACTGTGGTAGGAAGGTAGGTTAATGTTAGTATCCCAGTTAAATCTCCTAAGGGCAAAGAGCAAGAATTGTTTTTGTACTGATTCTATTCTATCCTGGTGAATCCTGTATTTGGGATACCAGATACAAGATCCATATTCAAGAACAGGACGTACCAGAGACGTGTAAAGTGTTTTGGTTATGTAGGGATCGTCAAATTCTTTCGACCAGCGCTTAATGAGCCCCAAGGTACTAGAGGCTCGATTTGCAACTGAAGAGATATGCTTGTGAAATTTAAGTTTCGGATCAAAAAGGATACCTAAGTCATCAACCCATTCAATGCGATCGAGTGGGCTTCCATCAAGAAAATATATATTTGAAAAAGGAAGGCATCTATAAAAAGACATGACTTTACATTTATTGCAATTAAGATTTAGTAAGTTAACACGACACCACTTTTGAAAATTATGTAAATCAGTTTGTAGTTTTTGAGCAGACAACAGAGCAGTACCCGACATGCATAATTTTACATCGTCAGCATACATCAGCACTCGAGATTGGTCAATAACAGATGGAAGATCATTGATGAAAAGTGTAAATAATAAAGGTCCAAGGTGACTTCCTTGCGGAACACCGGAAGTGACATGAACCACCTTAGAGACAGCGTCATTAAAACTGACTCTTTGTGTTCTATGAGTTAAATATTCCCTTATCCACCGAATAAGATTGCTTGGAAAACCTAAAAGTTGAAGTTTATGAAATAAAAGGTAGTGATTAACCGAGTCAAATGCCTTGCTGAAATCAGTGTAAATAACATCCGTTTGCATTTTATTTTGAAAACCATTAACAACTAGTGAAGTAAATTCTAACAGGTTAGTGGTAGTAGATCTTTGATTCATGAATCCATGCTGGCACGGTGAAATTAAAGATCTGCAAAAATGTTGTAATTGAGAAGTTATTAATTTCTCAAACATTTTTAATATAGCAGACAATTTGGATATACCCCTATAATTTTGAACATTAGACTTGACTCCTTTTTTATGGAGCGGAATAATAAATGATTCTTTCCAGATATTAGGAAATGAACTTTTCTCAATAGAAAAACTCAACAATTTATGCAAAGGCTTTAAGAGACCATCATCACAGTACTTAAGCACACAGCCTGGTACGCCGTCAGGTCCCGGGGAAAATACAGGCTTAATACCCTGTAGATCACGTAGTAATGAACACTCCGTGATACTTGGTTCAAAAATGCAATTAGAGGCATCAACCTGATACGGGTAAGGCAGATCAACCTGATTATCAATTGAACTGTATGTTGTTTGAAAAAATTCGGCAAATAAATCGGCAATGGCCTGATCCGAATTGGCCGACTTGTTTTCAAAAGATAAATTAGATGGAAGTGTTGATGACTTTCGCAATATTAAAATCGCCAAGAACTACAAGAATATCACGATCAGAAAGCATAGAATAAATGGAAAGTATTGCTGACAAATGTTCATTGTAGACAGAGTTGTCAGATAAAGGTGGTATATAGGAACAAGAAACGTAAATACCAACACCATTAATATTTAACTTTACAGCAACAAACTCTATATCCATAGAACCACCTAAAATTACTGTCTCAGAGGGAAAGCCCACATCAACAGAAATAAGCACCCCACCACCTCGGCGCAGATTACGGTCCTTTCTATAGATGCAGAATCTGTTTGATAATATTTCCGAATTAAGTATGTCTTGTCTTAACCACGTTTCGGTGAAGGCAACGACATGAAAGGGAAAAGAATGACTATTAAGGTACAAAGTACTAAGTTTACTACAAAGTCCTCTTACATTCTGATAACCCAGTAAGAGGGAGGTAATCAACTGTGTTAGTTTTTTGCTACTAAAGTGGATGCAACAGGCGGAGCACTACTGATCCTAACATTGTTATTATTATTACTTCGCCTACTGACATACTCCTTCACTATGATGTGTGGCGGCCAAAACTTTTCAGAACAAATCGTTGAGAAAAGTTCCGGCGGAACACTCAGCTTAAAGGACGATATATCGCGGGCGAGCTTGAATTTAAATTTGTCGACAACAATTCGCGGGGAATCAATTTTACCTTTTATATAGGCGCTTACATCTTCCGCAGAATTATCGGAAGCGAGCCTAGAAACAAAAACAAATTTACTCTGAGGTACAACCCTAATGGGCTTAAGAGTTGCACCTAACGTAGAATCAGTAGGCTGACTATCGGTTGAACCACAGGGATCTACGGGAAGAACATTAGGTAACACCGGGTTAGTTGCCGTTGAGTTAAATACCATTAACGGGCTGGCAGCAGGTGTAGGGGTACTAACAATAGCAGCTAGGGGAGGCTTGGTTGTGGCAGCAGGAGTAGAGGCAGTAGCCGGCAGAAGAGGCTTGGGGGGCAACACCAGCGGGACTGTAAGCGGACAAGAGCCCGAAGTCTTTTTGCGCTTCGGCGAGTCATTTAACGTTTAAGCAGTATTAATGTGGTCTTCCAACTCTTTAATACTGCAACGAAGCGTATCGAAATTATTTCGGACAGCTTTGAAATAATTGAAGGTCAGCCTCATGAACTTTGACTGTTCCTTCTCTATCTCATTGCAGGTGTGGCAATACCACTTAAGACCAGAATCAGCTGCTAAGCTGTCCCTGATTTTGGCATTGAAACTAGCACATTTCATGTGAATCATGTTATCACACGCCCTACATAAAATAAAATCTTGGGTGGATCCACCAGAAATTTTACAGTTTTTACTGCAGCACACAAACATGTTAAAAGAAATATGTAAAATAATTAGAAAAGTTTAATAATGTGCAAAATAATAAGCTTGAGCAAAAAAAAGTAGGGTACACGTGCAATGAGCGTAATATAACGGACACAAGAGAGAGAGAGAGAGAGAGAGAGAGAGCGCTTACGTTAGAGAACGTCAGAGCGTAGGCTAATAAAACCGGAAGTGCGTGGTATAAGAGCGTGAGAGCAAGAGCGCGTAATTTATGTTAGTAGGCACAGAACAAGCGAAAGCAAAATATATGTACACTAAGAAAAATTGTTCTCGTTATTTTGTTCTTATTTTTCGTTCTTATTTTCTTGGTATTAATAAACGAACGGCGTTCTCAAAACATGTTCTTAATTTATATTTTGTTCTTAAATTATGAACAGATGTCTTGATTTAAGAACCAAGTGTTCATTTTGGACAAATAATAAGAACTTTGGTTCTTATTGTAAGAACGATTTGTTCATATCGGTGGATAATAAGAACATTGGTTCATACTGTCAGAACAATTTTTCTTGATACATAAGAAAACCTTTTTAAAATGCACCAGAATAATGAAATTTGTTCATAAGAAATTAGAAAAAACCATTAAAAATTATTTTGTTCAAACTGCCCCAGCTGGGATTTGAACCTGAGACCACAGACCACACACATGTTTATGCGGCGGGTGCCTTAGCTGTTGAACTACTTCCAAACATATTTCGACTGCAGGTTTATTGCTTCTTATATAACGAGCTCTAAATTTTAATGTTTATAAACCAATGTTGCTGCATCCACAATGTGAATGGCGATGGCTCAACAGATTAGGCACCCGCCGCATCATCGAGAGGTCTTAGGTTCAATCCCGGCACATGGTAAGTTAAGTTTAATATAGAAAAATTTTTAATGGTGTTTTAAAATAATTTCTTACATTTCTAGCTGATGCATGAGAAAAATAAAACTCTTTAAACAAGTAAATGGATGGTTAATGCAAGACGCAACCGATACCGATATACTTGATCTCTCACGCACGCACTACTAATATAGTTAACCCAATGTCCAATGTTCTTACTTTTTCAAAATTTTCTTAATTTCTTAAGCACAAATGGTTCTTTTATTAAGAACCAATGGTATCATTTTATGAACGATTTCAAGAACATTTCGTTCATAAAACATGAACGGCGGTCCGTTCTCAATTTAAGAAAATGGTTCTTAAAAGAAGAATATCCGTGCTTAGGCAAATTTCATGAACCGATGTTCTTGATTTTATATGGGGAGCGAACGGATTTTTCTCTGTGTCAATAATGTTATAGATGGGACATTTTAGTACTGTTTTTTTCACATGTAAGAGTGACCCATATTTTAAATTATTTTTAAAAGTTGATTACAATTTTATTTGATTATTTTTTTTATGAAAAGAGATTAAATACATTGTATTTGTATACGTGTGCATTGGCTTCATACTTTGGTGGGCTAGCAATGTTTGAGATTTTACACTTTTGTCTTTTTCGATGCCCTGCATACGCATGTGTGTATGCATGAATGTATATGCAGAATGTTTATATGTATGCGAGCCATTTGTTTTGGAATTTATTGACCTGCCTCAACATCTATGATTTAATTTCTAACAGGTGAAGGGCGGGCTTTTGGGATTGCAAATATTCTTTTTATATATAAAAAATTTAAAAATATTTGGCCGACTATTTTTATTTAAGTATAGCTATTTATACTTTGATACCGAAGGTCTCATAGTATATTGGTTTTGTGCAATGTCCGTCATGGTGTCCGTCTGTCCGTCTGTCCGTCCGTATGAACGCAACTTTTTTCGACACCCGTAAAGCTAGAGACTTGAAACTTTGCAATTATGTTTGTCTATAGGCGCGACAGATAAAGTGTCAAGATTGGGGTGCCACGCCTACTAGGAGGCTGGGAAATCGATAAGTTCGATAACTGAAAACCGATAAAACCAAATATTTCTCACATTCTTACAGCTAGAGTTACAAAATTTTGCACGCAGATAGCTAGTCATGTCCCTGAAAAAACTGCATCAAAATTTTGGATGCCACGCTCACTCCTTCCGCCCCCATCATCCCTGCTCCTTGAAACTGGAAACGCCTATAGTTTTCACATTTTTGGGCTAGAGCCACCAAATTTTGTGTCAAGATAGATATTGACGTTCCACAAAAAAATGCATCAAAATTTTGGATGCCACGCCCCCTGATTCCGCCCCCACCCCCCTTCTCCATGAAATTGGAAACGCCTATAGTTTTCACATTTTTTGGGCTAGAGCCACCAAATTTTGTGTCAAGATAGGTACTGACGTTCCCAAAAACATCAAAATTTGGATGCCACGACCCCTGATTCCGCCCCCATCCCCCTTCTCCAAGAAATTGGAAACGCCTATAGTTTTCACATTTTTTGGGCTAGACCCACCAAATTTTGTGTCAAGATAGATATTGACGTTCCACAAAAAAATGCATCAAAATTTTGGATGCCACGCCCCCTGATTCCGCCCCCATCCCCCTTCACCGTGAAATTGGAAACGTCTATAGTTTTCACATTTTTTGGGCTTAGACCCACCAAATTTTGTGTCAAGATAGATATTGACGTTCCCCAAAAAATGCATCAAAATTTTGGATGCCACCCCTGTTCCGCCCCATCCCCCTTCACCATAAATTGGAACGCCTATAGTTTTCACATTTTTTGGGCTAGACCCACCAAATTTTGTGTCAAGATAGATATTGACGTTCCACAAAAAATGCATCAAAATTTTGGATGCCACGCCCCCTGATTCCGCCCCATCCCCCTTCTCCATGAAATTGGAAACGCCTATAGTTTTCACATTTT
The DNA here is from genome assembly GCA_018152825.1 of Scaptomyza hsui. Lineage (NCBI taxonomy): Eukaryota > Metazoa > Arthropoda > Insecta > Diptera > Drosophilidae > Scaptomyza > Scaptomyza hsui. The sequence goes on from JAECXO010000279.1 coordinate 358,755, forward strand.
TGGGCTAGAGCCACCAAATTTTGTGTCAAGCTAGGTACCTACGTTCCCCATCAAAACTTGGATGCCACGCCCCTGATTCCGCCCCCATCCCCTTCTCCAAGAAATTGGAAACGGCTATAGTTTTCACATTTTTGGGCTAGACCCACCAAATTTTGTGTCAAGATAGATATTGACGTTCCCCATCAAAACTTGGATGCCACGCCCTGATTCCGCCCCCATCCCCTTCTCCAAGAAATTGGAAACCCTATAGTTTTCACATTTTTTGGCTAGACCTACCAAATTTTGTGTCAAGATAGATATTGACGTTCCACAAAAAATGCATCAACATTTTGGATGCCACGACCCCTGATTACGCCCCCATCCCCCCCCTTCTCAATGAAATTGGAAACGCCAATAGTTTTCACATTTTTTGGGCTAGAGCCACCAAATTTTGTGTCAAGATAGGTACTGACGTTCCCCATCAAAACTTGGATGGCACGCCCCTGATTCCGCCCCCATCCCCCTTCTCCAAGAAATTGGAAACGCCTATAGTTTTCACATTTTTTGGGCTAGACCCACCAAATTTTGTGTTAAGATAGATATTGACGTTCCACAAAATAATGCATAAAAATTTTGGATGCCACGCCCCCTGATTCCGCCCCCATCCCCCCTTCACCATGAAATTGGAAACGCCTATAGTTTTCACATTTTTTGGGCTAGACCCACCAAATTTTGTGTCAAGATAGATATTGACGTTCCACAAAAAAATGCATAAAATTTTGGATGCCACGCCCCTGATTCCGCCCCCATCCCCCTTCACCATGAAATTGGAAACGCCTATAGTTTTCACATTTTTTGGGCTAGACCCACCAAATTTTGTGTCAAGATAGGTATTGACGTTCCACAAAAATGCATCAAAATTTTGGATGCCACGACCCCTGATTCCGCCCCCATCCCCCTTCTCCAAGAAATTGGAAACGGCTATAGTTTTCATTTTTTGGGCTAGAGCCACCAAATTTTGTGTCAAGATAGGTACTGACGTTCCCCATCAAAACTTGGATGCAACGCACCCTGATTCCGACCCCATCCCCCTTCTCCAAGAAATTGGAAACGCCTATAGTTTTCACATTTTTTGGGCTAGACCCACCAAATTTTGTGTCAAGATAGATATTGACGTTCCACAAAAAAATGCATCAAAATTTTGGATGCCACGACCCCTGATTCCGCCCCCACCCCCCTTCTCCATGAAATTGGAAACGCCTATAGTTTTCACATTTTTTGGGCTAGAGCCACCAAATTTTGTGTCAAGATATGGTACTGACGTTCCCCATCAAAACTTGGATGCCACCCCCTGATTCCGCCCCCCTCCCCCTTCTCCAAGAAATTGGAAACGCCTATAGTTTTCACATTTTTTGGGCAAGAGCCCCCAAATTTTGTGAGAAGATAGATATTGACGTTCCCCAAAAAATTCATCAAAATTTTGGATGCCACGCCCACCTCGCCACCCGCCTTATAAAATCGGAATCGGCTATATCTCTAAACAGTTTTTGAGCTTGAGCCACCAAACTTATTAGGAATATAGATGGTGACAGTTAAAAACATTTGATTCAAAAGTTTGGATGCCACGCCTACCTCTGCCGCCCACCTTTTAAATTTGGGAGTTAAGTTATCTTTCACAGTTTTTGTGCTAAAGTCACCAAATTTGGTAACATGATAGCTGGCGATGTTTACCACATGGCCCACACTCTTCGCCCCTGCATTCCCCTTATCAACCGTTCTTTTACTGGTATCAAAGTATTCCGCAGTCGGTTGCGTCCGACTGCAACGTTTTTACTTGTTTTTTTACAATATTGTTTTGCATAGATTATACCATACAACTAAAAATATGTACTTAGGTTCATTATGCATATACATTCATGCACACACACATGCGTATGCAGGGCATCGAAAAATACAAAAGTGTAAAATCTCAATCATTGCTAGCCCACCAAAGTATGAATGCCCAGCATATTTATTAAGACTGACTAGGAGATACCTTATGCCCTAGACAATATTCGTTCATATATGGCCAAATCGACACGCATATTGAAGATGAACAAGAAAATATATATATAATGGGGCCGTAAATACTGCCTTCTGCCTGTTACATACATTCGCACAGGCCAATATACCCGTTCCATCAATAGAAAAGTTATAAGTCCTCATCTAATTTCACAACAAGCGGCAGCGTGATGTGTGTGTACACAAGAATGATCATATACTTATGACCATTTATGTACGTATATCTCTCATTCTTGTGTTATGGGCAAATGCAATAACAGCACTTGCTGGCAAAGACCATACACTCTCTGGTGTGGTATGTGGTATGGTCTTTGTTGCTGGTGGCTGAGACGCAAAAACAGCAGAACGTAAAAACTACCCTTTGTTTGAATATTCAATTATTACATTATTATTATATTATTATATACAATTTATTTTAAGTATTTTAATACAAAATAAGTTTATTTTATTTCGTATTTATTATGTTATATTCAGCGTGTTAGATGATTTAATAATGCCCTACCTAATTGCCAAAATATTAGTAAACACATATTATACATATCATATTGCTTTTATCTAGTTAATTAACGAAATTTCAAGTAAAGTCAAACTACCCTTCCTTGCTACGCAGCAACAAGCGGATTGTAACAAAAACCTCGGCAAAGCTTGCCTAGCAAAATATGAAGCAAATGCACACGTATACAAATACAATGTAGTTTTACCGTTGCTTGCTTTCCGCCGCCGCTTCCCCCTTTCCCATAAAAGCCGCTGAAAGTGAATACAAAATGAAACAGACTTGGGTCTCTCTGCTATGAGTTAACATTTTGAGCGAGCATAACATAATGTTAACAATCATGGGTCACTCTCGTTCACAGTGTAGTGGAAACCAAAACAGTACTAGAAATGTCCCATCTATAACATTATTTGGTCAGTGTCTGTGTGTATGTATGTATGTACATGTGTTTAGGCACTGACTGCAAATTAAAACAATTTAATAAAGCAAAATCACAATATCCACGCGTAAATACATTCAAATTACATTCACGATCACTGTTACAATTGTTTAACACAATAATACCAATTAAAAACACAGTTTAAACACTCACAAAGTTATCAATTTATAGGCGCACACAGAAACACAACCGTCACCAAAGAAAGACAATGACAAAAATAGTATATAGTATGTGCAAAGGTATAATTGTAAATTCAATTATTTCTTTTATTAGAGTTTTATGAATTTTTGTACCTATTTCAAATGACTGGAAATGATTCGAAAACTCTTTGACAATAATTTCATTGCATACGGCATATATACGTTCATATTTGTTGTGAAAAAAAGTTTAGCTTTATAAAGACTAACTTTATCATTGATCTTACTTGCTATACAATAATTTTCCTTATATTTAATTCCTTTATATTCAAATTCGTAAGACACATCTAATGTACTATAATTTAATTTTTCAGCTTATAAACATTCGATATTTTTAACAGTTATATTTTTAAATTTTGTCTTATCATACAAAGGGGAATGCTTTTTTCGTAATTTAATAAGAAATGAGAGTTTGAAGAACTTAAATAAGATTAAGAATTCTTATGTTTAGCATCAAAGCGCATTACCCAACAGTTTTTTAACGGTCCAGACTTTAAGATGGCTGATGGGAATGTAGTAACATGAAGTGATGCTTCGGCATTAATGTAGGGCCATACAAATTTACATAAAAAGTGTGATGTGATTTTATTTTTGTGGCTAACGCTCTTAAATCGCAGGGTGAACATTTATTATTGAAGATAATATCCATAATTATTTAATTAATTTTAGACTGTGTGTGAGGAACTCATTAAAAGTCTAATTAGTCAAGTTTCAAACCTAGTTTATGCGACTCAGCTTTTTACTGTCTGCGTAAGCTACGTTTATAGTGATGCTTACTTGGCAAAATAACATTAGCTAATGTAAAATAACCTGAGTGGTAAGAAGAGAGACCCCAATAGGTAGACGCACTTCCTGGGTAGGTTCTTTTCAATTGATCCACCCAAGGAGTTAGACGTGCGAGCGGCAACATCGCTTATATTTTTAACGTGCGAGCCAAAAAATATTTAATCTATATAAATATTGGCCATCCGCAAGATTATAGCCTGGAGTTAAGGGACAAAAGTATTTTGGATACTTTTCCAGCGTTTATTGCGATTATTGCGTGAGTATTATTTATTTTAGGAATATAAAACCCCATAGAGTGCGGTTGTACAGTGGATGGCAATTCCAAAAGAATTCCCCAAAATAAAATGGTAAATATACATACATTGCATGTAGTTGGCATATGCATGGCATTTATTCGTCTCTTTTCTTTGGTTTTATTAAAGGGCATACATTGATAATCGTCGCTCTATGTGCTTTATATCTTCGTGCGGTTCTTTTTGGGAGCTCGCGGAAGCACAACACAAAGCGCACGCACCTTTTAGTTGCGAACGTCACTTAAGCCGGAGAAGTGCGATAGAACGAGATCAGCGGAAAAGTTATAACTGCAAAATTATATATATAACGTTATAACGTTATTGACGGGTGAATTCATAAACAGCCAAATGGCTAATAATAACAGACATTGTGCAGTGCAAATTTAAGCCATAAATAAACATTATAATCAAAGAAACAATAGTTACCCGCACACACAAACATACATACGCTGCAGTAAGCAGCAAAAGTGCCTAAAATAAATAATAATGAACAAAATTAAAAGAATATAAGCATAATTGTCCAAACATATGTACAAATGTATATATATACATAATGAAAGTAATTGCAAATGTAGTTTTCTGCTGGCATATAGTCTATTCTTACTGTTTTTTTAATGTTTCTTTTGCCTTATGACAAGTTCAAAACTATACGACCATATGCTACCCTATAAAAAAGATAGCAACCCCCACCTCAACAAAAACCAATGTAACTTAAATAAAGCAACAATATAGAAGCATTTTTAAATGATATTATACCTTAATCCTAAAATAATTACATACAAATATTTAAACATACAACATCATCGCACTACGAAGGCCTTCGGAGCAGCAACAGATGTTTGTTCTAAAGCAATTATTAAATGTTGGTTAGTTAACACACGCAAAAAAAATGTGCGCTTAAGAAATAACAACAAACAGTGTAAAGTAAAGTGTTCTTTATCTATTACATACTTATGTACTACATACATACATGCACGTTCTTATCATGTGTAAATATATATGTATGCTTATGCTGAGATCCTCGTTTTGCATATGCATTGATTCGCTTTGCTGGTTAACAAATTTTTACATCTTCCCTTATCGCTTATTAACGCTGAATTTATTGTGTTTATGCTTATGCGCGGACTACCGTGGTACAAGGCTTATGAAAAGTGAATTAAATTTTCGGGTATTAAAAATTCCCTTTTCTTAATAAAAATAATAATAGCAAACGTTTTGGCTTTGAACTTGCATTTGTTTTAATCAAGTAAAAATTAATTATAGATAATTTTCGTGAATAGTCATGCCAAAGATCTATGTTTATATTTTTTTTTGTAAATAAGAAATTTACAAGTCTTCGAATCTGAATATTAATCTTTTTTTATTATATTGTAAATAGAATAAATGAAATCTATTTTAACTGTTTTTGCATTGGAGCAGAGTAATGAAGACTATGATTAAATTTATAATTTTAGTTTCCTTATTTTTATTGTGAATAAAATTGGTTAAAATGATGAATTACTAAATCAAAATTTTTTTCCTTGGATGTAATGTAACTGTTGTATAGGTTGTCGTAGTCAACTTAGGGATTTTCCGATAATATTTTTTGGCACGGAGAATCATAGGTAGGGTGGGTAAAGAGCCAAAGCTACAATGACATCTAGTAGCTTCATCAAGATGTAATAATAAATCCATAACGTAACTTCATTAAATCCGGTATGTAAATTTTCTTTAAATTAATAGTTTCCGACATATAAGAGCACAGGACTCATTGTGTTTATGTTTATTTTTCTGTATCGATGGCAAGTTTTGTTGGGCGAATTATTCAAAGAACCCCCCTCCCGATTGTTTGCTAGCCGATGTCGAGAGTCCTAGTCCGATTGGTTGCCCAAGAAAGATAGGTACGATCTTGAACAGTTTGGTGTCGAGATTTGAACCCGAAGCTTAGTTAAAAGCAGCTTGTCCGTTACAGAGAATTTGGCGCCCAAAACGTGGGGCTGGAGCAACACGAAGAAAAGCATAACAGTGAATTTGACCTTTCATTATCTTTATTTGGTTCTATTGGGATTGGGATCTGTGCCCGACTGTAGGTTGTGGAATCACAGGCTGATAACATATCCTTAATAAGAACTCACTACAAATCTTAATTTCACTGAATACAAGTTTATTGTCGGAAATTGCGATTCTAGGCTAGACCAATAAATCGACCACAATATAATTAGTGTATTCAGGGATAGGAGAACAATATTTGCAATTAACATTTTATTTAAATCAAGGCTTTTCGATTCATCCGCTAGGAATGCAAATGCAAATGTTTTCGTTTTGCCTTAGAAACACATCAATACATTTATGATTAGTAGATCCGAGGTTGGTTCTTTTGCTTTGACTATGCTTTTGGTTTTTACTGGAAGATAAAATGAGTTGATCAGCTCGACATTTTTAACCGAGAATTCGAAGCATAGGTTTTCAGCAAGAAGAGCTAAATTCTGATATACTTCATCCCTACTAGCTATATTAAATAAAAGCTCAATTTGCTACGCGGCTTTTATGTAGAGCTGGAAATACGAGACTATACGCGTTTGGCGCGTAGTTCGGAGAATGTGCGGCAGCCGCATTATTGTGGAATTTGTGCTCAAGCCCTGCAGGAGACACAAGAGGTAGTGGTCAGTTATTGCGAGCATTCTTTTCATAAAGATTGTATTACGACTTATTTAACCACAAAACAAGAATGTCCCAGTTGTACATCACCATTAAAATTAACGGATCTGCGCACTCATAGAACAGAGGGTGCTGGTTCAGTGGAGAATAGATGGGAATAACCAGAGACACATAACATAAGAAGTAAAACACGGGAAATTTTGCAAAGTGTGCATGATTTCAGGAGTAGAAGTATAGAGCAAGCAGCTAGCTTAAATACCACAGCTGACGCAAATTTAGAGGCCGAGGCAGTCATTGTATTGCTGGACCAAGGCGTGATCGTGACAAAAAGCACGCCAATTCTATCAGAGGAAATAAGAGACCAGCAGCCCAACGTCGAAATCAACAGACTCGAAACGTTGCAGCACGAAACGCTACATCGGCCTCCTTTGACATGGATAGCCTATTCGAGCGAATAGAAAGTTTGATTGAGAGTAAATTTAACAGTTTACCAATAAGTAACCCCGAGGCACTCGAGCAACATCAGACAGCGAGACCTCAAGTTAACGCAAATCGGAATGCATCTTCACCTAGGTCTGGATCATATACAGGATCTGTAATTAGGCCAGAAAAGCTACGCAGCTTATACAGAGCTGGGGTATTCGGTATGATGGCTCAGCAAAAGGACCCACAGTTCAAGAATTTTTATACCGTGTAAGCGTGCTTGCCGCAGATAGCTAGCAAAGTGATTTTTATCTACTTTGTAGGAATCTGCATATATTGCTATTAGGAAGAGCAAGGGAATGGTATTGGAGATATTTGTCTGGGAGGAATTCTGCGAAGCTTTTAAAAGTCAGTACGCTGATAACAAAGATGATGATCTAATATATGAGGATATGAAGGCAAGAAAACAGAAAAAGGAGAGCTATTTGATGTCTTTTATGACGACATCATGACCCTGGCATCTCGCCTTTCTATGACTATGGAAGAATATAGGCTCGTTCAGTTATTGCAACGGAATATGGTGCCTGATATGCGAGAGGCTCTGTTGTATGTTTCTGTCACTTCAGTAGCGCATTTACGTCTGTTAGTTCAAAAAATCGAACGCAATCGGTGTTAAGCGAGTAGTTGCAGAAATCGAGGCAGAGAAACCAACATTGGTTACTGAGGGTACCGATAACGAAATTATCGCAGTTCAAGCTAGAAAGTTGATTTGCTAGAACTATGATAAGGAAGGACATGCGTGGGACATGTGCCTAGAAGAAAGAAAGTTTATAAGCCTCAGTGCACTAAATGTCAGCAAGGTGCGGGAAACTTGCAACAGGGACCTTCGATTGGGAGCAGTCGATCGGCCCCGAACTAAAATCTGAAAATAGACAAAACAGAAACGCCAAATGCGCCGGAATCTGTGTTAACTAACACTGATACAAAACAAGTTAATGACAGTAAAGAACCAGATTATATTCATAATCTGTACTCAATTCGACCTTTACATGAGAGATACGAAAATAGTTTAGCAGCTAAATCTAGAATTTTCGGACCATCTGTGGCATGCGTAAAACATCATGTTAAGCGTTCAACCCGTCGTATGCGTGAGTTTTGGAAAATAGTCAAGAAGACTCGGAAATTGCTGATTGCATCTGTAATTAATGAGGCTTCGGATGGTCGATTTTATATTCCGATTTCGTTTTTGGATTTCACAGAGCATGGCTTATTAGATACAGGTGCTAATATTTGTTGTATTGGTGCGGATCTTGCAAAGCAAGATTGGTCTGTTTACTTACAATTCCGTAAAGTGGCATCAGAGGTGAAAACTGCAGATGGCAGCAAGCATCCGGTTAAAGGCTTACTCAAAGGCTTACTCGCAGTTTGCGAGTAAAATAACTTTCCCCTAGACCCTGATCAGCAAAAGCGGCTCGAAGCTGTTATACGATTATTTCCAGATTTCGAACAACAGGGTCTAGGTAGAACTGCATTGATTAAACATGAGATTAACGTAGGTAACGCCACGCCAGTTAAGCAACGTTTCTATCCAGTGTCGCCGGCTGTAGAGAAACTTATGTTTAATGAAATCGATAGAATGCTGGAGCTGGGAGTCATTGAGAAAGCGAGCAGCCCATGGAGTTCGCCTATGCGACTAGTTGTGAAGCCGGGAAAAGTTCGCTTGTGCATCGATGCACGAAAAATCAATGAGTTTACTAAAAAGGATGCTTATCCCCTGTTAAGTATAGAGAGTATATTTGCCCGACTTCCAAAAGCTAACATTATTTCAAAAATAGACTTTAAGGGACGTATACTGGCAGATTGCTCTAACAGAAGAGTCAAAAGCCATTACCGCATTCACAGTACCTGGTCGTCCATTGTACCAGTTTACTGTAATGCCATTTGGTCTTTGTAACGCTCCGCAAACTATGTGCCGTCTGATAGAAGAACTTATTCCAGCACAGTTGAAATATTGTGTATTCGGGTACTTAGACGACATATGCGTCGTATCCGAAGATTTTGAGACACACTTGTCGACGCTAGTACGGTTATCCGAGCAATTTCGCAGGGCTAACCTAACGTTAAATATAGCGAAGACTAAGTTTTGCGTGACTGAAGTACTTTATTTAGGCTATGTTATCGGTAGCGGGGGTATTTCAACTGATCCGAAAAAACTAGAGGCGGTTTGTGCTTGGCCTGCGCCAAAAACATTAAAACAATCCCGCGGTTTCATGGGTGCAGTGAGCTGGTATAGCAGGTTCATACAAAACTTTTCGGATATATAACTTCCTATTACGGAACTGTTGTCGACCAAAAAGAAATTCAAATGGACAGAGGAGGCACAAGAGGCGTTTGAGAAGTTCAAAAAAGTTTTGAAAAAAATTTGCAAAATCCAAAATTTGAAAACAAATTTTATATTCATTTGTAACGGTCGTTAGTTTAAATTCAAATGAACGCGGCTAAAATTTCTTATAGCTGTCAGCTTTCTGTCGTGCATGCAATTAGTTTTTTGTTTTTGGTTTATTGTGAGGAATCAAGAATGCAGTTATTCTTATGACAACACATGTATCTAACTTAGTAAGTCACCAAGCCTGGTTGGCTCCAGGCGTTAACGTCGACTGAAATTGTGCGCTTCAGTCGTCTTACCACGGTTCGCCCCGCGAGCTCACTAGCCAGTCGGCTACAGTGTCGCTGCAAACGTGCATTATATCTGATTGCAAATGCTTCGACTTGGTTGTCTTTGGTGACCATTCTGAGGTCATTGTGCAAAGTTGAGTTTCGTACGTACCATTCAGCTCCAGTCATACGACGCAAGGCCGAATTCTGGAGTGTCTGGATACGTCGTCTACTCGTCTTACATGCAATGCCCCAGATCTGGACACCATATCTCCAAGTCGAAGCAATCAAAGTGTTATATACTGCCTGTTTGCAGCGAAGCGGTAACGAGCTGTTGGCGCTAAGCAACCAGCTGACCTTTGCCAGCTTGTATCGACAGGTCTTAATGAGTCCATCAATGTGAGCTCGAAAGCAGAGTCTCTTATCCAGGGTGATTCCCAAGTATCTAGCTTGTTTACCTGGCTGAGAAGTTAACAGCCTGGCTCTTCGAAGCGTTGTGCTTAATGTTCCACCTGCGAGCCCAGCTCTCAAGCAGGTGGATATACTCCTGGGCGCCGTCAGCAGCCTCATACTCGCAGGGGGCAGAGTGAAAAACCGCCACGTCGTCCGCAAATGTGGCAATAAGGAACTTGCCTGGTGCAGCGAGGCCCTCAAGATCATCGGGGGTGGGGATGTCCGCCGTAAAGAGGTTGTAAAAGAAGGGGCCCAAAACGCTACCTTGGGGAACGCCCGACATCATTACCCGCTTAGTAGACAGCGCGGCCCTCACCTTTACTTGGAACATGCGGCCCGTTAAATAAGATTGCATTAGGCAGAAGAAGGGAGCAGGAAGTTTCGTTTAAATTTCTTGAAGCAACCCTGCAGTCCAGACGCGGTCGAAAGCTTGCTTGACATCTACGAAAATACCGTAGCAGTATTCCTTGTCGTCGTAAGCTTTCAGAATATGGTTGACCACCCTGTGGACTTGCTCAATAGCACCATGCCCTCCTCTGAACCCGAATTGGTGATCAGGAAGAATGCCTACATCATCCATGATCCTAATGAGCCTGGCGAGGATAAGTCTTTCCCATACCTTCGATAAAGACGGCAGGAGACTGATCGGCCGGTATGACTCTGGGTCATCCTCCGGCTTGCCCGACTTATGTATCATTTGTATCCTAGCTAACTTCCACTGGGCAGGGAAGTGCTGGGTCCTAAGGATAGCTTTGAAGATCGATGTTATAAAAAGGAGAGCTCAGATTGGTAAGGCCCGCAGGGTAGCGTTACAAGGCAAGGCATTGACAGCGCCGATGACCTCTTGCACTCTGATTGGGTTAATGGGCAGTGACATCTGCATGGGGATATCCAATGCTCGGGTAGTCTCATCAATTTCAACCGGGTCAGCTAGGTTCAGCGGGGTGAAGCGTTCTTCAAGGTGGCAGGCGAAAGTTTCTGCTTGCTCTTCATCTGAGTGGCAGAACCTGTTATATCTGCCGCGTAGAGGTACAGTTCTCCAAGGTTGACGCTTGAGGCTTCGTGTGGCCCGCCAGAGAGAGTACCCTGCGTCATGAGTGTAGTCTAAGCTCTCAAGCCTCCTTGTGAAAGATTCATTTTTTAGCCTGCGCAATGCCTCCTTAAGCTCCCTCTCTGACCTTTGCCATTCCGCTCTGTCCCATGGATTGTGGGTTGCCAGGAATCTCCGTCTTTTTCGCCTTTTAGACCGGAGCAAGCTTATAATGTTCGGCGGAAGTCTATTACCAACATCATCCTGCCTCCTGCTAGCTGGGGCAGGAGTGGTTTCAGCTGCGGCTGAACGTACCTTGGCATTGAGCAAGTCGATGGCATCTTCAACATCCAGTCCAGAGTTTATCTCTCTCTGGAAGTCCTCAATATTGGTGCGTGCATTGATGAGCCTAGGTGGTCCAGAAACCACTTGAGCCCTGCTATCTAAAGTGACTATCAGAGCGAGGTGGTCACTAGGGAGGTCCCAGTCATCAGCGATCGAGAGGAGTTGGTCAGGGATCCCCTGGTAGATGGCGAAGTCGATGCACGAAGGAGTGCCTCTTGCACTATATGGGAACCTTGTTGGCGAACCTGTTGACAGGACCTTGGCTCGACGTTGTGCTAGGCATCCGGCAAGCTGGAGTCCTCGTGCGTTGCTGTAGCTTCCGCCCCACAGCCAATGGTGTGCATTCCAGTCGCCTTCCACCAAGAATTTATTTCTAGCCGAGTTGAAGATTACATTGAAATCTTCAGTAAGCATCCTCTCATTTAGCCTACAGTAGATAGCACCAAAGTCCACATCTCCAGCATCAGTAGACACTTTAACAGTTAAATACTGATAGGATCGATTTGCTATAGTTAGCTGGGGGAAGTGCACCAGGTTGCTTCGGACGAGAACAGCGCAGCCACCAGCACCAATACGGCTATCAATCCAATGCACTGGGTACACCTCGAAGCCGAAAATTCTTGGGAATGTTGGGCCATTCATCCTAGTTTCAGAAAGAAGGATGACCTTGATGTCATATTTTTGTACTAGGGCTTCCAGCTCTAGTACTTTGCCTGAAATGCCATTGGCATTCCAGATGAGCACCTTAAGTGGGGAATTCATTTTGACAACAGCGCGGTTAAAAGAGTGTGGATCTGTTGTTGCATCCCCAAAACCTGCTGTTGCATTTCAGCCATCCTCTCAATAGCTCGACTCATATCATTTATGGCAATGGAGAGCCCGTCTCCATTACCTGGTAGTTGTTGCTGTTGTTGCCCATTTCGCTGTTCCTGTTGCTGCCTCAGTATTTGCTGCAGCCTGTCGTGCGCTGGCCCACCCTGCTTCTTAAGCATAGGTGAACTGTTTTGGTTAGGAGGTGACGTCCCCAGTCCTCAAGTTGTTCCCCGAAAGTTGTGATGGGAAAATTGATAGGCACCGGACCTTGTGTTGTGGCTCTTCTGATTGGGATTGGCTGATTGGTAATTTTAACGGCCTTTGGGGCCCCCGCTCTCCTTAAGTATTCAGCGAACCACTGGCAGCCTTTATAATTGGCTGGATGGTTACCACTGCAGTGTACACACGTGGCTGGGGCGTCGACGGGCCTGGCGCAGTCAACAGACCGGTGGCTATCTCCGCACTTAACACAGTTATATTTCTTTCTGCAATAAGTGGCGGTGTGCCCGTAATCCTGGCACCTATGGCATTGTACCACTTCCTGTCTTTTTCGAGCAATCTCAAATTTTACTACTTGCTTGCAAATTTTTTTGATAGCAAGAACCTCCTTGTTATTAGGCGCTGATTTAAGATTCAAGAAGTGCAAATTCATTGGTTCCTTGGAATCTTTTCTTTTGGGATTGTGTACATGGAGAACAGTATGACCTTTTGACTTTAAAGCTTCAATAACTTCGTGATCGAGCGTTGAGTGATGCAAGCCCTTGATCACAACGCGGTAAGGTTTCTCTTCGAGAAGCTGGTAAGAGAAGAACTCAATTTTGTGTTCGTCTAGCTTACGAACGATTTTACGGTATGTCAGCACATCACTGGCAAGAAGTCGCATAGTTTTGCCCATACTGGATTTAATAGTCAAACTATTTTCATCCACAGTGTTTGACAATAGCGTCCACACGTCGTGGATATTCTCAATATTATTGAGAACTATTGGGGGAGGCTTCTTAACTTTTGCTGAGGCTTCAGCTGCCTTAGCGGTTGTCTTCAGCTGAGCCCTAGAAGCTGCATGGGCAGACGTCGAGGGGCGAAAATCCAACGGGTATAGGTTTAGTGAGTCATCGTCAGATAATTCACAGATATCAGAAGCGCCTTCTAAAACCATGTCGTCATCATGTGAGGCCAAAAGAGAGAATCTGTTGGACGTATTGGGTTGATTGCTTGATTCGATACGTGGTTGTTGGCCGAAATCAGTGTCAGCCTTATTTTGTTTGCGATGCGATGCTGGCGGAGATATGTTATCGCAAGCTTTCCGTTTACTGACCTTTTTTGCTTGAGAGGCAAGCATGCGGGTTGCGGCAGCAGCTGCCGGGTCCGTTTCATCGGCCGCGCCGATGTGTGTATATCTAAAGCTGCCAAATGGCGTTTGCTAGCTTCCTACTTCTTATTTGGCCTTGTTTTGCTTTCGCACCCAATCGTGCCGCATATAATTTTTTGTATAAGAGAGATTTGTCCAGTCTAGTTGAATAACATTGTCTATGCCTGTAGGCAGCTTCCAGTTTTGCTCAACTCCTTTTGTAGCTTCATCGGATGACCAGGAACACGTTGTAAGATGTTCGCCAAATTTCGAATTCACTAGACTAAAGCTAGGAAACTTCAAGAAAGATTCTCGATATTCTTCAACCAATTTACGATGCTCGGGAAAAATCATTTCAGAAAACTCATTAACAAAATCTTCAATTGTCTATGCAATTGTTTCAGAACAATACTTTACTTCACATTTCAAATGTAGAATTATGATTGAAAAATTTAAGCAGCGGCATAAGGGAAATTAATAGAGTAAAAGACATGATATTTGAAAAATATTTTAAAATGACAAATTTTCTAAAGAGCTTGATGTTAGTTTTGTTAGAACGGATATGTTTTTACTTTTGTATTTCCTAGTTTGTTGCTTACAATAAGCAGGTATAAAGAATTAGTTTTAAGCTCATTTAGAAAAGATAATTAATCTCCTGATGATGTAATGCTGATACCGTATATTGTTCGATTTAACAATATCTAGCCTAACTAAATAAGTACTCTTTCAATTTTTCTCTTTAAATTAGTTAATTGTCTAGAGAATGTTTTCATTGTTTTCAAATTTATTATTATTTTTCTCTCGGAATTTCTTTGCTTCATTTTTACTCTCGACCTAAAGACTCATTAAAATTTCGTTTCACTGAATTATTTATTAGGTAGCTGATTACTTAAATGTTGCAGCCCGATACTAAATCTGTACCAAAACAAGGGTAGAAGGGTGAAGCAAATGAGAGAAAGTCAAGTACTTAATCTCAAAAGTGGCTCCCACCAAGCTGAGGAGCTGACGCAACCATTTATAGATAGAAACACTATAGGGTGTTCCAGGACAGATTTAAAACTACTTATTGCCTACCTCACTGACTACCACGTTGTTAAATTCCTTTAAAATGCGTTTATCCCCCGATGTGGGGTGTAGACTCTACAAAGAGTACAACGAGACGACAAATCACATTCTCTGTGAATGTCCACCCATTATTTGGCTAAGAAGAAGGCACCTGCATAGCGAGTTTCTCACAAACACGCAAATCAGGAATGCCTCGACAAGAGATCTGCTTGCTTTCATAGGGGAAACGGAACAGCTCATGTCAATTTAGGGAACCACATTTAGGTACACTGCCTCCTTCTCTGTAATGACAATCCATCTATTTATTATCATTTTTATTATCATTGAATATTAAATCATTATTCTCTCAATCTTTTGGGTATTTAGTAAAGTACTGCATTAACTTGCTTATGAACTTAAAAGATTTATCAAACTTTCTTTCAAAACTAAGGTTTTGTTAGATGTTTTGATTTGAACGTTTCCATATAATTTTTTGATTGATTAGTTTCTGAACATTAAAATGCATACTAATTTTAGCCGCCTTAGTTTTGCTTATTTCCTCATGTTTTTTCCTCTTTTCGAAACCCTATAATTTTTCTAGATACCATAATATTAAGGCCTGTATGGTTTTATTATTAGGTTAGGTTAGGTTGTACCGGCTGACCCTCCATGAGGAGTATCCCACATAGGCCACTCGGGGTCCTTAGTGAGGCCGGTGTATAGGAAAGGTAGGGACTATAGAACGTTGTCCTGCGGCGTCTGTGTGTCTCTTGCAAAGGCCAGAAGCGTTTAAGGCTCTTGGCTGCTCACTTCTTCAAGTGTTGGAAGGAAGGGTGCGTGGAAGTGTCGAAGTCGTTTCGCTGCCAGTGCAGGGCAGATGCAAAACAGGTGTTTTATTATAAGGTTCTATTAAAATTCTGTTTTAAATGAATTTTTTTTTATTTTTTTCTTAAGCAGATGTAATTTCAATAGCTCTTAAAGCAGATTTATAAATATAAGTCTTGTTCTTTTCTAAAACAAATGATGTCGCTATAATATTTTGTGATTTGTTTTAATCTTGGATTTGGATAATAAAATAAAGATTGTTATTTGCTATAGGAAGGGCAAGAAGATTTTCTTGTACTTGAAGTTTTTAATTGGCTAGTGCCAAGAAGGTCAAACAAAATAGCAGAGCAGCCAGACAACAACATCAACCGCTATTTTGATCATAAATAATAGAGTATTTCCACTGCTCCGTTTCCGTAAATTTTAACAGTAACTGACGAAAGCTGTTTCCATTGCTCTGTTAACTGAACCTCCGTAAATAAATTATCTGTTCGGTTTGTTTTGCTTTGTATTTTCTGCGAAAAAGTGAGAAAACTAATCGAAATTGTACATTACATATAAGTAACAGCGTGTTGCTTATTTTCAATGTCTACAAGCTTTATGGCTTGCATTGCAGACTCAGTACAAGTCCATTTTCCTATATACGTGGGAGTTATTCTGAACTGCCCTAAGTGCAACAAAATTATCCGCCCACAATTTTAAAAGCAATCCTTTGAACCTTGGCACCCAGTTCAATTGTTTCATACAATAATTCATCAAAAAACAAAATTTTTAATTATTTTTTGAATATTACTATATATTGCGCCTACATGTTCACAATTTCTGCTATTCACAATCATCTGTTTTGCGACTGTTACATTAAAAGAGCCCATTAACAGCGATGTTCTATCGAACAAGTGCTCAAATGAACCAGTTCCTCTTCAGTTATTCTTCAGTAAATATTTACGGTCAGTTTTACTTCAGTTAATTCCTTATGGGGGAATACATGCAAGCTGAACCTCAGTTACTGTTAACTAACATAACTGAGAATAACTGAGCAGTGGAAAGACCCTATAAGTTTAGCGGCGCAATAATATAAGAAAAATGTGGACACTGTATGACTTAATACATACACAAACAATTAGACATTTCAACTTGCGCACTAATTCTTTTAAAAGCAGATCTACACTTTTGTTTATAACTTCTTATTGATAATAGTAAAGCTGCTGCGGCTTATTTAGTTGCATATTTGTTAGTGCTCTTAACACCAGCGAGAAGGCTATTGAATTTGCCATTTTTTATTATTAACCATTAAGCTCTATTCTTTGTGTGGGATAATGCAGGAGACTAACTATTTGCTTTTTTAAGTGGGTTAGCTGGAAGTTTATTCACTTTGTATGATTTTTTTTTGGCTTGCTAATTACAACAAATATAATGGGTAAACGTATTTGTTAATTCCTAAACATATTTTATCCATTTTTACGTAAATTGTGATCGACAAATGCAAGATTATTCATGTTGAACTCAAATTTTCTTTGCTAAGGAACTATTAATGGCGTGAGCTGTGACGAAGACCTTAACGATGCCATTTTGTTAGTGTACAAATTTGGTTTTTATGTAATTTATTTCTATTTTGTTTTTATTCTAATGAAATTAACTGCCTTTGAACAATGCGTTGCTTTAGGCCAATACTGTAGCTGTAACGAGAAGTAGGTTTTTCATTCCAAACTTTGTCATAAAATGCTTTCAAACTGTTATTCTTGACTCAGACCATTGGACGCTAACGATGGTTTAAGTATGCCAAATTACGGCTAAAATTCGTTAGCCTCCGAAAAATTGGTATGCACAGAATGTTCTTTTAGCTTGCTTTAAGCGGAGCATAGCCAATGGTATCGCCTGAATTGATCAACGACAATTAGAATCCTATATGTCCTTTCTTGCTTCTTGGGCAAGGCCCTTAGAATGATCAATATACATTCTGACAATGGACTACGGGACACACATTGATTCCTAGCTCTAGGGTGGCCATGATGTTGGGGGCTTTTGTCTGCTTAAGAAATGATTGCTACACGAAAGTTTTGACTTGCTTAGAGTAAGCCTGCCAATACAAGTGTCTACGCAAACCGCGCTGAGAGTTTTTTCATCAAAGCCACCGTGGCAGAAGTACTAACACTCCTAATGAATTTGACGTATAACAGATATAAAAGATGAGAAAACAATTTCAACAAGTCGATTGTTGGACTGATCCAGCGGGAGGCTAGGTGTAGTTTGCCATTCCATCTATCATCTGCCCTCCCAACCATAGGGTTTTTCGGTACGTTTGCTTCAATTTTTCTTGTGAGATGTCAGATAAGGTATGCTGAAGACCCTAAATCAATCTCAGGACCTAACTATTTGACACTATCAATATCAGGCACAAAAATTTTTGTATGGCGCCATTACACCGGAACCAGGTGATCTTTAACTTTCGGCTGCGAGGCATCGATTAGCTGGAATTAGCTTGCATCGGATATCTTTGGAATGATACGTTCTCTATTTCTTTGCACTTGTAATGATTTACTATTCAGATAGGCTGCAATTCCAGATACCCACCTTTCTTTTTAACTCTACATTTTGTAAATCGAGTTGGTACGCTATAGTTTCGTTGATTTATAATTTTTGACAAGTATTTACTCAGATAGAAGTTTCACTTAAACAGCTCCATTGCCCTTCGCTGGCATCGCAGTGTAAGAAACGCACGCGAATATTGGGACGCGTTTTTCGCGCGCAATAAGCAACTCGACTATTTTGTTTTATATCGTGTCGTAAGTGATGTACATGATCTAGACGGTTCTTCTAAAATGCCTATTTTTTTTGTTTTCAATTGATCGTCTGCATAATTGGACAGGTTGATTCGCAAAGTGTTTTGTAAATGGCGATACCAGCTCCAATGGCTTGATGCAACGAAGACCTCTAACGCGGATGAAATTCTTGGTTAGGCTAGGTAGCCCATTAGGTTTTATCGATCTGTGAAGATATCGATCGAATCGCAGCCAGCATAGGACCTAAATGATTCATTTTCGTAACACTGAAGTGGCTTTTGGAAATGTACTGTAAAGGTTAGCTTTTTAAATTGGTTGCTATCACCAGAACTGCCTAAAAGCGTAGCAAAATGCTTCAAACTCGTTCGACTTGAATCTCGAGACCACTTTATTTGGCTTACCACTAGTCGCATGGGAGAGCTCCAAGCATTCGTGCAAAAATTCGTAGCCCTAACAAATTCGGTAATTTCAGCAGAGCGTTGTGCCTTTCTTTAACGGACATACTCGATGGTATCGGCTGAAATGATCAAGGACAATTAGCAATCCCCTATGTCCTTTCTTGCTTCTTGATTAGGCCCGTATCGACCTAAACCTTGGTTTCAAAGTTTGGGAAATGGACTACTAGACACACTTTGCTTGCCACCAATGGGTGTGCCATAATGTTACATTGCGGTCCAAAGTCCTTCGTTAGTCATGAAAATTCCCGAAAGTATTCTCGGACTTGCTTAGATAAGCCTGGCCAATACAAGTGTCTACGCATTCGCTGTATAGTTTTTCATTCACCGTGCGCAGATACTACACTATCATGTGCTTGGCGAATCGCAGGTACTCGAAAAGGCTTCCGGCACCCACAATTTTCAACAATCCGATTCTTGGAACTGCATTTCCAGCGCGATGCTCGGTACGAATTTTACGCATAATCTGTCTGCCGTCTGCAGATCAGGGAATTTTTCGGTATTTGCTTCAATTTGTTACTTTAAGCTGAAGATAGTCAGGATCCAGGTATGCTGAAGATCTCTAAATCAATCTCAGGACCTACCCATTCGACACTATCAATCTCGGGCTCAAAATATTCTTGATAACGCATCCGGAACTATATGATCTTGGTACCTTTTCGGGTGCAAGATCGGTAAACTTGAAAGCTTGCAGTCGGAATATCCAACGTGCCAGCCTACCAGATACATTGGCCTGCTGTCGCATTAGCCAGAGAAGACTTGAAAGATCTGTCACTACTTCAAAAGGCTGCAATTCCAGATTAGCACCTAAACTTTTCGATCGCTAAAATCAAAATAACCCCAAGGCATTCGCGTTCGGTATCGCTACTAAGTTCCGTTGCGATGGTTGGATAACTTTTTTGACATGAGTCATTTCTTCCCCTGAGTCATTTAACTGTCCTAACACAGCGCCAATACGATGGTCGCTGGCGTTCCAGTGTAGGAAAAACGGTCTGCGAAAAATCCGGCGTTTTCTAAAACGGGCCGCAGACGTTGAGCGATGACTGTGTCAGTGTTTTCCATGGCTTATGGCAGCTTGCGAACATTTTATCTGAGCCGAGAGTAGTTTTCAAGACGTCTGTAATTGAACAGGTTATTTCGGCACAGTGTTTTATAAATCGCCTATACCAGCTACAAAACACCTAGGAAGCCTCTAACTTGTTTTAAGTTCTTGGTGTAGCGCCAGCTTCAGCACAGAGGATACCTTTTATCTGGATCTTGGATTCCGCCACGACTCGGCATTACGTAACCTAAATAATTCATTTTCGTAACGACTGAAGTGGCTTTTGGAGGAATGTTTAACGTGGAGCGTTAGCTTGCTTCTAAATTGAGTACTGCTATACGAACGAGAACGGCTTAGAAGCGTAGCAAAATCTTCAGACACGATGCATAAATCGATCGGACGATAACACAAAAACGAAATGAGGCAACGTCCGGCGGGAATTAAATCATCCATCAGGCGGGACATTGTCGAGGGAGCATTGCAAAGTCTAAAGGGCATGACAGTAAACTAATATAATGCTCGCCCTGGGACTTTGAATGCAGTTAACGATTTCGGTACCTTAATAGGCTCAATCTGCCAATACGCCATCTTTAAGATTGGCTTTGGAATCAAATTTTCCTTTGGGAGACGACCGAATATGCCCACCTCGATACTTTGCAACGGATCATTCGTTCTTTTTAGTAACCTCATTAAGTCTTCCGCGCATCCAAGGCATAAACGTACTTTATTTGGTTTTACCACTAGACGCCTGTGGAGATGCGCCAAGCACTTTGTGACGGCTCGATAACCCATAGATCAAGCATTCGGTCAATTTCCCCAAACATTAACTTTTCTACAGCCGGACTTACTGGATAGTATCTCTGTTTCACCGGCTTACTGTCACCGATGTCAATACTGGGCTTGAGTTTAAACACCTTCACTTTACGACCTAAACCTTAGCGTTTCAAACGTTTGGGAAAAGGTCTTTTACCGCCTTCAAGTTGCTGTCTTATCTCTTTACCGTTAATTTACAAGCCACCCATATGAGGTGCGCCTGGTGGGTTGAAACGCCAGGATAATTTATTGTGGCTATAGCTGGATAGGATGCATTTACGTGTAGCTTCGAGGAAATCGCGATCAAGAACCTTGGAAGCTCCAACAAACGTTTTTCCGTTGTCAGAGAACAAATGCTATGGACATCCGCGTCGCGCAGCAAACCGAGCGAAAGCTTCGAGGAATTTCTCGGTAGTGAGATCGGATGTGGCTTCCAGATGTATAGCCTTAGTGCTGAAGCATACAAAAACGTAAACATAGCCCTTGGAAATTTGACAAGCTCGGCCAGTGAAACTTTTTATTTCAAATGGACCGGCGAAGTCGACACCCGTGTTGGTAAAAGGTCTGGAAAAGGTGGCTCTTTCAACTGGTAGATCACCCATTAGTTGAGTTTGGAGCCGCTTTTTATAGACAACGCAGATCTTGCATGAATTGATCGTCGTCTTAATAAGGCCCTTGACCTTTGGAATCCAATACCTGGATCGGATAAGACGCAGCATTAACTGATTACCGCCATGGAGCGAAATGCGATGGGTAAATTGCACGAGAAGGCGGGAAAAAGAGCTCGAGTACGGTATAATTATTGGATGCCTTTCGTCATAGGTGAGGCTCTCGGATGCTCGTACCCGACCGCATGCTCTGATAAGACATTTTGGTCAAGAAACGGGTTGAGGTTGGTAATGTGGCTGGCCTTCGGAAGTTGTTGCCTTTTAAGCAATGCCTTATACTCTTGTGAGTAGTGGATTTGCTGAGTGCGTTTTACCAGCTTATCTAGGACTTCAGATCGCTCTTTACTACTGAGCTCTTCAGACACGTGCTTTGAACCTCTTCTGGACTGGATTATAAATCGATATGCATAAGCCAGTACGCGCAACGCTCGGTTAAAATCGGAAAATCGATCAAGCGCGTCGATGCTCTGCGGAGCGCTGGCTACATTGGCCTTGATTGAACGCTGTTCCAAGCTCGTCTCTAACACGGAAACGGGGGGGGGAAGGCCACGATGCTTTGGAGAATTGCAGCCACTCTGGCCCGTGCCACCACAACTTACTGTCCATAAGCTCCTGTGGCGACACTCCTCTACTGGCCAAATCAGCTGGGTTAAATTCGGAACGCATGTGGAACCAAGTCCCTGTTTCTGTAGCTTGCAGTATTTTCGCAACTCGGTTCCCCACAAACGTGGTCCAAGTGCAGGGGGGCTTGTGCAGCCATGCTAGGACGATAGTGGAATCCGTCCAATAGTAACACTCGATCTTTTCAGTTGATAGCTGTGGAAGGAGAGTGCTGGACAGTTCTGCAAGGAGAGCGGCACCGCACAGCTCAAGCCTCGGCAAGGAGACTGTCTTAATGGGAGCAACTTGAGTCTTGGACGTGAGGAGATGCGTGTGCACCTGACCATGGAATTCTATGCGAGCATAGAGCGTTGCGCCGTAAGCCCGCTGAGAAGCGTCACAAAATCCGTGATACTGGACCTTTTCTGACGGTTGGAAATTTAGCCACCTTGGGATGCGGATCTTCCCCAGTGTAGGGTAGCTAGTCAGTAAATCTCGCCAGCGACAGTCTAGCTCTTCTGGAAGCAAGTCGTCCCAGTCTAATTTCTGGAGCCAAATTTCTTGCATGAAGATCTTGGCACGCACTATAACTGGTGCCAACCATCCAGCAGGATCGAAGAGTTTCGCAATCTGCGAAAGTACATCGCGCTTGGAAAAGGCTGTCTTCATTAATAAAGCGGAAGGGGCAAAGAAAAACTCGTCAGAATCTGCTTGCCACCTTATACCCAACGTCTTCGCAACACTAGCTTCTTCGATCTCCAAGAAATCACCTCGAAGCAAATGGTCTTTTGGAATGTCCTTAAGGACGAACCTATCATTTGATGTCCACTTGCATAATGGAAAACCAGCACTCGCTAGCGCCTTACGAAGTTCTCGGATTTTGAGAATTGCGTGCTCCTTAGAGTGGGCCCCAGCTAGGACATCGTCAACATACATATGCTGGGAAATAATGTCACTAGCGAGAGGAAATTCCGCCTCGACATCCTGTGCAAGCTGCTGCAACACACGGATGGCCAAGAAGGGAGCGGAATTGACCCCAAAGGTAACTGTGTTGAGCTCGAAATCGCACAATTCGTTACCTTCATTTCGGAACAGAATCCGTTGATAAGGAGTGTGGTCGGAATGCACCATGATCTGCCGGTACATTTTGGTGATATCCGCGTTAAAAACGTAACGGAAGTATCGCCACTTGAGGATCTGTACGGTCAGATCGGATTGTAGGACAGGTCCTGGATACAAAATATCGTTCAAACTTTTGCCGTTTGTCGATACACTAGATGCGTTGAACACTACGCGGACCTTTGTTGTAGTGCTGTCTGGCTTGAAAACAGCATGATGAGGGAGATAAAAATGGTGACAGTCGACACTCGGAGATACTTGTCTCATGTGACCCAAGTCTATATACTCTCGAATCACGGAATCGTATTGCTCTTTTTGCGGAATGTTTTTGTTCAAACGGCTTTCGTTCTTCAAAAACTGAGCTAATGCGATGGACCTTGAATGTCCCAACTGGATATGTTCCGGATTTCGAAAGGGCAGTGTGACTACATATCTTCCACTTTCATCACATTTCACATCTGAGTCTTTAATCGGACTAAGAGGAAGATCTAGTTGGAGTTCAGGATCAACGGAAACTTGGGTTGTGAACGCGGAAATTGGAGAGCTGATACTTTTAGCTATTGGGCCCGTAAGAATCCAACCAAAGATAGATTCTTGCCCCATAAGGGTTCCACAAACGTTGGATCTGGAGCCGCCTAACAAAATGGACGGGAGGATATCTGCACCTAAAAGCACATCTATCTGCGAGCTCCTATTAAACGTGGGGTCAGCCAACTGGATATCTGGCAAGTCTTCAGTATCGCCTGAGGTACTGGGTAGGAGGGAAGGTTACCTGCCAGGTGCGGAATAGCGAACGCCGAAGATTCAATTTGAATTCTTGGCTTCAATGGGGAGCCTATGAAAAAGTGACACAACTTTTGAGGCTTGGCTGCCGGGGTTTGGTTCAGCCCACTAATTTGGGCTTGGATGGGATGGAATGGAAGCTTTATCAGGTTGAAAATCCGACTTGTAATAAAAGTCGCTTCGGAACCTGAATCAAGGAGGGCACGTGCCTTGTACGTAGTACCTGCATAGCAGATATTTATTAAGGCAGTGCCAAGCAAAACACCTTGTGTGTTTGCTGCGAAATACGTCTGAACATTGGATGCTGTGCTTGATGACGTGGATTGACTGGAGGCCGTCACGAGAGTCGATTGAGGTTGAGGGTCGCTTCTATGTAGGAGTGTATGATGGCGACCCTTGCACGTGAAGCAACTATGTGCACTTGTGCAGTCTTTTAGGACATGGCCTCTCGCGAAGCAATTCAAACACAGCTTTTGTTGCTTGATCTGCAAAGCTCGATCTTTGGGGGACATTTGAAGAAAACGCGGACATAGGCGTATAGGATGATTCTCCCTTGAGCATAGTTGACATGACTGGGACTTTATGGAAACTTTATTTTCGGTTGGTTCTTGGATGAACCTGACTTGTGCTTGGCTTCACGTCTTCTATCGCTTCTAGAGTGCGATAGCGTTCACTTAGGAATGAATTTAATACTTGCCAAGTAGGTATTGCTGACTTGTCGGATAAGGATTGCTCCCAAAGTGACAAAGTGAGCTTGGGCAACTTTGACGAGCACAAGAAAACAAGCAAACAATCCCAGTTTTCAATAGAGATTTTGGAGTGTTCAAGCCCTGTTAAGCAGCTTTGAATTGTGCTTTGAATGTCCTTCAAGGCTGCACCTGATTCGGTGCTAACGGTTGGCAAATTGAAAAGAATTTTTAACTGGCTATTAACCAGATGCCGTTTATTTTGAAACCGTTCGCAAAGGGCATCCCATGCGGAAATAAAGCCATCATTAGTGAGCGGGGATTTACTCACGATAGCCTTAGCTTCCCCACCAGTTTTTGAATTTAAATGGAATAATTTCTCCACTGGTGTTAGACTCGGATTTTTTATGTAAATAGCCGTAAACAAATCTCGGAACGTTGGCCACTTCAAGTCATCTCCATGGAAAACTTCAGTGTCAACGGCGGGAATTCTACAACCCCTTGAAACTGGTGCAACTCGAGCGTTGGGTTGCGTTATTAATGAAGACGCAAGGTCAAGCTGCTCACTCAACTGGGCACGTTTACACCTGGTGGTGTCATATTTTACTGATCACCTAGCATCGTCTTGACTTTCATCGACTAATGCTGCGAGAACACTATTTCCTCTCGACTTTCTCCCACAGATTGATTTGCTGTGTGAATTTTTAAAGTTTGATTGACGAATGGTGTCGATGTGTTGAAATTTTTGCTTGAGTGCTGACTCTGTCGTACGATGAATGTTTGGCTATTGGCTTGGGTGCTTGATGTTGGTCCCACTCCCTTGTTGTGGGTGTAGCTTTTTAATTTGGAAGAAGAAGCTTCTGGAGTTAGGCTTCTTGAGACTCGTAACGAGCTACTGGACACTCGTTTTGGCACGGACAGTGTATTTTTGTCGATTGAGGTTCTTGTTGGTTTCATCAACTCAACAGCTTACTCAATTTGACCAAACGTGAATAAACGGAAAACACCTAGTTGACAGGAACTGATTGTCTAATAGATTTGCTGTATTATTGTTTCACAGCTTTGGAAATTCTTACTTCGTTATTTATCAATTTGAAATAAATAACACTGATCGGACTAGGACGGTTTTTTTTTTTTTAAATAAATCGAGATTTGTTTTATCAACAACAAAAAAACAAGTAAAAACGTTGCAGTCGGACGCAACCGACCGCGGAATACTTTGATACCAGTAAATGAACGGTTGATAAGGGGGAATGCAGGGGCGAAGGGAGTGGGCCATGTGGTAAACATCGCCAGCTATCATGTTACCAAATTTGGTGACTTTTGCTCAAAAGCTGTGAAAGATAACTTAACTTCAAAATGTAAAAGGTGGGCGGCAGAGGTGGGCGTGGCATCCGAATTTTTGAATCAAATGTTTTTAACTGTCACTATCTATCTGGCTACCAAGTTTGGTGGCTCTAGCTCAAAAACTGTTAAAGATATAGCCGATTACAATTTTATCCAAAATTTTGATGCAGATCTTTGGTATATGCTGCCTTCTATCTTTCTACCGAATTTACGGGCTCTAGCTTAAAAACTGTAAGAGATATCGAAATTTCCGATTTTAAATGGTGGGCGTCAGAGGTGGGCGTGGCATCCTAATTTTTGATGCAGATCTTTTGTAGATGTCACCATATATCTTCCTACCAAATTCGGTGACTCTAGCTCGAAAAATGTGAAAACTATAGGCGTTTCCAATTTCATGTAGAAGGGGGGATGGGGGCGGAATCAGGGGGCGTGGCATCCAAAATTTTGATGCATTTTTTTGGGGAACGTCAATAAATATCTTCACACAAAATTTGGTGGCTCTAGTTAAAAAATGTGAAAACTATAGGCGTTTCCAACTTCTTGGAGAATGGGGGGATGGGGGCGGAATCAGGGGGCGTGGCATCCAAAATTTAGATGCATTTTTTTGGGGAACGTTAATATCTATCTTGACACAAAATTTGGTGGCTCTTGCCCAAAAAATGTGAAAACTATGTGCGTTTCCAATTTCAAGGAGCAGGGATGATATGGGCGGAAGGAGTGGGCGTGGCATCCAAAATTTTGATGCAGTTTTTTCAGGGACATGACTAGCTATCTGCGTGCAAAATTTGGTAACTCTAGCTGTAAGAATGTGAGAAATATTTGGTTTTATCGGTTTTCGGTTCTCGAATTTATCGATTTCCCAGCCTCCTAGTAGGCGTGACACCCCAATCTTGACACTTTATCTGTCTCGCCTATAGACAAACATATTTGCAAAGTTTCAAGTCTCTAGCTTTACGGGTGTCGAAAAAAGTTGCGTTCATACGGACAGACACCATGGACGGACTCAAACAAAAAGAGGCTTTGGGTATCAAAGTATAAACAAAAAAAAGCAATTAAAATCAGTAGCGGTGTTGCAATAAATAAATATAGTTACAAACGCAATAGTTCTATTTATTATCGCATATTAATATTCAATAATATTATATTCAATATATTTAAAATGTTAGTTTCGGTTTATCGTATCACACTAGCGGAATGGCTTCGATATATCGTTCGTGTATAAGGAGAGTACACGATTAATCGATACAAAACTGGCACATCACCGATAGTTACCAGCAGTGTAATTATTAAACAAATAGTGTAAATATGTTATACAAATTGCCTAAATGCAAATAAATTAACATATAAATACATGCACTACTTGTGGATGAGTGCGCGTGAGCTGTGCCGTGTACAGCGTATATCGGTTTGACCGTGTACTGCGACTTGGGTCGTATATGTGTATGTAGATATGTGTGGATATGTTGCTATGTTTAGAGCAACCAGTGAAACAAAAAAAAAACAAATATATTTATTGATCGTGTTAGTGAAAGTGCAGTTTGTGTTGTGTATAATAAATTATGTTGTTTTATTGTGAATCTGAGTATTCGTTTATATCGTATATGTATTTATTGTTGTTTCTTTTGTATATGTAAATGTTGTGGCAACTGCGTGTACGTATGTAGTAGTACATACATACTATGTACATATATTGGCAGCTGTGTCTGTATGTATGTTGTAATTTGTGGTTTCAAGTGCCGGCATCTGTTTGTATAGATCGTGTGTGAATTGTGTTTTAACCAATATATTTAATGATTGTATGTAATATTATTCTTCTTGTAGGGCACGAAGAGACAACTGTGCTGCTCGTAAAGGGCACGCAGAGACAACGCAGCTCAAGTTGCAAATCACAATTGCGGCGGAAAACACAACTTATAATAAATATAAGTAAATTTACAATTGCCGATATGTTTATATATTAATAATTCTTTATTTTCTTGCAAGGTGGATTAGTATAATATCTAATATATGTATGTAGGAGTAATTTATTATAAAACTTGCGGATGTGCAAGATAAATATAAGATATATGTTGGATAATGAAAACGTGTTAACCGTGCGTGGTTAGTTGTATCTTATTATTTTCTTTGATATATTTGGACAATTTAGCACTTGTGAAAAATAATTGTAAATGCCGTCGGCAAAGCAGTCTAGCTAGCTTGGGTAATGTGCTGTACTTATATATGTACGTACATCAGTATGTATGTACATCGGTGTGTACATACAAAAATGGATGCCAGCAACTGCACTTATGATTTTTCACTTTTAATTTATTGGTAGCGGACTGTATGCTAATATGTTGTGGAATCTACGGAATTGTAGCATTTATTGTTGCAGCGGACTTAATAGCTGATGATGATTGTCTGCGAAATTAGAAAAGGTACTTAACTTCTTCTGCTGGACTTTGATCTCCTGGCAGTCACCGATGAAGGCTGGGGCGAGCGGAGGTTGGGGGGATGAAATCCTGATTTTCTTCCAAAAAAAATCCAATGAATATCCGGCTCGAAGGACCAAATGTTGTGGTGGGGTGGCTGTTGCGTCCAAAGTCGCTTCGTTAGTGATGAAAATTTCTGTTTTAAGGTTACAAGACGTGGGTGCACGCGGAGGAAAAAAAAACTCTTGTCTCCGTGTTCGTGGTATATTTTCAATTATGTTAAATGTTACAAGTCACTTATTGCTTAGGCGGTTAACATTTCCGAAAAGAGTTAACAATACAATGAGAGCTGCGCTTGCAGTATGAGCGGAAGGTAGGAGCGGCAGCCACTTGTTTCGATGCCTACTTTTAGGCATAAACAATGGGTATTTATCTTCACTTTGGTCTACTTCTAAGTCCTCAGTCAATATGGAACTAATGATCCCTGGTGCTAATTCAAAAGCACGCCAAAAATCTATACCTAGAATTAACCTCTGGGTTATAGAAGGAATTAGATATATATCTATATCTTTTGCTTTATTTTGGTATGACATTTTTACTCTTAGTATTCCCTTAACCTGGTGGGACTTGGCATCAGCTGTTCGGACTTGTGACAGGATTTGCTTAAAGTTTGGATAATGAGAAAAATCCCTAAGCGCTAACTGCGATCCGACACAACTTATATTTGCTCCAGTGTCGAGCAAACCAAGCTCTGAGAAATCCAAGAATGATACTCTAGCATAACTACGATGGTCGACATTGTTTTGAAAAATGGTTGACACTATCCGATTTTTCTTCTGCTTCAACACATGAAAGTATTTTCGCATTCGAACTGTATTTCGACGACTTCTTTTCTCAAGTCCTGCGAAAATTCGTTCACGCACCAAATAATAATTTCTTAATCTCTCATGATAAGTCTTAAAATGTATTTTGACTTCAGTTTTCAGGTCTCTTGATCTAACTTACTTCCTAACATCTTATCCTTTTTACCTATTTTATTGTTATTTTCTTCTTTTGGGACATCCTTCCTGCATTCCTAACTGATAGCCTTTCCATGAGCTTGCAAACGCTTTCATAAAACGTATCGAACGACTCTCCTTGTTTTTGTTTACGAGAACGGATTTGTTCCCGTAATTCAGTCGCCGAACTACTTTCACCATATTGCTCTCGAAAAGCTGCACAAAATTCTCGCCAGTTGAATGTTTGGATCCTTTTATGAAATCTCCAGAGCCAACTACTGGCTTTACCAATTAAGAGCTGATGAATGTTTCTACTAATAATTTCTAAGTCTCCGTCAATATGTTCAATGGTTAGGATTTTCACTCTGTAAAGAAATTCTTCTACTGACAATCCTTCGAGTGTTCCATCAAATCTAACACCCCATTTTTGTATGACATCTGCTATTTTATGTGGCCCAAGAGGATGCATATTATTTGCTGACCTATAACTCCGTGCAGTAACAGGACTTTCGTTTTGCGCGATTGATCATGTAATGTGATTAACTCTTCTAGTGCTTGTGGATTAAAGCCTTCTAATTTCCAAACAACTCTTATGGAAAATATGGTTACATCGCGTAATAGCACAGGGTTGTGTGTTGAGCATAATTTCACTGCAAATAATGCAGACATTTTCTGCAGAATCTACCTGCGGAGTCTGGTTTGACTCAAAGCTACGTTCTAGTGGCAAAATTCTTAATTTGTTTTTTTTTCTGATCATTTCTTTAGGGAGACATAATAGACGATAAATAGCTTCTCGCTTTTCCACAATTATCTTGCTTTTAAATTATAAATATGGGCTATTGTAACTAAAAACTGCTTTCTTGATAAGCGAACAATACTTTCCTTCTATAACTGCTTGGACTTCTACGGACAACAAATCACAACTGCATTTAGGTTGTATTCCAGTAAAATACCTCTGCAGCTAGATCTCAAATAACGATCCCCCAAGCAAACATTACTCATGAACTTTTCTTATTTTACTCAAGTCGTTAACATGCTGAATAAAATAATCTACCTGTAATCTCGGTCAAAGCTTTTGATTGTTCAAAGCTCGATTTCCTAAGATGTATAAAAAATGTCACTCAAATATAAGTAACTGCTTTATTAAATAAAAAAAATTTAATCGAAGACAAAGAGCTAATTAATTAATGATTTTTGTAAAAAAACCAGTATTCATTGACCAATGAGTAACTAAAATAAAGAAAATCTTTAAGTTCAGATCCTCAAACGAATAGATAATACGTTGTTGTTATTTGGCTTTAAGCTATCCCTTTATTGCAAGGAATTATTTAAAGAATTAGATTTACTACGGTCGAGTCCTATCAGCATACGATAATTATGGATCGATGTCCAGCAGTCCTCTTAAATCATTTTCAAGCTTTTTCAATTTTCATTAATCAGGGGTTCGCACTAATCAATGTAACTAAATACTTAAATAGCACATGCCCCACGTTGGGCGCCAAAAACTTGTAGCGTAGGGATCGCCTTTCGCTTGCATTGACAACGACAGGTTATTGTGGGATTCTCGGTTGTCAAGCAACTTCAGACTGGTCGATCATAAAACAGACAGCGGAGCGGGACCCATTGATTCCTAGCTCTAGCGGGAGATGTGGGGGGGTTTTTGCTGCTGAAGAAATGATTGCTACACCAAGGTTTTATTATAGAGTCCCTCCTGAAACCAATCCGCGATGAGACGATACTCATCCGAAAGCCACTACTATAACAATATAAAAGATGAGAAAAAGAAGCAAGTAATTGTAGGTAAGCCAGAGGGGGGGCTTAGGTGTAGTTTGCCATTCCCTCTATCATTACCCTCCCAACCGTAGTCTTTCAATAACGTTTGCTAAAAGACCCCAAATGTAACGAACTAACTATTTGATTTGAAAAATGCAACGGACAAAATTTTTTATGGGGCCA
Organism: Scaptomyza hsui; assembly: GCA_018152825.1. Lineage (NCBI taxonomy): Eukaryota > Metazoa > Arthropoda > Insecta > Diptera > Drosophilidae > Scaptomyza > Scaptomyza hsui. The sequence continues at coordinate 390,234 of JAECXO010000279.1, forward strand.
TTACATAGCCCGTTGCTTAAAATCACTCAGATTTGTCCAATTTTTTTCTTTAGCAAGGTTCATCGCTTGTTTAAAGTGATTAGGGATGTTTCACAACAAGTGTTTTACATCAAGCTTTATTATACCAAACATTTTTTTGTATTATCCTGCTATTCGACTTAGTCTATTTCCTTTATTAAATTGTTTTGTTTCTAATTTTTCTATAAATTCTAAACTATTTTATTTAAAATCGCTAGTTTTTGAACAGTAATTACATTTTATATCAAAACATTGAGAATCGTGGTGCTGGTGTCCAGAAGGTTGATAGCCAGGTTGTTAAGGTTGTTGTGGAGTCTGTCAGCGTGCTCAGTCTAACAATTTCGTCTGTAACCCAACTGATATTAATTTGGCTGGGCATGGTGAACTTATTGTATGATGATCCGCAAGGCTTTGCTCTGGGAAAGTAGTTGGAAAAGTAGGTTAATTGAAGAGGTAAGCACTACACCATATTTGTATGCATCAGCTCCAAAACAAGTAATTTTCCTAAAGTCTAACACCGAGACCTAGACTTCATTTTTGAAATAGTTTTCTGCTATTGTTATCATTTTAATAATTGTATTTTCCGTCCCTTTTTCCTACTTTGAAACTCTTTTTTTTTAAGATACATAAACCTGTAGATAAAAATTCCACTTAAATAACTTTCAAAGCCATTATTACGCATTACATTATTATCTTAACATAAACGCTATCCATAATACCAATTTGCAGTCTATTCGATCTCCTTGTTTTAAATTTTCTCCCATTTGCCGTTTTAAGGATAAAATTTGCTTGCCTCTGCTTAAAAGGTATTCAGCTGAATTTCTCCTTTCATTACTCCTTACATTGCAATTATGTTTATCTATAGACGGTACAGATAAAGTGTCAAGATTGGGTTGCCACGCCTACTAGGAGGCTGGGAAATCGATAAATTCGATAACTGAAAACCGATAAAACCAAATATTTCTCACATTCTTACAGCTAGAGTTACCAAATTTTGCGCGCAGATAGCTAGTTATGTCCCTGAAAAAACTGCATCAAAATTTTGGATGCCACGCCCACTCCTTCCGCCCCCATCATCCCTGCTCCTTGAAATTGGAAACGCCTATAGTTTTTACATTTTTTGGGCTAGAGCCACCAAATTTTGTGTCAAGATAGATATTGACGTTCCCCAAAAAATGCATCAAAATTTTGGATGCCACGTCCCCTGATTCCGCCTCCATCACCCCCCCTCCCACCACTCCTTCTCCATGAAATTGGAAACGACTATAGTTTTCACATTTTTTGGGCTAGAGCCATCAAATTTTGTGTCAAGATAGATATTGACGTTTCCCAAAAATATGCATCAACATTTTGGATGCCACGCCCCCTTATTCCGCCCCCATCCCCCTTTCACCAAGAAATTGGAAACGCCTATAGTTTTCACATTTTTGGTGGCCAGAAATCCAAATTTTGTGTGAAGATAGATATTGACGTTTTGGATGCCACGCCCCATGATTCCGATCCCAACCCCCCCTTCTACTTGAAATTGGAAACGCCTATAGTTTTCAAATTTTTCGAGCTAGAGTCACCGAATTTGGTAGGAGGATAAATGGTGACATCTACAAAAGGTCTGCACCAAAAATTAGGATGCCACGCCCACCTCTGCCGCCCACTATTTAAAATCGGAAATTTCGATATCTCTTATAGTTTTTAAGCTAGAGCCCGTAAATTGGGTAGAAAGATAGAAGGCAGCATCTACCAAAGATGTGCATCAAAATTTTGAATGCCACGCCCACCTAAGCCACCCGCCTTATAAAATCGGAATCGGCTATATCTTTAACAGTTTTTGAGCTAGAGCCACCAAACTTGGTAGGCAGATAGATAGTGACAGCTAAAAACATTTGATTCAAAAATTTGGATGCCGCGCCCACCTCTGCCGCCCACCTTTTAAATTTGAGAGTTAATTTATCTTCCACAGTTTCTGAGCTAAAGTCACAAAATCTAGTAACATGATAGCGATGTTTACCACATGACCAACTCCCTTCACCCCTGCATTCCCCTTATAAACCGTTCATTTACTGGTATCAAAGTATTTCGCAGTCGGTTGCGTCCGACTGCAACGTTTTTACTTGTTTTTTATTTTTATTTCTTACCTCTTTAATATAATATTGTTACTTAACACATCTTATAACTTAAAATTTATTTCTTCTTTTTTGTATCGCGTGGATGGTTGATGTCTAGATTCTCTTTAATAATTTTGTTAAGTAGCTCTGTTAAAGGCTTAAATGTTTCCTCAAACTGATATTCATTCGCAGCTCTACCCAATTTAATACTTTGAAATTTTCTTTTCAGCGCATTCCTTGTTTTTCTCAGTTCCTTCAATATATTCTCATTCATTTTGAATACCGTGCTGAAAACCGGGATCCGTTGTTGTTAACCGGGTTGATGTTTTTTATAAACCGGGAGCCGTTGTAATTCACGTTAATAAAACAAGTGTGAATTAGGGTAAACGTGGGCGCACGTCTTTATTGTATAAGCGGTTTTTCGTATCTGTTTGATACCATCTTTCTTAAAGTATATTTTAGCCTAAGCCGCGGAGCTGCGGTGTCAGTGACGCCGGCAGCGGAGCGGCTCTCTTCTCTATATGCACTTAATCTAAAGCTCTGTCGCAGCAGAGCGTAATAAGAATATAGAGAGAGTGTGTGGTATATGCATGCATTGCGAGTACATGTATATTACTCGTGGTATGCGCTACATAAGCGTAGCGTGGGATATGCGCCGTCAGCTGAATGGCCGGCTAGTGTACTAGCGGGGGGCGCTGCGTAATATGAGCCTGAGTCAATAAACTCAAATGGCTCTGCGCTTTTGGTAGTATTAAGTGTAACATAATTTTAAAAAATTTTGAATAACGTGTTTATATGTACTGTAATTAAAATTTTTAAAGAAAAATAATATTACATAGTATATATAGTTTTTATTATATCTATATATATATAATTGTGAGTTTAGGCTATTAGTGGATTAAAAATAAAAAGTCGAAGACTTTAGTTTTATTTTTAATTAGTTCTTTATTGAATAAGTTTTAATATTTAACTCTCAATTTCCACTTATAGATATGAACGTCTAGCTTCTCGAAACTTCACTGAACTCTAAGCTCTGACTTCTGATTCCTAACTGACTCTCAATTGTTCTTGCTGCGCAGAGCGAACCTTAGTTGAGAGCTTTCATTATTATCAAAGCTTTTATGCTTCGATCGTTTTAAGCTTTTACAAAAACTGCCAATTCGGCGATCTCACGCTTGTGGCGTGATTTTACAAATATGTTTATGTCTATTTCGTTTGTGGCGCTATGCGTGATTTCCAAATATTCTTGTATTTATTGTTTATGTCTAACTCGTTTCCTGTGTTAGGGATTTAGGGTGTAATGTGATACTTAAATGTTAGGGTGAGTGCTATGTGTGACAAATTTGAGATATGAATATGTGTGCATATTGGATATCTTACTATATATATATATGTTTTTTTTTTTTTTTTTTTTTTTATATATGGTTGATCAGACAAATTTTAAGTACTTAATGAAGTCATGACAATGTATTGTTTTAACAATAGTGTAAAGCAATATATATACGTATGCATTTGATAATTATTATTATTTAAAATTTTTTTTTTTTTTTGGTAATTTTACTTAAAGACAAGGTTTTAATCTATCCTTATGTACTATTTGTTTTTTTTCTTTGTTGTTCTTAATGGTTATATTATTATTATCTTCTATTTTTTCTACTATATATTTTTTCTACTATATATAATTTATGACCTGTTTCATTTTTAACTAAAACCTTGTCTCCTATATGTGTGTCAAAATTTTTAACATTTCTGTCATAGTTAAATTTTCTATAGGCCTTAGCTTTTTCTAACATATGTCTAGCTCTTTTATACGCTACTTCTAATCTAAATTTAACTTCCTTAGAATAGTCATCAATATTGTAGATGGGGTCTATTCTGTCTATGGTGTTGAAATCTTTGAACTGTGTCGGCAATTTGCCGAATACGAGTTCGTATGGGCAATAGTCGTGTATAACTGACGGTGTTGTATTGAAACAATATGTAAAATATTGAATCCACACATCCCAGTCGCTTTTGTCGACAGAAATATATGAACGAATATATTCATTAAGTGTTCTGTGACTACGTTCTATTGTCCCTAGAGTTCTATGATGATGTGCTGTAGATGTAACATTAGTAATGTTCATGTATTTGCACAAGTCTGTTAGGAGTTGATTTTTATACTCAGTACCCATGTCCGTAATGAATTTTTTCATTGGACCATACTTATGTATAAAATTCTCAAGTATTGCTTTAGCAACTGTTTTTGCCCTTTTATTTGGTATTGGTATTGTAACCAAATATTTAGTCAAGTCGCAAATGATTGTGACTGCATACTCATTCCCATTTTCTGATCTTGGAGGGGACCAATGGTATCAATCAAAACTATATCAAATGCTGGCGTTTCAGTTACCGTTAGGGGTGTTTTTGTATGAGTCAACGTTTTGGCTTGTTGACATTTTAAACAAGTCTTTACATATTTGGTTATTTTCTTCGTTATTTGTGGCTAGTAATAAAAGTTTTTTATTTTTCTCAGGGTTCTAGAAATTCCTGAGTGGCCTCCTTCTGACGGATCGTCATGGTATTTGGACAGGATTGCATTTATTTGAACCTCATCATTTTTGTCTATCATTGTCACCTTGTTAGGTAGCGCTATGTGTGACAAATTTGAGAAATGAATATGTGTGCATATTGGATATCTTACTCGCCCACACTAAAAAATTTGCGTTACGTTAGACTGCTCCTATCTTGGGATACAGTGCGGGTTGATCTTGTTTGACTATTGGTAATTCTATTTGATCATTGATTATTTCTTGTTCTTTAGGTTTTCTATACTTAACAATAAGTGTTCTGGGTAAACTTTTGATCTTATAAATTAAGTACAATAATATGCTTAATATCGTAATGGTTAATGATGTCAATGTTATTATTTGGAATGTATTATAATATTTTGTATGTTCCAAAATTAATTCCTTAGTCTGAATATATGACAATGGTTCGAGTTTTGTTACGTTATTGCTGACATAAATGTTTTGTGTAAAATCTAGTCTTGAATTAGATATTGTTATCTCGTTAATTTGTATTTCACAATTATAGATTTTTATAATATTGTTTCCTTTTATCTTAATTTCATTATTCATACAATTTTGATTTACAATTGATTCTGGCAAATTCCATGTTAGGATTATGTTTGGTTCTATATAATTTGTTTGAAAATTTTTAATTGTTTTGGTTTACTTACATTCGGTTTTGATTTGCTTTACAATGCCTACTATGCAGTTATTCAATATTTGTTTTTTTGTAATTGTGCCATATACTTTATTATTATTTATAAAATATTTTTCTTGAATGTTTTCTGTTAAAATATTATCGTTCTCATCTGGGTAGGGTATTATTTCGAAAATGGGTGTTTTACTAATTGCTTGTGGAATATGTGATATTATGTAAATTTCTTTTGTATCAGTTTTTAACCAAGTTGATGTTTTAATATTAAGAATTTTCTCTGGTGTAACATGCAATAAGTAATCGTGTTTAAGTAATTTAGGGTTGAATATGCCTAATCTCGTTAGTTGCATTCCCATCTCTATGTCTTATATATATTTGGTAAAGTGTTCTAAATTGAAAATTAGTAAATCAAATTTCTTGTGTTTTTCTTCTTTTGTTTTAAATGTGTTCATGGTTTCAATTGCTTTGTTAATTGTTTCGATTATTTTGTTTAGTTCATTAACTTGAACGCTATTTTCTACTAAGTTACTTATCTTCTGTTCTATTTCGTCTCTGTCATCTGTGTCTAATGTTCCGAATAAGTATTTGTATGTTTTGCCTACTAAATTTATTAGTCCTCTCTTTTGTCTTTTAATGATTGTTATCCCGTTCATTTCCCTGTTTAGTTTTTCAATAAGATAATTTATTTTAGTTGAATTTTCGTAATCGTTTGCTTGTATTAATAAGTTATTGTAGACCTTTTTTTATTTTACAGTTTAAATTTACAGTTAGATAATGGTATTCAAAATTAGTTGGTATGTCCAGTGTTCCTGTTTTAAATATTAGGTAGCCGTTGTTTGCTTTTATGGGGTTTATTTCGATACTTTGTCCGTTAATTGTTACTGTTAGCATTGTTATTATTATTAGAATTCCCTTCATTAGCTGGTTCTCAGTAATTAATGTATTTACTTGTATTAGTTTGCTTTTTTCTTCTTAAACTTTGATTTGTAATGGGTGACTTTTCTACCTCTATTGGTTTCTTCAAAATGCTTCTCGTCTATTTGTCTTAACTGACCTGTCTGTTTGAATGGATTGGTTATTTTTGTTTTAACTAATGGTGAAGATCTATATTTTGTATCTATTTCAAATTCTTCCCTTGATTCATTCAATTTTTCAATTTGTTTCTTTTTCCTGTCTTGTGTGTCATACTTTGGTGTCCCTGCGTACATAAATATATCTGCGGGTGTTCTGTTTGTTGTATTATGTTTGGTTTTATGATTATAAGTGTATAATATAATTTCAAATCTGGTTTGTTTGTTTTCTATGTTATGGTCACTACTTATAATTCGTAATTTTTCGTTGATTGTTTTATGAAATCTTTCTATATCTGCTATTCCGTTTTTACTTGTTGTTATATTGATTTTTACGTTTTCTGTTGCTAACCATTGTTGTAGTGCAGCACATATAAATGCTGAATCTTTGTCTGCTTTGATTTCTGTTGGTTTTCCCATTAAATCGAAAACTTTTAATATAGCTCTTTTTGTTTCTAACCAATCTCGGCTGTTAACTTCAATTAATGTTGCAAATTTTGAATAAATATCTATGCATGATAGAAATTGTTTATGGTCAACTAAATAAAAATCCATTACATACTTTTCCCTAATGTAATTTGTTTCTGGGGTTAATTCGTACACTAATTTGGTACTTCTGTGCTCTGTTTTTGAGATGTTGCAAATGTGACATTCATTTATTATGTTTTGTATTAGGTTCTGATAATCTGGGTAATAGAATTTTTCTTTAAACCAATGTATTGTCTTTTCTATCCCTGGGTGTAATAGTTAGTTATGTCTTTTAAGTATCTGTTCTTTGAATTCTGCGTACGTTTGTAAATCTGTTAATTTTGATGAGCTTTTCATTACTTTAATTTTACTTTCTGGGCTTATTATTTCTACGTATGCGTTTTGAAAAATCGGAAAATCGGAGTCGTTGTGAAAGTATAAGACGCTATTTTTTGAACATAAATATTCTTTAATTATTTCTTTAGCTTTAGTAATCGTAATTTCTATATATGTTATCTTTATGTTTTTCTTGTGAAAATAGTTAGTAACTTGTGTCGTATTGTCGTTTCCTTTAATGAGTTCGATTTGTCTGTTATAATAATTTAATGGTCTTTCCGTTATTTGAATATAACTTTGGTTATCTTCTTGGGCACTGTGAATGGTAGCACATGTTGCTTGACTCATTTCTTCTCCCAGTAGATTTTCATGTATTTGCACACGTGAAAGTGCGTCTGCGACATGATTTTCTTTACCCGGTAAGTATTTGATTGTGTAATCAAATTCATTTAATTTGGTCTTCCATCGTTGGAGTTTCATATTCGGTTCTTTTATATTGTTTAACCATACTAATGGTTTGTGATCGCTTAGGATTTCAAACTTTCTACCATATAGATAGCTTCTATAAGTTTTAGTTGCCCAAACTACTGCTAATAGTTCTTTTTCTATAGCTGAATAATTTAATTCATGTTTGTTTAGCGTTCTGCTGGCAAAAAAAACAGGCTTATGATTTTGTGTTAAGACTGCTCCTAGAGCTACATTACTTGCATCCGTTGTGAGACAAAATGGTTTGTCATAATCTGGATGAGTAAGAATTGGGTCAGAAGTTATCAGTAATTTTAATTTCTCGAATGCTGAGATATATGCTGTATCCTTTATGTCTACTTTGGCTCCTTTTTTTTAATTTGAGTGTCATAGGTTTGACGATGTTGGCGAAGTTTGGAATGAATTTTCTGTAACATCCACACAAACCTAAAAATTTTTTTATCTCTTTTGGAGTCTTTGGAATTGGATATTTCATTACTGCTTCAACTTTATTTGGATTAGGTTTTAATCCTTCTGTTGTGACTATGTGTCCTAGAAATTCCGTTTCCTTTTTGAGAAATTCACACTTGTCTAATTGCAATTTTAAGTTGGCTTTCCTTAGTTTGGCAAATACCTTATTTAGTGACAATATGTGTTCTTCCAATGAAGTGGAATACACTATTATGTCATCTAAGTAGACTAAACAATCTTTGTAGATTAAATCTTCCAACAAATTGTTCATGCAGCGTTGAAACGTTGCTGGTGCATTTTTTAAACCAAATGGCATACGTGTATATTCGTAGTGGCCATGTTTAGTGGAAAATGCTGTCTTAGGTATTGATTTAGGATCCATCTGGATCTGGTGATAGCCTTTTGCTAAATCAAGAGTTGTGAAGTATTGGCATCGGCTAAGTTTATCTAAAATTGCATCCATTATTGGAATAGGAAATTTGTCGTCAACAGTGATTTCGTTTAGAAATCTGTAGTCTATTACTACTCTATACTTTTGTTTACCTGATGCATCCAACTTTTTTGGGATTACTAATACAGGTGAATTATACGGTGACTGAGATTTTCTTATTATCCCTTGCTCTAGCATTTCTTTTACTTGTCTGTCTATTTCGTCTTGTTGAATTTGGGAATACTTGTAGGGTCTCTTGTAAATTGAGTCCTCATGTTTTGTAATTATCGAATGTTTAACAGTACTAGTGAAAGTCCAATTGTCGCCTTCATGGTACTGTATGTCTCGATAGTTGTGAAGAATTTTTGACACACACCTTTTCTCTTCATCGTTAAGATGATCTAAGCGGAACTCGTTGGACTCTTTTAATTCTTCGTTGATCACGAAATTGAATTCTAAATCTTCCGACGAAGGTGGGTCTAGACACTCTGGTGCCTCCTCTTCTTCTACATTTATATTGGGGTCGTACTTAAATAGGAATGTGTATTCTCCTAAGGTAACGGCTCCCTCTTCGTAATTTATTTTTGCCTTGCAAGCTTCTAAATAATTTCTTCCTAACAATAAATCATATCGATTTGAAAATTCATGTATAAAGAATTCCTGTTTGGATGGACATAATTTACATGCTCCTATTGTAATGCTTGATGTTAATTTAATGTTACCATTGATGGTATGAACGTTAAGTTCTGTATTTTTAATTGGAAATTTTAAATAATTTTTATTCATTAAATTAATTGTTGACCCAGTGTCTATAACACACTTAAGCGGGTTATCATTCATAATAACAATTATGAATGGGTTATTGTTTGAAAATTTTCGGAGGTGTCCATTTTTGACACACCACTGTTACTTTCTCTTTGCCTTTTTTGAGGTTGGTTGTTGTAAGGGGATGCCTGTGCATTAGAGTTTCTATTATGTGAATAGTTCATGGGATTCTGTTGTTTCCCTTGTTGCAACTTTTGTTGAAATTCGGCATATGTCTGCCCATAATCTTGTTGATTCTTATGTGGGTTATTTGTATTATAATTGGTTTGGTAGTTATGATTATGTGGTGCTTGGTTAGTGGGGTTATGTGTTGAACTTTGGTTAACATTTTCTTGATACTTTTTACCATGATAGTTTTTGTTTGAATTAATATATTTATTATCTTTGGGTTTTTCAATCACACTATTTTCATATAAACCCTCCTTTTGAGCTGCTACTTTTAACAAATGGCTAGTTGTTATATCGTACCTAGCTAGAATCATGAAAATTCTATCTGGTATTTTTCTTTTTATAACATCTTTAACTGTGTTGTTCATAGCATTGGTGTAGACAATTGTGTTGTTTGGATTATTATCTAGTGTTAGCTTATTTGTTATTACATATGATTTGTGTTCTAGTTCATCTATGAACTTACGGAGATTTCCTTGATAGCTGGTGTTGTATAGTTGTCGTAGTAATTCCTCCACTGGAGTTTGGGTGGTGTATTCCTCGATGAGTGCTCGCTTCAACTCCCCCAATTATTGGCATGTGATAGTTGTGAGATCCTTTGGGCTTCTCCGATGACTTCCAGTTCTATCGCACCGTATATAATACTTTGTTGCCTTTGGTTTGTAGTAGGGTATAATTGTAATAGGAATTCTGTCATCCTGATGAAGGCGCTTATCAGCTGTTTATTTCCTGAGAACTGGGGCACTTGTCGGATTTGAGACAATGCCTGGTTTAGTTCTGCATCACTTAGTACGACTGCCATGTTGGTTTGTTTTTTTTTTTTTTTGTTGTTGATTATATTGTTCTTCGTTCTTAAATTATTTAAACACGATTAACTGTGTTTGTTGCACGTTTAGTTCTTTGGCGGATTAGTTTTTTACTAAGTATCGCAATTTAATTTATTTGCACTTATTTTTCACTAATCCTACCGGCCGCGCCAATTGTGAGCTTAGGCTATTAGTGGATTAAAAATAAAAAGTCGAAGACTTTAGTTTTATTTTTAATTAGTTCTTTATTGAATAAGTTTTAATATTTAACTCTCAATTTCCACTTATAGATATGAACGTCTAGCTTCTCGAAACTTCACTGAACTCTAAGCTCTGACTTCTGATTCCTAACTGACTCTCAATTGTTCTTGCTGCGCAGAGCGAACCGTAGTTGAGAGCTTTCATTATTATCAAAGCTTTTATGCTTCGATCGTTTTAAGCTTTTACAAAAACTGCCAATTCGGCGATCTCACGCTTGTGGCGTGATTTTACAAATATGTTTATGTCTATTTCGTTTGTGGCGCTATGCGTGATTTCCAAATATTCTTGTATTTATTGTTTATGTCTAACTCGTTTCCTGTGTTAGGGATTTAGGGTGTAATGTGATACTTAAATGTTAGGGTGAGTGCTATGTGTGACAAATTTGAGATATGAATATGTGTGCATATTGGATATCTTACTATATATATATATGTTTTTTTTTTTTTTTTTTTTTTTTATTAATGGTTGATCAGACAAATTTTAAGTACTTAATGAAGTCATGACAATGTATTGTTTTAACAATAGTGTAAAGCAATATATATACGTATGCATTTGATAATTATTATTATTTAAAATTTTTTTTTTTTTTTTGGTAATTTTACTTAAAGACAAGGTTTTAATCTATCCTTATGTACTATTTGTTTTTTTTCTTTGTTGTTCTTAATGGTTATATTATTATTATCTTCTATTTTTTCTACTATATATTTTTTCTACTATATATAATTTATGACCTGTTTCATTTTTAACTAAAACCTTGTCTCCTATATGTGTGTCAAAATTTTTAACATTTCTGTCATAGTTAAATTTTCTATAGGCCTTAGCTTTTTCTAACATATGTCTAGCTCTTTTATACGCTACTTCTAATCTAAATTTAACTTCCTTAGAATAGTCATCAATATTGTAGATGGGGTCTATTCTGTCTATGGTGTTGAAATCTTTGAACTGTGTCGGCAATTTGCCGAATACGAGTTCGTATGGGCAATAGTCGTGTATAACTGACGGTGTTGTATTGAAACAATATGTAAAATATTGAATCCACACATCCCAGTCGCTTTTGTCGACAGAAATATATGAACGAATATATTCATTAAGTGTTCTGTGACTACGTTCTATTGTCCCTAGAGTTTGATGATGATGTGCTTTAGATGTAACATTAGTAATGTTCATGTATTTGCACAAGTCTGTTAGGAGTTGATTTTTATACTCAGTACCCATGTCCGTAATGAATTTTTTCATTGGACCATACTTATGTATAAAATTCTCAAGTATTGCTTTAGCAACTGTTTTTGCACTTTTATTTGGTATTGGTATTGTAACCAAATATTTAGTCAAGTCGCAAATGATTGTGACTGCATACTCATTCCCATTTTCTGATCTTGGAGGGGACCAATGGTATCAATCAAAACTATATCAAATGCTGGCGTTTCAGTTACCGTTAGGGGTGTTTTTGTATGAGTCAACGTTTTGGCTTGTTGACATTTTAAACAAGTCTTTACATATTTGGTTATTTTCTTCGTTATTTGTGGCCAGTAATAAAAGTTTTTTATTTTTCTCAGGGTTCTAGAAATTCCTGAGTGGCCTCCTTCTGACGGATCGTCATGGTATTTGGACAGGATTGCATTTATTTGAACCTCATCATTTTTGTCTATCATTGTCACCTTGTTAGGTAGCGCTACTTTTAATTTTTTCAATTTTTTATTGCCCATTTCTTTAAAATTATTTATTGTGACAAATTCAAATATTTGTTCACATGGTGACATTTGTAATTGTGTGATTTTATATGCTCCGGCTTCTTTATTAAGCCTTTGGAAAAATTGATCTAAATCGAATTTTCCATTAGAGTATAAATTGGTCACATCAAATCTTACAATAACATTTTTCCCTTTTTTCAACAAGCACTTATGCTTGTCTATTTTGAGAATTATGTATTTTCTGGCATCAATATTATTGACTACCTGATAGATATTGGGCTTTTTAATTTCTTTCTTAACTTTTGGTTCTTGCAATTTTGAAATTGTACCTGCGCAGGTAGATTCCTGTCTTGCTGAAGATCTCGTTGTGACCTTCAGAATTTGTCTATTTATGTTTTTTAACCACTGTTTTCACCGATTGTTATTCGGGGTAGTGCATCTGCTATGTGATTATCTTACCCCTTGAGGTATTCTATGTAAAGTCATATTCTTCCAGATCTAATCGCATTCGCGTTAGCTTGGAGCTTGGGTTTTTCATTGAAAACAAATATGACAAAGGTCTATGGTCACTTTTGACCAAGAAATGCCTGCCGTAAATATAAGGTCTGAAATGGCCGATTGCCGAATGAATTGCGGCCAATTCTTGTTCTGTTGTGGATTTATTACTTTCACCTTGAGTAAAGGATCTTGAAGCATATGCCACTGGTAGCTGTTGACCGTTATAGTCTTGGGTTAGTACCGCTCCACATGCCTGTTTACTGTTTATGCAAAATTGTTTGCTGAAATCTGGGTACTGAAGTAATTTAGGTTTCATTAATTCCCTTTTTAAATATTCAAAAGCATTGTTGCAATCTGATGTCCATTCGAACTGGACATTCTTTTTACAAAGCCTCGTTAAGTGGCGTGAGTAATCAGAAAAGTTTTTAATAAATCACCTGTAGTAGTTGCAAAATGCAACGAATCGTCTAGCTTCGTCCGCATTTGTCGGTTGTGGGTAATTTTTAATGACCTCATATTTAGTGTCATCTGGCAATATACCTTTATCTGTACATTTATGACCTAAATATGTGACTTCTTTCATAAAGAAAGTACATTTTTCAGGATGCAGCTTCAAGTTGTGTTGTCTACATAGATTGATGACGTCGGTCAAATTCTTGAACATATGCTTCTCAGAGCATCCGATCACAACTAAATCATCCATATATAAAAATGCTTGCGACGGCTGTACGCCTGAAAATGCAAGAGTCATCATGCGTTGGAAGGAATTAGGAGCAATTTTTAATCCAAATGGTAATCGCGTGTAGCGATATGAGCCTGTTGCTGTGGAAAATGAAGTAATATTTCGGGACTTTTCGTCCAGCTCGATCTGGTGGAATCCAGACATTAAATCTAGGCATGAAAAATATTTTGCTCTGCCTAATTGGTCAAGAATATCTTCTATTCTTGGAAGTGGGAATTTATCTGGTAATAGCTTTTTATTGATTTGACGATAGTCAACTACTAATCGCCATCTCTTTTCTCCCGAATAGGGCATAATTTACTTGGGTACCAAGAGAAGTGGGCTATTATATTCAGATATTGATGGTTCTACAATACCATCCTTTATTAACTTGTCTACCTGCTTTTTTTCTTTTTTTTAGTTTTATATTTTTTTTTCTGTTTTATTGCAGTGGTATAGTGGGCTAGTTGTTCTATTAAACAGGTGTTCTCAAAATCAGTTGTCGAAATAAATTCGCGGAATTGATTTAGTACACTTATTGCTCGTATAATGAAATATGGGTCTCTTTCGAACGTATGTGCAATTGCCTCATGCATTTTAAAATATTTATGGAGTCTCTTTTTTTTTTTTGCTTTTATTGAAAAAGTATCAGTGCTCGGGAATGCATACGATCTAGACTTTATCCAGATCGTTACCTCGACTAATATACTTTTTCTTAAGGCACCTATTGTGCACTTGATAGACTTTCATAAATAAATTTATAGTCATAAGTACTACAATGACAATAATCTGGGATGTTATTAACTTCAAGTCAGGCGTTTCGACCTCGACTTTATTAATAACATTTGCGGTGGAGTCCACCGTTTTTGTGTCTATAAGGCCCATCTTGGACCATGGAAATCTATGGACTAAGGTGAATAAAGTGTCCGTTTTGGATCTTTTATATATGTTACTTGTAGTAATATTTTATCTTAATATTTTTATTTAAAACATAATAATTATCTATGCAATTGTATATGTATACGATTATTTTATTTTATTTGTTTATTTAATTTTTTTTTTTTACTTATTTGTTAATATATATGGTATATATATATATGTGTGTACATAATATAATTATAAATTTACAGAAAATTGCGTACATCTATATTTTATTTTAATAATTTTGAGACAGAGGATTTTAGGTTAGAGGGTCGGACGCCAACTGGCGGAGAGAAGTTTAAAATTAATTCACATAAGGTGAATGTTTTTACATGGGTAGCCTGCCAATTTGGTTGTATGGCTTTTTGGGCCGTATTCTCTTTAACCTGCACAGCACAGTGCGAGTTATTACAAATTCTAAAATTTTTTTTTTTTTAATATAATTTTTCAGTAGTTGTAGTTGATGCGATTCGATTAAAGATGAATGCCATGTGATTCGAGTAAAAGATGGCTGCTTCTTCTCGTCTTATTTGGCTGCCTTGGTGCGGTCAGCGTTGCCGGTGCAGGTCATCGCACAGGCCGGGTCATACAGTGGTCCAGCGCAGTCGTTAGGGCATTTGTTTGTCTTCTTGGGTAGCGTCTTTTCTTCTGGTGGTGGATAAGTTTTTAGTAAATTTCTTATTATGTGAGGAGCAGGTGTTACGGTTTGTGCTTTATATTTTCGTTCTTCCGCCTCTAAGAAATCTAACTCATCGGCTAGTTTCTTGGCGTTTTCTCGGGGGCTTTGTGTTATTATATAACACTTTACAAATTTCGACTTTGGTTTTTTTATGCGCAACCGTATGCCACACGATTTCTTGTTTTTTTTATTTTAACTTCAACTTTGTTCGCTGTTTCGCTAGCTAGCAGTTGGCGCGCCCTGTACTCATCAAGAGTGATGCGTAAGGACATTACAACATGAATGCACAAAACCACACCGTACTCACTCTGAAATTTATTTTTTGTATATTTGTTGATTTTATATATTGACTGCTTTTGACTTCAAAGATTTTTTTTGTTGTTTTTGGTTGTGTCTTTCTGCTCCTGGTTGTGCTTGCGACGCTGCTGCACTTGCTCCTACTGAAGTTGTTTGTTCATCGATGTCCAGTTCACGGTCCTGTCACGGTCGCCATGTAATTCAAGTTAATAAAACAAGTGTGAATTAGGGTAAACGTGGGCGCACGTCTTTATTGTATAAGCGGTTTTTCGTATCTGTTTGATACCATCTTTCTTAAAGTATATTTTAGCCTAAGCCGCGGAGCTGCGCTGTCAGTGACGCCGGCAGCGAAGCGGCTCTCTTCTCTATATGCACTTAATCTAAAGCTCTGTCGCAGCAGAGCGTAATAAGAATATAGAGAGAGTGTGTGGTATATGCATGCATTGCGAGTACATACATATATATTACTCGTGGTATGCGCTACATAAGCGTAGCGTGGGATATGCGCCGTCAGCTGAATGGCCGGCTAGTGTACTAGCGGGCCGCGCTGCGTAATATGAGCCTGAGTCAATAAACTCAAATGGCTCTGCGCTTTTGTTTGTTATTGTTTGTTATTGTATGCAACAAAGTGTCGCATACTTATGTATTTAAATACAGGGTGTTATTTAATGCATATACACACTACATTGTTAACCGCGGAGCTGTTTGCTGAAAACCGGGAGCCGTTTGTTGTTTACCGGGTTGATGTTTTTTATAAACCGGGAGCCGTTGTTGTTAACCAGAGAGCTGTATTCCTGTTTTACCATGCTGTTTTACCGGGCTGTTAACCGTGTTCTTTAGCTGTGCTGTTTTCCCAGGTTGTTTTCCTGTTTTCCTATTTAGCCGTGTTGTTAACCGTTTTGTTAACCGTGTTGTTAACCGTGCTGCTTAGCTGTGTTCTTTTTCTGTTAGGTCGAGGTCTGTTTTTCTGTATGACCGAGCTCCGTTTTCTATAAAACTCATAAAACGAGATAGCTGTTTTACTTTAAAATATTATGTTTGTTTTGCCTTAAAAAAAAAAAAATTTTGTGTTTCAAAAATATTATTATCGTTTAAACAAAATTTACTTATTTAGGTCTTCTTATATAATTAATATCGATCCAAGTTCCGCAATGACGGATGGTTGGCTGCTGCTCACCGACGCAGAAGGTGCACCCAGTGATGTAAACGGGATGCTCCTTTTCTCACGTAATTCTGCCGTGTTTGGTTCCATGTCGTTTTTCGAATTCGGCGCGCTAACTTTCGTTTAAGACTCGAACACCTACATCTCATCATCCGGCCCCACAGCTAAGCGCAACTCGGTCTTTCCACTGCGACCTATATGCGTTAATGGTATCAATTGGGTCCCTGGACCATCTTTCTAATTTATATACAATTTGGAAACGGCTTGCCTGCAGCCGTCTTATTTCCACGTGTCTTTATACTTTGATACCGAATGTCTCATAGTATATTGGATTTGTGCAATGTCCGTCATGGTGTCTGTCTGTCCGTCTGTATGAATGCAACTTTTTTCGATACCCGTAAAGCTAGAGACTTGAAACTTTGCAATTATGTTTATCTATAGACGGTACAGATAAAGTGTTAAGATTGGGTTGCCACGCCTACTAGGAGGCTGGGAAATCGATAAATTCGATAGCTGAAAACCGATAAAACCAAATATTTCTCACATTCTTACAGCTAGAGTTACCAAATTTTGCACGCAGATAGCGACTCATGTCCCTGAAAAAACTGCATCAAAATTTTGGATGCCACGCCCACTCCTTCCGCCCCCATCATCCCTGCTCCTTGAAATTGTAAACGCCTATAGTTTTCACATTTTTTGCGCTAGAGCCACCAAATTTTGTGTCAAGATAGATATTGACGTTCCCCAAAAAAGTGCATCAAAATTTTGGATGTCACGCCCCCGATTCCCCCCCCCCCCCCTACCTTGAAATTGGAAACGCCTGTTTTCACATTTTTTGGGCTCGAGACACCAAATTTTGTGTCAAGATAGGAACTGACGATCCACATAAAAACTTGGATGCCACGACCCCTGCTTCCGCCCCCATCCACCCTTCTACTTGATATTGGAAACGCCTTTAGTTTTTACTAATTTTGAGCTAGAGTCACCGAATTTGGTAGGAAGATATAAGGTGACATCTAAAAAAAGATCTGCATCAAAAATTAAAATGCCACGCCCACCTCTGCCGCCCACCATTTAAAATCGGAAATTTCGATATCTCTTACAGTTTTTAAGCTAGAGCCCGTAAATTCGGTAGAAAGATAGAAGGCAACATATACCAAAGATTTTGGATGCCACGCCCACCCAAGCCACCCGCCTTATAAAATTGGAATCGGCTATATCTTAAACAGTTTTTGAGCTAGAGCCACCAAACTTATTAGGAAGATAGATAGTGACAGTTAAAAACATTTGATTCAAAAATTTGGATGCCACGCCTACCTCTGCCGCCCACCTTTTAAATTTTGAAGTTAAGTTATCTTCCACAGATTTTGAGCAAAAGTCACCAAATTTGGTAACATGATAGCTGGCGATGTTTACCATTTGATTCAAAAATTTGGATGCCACGCCTACCTCTGCCGCCCACCTTTTAAATTTTGAAGTTAAGTTATCTTCCACAGATTTTGAGCAAAAGTCACCAAATTTGGTAACATGATAGCTGGCGATGTTTACCACATGGCCCACTCCCTTGCGTCCCACTTATCAACCGTTCATTTACTGGTATTATTATTCCGCATTCGGTTTGATTTTTTTGTTATTATTGAAACATTCTTAATTTTACCTTCCTTTGCTATTCTTCGATTTTTAATAATTTAGCTGAACTCTGCTACGCTTTTAAGTCCAACGATTTCTATTGCTCGCACCTACGTTGCAATGAGCGCATCTTTATTTTTTATAACACACCCACCAACAAAACATGGTCTGTATGTTCGCAATCAATGATTAATTGACGTACAAGAAGTAATCGGTGAAAATTTGACAGATAAAAATTTTAATATCTAACCATCAAAGACTTTATTAAAACACAAAGCAGCATAGTACTCAATGTACTCAAAAATTTAATTATATATAAATATTCAGAATGTCAAGTTACATAGTACCGAACCCACTACACTTTACACATTTACAGATATCGTCACTTATGAATGTCTATGAGTTTTGCTCGTTTCCAAACAATAACCGACTTAAAAAATTGTAGTTATCCGGCTTAATGTATACCCCTTCTGAAGCTGACTCTAGATATTGTTTTATGTCATGTCTAAAAAAAAAAATAAGAATACCATTTCAATCTTTCATTTATGTTGATGTTTAAAACAGAGCTGCAAACCCATTATAAAACGGCTAGGGTTCGGTTCGGGTTCCGAACCCTAGGTTAAAAATTCGCAGAGGTTCCAAAACCGGGTTCTGAATATTTTGGAACCCAGGGTTCGGTTCCAAACCCGGGTTCGTCGAGGAAGAAAATGAAAAACATTGGAAGTCATTGACCAACAACGTTAATTTCTCTAATGCCAATAAATAACAACAAGGGATAGCTAAAAAAAAGCGTACAACAAATTTTTTCTGAGAAATTTTAGCAAGTGGCGCCTTAATGCCAACTTATGCGCAGACACCGAGTAAGCAACAACAACACACAAATATAAGATAACAACGTAATACATACTTGTCAAACAAAATGCTTATGGAAGAGCTATCACAATACTAATAAAGAAAATACACTAATACAAGTAAGGCAGGTATCACTGCACAGATTTTTATATACATTTGATCGACAAGAAAAAGTAATAATAATGACCAGCACTCATATAGGGTTGTGCGAAACTGATTGTTACACACGCTTATGTTTAAGTGCAGTCTGCAAAAAAACAAAAAAAATCCTTGAAATTTCGTTTCCCAACAACAAATATAATAAAGATCCGTTACTTTGCTGCTGAGCATAGGCACTGAAGAGACGAACAAAAAATAAAATATTTTATTTTTTTGCATTGCTTATGGAACGAGCAGTTTATGTATACGCAAACTGCTCGCCTATGCCTGAGAGCCATTACATACACAAAGTAGGTATGGGAGTTATGGGTAGCGACATCACTGCTTTATATTCACTCATATTTAACTTTACATTTTTATACATTCAGCTGTAAAAAAAATCGGAAGATCTGTTTCTAAACAATTTACTGCAAACACCCGTTAGGGATTAATGAGCATAAGAAAACCAAAAAAAATTAACAGATATCTAGTATAAGCATATGTACGTATATATGAATATCTGTAGGTGTTATTTTGTCTCCTCTTTACTGAGTAACACATGGAAATTCGAATTTTGACAAAGTTACATTCAAATATTAAGCATATATATTTTTTTTGGACCGAACCCTTAAATAAAAATGGAACTGGTCCGGTTCACGGTTCCGATACGTTGTATTGGTTCGGTTCAGGGTTCGGTTCCACACATCGTGGAACCCGCAGAAACCGGTTCCACAGGGTTCGGTTTCGGACCGGCTTGCAGCTCTGGTTTAAACAATTGTTGTATATATAGCATTTCAAAGAATTATTTGTCGTTCGTTTTTTATTAAATTCTACACATACACAACTATGTCTGCCAAGACAACTTTCAACTTTTTACAAGCAGTAGTCCAGAATTCTATTGCATTCTTGGGTTGTTTTTTAGTTTTTCATAATTTAAATTTAGTTTCCGCTTTTGTTCTATATAAAGTAGTGCATAAGTCTGACGTTGATGTCTACTTGTGATATGTTTCGGAAAAATTTAACAGAACATAAGTTTTTTAAGAGTGTTGTACACATTTCCATCACAACTTTCTTCTCTTACACAATGTCATATCCACTAACCATACACATTTCCGGCATTTTGATCACGTCTCCTCCCTCCACTTCATCTCAAGATTCCTGGACCTAACAGATGGATACACATTTACATATATATATATATATATATATATATGTTTAAAGCTGTTTCTAAAGCCCAAAGATACATAGGAGATGTATGCTTATTGATGAAAATAACAGATGAGCAGTAACGCTATAGTTTTCGACTGTGTCGCGATCCATACCTGGATCGCTTAAAAACTATTGCGTGCATGCACCTGCACAGTGATCACATACACTCTATCCAAGCACTAATTATTCTTTTTATTGTTAAGAATAAATAGAACATTTACTGCGTGGATAGTGAGTGTGAGCTCCCTGAAGCAGGCTAAAAGTTCTGATCGTTCCGGGTTCAGCCGAGGGCAGGACCCCGGATGGTGTGTCGACGATCAGAAGTGAAGTAACTTTATAGTTTTCGACTGTGTCGCGATCCATACCTGGATCACTTAAAAACTATTGCGTGCATGCACCTGCACAGTGAGCACTTACACTCTACCCAACCACTGATTATTCTATTAATTGTTATATAGAATATTGTAAATAGAACATTCACTGCGTGGATAGTGAGTGTAGTTAACGTTATAGTTTTCGACTGGGTCGCGATCCATACCTGGATCACTTAAAAACTATTGCGTGCATGCACCTGCACAGTGAGCACATACACTCTATCCAAGCACTGAATATGCCAGTTGAATTAAATTTTTGAGTACATTGAGTACTATGCTGCTTTGTGTTTTAAAAAAGTCTTTGATTTTTAGATATTAAAATTTTGATCTGTCAAATTTTCACCGATTACTTCTTGTACGTCAATTAATCATCATCATTGTGAACATACAGAGCCAGTTTTGTTGGTGGGTGTTGTGAAGTAGGCCCCTGGCCTCCCCCACAACAGCCTTGATTTTGTAGTGTTTAATTTTGTATTGTTTAATTTGTAGTAAGTAATTTGTAAATTTAATTTGTAGATTTAATTTGTAGTGTATAAGAAAAAGAGCTATTGATTTCGTTATTTTTCATATGATTTTTCGCGAGCGAGCGTGGGGAGTTTGGCAACGGCAGCACTGGCCGAAGCTGAAGCGTGGGCGACTCAGGAGTTAGAAACGATCAGGGCAACCGAGCAGATACGCGCGCGAAAAGCAAAAAAATAGAGTTTGGACGGAAAGGAGAAATTTTAACACGTGCCGGAAGAACCTGAAGGGATTGTAAGTGAATAAGGAAGGGCGTTAGGATAGAATAGCGATAGAACGAGTTAGGTTAAGATAAAAGAAAAGATAATAAAGAGGCCTCCAGCGATCTTGCGTTCAAGCAAACACGCCTTTGAATATCGAGATATATTTGTGTTGGTTATTTTTGTTTTGGGGTTGCACACGCACCTGTTGTGCCAACTTTATTAGTGTTGTTACTTGTGTGGAGGTTTTACCGCCCCGTTGTTAACATCCGACCCGACTGCGGGACTAACTTTCTCACTCCTCCCTAGCCTGTGCTAAACCCCGTTTTACAATCCCAGCGAACTACAAATTTTCTTGTAAGCTGAGCCTGGCCAGAGTGAGATCTGTACCCAGGCAAATCACTACTTTACAAGTGGCGCCCGAGCAGGGACTAGTAAAACGTGGGTGCGGTGTGAGCTGGAATTAAAGCCCCTGAAACACTACTAACAAGTGACAGGGAATTTTTTTTTTTTTTTGGTTTAATAAGAAAAAAAAGTGAAACTAATAAAAAAAAAAAAAAGTGTCGTGTATACACTGTTTTTCATAAGCGTATGTAAAACGGTGGTCAGCAAAAACGTGCGTGGTTTTTGTGCAATTGTCGCGGCACAACGAAAGTGTTCGAAAGCGTGTGCACCGAGAACGAACGGGATCGGTACCGGTTGAGTCTGTCGCAGCGCAACGAAGTTGACGGTTGAAACGAATTCACCGATCAACCTAACGGGTCGCGTTCAAAAGCGTTGGTGTTAGTGAACATCTGTGGACATACAAGCGGCCGTTGAATTGCGGTGCCAGAGCGTCGAACCGCCAATACACGTGTGGGCAAAAGTCGTGGCACGGTGGGACAAGAATCGCGGAAAGTGATCTTCTTTTTTTTTTGTGTGTCGGTGTCCCATCGCGCGGTTTTGAATACCGAATCAGCATTAAGTCGTCGCACAGTGGGCCTCGATCGCGGAGTGCACAAAGGGAGCACAGTGGGACAAAGTGTGCGACAAGGAACAAAGAAAAAATATTTTTTTTTCGGGAAAAAAACGTGGGAAACAACGACACACGGTACCAAGTGAAGTGGAAATATTCTTCGGTCGTGGTACAGTGGAACAAAGCTGATAATATTCGAACAAAAAAAAAATTTTTTTGTTTGAACAGAAAATCGCGTTAACGATACCGGACTAAATAAAAGAGGAAATTTAAAAAAAAAAAATTGTTTTGATTTCTGTCATACAGTGGGACACCTACGGTGCAAATATTTTTTTTTTAAGGATAAATTTTAATTTTTGACATACCCCGGCGTGGGTGTTCAATAGGTCTGCAACTGCCGCAAGGAGGATCTGGAGAGCATCGCGTAGGAATTCCAGTTACAAAAGTGTCCCACGGTAAACGAGTACCGGAAGCTGGTATGTAGTTTTATAAAGTCAGGTGGTCATACCACCGAAATATGGACCCGACTGGCCGAGTGGGAGTTGCGTTTCGCAAAGACCCCAATGTCGCCTGCACCGACCGATACTTTCGTCGGCGGGGTGCAAAAACCACAACAGAAGTCGGAATCCGATACGGTAATCCCCGCGGTACGGGCAAGCGGCACAGGGAACCTACTATCGCCATCCCACGGTGCCATCTACCCCGAATATACTCCGCGTGTCCCTGATATACGTATCGATTCGCCCCTTGCATCCGGGGAAGACACCCCGGTGAGACGGGCGGATCACCCTATCCACTTCAACGAAAGCAACAGTGCCCCCAGGAGTGGGATGCGCTGATCCGCTAGCCTTCTTGGAGGCTATAGAGGACCGGGCTTTATTCTACGACATAGGTCTAGATCGTTTGCCCCGAGCGTTTGCCCAGCGCGGTGGCTAACCGTGACTAGGCTTAGGGACTCGACATGGGCAACGTTTAAATCGGAGTTTTTAGAGTTCTTTCTACCCCCCCAATACTTTGACCGGTTGGAGGACAGTATCCGGGCGCGACGACAGCGCGAGGACGAAACATTTAAGGACTATCTGCTAGAATTTAGGGGTATGATGTACCAGGCTGGTTACAGGGGGGACCAAAAGCTGCATAGGGTGTACGAGAACCTGGTACCCGAATATCGCTTATACATTCGTAGGCATGACTTCTCCTCGCTAGCCCAGTTGACACAGATGGCGTCAGAATATGAGAGCGTACGGCAACAAAGTCGCGAATGTGCAGCCCGAGTCGGGCGGGGGCTCCTAGGTACCCAGATAGGGTAGTCGGCGAGGCCCACCCCCCGAAGCATTTTAAGCCGTTCAGGGCACAGCCACAGCCCGGGGCGAGAGGCAATAGCGCAGGTACCCCTTCTTTCCTACCGACAGGGGTAATCACGAACGGTATGATCGGTCAAGACCAGCCAAGAGTGCTCGAGGGAATACGGGTATGTTATAACTGCTCGCAAGATGGGCACTTTGCCAAGGGATGTCCCAACCCTCGAATACTACTTTGTAGGCAGTGCGGGGCGAAGGGTGTCAGTACCGGCCAGTGTTGTCAGAAGACGGGGGCGGGAAACGGTCAGCGGCACCATCTGGGACGGGATCCGGTGGGAGCCGACGCGACCCAGTCCCAAAGTTAGAGTATCCCCTTAGAGTGGAAGAAGGGCGAATAGTCGCTACCGTGAGACACGGGGGCTACGAGGAGTTTCGTTAGTGAGGGATTCTCAAGCAGGGTGGCCAACGGGGGTAAGATGTTGGACGCCAGTGCGAAAATTCGCTTGGCGGATGGGTCGACCTTAGAGGTCAAGAAGCTATTGAGGGTAAAGGTTGGTCTAGCGGGGGCAGTGGTCACGATGGATATGCTCGTGATGCCCTCGATGCTAGACAACCTGATACTAGGGATAGACTTTTTGTGCCGGGTGGGGACGACCATCCAGTGTGGCCAGGCAAGGCAAACTCTCGAATCGATAGAACTACCAGACACGGAACCAGACCAGACCCGCGCGGAACCTAAGCCGACAGCAGAAGGATCGGAGAGCAGCGGGAGTCCGAGGCCAAAGGAGGGAGTCCTGGGGGCACCTCGGCCGGGCCTCGACGCGGGGGCGATCCAGGAAGCCAGGCGGGATGCGGTGTCCGTCGTGGAAGTGCAACGGCTAGGCGAGGCAGGAGGACGCGATATGACCGGTCCCACAGCGACCGGATCGGAAATTGTCGCCGCCGAGGAAGAGGAGTGGCCAGTAGATTTGGAACCAGAGATCAAGGGAATCCTGAGGGCGGAGCTAGCTCTCTTCGATAGACTCGAGGGCGTGTCTCATATAGCGGAACACCAGATCATCATGAGGGATGACAAGCCGATAAAACAGAGGTTCTACCCCAAAAATCCAGCGATGCAGAGAGTAATTAACGAGCAGAGTCCGGAGTCCCGATTGTACTTGTCCGGAAGAAAACAGGCGAGTGGCGGATGTGCATAGATTACCGGCAGCTCAATGCACACTCCGTACCGGATGCATACCCCGTACCCAGGATTAACCACATTTTGGAGCGACTAAGGCACGCACGTTAAATCTCGACGCTCGATCTTAAGCACGGATACTGGCAAATTCCTATGGCAGCGGATAGTCGGGAATGCACCGCGTTCACGGTACCCGGCAGAGGTCTATTTTAGTGGCGGGTGATGATGGGATAAAGACGGACCCCGCCAAAGTAGAAGCCATCCGGAATCTGAAGGCCCCGGCAAATTGTAAGGAATTACGACGTTGTCTGGGGATGGCCTCGTGGTATAGGCGATTCGTGCCGAGACTCTTAAGCATAGTCTGACTACTGCCCCTGTACTGGCGTTCTCAGAGAAGTTTACCCTGCAAACTGATGCTAGCGATTTTGGTCTTGGAGCGGTGCTGACCCAGACGATTGATCAGCAGGAGCGTGTGATAGCTTATACGAGTCGGAAGCTGAACAAGGCGGAGGAAAATTATTCAGCGACCGAAAAGGAGTGCCTAGCAATCGTGTGGTCGATCCGAAAGCTGAGATGTTACCTGGAAGGGTACCGTTTTGAAGTAATAACCGACCATATGGCGTTGAAGTGGCGGAATTCAATCGAAAGCCCGTCGGGACGGATCGCACGTTGGGTCCTAGAGCTCCAACAATACCAGTTTGACGTACGTTACAGGCGGGGGAAGCTCAACGTGGTAGCGGACGCCCTCTCGCGGCAACCCTTGGAAGACCTTCAGCAAGCAGTACAGGATAAATCACCCGGCAAGTGGATAGAGGCAATGAAAGAGAAAATCGCGAAGGAATCGGTAAAGTACCCGGATTACATGGAGGAAAATGGCCAGCTATATAGACACCTCGGACACCGCGCGGACGACGACGACTACATACCGTGGAAACTGTGCGTTGGTGAGGATCAAAGGAAAAGAGTCTTACTGGAGTGTCACGACGCACCGACGGCTGGGCATCAAGGGGAACGAAGACGGTAATGCGGCTGTCACAAAGGTATTACTGGCCCGGGATGTTCCGAGATGCAGCCAGGTATGTTAAGTGCTGCGAATCATGCCAGAGGTTACAGACGCTGCAAGTCAAGCCGGCGGGACAGATGTTGACGCGTCAGGTGGCCGAGCCAATGACTATACTTTGCGCCGATTTTGTGGGTCCGTTACCCCGATCGAAACATGGGAATACCATGCTGCTAGTATTCCACGAAATGGGTTGAGCTAGTCCCCTTAAAGCGAGCGACGGCGGCACAGCTACAGAAAGCGTTCCGCGAACGTATGTTATGTCGATTTGGGATACCCAGAAAATTCGTGTGCGATAACGGTGTCCAGTTCACAAGTCGCAGTTTCAAGGTATTCTTGAAGTCGCTGGGGGTGGAGGTGCAGCATACCGCCCCTTATTGCCCGCAGGAAAACCCGACCGAGAGGACGAATAGGACCGTGAAGACGATGATCGCCCAGTTCATAACAGGAAAACAGAGTTCGTGGGACGAACTATTACCCGAAATTTTGTTGGCGGTTAATTCCAGCGTGGCAGATTCGACGGGGTTTTCACCCGCGTTCCTGATGCAAGGACGAGAGCCCCGCTTGCCGGCCTCCTTATATGACGACAGCACACCCGGACCAGGAAGCACACAGCAAGCGCCAGAGGACAGGGCGAGGAGGCTGAAGGAGGTGTTCAGCATAGTCCAAACCAACCTGCAACGTGCCTCGAAAGATCAAGGAAGGAACTACAACCTCTGGCGGAGAGAGTGGCGGCCAGGACTCAACACATTGGTTTTGCTAAGGACGCACCAGCTGTCGAAGGCCAGTGAAGGGTTTGCGGCAAAGCTCGGTCCTAAGTATGACGGACCGTTCTTGGTGAAGAAGTTTGTGTCGCATAACGTCGTACGATTGGTAAAAGAAGGTCAGCGGAAAAGCAAACTCGCCAACATCGCGCAGTTGATGCAGTTCTATTGCGAGACAGAGGAACGGGAGGAAGGCGACCAACCTGATCAAACAGTCCTACAGCTCTAATACACTTTATGTCCCTCCTTCGATTTTTTTTTTTATATAACACAAACCAAATTTTCAGAGTCTCAGAACCATTTTGACGATTAAGACTAATCATTGCATTATTGTATACCCACAGATAAAACGACACAAGATGAGCGACTTTACGCAGCCCGGGGCCAAGGTGGAGGATGCCGCAGACACCAGCGGAAACTCAGGAGAGACCTCATGCCGACATACGATGTTCGTCCACCGTGAGGAGTCAGCAACAATCGTCGACGGAGGCGTGATTTTGATGACGGTAGAGACCACCGCCATCTACGTCAATGAGCCCAGTTTCCGGGCCCCCCGATCTTATGTGGAGGAGCCACCGTCGTCGCCCAGGCACACGGGGGCTGAGGAGGGTGTACCCGTCCCGCTTCCCGAAGGCGAGACGGTCGGGGATCCAGACCTACACGGCGAGGGAGCCTTTTGGAGTGACGCGACGGGTCGGGCGGATGACATGGTCGATTTGTGGGAGGAGGGTCTGGAGGAGGGGATGGAGGCAGCATTGGAGCCCGAGGGGCCGACCGATACCCAGCCAGTACCGAGCCAGGGCGTATCTCCGAGAAGGTGGGCGGTACGTCCGGCAAGTTGGACGGTCCTCCCCGACGAGGACTTACTGACGGAAAAGGCGGTGGAGGAGATCAGCAAGGCGATGGAGCGGTGCTGTAAGGGGGCACGACGCACCCGCTTTAAAGTGACCGTCGAGGGAGAGCGGTATGGGGTGACGGCCTACGCCAATGGATGCGTGACCATCACCCACCCGAAGAAAGGGGGGTGTGAAGTAGGCCCCTGGCCTCCCCACAACAGCCTTGATTTTGTAGTATTTAATTTTGTAGTGTTTAATTTGTAGTATGTAATTTGTAGATTTAATTTGTAGATTTAATTTGTAGTGTATAAGAAAAAGAGTTATTGATTTCGTTATTATACTTTGATACCGAAGGTCTCATAGTATATTGGTTTTGTGCAATGTTCGTCATGGTGTCCGTCTGTCCGTCTGTATGAACGCAACTTTTTTCGACACCCGTAAAGCTAGAGACTTGAAACTTTGCAATTATGTTTGTCTATAGGCGCGACAGATAAAGTGTCAAGATTGGGATGCCACGCCTACTAGGAGGCTGGGAAATCGATAAATTCGATAACTGAAAACCGATAAAACCAAATATTTCTCACATTCTTACAGCTAGAGTTGTCCTGGAAAAAACTGCATCAAAATTTTGGATGCCACGCCCACTCCTTCCGCCCCCATCATCCCTGCTCCTTGAAACTGGAAACGCCTATTGTTTTTACATTTTTTGGGCTAGAGACACAAAATTTTGTGTCAAGATAGATATTGACGTTCCACAAAAAACTGCATCAAAATTTTGGATGCCACGCCCCCTGATTCCGCCCCCACCCCCCCTTCTCTAAGAAATTGGAAACGCCTGTAGTTTTCACATTTTTTGGGCTAGAGCCACCAAATTTTGTGTGAAGATAGATATTGACGTTCCAAAATTTTGGATGCCACGCCCACCTAAGCTACCCGCATTATAAAATCGGAATCAGCTATATCTTTAACAGTTTTTGGGCTAGAGCCACCAAACTTGGTGAGAGGATTGATAGTGACAGTTAAAAACATTTGATTCAAAATTTTGGATGCCACGCCCACCAAAGCCACCCGCCTTATAAAATCGGAATCGGCTATATCTCTAACAGTTTTTGAGCTAGAGCCACCAAACTTATTAGGAAGATAGATAGTGACAGTTAAAAACATTTGATTCAAAAATTTGGATGCCACGCCTACCACTGCCGCCCACCTTTTAAATTTGGGAGTTAAGGTATCTTCCACAGTTTTTGAGCTAAAGTCACCAAATTTGGTAACATGATAGCTGGCGATGTTTACCATATGGCCCACTCCCTTCGCCCCTGCATTCCCCCTTATCAATTGTTCTTTTACTGGTATCAAAGTATTCCGCAGTCGGTTGCGTCCGACTGCAACGTTTTTACTTGTTATACTTTGATACCGAAGGTCTCATAGTATATTGGTTTTGTGCAATGTCCGTCATGGTGTCCGTCTGTCCGTCTGTATGAACGCAACTTTTTTCGACACCCGTAAAGCTAGAGACTTGAAACTTTGCAATTATGTTTGTCTATAGGCGCGACAGATAAAGTGTCAAGATTGGGGTGCCACGCCTACTAGGAGGCTGGGAAATCGATAAATTCGATAACTGAAAACCGATAAAACCAAATATTTCTCACATTCTTACAGCTAGAGTTACCAAATTTTGCACGCAGATAGCTAGTCATGTCCCTGAAAGAACTGCATCAAAATTTTGGATGCCACGCCCACTCCTTCCGCCCCCATCATCCCTGCTCCTTGAAACTGGAAACGCCTATAGTTTTTACATTTTTTGGGCTAGACCCACCAAATTTTGTGTCAAGATAGATATTGACGTTCCACAAAAAAATGCATCAAAATTTTGGATGCCACGCCCCCTGATTCCGCCCCCACCCCCCTTCTCCATGAAATTGGAAACGCCTATAGTTTTCACATTTTTTGGGCTAGAGCCACCAAATTTTGTGTGAAGATAGGTACTGACGTTCCCCATCAAAACTTGGATGCCACGCCCCCTGATTCCGCCCCCATCCCCCCTTCTCCAAGAAATTGGAAACACCTGTAGTTTTCACATTTTTTGGGCTAGAGCCACCAAATTTTGTGTGAAGATAGATATTGACGTTCCCCAAAAAAATTCATCAAAATTTTGGATGCCACGCCCACCTAAGCCACCCGCCTTATAAAATCGGAATCAGCTATATCTTTAACAGTTTTTGAGCTAGAGCTACCAAACTTGGTAGGAAGATTGATAGTGACAGTTAAAAACATTTGATTCAAAAATTTGGATGCCACGCCTACCTCTGCCGCCCACCTTTTAAATTTGGGAGTTAAGTTATCTTCCACAGTTTTTGAGCTAAAGTCACCAAATTTGGTAACATGATAGCTGGCGATGTTTACCACATGGCCCACTCCCTTCGCCCCTGCATTCCCCCTTATCAATTGTTCTTTTACTGGTATCAAAGTATTCCGCAGTCGGTTGCGTCCGACTGCAACGTTTTTACTTGTTTTTCTTATGATTTTTCCGTAACGCAAGGAGCGAGGAGTTTTCAGTTGATATTATTTTTTATTTCGTTTTGCTTTCTTTTTATTATACTTTGATACCGAAGGTCTCATAGTATATTGTTTTTGTGCAATGTCCGTCATGGTGTCCGTCTGTCCGTCTGTCTGTCTGTCCGTCTGTCCGTCTGTATGAACGCAACTTTTTTCGACACCCGTAAAGCTAGAGACTTGAAACTTTGCAATTATGTTTGTCTATAGGCGCGACAGATTAAGTGTCAAGATTGGGGTGCCACGCCTACTAGGCGACTGGGAAATCGATAAATTCGATAACTGAAAACGGATGACGTGGTCGATTTGTGGGAGGAGGGTCTGGAGGAGGGGATGGAGGCAGCATTGGAGCCCGAGGGGCCGACCGATACCCAGCCAGTACCGAGCCAGGGCGTATCTCCGAGAAGGTGGGCGGTACGTCCGGCAAGTTGGACGGTCCTCCCCGACGAGGACTTACTGACGGAAAAGGCGGTGGAGGAGATCAGCAAGGCGATGGAGCGGTGCTGTAAGGGGGCACGACGCACCCGCTTTAAAGTGACCGTCGAGGGAGAGCGGTATGGGGTGACGGCCTACGCCAATGGATGCGTGACCATCACCCACCCGAAGAAAGGGGGGGGTGTGAAGTAGGCCCCTGGCCTCCCCCACAACAGCCTTGATTTTGTAGTATTTAATTTTGTAGTGTTTAATTTGTAGTATGTAATTTGTAGATTTAATTTGTAGATTTAATTTGTAGTGTATAAGAAAAAGAGTTATTGATTTCGTTATTATACTTTGATACCGAAGGTCTCATAGTATATTGGTTTTGTGCAATGTTCGTCATGGTGTCCGTCTGTCCGTCTGTATGAACGCAACTTTTTTCGACACCCGTAAAGCTAGAGACTTGAAACTTTGCAATTATGTTTGTCTATAGGCGCGACAGATTAAGTGTCAAGATTGGGGTGCCACGCCTACTAGGCGACTGGGAAATCGATAAATTCGATAACTGAAAACCGATAAAACCAAATATTTCTCACATTCTTACAGCTAGAGTTACCAAATTTTGCACGCAGATAGCTTATCATGTCCCTGAAAAAACTGCATCAAAATTTTGGATGCCACGCCCACTCCTTCCGCCCCCATCATCCCTGCTCCTTGAAACTGGAAACGCCTATAGTTTTTACATTTTTTGGGCTAGAGACACCAAATTTTGTGTGAAGATAGATATTGACGTTCCCCAAAAAAATTCATTAAAATTTTGGATGCCACGCCCACCTCTGCCACCCGCCTTATAAAATCGGAATCGGCTATATCTTTAACAGTTTTTGAGCTAGAGCCACCAAACTTGGTAGGAAGATTGATAGTGACAGTTGAAAACATTTGATTCATAATTTTGGATGCCACGCCCACCAAAGCCACCCGCCTTATAAAATCGGAATCGGCTATATCTTTAACAGTTTTTGAGCTAGAGCCACCAAACTTATGAGGAAGATAGATAGTGACAGTTAAAAACATTTGATTCAAAAATTTGGATGCCACGCCTATCTCTGCCGCCCACCTTTTAAATTTGGGAGTTAAGTTATCTTCCACAGTTTTTGAGCTAAAGTCACCAAATTTGGTAACATGATAGCTGGCGATGTTTACCACATGGCCCACTCCCTTCGCCCCTGCATTCCCCCTTATCAATTATTCTTTTACTGGTATCAAAGTATTCCGCAGTCGGTTGCGTCCGACTGCAACATTTTTACTTGTTTTTCTTATGATTTTTCCGTAACGCAAGGAGCGAGGAGTTTTCAGTTGATTTTATTTTAAATTTCGTCTTGGTTTCTTTTTATTGAATTATAAAATTATAAAATGAATTAAAAATGGAGTTGGCAGATTAGTTTAAATAATAGATTTGAATGGACCGCAGTAGTAGGGAATTGCCGGAATGAAACCACTTGACCCCTTTTATTTTGTTTGATTGATTTATGACCCCTATTTTTTGTTTGTTTGTTTTTCTCAGACGATATCGATCACTCCTGGTCTCACTATGACCTTGGATGACCATGGTATCACTATGACCTTAGATGACCCCTTTTTGTTTGTTTGTTTTTCTCAGACGAGATCGGTCACTCCTGGTGACCACTTATATTTAATGATTATTTGTTTGTTTTTCTCAGACGATATCACTCACTCCTGGTCTCATGATGATCTTATATGACGACTTATATCTAATGATTATTTGTTTGTTTCGTTTTGTAAAATACTTTATAATTTTTTACCGTTTTTTAATATACATTTCTAGAGTGTTGCTGGTGCTATCCTAGATAAGGATGTATTTTGGTTTTGGGATAAGAAAATGCTAAAGACGAACTATAGATTTTCATCTTCGTCGAGTATTGCGGCTTATAGATAAGATAGTGTTAAATGCGTACTAAAGTGCGTCTACAAATGAGTGTTCAGGTGCGCATTATTTAACATCAAGCTGGGCTTGTGTATGTCTGGCTGGAGTATGTGTGTGTGTGCAAGAGTGTGTGTATGTGTGTGCGTATGCATGTTCATTATTCATTAAAGTTATAACAATTGCTATTATTTAATCTTTTGCTTAAATTTTTGTATTGTGAAATAATCTTCTCCAGTTTCGCTAGACGCATTCCATAGAAATAGCAGCCACATGTGTCAACTCCCTCTGTAGCTAGATCGGATGACCAGGAGCATGTTGTAAGATGTTCACCAAATTTCGATTTTACTAGACGACAGCTTGTATACTTTGAGAAATACTCTCGGTATTCTTCAAGCAATTTGCGATGCTCGGGAAATAACATTTCATCAAATTCCTTCAAAAAATCGTTGATTTTCCTCACAATTGTTGGCAATCCAAAGTTAGAGAACAGACCCATTTTGTACTTTACTTATAAAACTTTCAATCAAGACTGAATAAAATTTTTATTTTTACATCTCTTTTTATGTCTTTTCTCATATTTTTAAAACTCAATTCAAAGACTTGCATGTTGGAACATGTCTGACTAAATTTTTATCTCTGTTTTTCTCACGTTTCTATTTTTTCATTCTTGTGAAATTGCTTTCTAAATTGGTCTACATCCCTTTTAATTTCTTTACCCATCTTTTTCGAAATTTCAAAGCATAGCCGAGTAAGATCAATTTCTGCTTCATAGTCATAAATTGCTTTTAAATCCGACAGCTGTATACTATTTTTACCCATTTCCGAACACTTTGGAATAATATAATTATTATATATGTTTCTTATTTGAGTTTTTAATAACGTGTTCCAACACAAAAATGTTGTAAGAAAAATTCCTAATCTTATAAACGACCTCCATGATTCCCCATCAAATTCAATTCTATTACCATACTGATTTAGTATTAATATTCGTTGCTTATCAGTTTTTCTAATTTTAAAATGACACCTAACACTTCCAAGCATTGGATGTTCAATTATTGTATCTGGCATTAGGAAGTCAAAGTGTTCAAGTTTCATTTGAATGTACTCTTTATATGCTAATAATTGCAGCCATTCCTCCTTTCCCAATCCAATAAAGTTATGTTTCTGTTGCTGCATCCAAACCATAGGCGTGAACCCTCTACTCGTAGAAAAACCACACTTTAGTTTAAGCTCTAGATTCGCAAAATATTCAAATCCAAAAATAACTTCATGATCCTGTTTTTTCCTTGAATTCTTTGATTTTTTTAAGTGAAGTGTGTCCATCTTGTTGAGGCTTTTGGGTCAAACTAAACATAAATTGTAACAAGTATGCTATTTATGGTATTGAATTGTCTCTAGTTTCTCAGTACATTATACACATCAGAAGCAAAATGGTCATAATTAATAGAAGCTCATGTGTTCTAGTTGACTTTCGATATGTGTTTGGAAACGAAAGGCAGTTATTCGTCAAAGAGTTGGCATTTATGCAAGCTGGATCTATCATACCCAATTTTTTTCACTTCAAACCACCCTATCACAAAAGGGAGCTGAATGAAGTGACTAGAAAAACTTTAAAGATAACCAAACAGTATGTGGATGATCTCGATTGGTCTGAAGGGGACATTTCCTATCTAAGTCTTGGTGAAATTCTAAAACCATTGAATACCTATACAACTGTTGTAGTTAGGGGTAGAACTAAGAAAGAGTTTTTAGCTAAATATTTATACACACACATAATAGATTTAAATCTTGAACAGAGTTTCGCCCAATCGCCAAACTTTTTTACAAATTGTAGAATACATAAGAAAATATCAAATCAATGTGCGCTCAACAATTTATTTAAACTGTTTGTAATCTTAGAAAGCTGTAACTTTGAAGTACTTGAAAATTAAAATAAAATAAAAACTATGTTCTAATAAATTTCAACTTGATCTTTAATGTGTTTAATAAAAGGGGTACATTATATTTTTAATTAACTAAAATCTATTTTAAACTATACGTTTCCAGTCAAGGGCGAATACTGTACAAGTCGATCATGCATAAGCAGACAATATACCTTAGTATTTCTCTCACTACTACTTTCAAGGTCGATCGAAACTCTTACATCGATTGGCCCAGTTTTTACTGTTTCGTTCTGATGAGACAAATCCACAACAACCATCGGTGCCTTATCTCTAAACTCTTGTGGTGTTAGCAATGGTTCGGGTTCCTTCATATAATAGCTTGTCTGAAACCCTGTATACATATCATACAAACTGGCAAAACGTTCTCGCTTAAAATTTATATTCATTTCATCGTACGGAAAGTTCTCTGAGTTCAGGTATACTTTTATGTTTCTCAAATGATTTTGTATCAATTTATTACCCGCTATAAAAGCAATTATAGCAAACCAAGGGCGTTCTCTGTTAGCTGCAAGCTTAACATTCCAAACATGTTGTGTACCTTCTGCTAATGCTGGATTCAGGTAACAATCCCAACTGCGGAACGTAAGTGGGAGTGAGCCCCACTCTTAGTTAGACTAAACATTTGCAACTTCTTTTCATCACTTAAAGTTACATGTGGTATTTTCCATGTAATGTTAGAAATATTTAATATATACTCAGTACTCCCAAGTTTACTGTAATATACATCCCCCATATTTTTAGTCATGAGTAATATTAATTCATGTTTACAATTTAGTAAGACCTTGTTATAGTCTTCAGCAAATCCAAGTAAGTATTTGAGAGGAATAGAAAAATTAAAATAGCCTTTTGCGAGCTGTCGGTCCTCTCCATTAAACCATCCAGAATTTTCTAACATTCGGCTCTCCGTATTATTTAAGGAAATATAGCTTTTTAAGGTTGTTGAAATACCAACAAAGCGAGTACGATCAATTTCAATTCCATTAAGTTCATAGCGAACCTCATCAAATAGATAACTCATACAATTGTTTTTAAGTTGCCCATCTGTAGCAATCGAACCATCTGCCAAACAAATCGAGCCTTCAACATTAATAAAACTCTCACAAGGTAAAACATATAAGTCCTGATTCTGAATTGTAATTCTGACTTCATCATTGCTTTTAAAGGCTTGTAGGTAAGGAGAATAGCTGTGATATTCTTTTTTAGTAATACTCTCATCTGAATATGCTTTATCTCGAACATTTAATACACTACTCATTATTTTCGTAGTTTAAGTCCCAATGATTTTAAAAATAATATGGTCTCAAGCGTAAGAGCTTTTTTTAGCGATCTGCTTCCTTCCGTAGTAGAATTCAAAGTGTTAACTGGTGGCAGATAGCCTGCATTTTTATTATTATAAATAATCATTATCGTCGCCTCAAGTGTAAGCGTAGTGTTACGCTCTCTTTTCTTAAATTTACCAAATTGCCGTTCTGGTCAACAATTCGTATTATCAGCGAGTGTATCTCTCTCGTGTTAACAGACAAATAAATGAGATTATTTGGTTTCTCACTCAATTTATACCCTGGCGGAACGTTAAGTGCAAACTCATGCAGAACATGACTCGACTGCTCATTAACATATGATCCGCTAACAATATTACATTCCAAACGTATGGTATTGACTTTCAAAATGTCAACAGGCTGATCTGATATGTGTAATGCATTAGGCTTAAGTTCTTTTCTATTAAATCCGAATAATTGTCCAATAGAACGCTCTTTTTTGAAGTATATTGAGGCTTCTTTAGTAGATATCCCTACTTGAAGGATATTGTTGTTGCTCTCGATCAGCGGATGTTTTGGATTTATTTGGTTCTTTTTTCTTCATTTTCTCGCTAATAATTTCATTTATATCATCAAGCTCATACGATCCCACGGGGATCTCAATAACATGCTCTCCAACATGGAATAAATTATTGTCATGGTCAACATTTGGGATCGAGTTGTACATATGAAAATCAATTAGTGCGCACTCATACCTTCCACTCAACTCGATAGGGGGGTGATAGTTTGCTACTAAAATAGCGTCGTTACCCGTTAATGTCAGTGTTGTTGTCATTCCGAAAGATTTATGATAAGTGAATTTAAAGTAAAAGTTTCAATCATTTTATTTTAAATTTGAATGAACTCGGCGAATCCTCTTCTATATCGCCCATTATCTAAGGGATCGTCTTTACTTATTAATAAAAATCCGTATTTTTCTTTCCAACAAAATTGACAAATTTTCTTAAATGAATCAAGCGTCATGTCTACACCCACGTGGTCCTGATACACGTGTTTCATATTTAAATCATCTTGTCGAAACATAATAATTAAATTTGCATTATCACGCACAAGATGCTTCGGGATACGTGTATACGTTTGACACAAATAGAACGCGTCTACGCTACTATGTCTTCCCATACAGAAGTATGCACGAATATTATCCTGTTTTTCACATGCTACGTCATCAAAAATCATTATAGAGTTTTTTTTGGCATCGCTTGGTGCTATTACATTTTCATTGTCAGAAAACGTAAAGTATCCCATTCCTTTTATTGGGCCTATAAGTGCCTTTAAGTATTCATATTTCGGCTGATATAAGGACTTTGAATACAAATAAATGTTCTCAAACTTTAGACCGTTGGGGCTTTCAATCAAACTAATCATAACATTAGTTTTTCCACAGTTAGAAGGTCCGACAATAAGAGCTCGTATTGAACTTGGTAACAAGCAACTATGTCTGAGTTGTTTGATATCACCGCTCTTAGAATCGATATTTTTCACCTCTATATCAGTTTTTTGTTTTATTAAACGCATATTAGTCCTATTCTTTTAATCAACTCGTTACTCACTTAAACGTTCTTGATGAATAAACATCAAATAAAATGGTGATGTGCTTTTATAAACCTAATAGTAGCAAGTTACCGCTCTATCTGGGTGGAGGTATTGTGAATAAAATAATCAACTCTCTTCCAGTTGAACTTCACATACCAGGATATCAGTTTTGTGGCCCCGGAACAAAGCTTAAAACTCGTTTAGAACGTGGGGATAAAGGAATCAATCCCTTGGATTCCGCTTGTAGGGAACACGATATAGCCTATTCTAATCATAAAGATTTGCAAAATCGTCATATAGCTGACAAAATACTAGCTGAAAGAGCGTGGGAGCGAGTTAATGCCTCTGATAGTTCTCTTGGAGAAAAGTCCGCTGCATATTTCGTTACCAACGCAATGAAAGCAAAGAAAAAATTTGGAATGGGTATCAAACAAAGACCAAAGAAACAAAAACAATGTAAAAAAGGAAAGATTTTATGAATCTCGTAAAAGTCGCAAGCAAAGTGTTGAAGAAAGAAAAACCATTCGACATACAATCTGCCATCACAGTAGCGCGAAAGGCAATAAACAACAGCATCGGAAATAAGAAAACGAAAAAAGTAATAATTCCTAGAGTAATTAGCGTTCCTAAAATTGGTGGCTTTCTACCACTTGTACCAATCTTAACAGCGCTCAGTGCATTAGGAA
The DNA here is from genome assembly GCA_018152825.1 of Scaptomyza hsui. Taxonomy (NCBI): domain Eukaryota; kingdom Metazoa; phylum Arthropoda; class Insecta; order Diptera; family Drosophilidae; genus Scaptomyza; species Scaptomyza hsui. Next base: position 428,237 of record JAECXO010000279.1, read on the forward strand.
ACCATATCAAAAAGGATTTGGAATAACCACAGATAAAAAAATAAATTTTTTTAAATGAGCTGCCCAATAAACCGCTTACAAACCTAGATATTTTAAAATTTTGCACGCAAGCATATCCCCCATTTCAGAGGGGTTTATATGAGGGACTCCTTACCGAATCAAGTACGAAAAAGAGAATGCGGTATTGTCAACTTGGACTCGTTAGCCGGAACGGGGACGCATTGGGTAGCTTACTTTAAGGCGGATCAGGAGTGTAGATATTTTGATAGTTTTGGAAATTTACCACCACCTCTAGAACTTATAAGATATTTGGGAGAGAACATACAATACAATTATAAGCAAGAACAAAAATTTGGGACGTTCAACTGCGGACACTTATGCCTACAATTCCTATTGCATAACGCGTCATCGGGTCTTCATAAAAAAAAAACATGGCTTAAAGTAATTTTCTTCTGCTATATCAAAATTGTATCACTATCATTTTATAACTTTTAATAAAAAAAATCAAAAAAAACTTAATAAATGCTTTTAATATGTTGTGTGTGGGTTTAGTTTGTTATGAATATCTGAATAGTTCACATATACCAGCTCGAGCGTTAAACATTAACGTCGAAAAGGAAAACAGCTTCGCGGTTAACATCAACGGCTCCCGGATAACAACAACGGCCCCCAGTTCTCAGCAAACAGCTCAGCGGTTAACAACAACGGCTCCCGGTTATCATCAACGGCTCCCGGATAACAACAACGGCCCCCTGATTACAACAACGGCCCCCTGATTACAACAACGCCCCCCAGTTTTCAGCAAACAGCTCCGCGGTTAACAACAACGGCTCCCGGTTACCAACAACGGTCCCCGGATTACAAGACGGTATTCGAAATGAATGAGAATATATTGAAGGAACTGACAAAAACAAGGAATGCGCTGAAAAGAAAATTTCAAAGTATTAAATTGGGTAGAGCTGCGAATGAATATCAGTTGGAGGAAACATTTAAGCCTTTAACAGAGCCACTTAACAAAATTATTAAAGACAATCTAGATATCAAACCATCCACGCGATACAAAAAAGAAGAAGCAGATAAAAGTATAACAACGATTAAAGGGAATGAAAATCAAAATACTGACTTTTATGATGCGATAGATGGGGAAATAGATAGAAAAGAAATATTTCATGATTCGTTTACACCAAGTGAACAAAGCGATCTTAAGCCAGTTGCAGTAAGCAATGAAGACTGTTATCAGTCAAATGTATTAGGTAGTGAGAACTTTAATCTCAGTATAAATGAATTAGAGCGAGAAAGACGGCTTGATAAAGCATTTGGTCCAACTAAACAAGAAGGAGAAATTAAATTAGGAAGATCTAAAATAAGAGTTTCCAACAAGAAAATTGAGCTGGAATCGGGTGAAAAGTGGGATCTTACTCCTGGACTATATTCTTTGATCTATTTAAAACATCCTCATTACTACAACGAAATAGATCTCGAATCGTATCGAGAAATCTTAATAAAAACAAATGCACATAGAAAAAATCATCACCCTAATGAGCCACTGAAAGGCAATCGCTCAAAAAAATATACTGAAATAATAAGAAACCTGTTCCCTAAAACTATTGAACCAATTGCAATGTCTACACCTTTAAATATAAAAAAATCTACTCATAAAGGTGGAACTCTCATGCTTCTCAACAAAAATAAGCCAAATTATGTATACTGGGATAATCCTAATGAGATTGTTGATAGACTTAAGCTTTTAGTTGCCTCACAGTCAGCTGGTAACACTAGTCATAGTAATGAGATTGTATCGATAATTGAGGAGTTGCGAGAGGCGCACATTATTTATTAATAAATATGCTGTACACTAAATAAATATATTTATTATTAATATGTCTCTTGACAAGTTTGGACATTACTCAAATGCTAGGGAACATTCAGAGAAGCTAAAAAGTCAAATTAAAACTTTAACAGGGATTCGCATTGATCAGCATGGAAATTTAAATGCCCAGAACAAACGCATTACAAATTCAATTAGTCCTATAAATAACGATGATTTAGTAATAAAAGAATATGTCGATATAAAAGTAAAGGAACTAAAAAAAAGTCAGTTGACAACTATTTCCCACTTAGTCAACGTTCAAAATACTAAGCTTAAAGATTTGGAAAGTAAAATGAATGAAATAACTAAGCTTATGGGTAATGTAAATGAAGTAGGCAATGAGCTCATTTTAAAAATAAACGATACTAAGAAGTATGTAACTTTGCATACTGAGAAGGATCAGGCACAAAATATCTAAAAACAAATTAATTCAACGCTAAACCATTATGCCCCTTGACAAGTTTGGACATTACTCAAATGAAAAAGATAATTTTGAATACTTAAACCGAAATGGCAAAAGATTTTTTGGTTTGCTTATTGACCAGGGTGGAAATTTCAATGTTCAGAGCAAACGAATTATGTATTGTGCGCAACCGAAAGATGCAAATGACTTGGTTATAAAAGAATATGTTGATGAACTAATAAATCAAGTCCAAAATCATATTAAATCAAACACTAATTCATCATTATTAAGCCATAGAAATCCAAATATTGTTTTATTGGAAAGGAATATTAATAATACTAAAGAAAAGCTCGAAAATTTGAAAGAAAAACTTGGAAAAAAAACTAAAAATATTGAAAATATACATCAGAATAAACCAACGAATTTGAAGAGTATAATGATATATAAGTGGGTACCCTTATCATTTTTTTACTATAAGCTGTGTGGCTGTCATGAAGGCTGGATCAAACTTCAATGATAGGACTGATACATTAAAAAAGATGAGTTCCGAATCTTGGAAGTGTATATGGATAATCTGTATTAGGGTAATGACACAGAACTCACCTCTAATAAAAATGTGGAAAGCTTTTGTTAAGAAAAAGCTGTGGTTCTGCAATCATATTTCAAAGCGACGTGAGCAACAGCCTTGTACTACTTTATAAATAAAAACCGCTAATCATATACAAGAAATAAAAATAATAAAAAAAATATACAAAATACCTAACCTACTTCATACATATCACCTTAATAACTCAAGTAATCATGAATAAAAGGGAAATAGTGGGTGAATTACATGCTCCTGCACGCAAAAATTTTAAACGTAGAAGAGTTGTAATGAAAGGTATTGATGATCATTGGCAAGCAGACTTAGTGGAGATGGGGAAGCACTCGGCATCTAATAAAGGCTGTCGATTTCTATTAACAATAATTGATACATTTTCAAAATATGCATGGGGATTGGCATTAAAAACAAAATCTGCAAAAGAAGTTACAAAAGCGCTCGCCAGTATTTTTAAAGACAAAAGAATTCCTAAGAATTTACAAACCGATGATGGAAAAGAGTTTTTTAATACTGAATTTAAAAACTTGTGCAAAAAACATAATATTAATCATTACTCGAGCTATAGCGCTCTTAAAGCGTCAATTGTTGAGCGTTTTAATAGAACCTTAAAGGAAATGATGTGGAGAGAGTTTAGTTTCAATGGTACATATAATTGGATCGACATGTACAAGCAGTTAATTCAGGAATATAACCACCAATATCATAGAACGATAAAAATGGCACCAGTAGAAGTTAATTCATCGAATGAAACGATGTTGTTGAATACTGTCTATAGTCACCTTAAAATCTTTGGTGGAAGTAAGCTAAATGTGAATGATTATGTGCGTATAAGTAAACATAAACATCTATTTGAGAAAGGGTACACACCTAACTGGACAACTGAAATTTTTCAAATAAAAAAAATACAAAATACCAATCCTACTACATATATATTGAAGGACTATGAGGATGTCGAAGTGAAAGGATGTTTCTATAAGGAGGAGCTGAGAAAAACAAAATATCCGCATACTTACTTAGTTGAAAAAATAATTAAACGACGAAATAGTCATGTATTAGTAAAATGGTTGGGATTTTCGAATGCTCACAACTCTTGGATAGATAAAAATGAAGCGATGTAAAAGTACACGCTCAAAAAAAAAAAATACATGTAATGTTTGTCTTGTGTGACGCTACATTTTACGAGCTGAGAATCGTTTTGGGTATGTACTTCAGCATATCACTGATAATGGGTCTGGTGTATGTCTGGCTGGGTATGTGTGTGTGGTTGTGTGTGCGCGTGACTATGTACAAGTGCGTAGAGTGTCTAGAGCTCAAGGATATAAAAGCGAGCCATATGAGAACTAGAGCATTCAAAGAAGAACATTCAGCAACGAAAGAAGGATGACAAGTATCAACAATACGTTACTAAATTGGTTGGTGAGGACACCGGAAGTTGTCCTTATTGGTGACGAGGATCAGAAAATGCCTCGCCCAATATACAGCGAGGAAGATGATATTTCGACGGTACTTAACCCCGACATACATGGGCATATACGGCGTCGTCCACCACCACCCCGCACTGTCTATGAGTGGTTGCTGAAGCTGAACGCTCGGCCAACGAATGTGGAGGATGAGCTGGAGACCCCGATCCCTCTGCAAGAGCCCGTTGTGGATCGGGCTAGATACTTGATGGATATGTCGCAGAGCGATCGGGAGGAGGAGTATTTGAATTGGAGGATGGAGTGTATGTCCTCTATGACTCTTGATGAGGATGAGGTTATGGGGCACGCATTAGATGACGATGAAGTAGCTGAGCTAGAAAAAATATTAGGTGAACTGGATGGTTTACCATTAGAACCTTTAGATATATAATAAATTTTAATTTAAAATGAATAAAAAATAAATATATAGAACTAAATGTCTTTGTGTGTTTTTACTTTTATTTTATTTAAATTTATTTATTTTCAGCACTTTATTGTTTACAGGCTATTTTTTTTTTTTTTAAAAGAATATAGATTTTTAATGTTTTGTTTTTTTTTTCTTATTTTACGCTTTAAATTAAATAATAAATAAATATATATATAAAGAACTTAATACCCTTGTGTTTTTTATTTACATTAACATTTTATTTTCAGTCATATATTACATTCAGATTTTTATTTTTTACAGGTTTTTTTTTTTTTAAGAATATAGATTTTTAATGTTTTGGTTTTTTATTTACGTTAACATTTTATTTTCAGCCATATATTACATTCAGATTTTTATTTTTTACAGGTTTTTTTTTTTTAAAGAATATAGATTTTTAATGTTTGGTTTTTTTTTTTTGGTTTTTAAATCTATGGGTCAATTTTAAAGTGACCCCAAGCATATGTATGGAGCCCATCAGGCTTTATTTTTCGCTTATCATCTGAACAACTTAAAGTTGTTTTTCTTATTTTATTAGTATATAAATTATGAAGATGTGATCTAAACAACATCATCTCATCACTAAATATTTCATTATTAAATAAACAATTTTTATAACTATTTATAGTAAGTTTATCTAACGCAGACTTTTTAACTCCTTTCGATTTTTTAATGCATTCTCCCCCATCAAGAGAAAGTGAATACATTTTTGCCCTAAGACCCACAAACTCTGACATTTGTTTACCTGAGTTTTCATCCTTCATCATACCCAAGACCTTCTTATTACATCTTTTGATTCCATATTTCAGGGCTAGTTCCTCAGGATATTCAGACGTATCAAATTTCATTTGAACGTCTTCAGCAATATCCTTATAAAAATCTCTAGTTTCTATTGAATATATGAATGAGTCTGTATCCATATAATTCAATGAGACTTTTTCTTGGAACTTCGGTTTCATATATTGATAATGAAAGTCATACATCTTCCATTTTGAAAGTTCTAAAACCGCAAACCCTAAATACATGGGTTTATCGTAAAGAAAATGTAATCGCTTCATTTGAATGGCGTACATATCTTCGGAAAATTGAGCAGTACTATGAAAGCTCGCCTTCGCAATGAGTGAGCGCGCATTCAACCGATTGCGGCTTGTCGACTCCCATGAAGTAACAATTTTCACATCTTTACGTTTTTCAATGTTCTCCATCGTCTTGCCATAGACAGCGTTATTCAACAATTTGAAAAAGTCTTTTTCAAAGTTGTTTTTCGCTAATGTTCTATGGTGGGTGTTAAGGTCGATATATTTTTTAAGCCAGGGAGCCTGTTTAAATTTCAAAATTCGGTGGATCTTTGAAAGTATCAACCCATTTTTTAGACATTGCTGAAGGTTTATATAATGAATTGCATATTTGTTTTTAGGCCTTAGGTCTGCAACAAGTTTGCAAACCTTCGCTTCGGGCGTTGGTTTTTGGTTAAGCGGACAAAAAGGCAGATCATTATGATAGTCATGTAATGCATCTGGATATAAAAGATCGACTTCAAGAATGTAACCATATTCTGAATTTTCTTTTATATCGCCAATGTCAAATGTTGCAACCTCATTCTCACTCATCCACTGAAAAGCAGCATATGGGAGATTTTGCGACATTGCCCAACCATATAAATTGTTGGCATCCAGATACATTAAATATTCAGATGGTTTGGTTGAATCATACGCATCCATATACATGTGGTTGGCTTTCGAATACCGTTTAGAGCACTGAACCAGCCCACCCCTAATTCCGTTTTGTATAAATCTATACATGTCGATATCTGTAAATAGCTCAAGTTCTATCCCAGTGGTCTTTAGCATTGCGTCCCAAGAGAGACCGGGAGTGGTGTAATAGTGAGCAGGATCTAGAGAGTAAATTTTCTTGCATATTGCTCGAAAATTTTGAAAAACGTCAGTTAATAAAAGAACATCGGTTTTTAGATAAAGCTCCATATATTCTTTTAATGACTGACAACCGAAAACTGACCACACATGTTGGGCATGTGAATAGTCCTCAAGCGAACATTCTTTATTAGTTAAACTATTAAAGAATTTTTCTCTTGGAGGTAGAGATGTATCAGACAGTCGGCTCTCTGAATCTAGATACTCATATGGGAAAACACCCTTCCTACGCAATAAATTAAATTCCTCGGAGGAGGGATAGAAACGCTTTACACTTTCAAAGCATTCAGTACTTAGATTGCTACTCAAAGCATCTAAGCTGGTTGCCATAAAGCGAAACGTATCTAAAAATCTAATTTCTAAATTTTTATCATGGGACGCAATATGAGTAAATTTCGAAAGTGAAATGTACAGCTCCTTATTAAGAGGCAGTACTTTAATTTCACCCTCAACTTTATTAAGCTCTCTTACAAAGAGATGTGAATCATATTTCGAAAAATTGTGAAAAAAAACTGGGACAAAAGGTGCTATCTGAAAATTAATATTACACACATTGTGTGCGGGCCCCCTATAGACACCAGTTAAATGACAATGGTCTCGTACTCGATCGGTCCCGAGCATTTTTTTTTGCAGATATGACAATTATCTGCATTTTTAAATCTGGTTTCCTCATCGGCACTCAATGTCATGGGTTTAATATTACTTAGGTAAGATGTATAAATTTCATTTACATCTGCAATAAGAGATGTAACAAATTTAACACCTGCATCTTTACCTGTCTCTAGTACAAGCTTATCAAGGGATGGGTCGAAGGAGCACTTTATATAGTATGAGAATGCTATAGGAACATGTAAAGCTGTTGCTATAACATTCTCACTAACTTTGGACTCGATGGGGGATAGCATACACTCAAAATCTGCGTATACTACAAATGGTACATCTAAACTACGATTACAATTCTTAAACTTAATGCTTGCCTTCTCCAGCGATGGAAGCGAAGACACCATCTTCCCACAATTCCTCCTGTGTTCTTCTGATAACTTTTCTGTGTGTGAAAAATTTAGGCAGGTGTTGCAGAAGAATAGTTGATGTTGGTGCTCTGTCACCTGTGCGCGAACCAGTCTAAAATTCATAAAAAAAACAAAAGAAAGTTTATTAGTATAACAATTTAAAAAAAAGGAATGTTTTCTTCAACTCTTACCTTGATAAACTTTTTATCCACACAAAATGTGCCCGTCCACCACTCTCCAAAAGCATTAAGCTAACATGATGTTCTCGTTCTATCTCCGTTAAGTAAAGTGGTCCAATCACTTTACCATTCTCCTCATCGAACCCAAAGACATTTATACTTATTTGTGAGTTCCGCCTTTCAAACACTTTAATTTGTTTTAGTGCAAGCGGAAACTCTAACTCCTCAAAATCTAACGTAAGTGAATGACTTACATTGATTTGTGAGCTTATAATATTTACACTATAGCTCGAACATCTCTCTAAATGAGTATCGAGCGGTGTTTTAAGGGCAGAAATTAGAGCCCATTTAAAGCAATATTCATCTGTATTTTTTATATTGATGAGTGCCATTTTTTTCCTCAACTCTTTCGGTGTCTCAATGTAGTTGGAAACTTTGATGGGAGTATATTTATTGAGGTTAATTTCCAACCTTAAAATTTGGGTCATCGTCCATCCACTGTCCCTTTCCTGGAACTCATCCATTTTCCTCTCTATTTGTTCAGCATGAAAAGACCTCTGTGAGGAATTCCTTTGGCTCTAGAATCTCCTCACGCTTGTTGGTTTTAAAAGATAAATGTTGAAATGGCGGTTTTAAGTATGCCTGAAATCTGCTTTATAGCACTATTAACAGGCTGGAAAACACAGATTTTATGAGCATTTGATCTTATATGCCCATGCCACTTATTAAATGTAGGTAGAAGGAAATCTGTTTATACACTCTTAACGGCTGACACAAATTTTGTCATTTGTTTGTATGGATATGGTAGTGCCGCTTCCTGTTGTGTATTGATGTTGAGCGATGTGTTGAGGTAGGCAGCAATGTTGGTGTTGTACGGTGTGTTGAGGTAGGTAGCGGATGCGTTAGGGAATGTGTTGTCGCTGGTGAGTGGTGTTGTGTTGATGGCGGGGGTGGTGATGTGGTGCTTGGAGGAGGAGGAGGTGTTGGCAAAACATTCTGCCAGCAGCGTTCAGTGTTGCTGTGTTGCACACAGTCCTCTTCATCTTCTTGTGGGGGGCCCTTTGAATAGTGGGTGGTGTGTCCGCATTGAATATCTCTGCTATCGCGTTTAATGTTGCTGTGTTGCACACAGTCCTCTTCATCTTCTTGTGGGGAGGCCCATTGATAGTGGGTGGTGTGTCCGCATTGAATGTCTCTGCCAGCGCGTTTAATGTTGCTGTGTCGCACACAGTCCTCTTCATCTTCTTGTGTGGGAGGCCCATTGATAGTGGGTGGTGTGTCCGCATTGAATATCTCTGCCAGCGCGTTTAATGTTGCTGTGTCATAGATTACTTTGTTTTCCATTTTAAAAGTATTTAATTTTTTTCACTTTTTATTTTATGCACTTTAATGTTTATTAATTTTTGTTGAAAACTGATTTTTTTTTTTTTTTTTTTGGAACACTTCGTTTTTATGTTGGACACTCACTTCACTTTTTGAGAAACTGATCGTTCATTGAACGAAATTCTCCTTTTATTCATTTTGAAATCAGGGATAAATTATTTTCTAGCGAGCTAATCATTAATTAAATAACTTGCGTACGTACAAGAAAGGGATAGCACCACAGCTTTAAATCAACAAGCCTCTAAGATTAAAGGGAGGGTACCTAATATTAAGAATGATAAGCCTCCAGGTTTGATGCCTATTGCTTGAAGGAGGATCAGCAAGAATCACTTTCCCCCAAATTGATAAGCTCGAATATAAGCATGTTCAGTACACATTAAACACATTTTTATCAACAAGCCCAGTTTAATGTTAAATCATGCGCATCTCTACATAACAATACACACACACACACACACACGCACACACTTGCACATGCACCTGAACATGCATACGCACACACATACACACACATTTGCACACACACACATACTCCAGCCAGACATACACAAGCCCAGCTTTGATTGATTTATGACCCCTATTTTTTGTTTGTTTGTTTTTCTCAGACGATATCGATCACTCCTGGTCTCACTATGACCTTGGATGACCATGGTATCACTATGACCTTAGATGACCTTTTTGTTTGTTGGTTTTTCTCAGACGAGATCGGTCACTCCTGGTGACCACTTATATTTAATGATTATTTGTTTGTTTTTCTCAGACGATATCACTCACTCCTGGTTTCATGATGATCTTATATGACCACTTATATCTAATGATTATTTGTTTGTTTTGTTTTGTAAAATACTTTATAATTTTACACCGTTTTTTAATATACATTTCTAGAGTGTTGCTGGTGCTATCCTAGATAAGGATGGATTTTGGTTTTGGGTTAAGAAAATGCTAAAGACGGACTATAGATTTTCATCTTCGTCGAGTATTGCGGCTTATAGATAAGATAGTGTTAAATGCGTACTAAAGTGCGTCTACAAATGTGTGTTCAGGTGCGCATGATTTAACATCAAGCTGGGCTTGTGTATGTCTGGCTGGAGTATGTGTGTGTGTGCAAGTGTGTGTGTATGTGTGTGCGTATGCATGTTCATGTGCATGTGCAAGTGTGTGCGTGTGTGTGTGTGTGTGTGTATTGTTATGTAGAGATGCGCATGATTTAACATAAAACTGGGCTTGTTGATAAAAATGTGTTTAATGTGTACTGAACATGCTTATATTCGAGCTTATCAATTTGGGGGAAAGTGATTCTTGCTGATCCTCCTTCAAGCAATAGGCATCAAACCTGGAGGCTTATCATTCTTAATATTAGGTACCCTCCCTTTAATCTTAGAGGCTTGTTGATTTAAAGCTGTGGTGCTATCCCTTTCTTGTACGTACGCAAGTTATTTAATTAATGATTAGCTCGCTAGAAAATAATTTATCCCTGATTTCAAAATGAATAAAAGGAGAATTTCGTTCAATGAACGATCAGTTTCTCGCAAAGTGAAGGTGAGTGTCCAACATAAAAAACGAAGTGTTCCACAAAAAAAAAAATCAGTTTTCAACAAAAAATTAATAAACATTAAAGTGCATAAAATAAAAAGTGAAAAAAAATTAAATACTTTTAAAATGGTAAACAAAGTAATCTATGACAAAGCAACATTAAACGCGCTGGCAGAGATATTCAATGCGGACACACCACCCACTATCAATGGGCCTCCCACAAGAAGATGAAGAGGACTGTGTGCGACACAGCAACATTAAACGCGCTGGCGAGAGACATTCAATGCGGACACACCACCCACTATCAATGGGCCTCCCACAAGAAGATGAAGAGGACTGTGTGCAACACAGCAACATTAAAACGCGATAGCAGAGATATTCAATGCGGACACACCACCCACTATCAATGGGCCTCCCCACAAGAAGATGAAGAGGACTGTGTGCAACACAGCAACACTGAACGCGCTGGCAGAATGTTTTGCCAACCCCTTCCTCCTCCCTCCAAGCACCACATCACCACCCCCGCCATCAACACAACACCACTCACCAGCGACAACACATTCCCTAACGCATCCGCTACCTACCTCAACACACCGTACAACACCAACATTGCTGCCTACCTCAACACATCGCTCAACATCAATACAGGAACCGGCACTACCCATACCATGACAAAATGGTGTGAAGCGTGTAAGATTTTTCTACCTACATATAAGGGGGCATGGGCATATAAGATCAAATGCTCATAAAATTTGTGTTTTCCAGCCTGTTAATAGTGCTATAAAGCAGATTTCAGGCGGGTTTAAAAACCGAATTTCAACATTTCTTTTGAGAAATAAGCGTGAGGAGATTCTAGAGCCAAAGGAATTCCTCACAGATGCTTCATCAAACATCATTTCACAAATACTAAAAGTTTTGTCTTTACACACATCGTGTAAGATTGACTTTGAACTATTTGCTGAATACATCAAGATGCGCCACGACGGGTTAGATTTATCTATTAAATCCCACCAAACAAGCATGTGCGTAGTAACAACTGGAAGTGACCTAGAAGAGGTCTATAAAAATCATGCTGAACAAATAGAGAGGAAAATGGATGAGTTCCAGGAAAGGGACAGTGGATGGCCGATGACCCAAATTTTAAGGTTGGAAATTAACCTCAATAAATATACTCTGTAAGGACGTTTCTTGGCCGAGGTCGGCGTCTCAGTCGCGTCCAGAGTCTTTCGCAGATTATTTATAAAGTGCTGGGACCCTGGAGTGAGCCGCACCGGAGTCGGACACCAAGGCGTAGACATAAAGGGGGTTGGAGTAGATCGGCCGCCCGGCTCGGCAGCTTCGGGGTCGGCCAAGGGCAGAGCTGCGGGTCCAGGGTGATAACCCGGAAGACTCGTCGGCCCTTTCCCTCAGACGGCCCTTCGGCGTCGATTCCGGCGTAGAGCCAGAGGTTTCGGGACACGAAGGGGTGAGAGGCAAAGCGTGCAGCGGGTCAGGCCAGGGTAAAACCCGGAAGCCTTTCCAGCAGCCCACCTGGCCCCACCCACCTCGCTCGTGCTCACCGGCCGCGTCGCTAGACGCGTGTAGAGGGCCCAGGTGAAGATCTGCGGCGCACAGGGTAATACCCGGAATGCGTCTGCAAAGTACTTCCCCCAAGCCCGCTACAGCTGCAACGCGCGGGTATTACCCGGTTGTCGCTCACACGGATCTAGACCAAGGAGCAGGCATCGCAGAATCTAGGGTAAGACCCGGAAGATTCGCTATCCCGCCCCTCATGTCCGACCCGCGTGGGCCGTACGGTGAGGCAACCCGAAGCCCGAGGCTTCGACTACCCGCTGAAAAGAAGGGTGGGCGAAGGGGAGTTCGAGACAACACAAAGAAAACACACATTTGAACATTGATTTAGTTTGTACTACAGATCGTTTGTCTCTTTATTGAATTATATATTCATATTAGGAGGGGAAAAAGGTAGCGGGGAGGTACCGCTACATCGTTTGTGGTGGCCATGGGCCAACTTACCCCTCACCTGTACGTTTTGTGGGTGTGTGTGTGTGTGTGTGTACACCGCCTGTGCCTCTGTGTCTGCGTGCCGGTGGCCTGTGTACGTTGAGTGGAGTAGGTATGTGTGTGTGTGTGTAGCGGGGTGTGTGGGTGTGTGTATACCGGTGTGTGTGTATGTTCTCCCACCGACACTTGCACTTGCACTTGCACTGTGTTGCTGCCGCTGGGGCCGTCGTGGTCGTTGCTGTTGACTGTGGCTATGGTTGTTGTTGTTGCCGTGGCTGTTGTTGTTGCTGCTATAAGCTGCAGTCGCTGTTGTTGTTGTTGTGGCCGGGGCTGCGGTGACCGTTGCGGTGGTTGTTGCTGTTGCCGTGGCTGTGGTCGTTGCTGCTATACGCTGCAGTCGCTGTTGTTGTTGTTGCTGCTATAGGCTGCAGTCGCTGTTGTTGTTGTTGCTGCTATAAGCTGCAGTCGCTGTTGTTGTTGTTGCTGCTATAAGCTGCAGTCGCTGTTATTGTTGTTGTGGTTAGGGCCGCGGTGCCCGTTGCTGTGCTTGTGGCTGTTGCCGTGGCTGCTGCGCTTCGCTGTTATGGTTGCTGCCGCTGGGGCTGTCGTGGTCGTTGCTGTCGTTGTTGTTGCTGCGATGCTGCTTCCGTTGTTGTTGTTGTGGCTGCCGGGGCGATGCTATGGCCGTTGCTGGTGGTGTTTTTGCCGTGGCGGTAGTGCTTCACTGCTGTTGTCGTTACCGCTGGGGCTGCCGTGGTCGTTGCTGTTGTTGTTGTGTTGTTACTCCTTTCGTGGTTGTTGTTGTGGCTGCTGGGGCGGTGCTATGGCCGTTGCTGGTGTTGTTTTTGCCGTGGCGGTGGCGCTTCACTGTTGTTGTTGTTGCCGCTGGGGCTGCCGTGGTCGTTGCTTTCGTATGGTTGTTGTTGTTGCCACCGGGGCGCATAAAAACGTTCTCTCTCGCGGCGCGTCGAAAACCTTCTTCTGCGTCTTCTCAGGTTTTTGCCAAATCATGCAGCCGGTCGGCATAAAGCTGGGAAGCGTTGGATGCCAAGACCCGCGAGTAAAGTGCGTCGTTTGGCTCACTTTGCGCAACGATGAGTTGCTTTGGCGTGGGGCCAACTGCGCAACACACTGGCGCCTAAGCAGGTAAAGCTTTTGTGCGGTAGCAGAATGCTACCTCACACCCTCCACGCTTTCAATCACTGCCTCAGGGAGCATTCCGTCGGTCCCTACGACCCGCCATGACTCCGGAGCCCTCTCCCAATCAATGGCGAAAAACGGCAGGTCGTCCAGACTCTCGACGTGAACGCCTGTAAGGGCTTCGTCCAGTAGGTCGTCCGGCCAGTCGAAGTCCATGGCGATGTCCAGCCACACGTTTCTTATCGGCAATTCTACTCCTAGGGCGGAGTCTGGCATCTCGTCCTCCGGGATGAAGATGTCTGTACTGCGGCTGTCCTCCGACATATACCCTTCCGGATCCACGTACCTTCGGCAGTGACCCTCCAGGCTCCCGAACAGGATCTTTCCCTCCGCTTCCGACATCACTTCTCTGAAAATATCGTCGGCTCTATGTACATTTATCTTTGGTTTTTTGTGGTGGGATGGGAGGTGATTAGTCGGGAGTGAGGGGAATCGAAGGGAGGTTAGTCCATTGCTTTTGTCGGGAGCTCCTCGTCGTCGTCCCCGTTAAAAGGCTTAAGGTCGGCGAGATTGGCAACGTGTCGTCGTCTCGTCTCCTCGTGTTGGACCCTGACGACATTTGGGGAGACGAACTTCACGACTCGGTATGGACCGTCAAATTTTGGCGCCAGCTTTGCTGCAAATCCTTCTGCCGCGTTGGATAGTACGTGGTGCTTTGCTAACACCCTTGCTCCCAGAGTAGGCCGCCAATCCCGTCGGCGCAGGTTGTATTCCCTGGACTGCTCCTGGGATGCCCTCTGCGTATTCCCCTTCACGACCTCGAATATAGCTTGTAGCTCGGTGGCCCGCGTCTCGGGACTCACGACTGGTCTTCCGCTTCCCGGCGTCACTTCGTCGTACAAGGCGTTGGGCAGTCTGGGCTCTCGTCCTTGCACCAGGTAGGCTGGGCTGAATTTGGTGGTGTCGGAGATACTGGTGTTTATGGCCAGCATAATCTCTGACAGCAACTCATCCCACGTGCTTTGATGCCCTTCCACGTACTGTGCCAGCATCGTCTTGATGGTCCGGTTGGCTCTCTCCTTGGAGTTTTGTTGGGGACTATAGGGGGCGGTGTGCTGCAACTCCATCCCAAGCTGCTGGCAAAAGCGGGTGAAAGACCGACTAGTGAACTGGGTTCCGTTGTCACACACGAAACATCTCGGGGTCCCGAACCGACAGAGAATCCTTTCACTGAATGCTTTTTCTAGATGAGCGGTTGTAGCCTTCCGCAGCGGGACCAACTCTACCCACTTTGAAAAGTGGTCGAAAAACACCAGAAGCATCGTGTTTCCGTGCTTGGATCTGGGAAGAGGTCCGACGAAGGCTCACCTTAAACAGCTGGCACTTGCTGCATTGTCTCACATATTTGTTAACATCCCTGAATAGTCCAGGCCAGTAGTATCTCTGCATCACGCGTCCAATGGTCTTCCGGACCCCGGTGGTCGTGACACTCGCTTAGAACACGTTGTCGTTGACCAGACGGGACGCAGAGTTTCCAAGGGACGTACTCTTCTTCTAGGGGGCGGTGTCCAAGGTGTCGATATAGCTGTCCATTCTCCAGCATGTAATCTGGGTACTGGTCAGGGTGATCCTGGATGCGTCTGACCATCTTCTGGACCCACGGACATTCGGCCTCCACTTGCGTTAATTTCAACACCTCCTCGAGTGGTTGCCGGGATAACGCGTCAGCTACCACATTCAGCTTCCCCGACGATAGTGGACGTCGAACTGGTACTGCTGAAGTTCCAAGGCCCACCTCGCAATTCGGCCGGTCGGATTATCGATACTATTTAGCCACTTAAGGGCCAGATGATCGGTCACCACGTCAAAACGGTAGCCCTCGAGGAAACATCGCAACTTCCGAATGGCCCACACAATAGCCAAGCACTCCTTTTCGGTTGCCGAATAATTCTCCTCGGGCTTGGTTAGCCTCCGACTGACGTATGCGATTACCCGCTCGGCTCCTTCCAGCTCCTGTGTCAGGACTGCTCCGATCCCGAAGTCGCTAGCGTCTGTCTGTAGCGAGAACTTGACTGTGAAGTCCGGGCATGCGAGGACAGGTGCTTCCGTCAGTCGGCGCTTCAATTCCTCGAAAGCGTGCTGCTGCGGCGCGGCCCACTCCCAGCGTTTGTTTTTCCTCATCAACACCGACATCGGTTGCACCACCTCGGCGAAGTTGGCCACGAACCGCCGATACCACGATGCTATTCCCAGACACCGTCTGAGCGCGCGAACGTTGGTCGGGGGTGTCAATTTCCTGACGGCGGCGATCTTGTCGGGGTCCGTGTGGATGCCCTGCTCGCTGACGACGTGTCCCAAATACGAGATGCTGCGTCGGAAGAACTTACACTTCGCCTTATTTAGCCGTAAATTCGCCCGTCTCAGTCGTCGTAGCACCTCTTGTAGCTTCTGTAGATGGTCCTCTAGGTCGGAACCGGTGATGATGATGTCATCCAGGTAAGCGAAGGCGAACGGCTCCATGTCGGGCCCGATAACTCCATCGAGGGCCCGCTGGAAGGTGGCTGGGGCGGAATGTAGGCCGAAAGGCATAACTTTCCAATGGAACAGCCCACGTCCAGGCACCGTAAAGGCGGTGTATTGCCGACTATCGCAAGCCATGGGGATTTGCCAATATCCGCTCTTCAAATCCAGGGTGCTTATGTACTTGGCGTTCCGCAAGCGTTCCAGGATGTGGTGTATCCTGGGCAACGGGTAGGCGTCGGGGACAGAGCGTGCGTTCAGTTGCCTGTAGTCGATACACATCCTTATGTCGCCCATCTTTTTCCCAACCAATACGATGGGCGCGCTGTGAGGGGACTTCGAGGGCTCTATACATCCATTCTTAAGTAGTTCATCTACCTGATCGTAGATGACCTTTTGCATAGCGGGGTTCTTCGGGTAGTAGCGCTGTTTGATGGGTCTCTCGTCCCGCATGGTGATCACATGCTCCGCAATGTGAGAGACCCCCTTCAGTCCATCAAACAGCGCCAGTTCTCGCTCCAAAAATGCTCGTATCCTGGGGTTTGTTTCCTCCTCCGATTCCGGGTTCTCGTCTTGGACTGCGAGAGGGCTCTGCTCGTCCGGTACCTGCGCCACCGCTACTACCTGTGAACCGCCGGTCACCTCGCGACTGGAGACTTCGGGCGTCTGGCCAGTGCTTGGGTTTTCTGGTGGGGGTTCCTTCTCCGCCTCAGGGGTCACCTCGCGACCGAGATCCACGTTCGTCTCCTTGGTGCTTGTGTCTTCCTCTTTGGGGATGGCTGTCGGTGGTATGGGTTCGGGTTCTTGCGTATTCTTATGCTCGGGCTCCGGTGGTCTCGTGGTGTTTCGCCTACCCTCGGGGCTTTGAAACATCTCCTTGCTAAGTCGAAGCGACGATTCTCCGAACGATAGGGTGGCTCTCGTTGCGCACAGGAAATCGATGCCCAGGATCAAGTCATCTAAAACGGTGGGCATGATCAAAAGTGGTAGGCGGACGTGTTCCTCTCCCAACTGGATCGCCATGAAGCATGCCTTGGTGACTGTTGTGCGCGATCCGTCTGCTAGGCTTACTCCTACCCGGATTTCTCGCAGCCCTTCGGGGGATAGCTGCCTCGCGACCGTCTCGCTAATAAAACTCCTAGTCGCTCCAGTGTCGATAGTGGCCAGGAAGGGTTTGCCTTCCATGCTTACCCTGGCTACTATCCTCGCGTTCCTGAGCTGGATGGCTCCGCTTACCTCCGTTGCTAGTTGCTGCCCACTCCCCCCTGTTCCGGAGTTGAGGAGGGAGGCACTTCGTTTCCCGAAGTCCGTGTACAACACTCGATCGTGCGAACACCTCGTCTTCCGCACTGCCAGCAATGTAGAACCTGTGGGTTCCGACAATTTCGGATGAGG
Source organism: Scaptomyza hsui (assembly GCA_018152825.1). Classification (NCBI taxonomy): domain Eukaryota; kingdom Metazoa; phylum Arthropoda; class Insecta; order Diptera; family Drosophilidae; genus Scaptomyza; species Scaptomyza hsui. Next base: position 446,090 of record JAECXO010000279.1, read on the forward strand.
TGCCCTGGCTGCCCGCATCTTCGGCATGCGGTGTTGATGTCCACTGGTGTGCTCATGTCTGGTCCCGAGTGACTTTCTGCCGGTCGCATCGGGGAATCCCGAAAGGGGTTGTGGTGTCGTGCGGCCGGGGTGTCTCTTCCGGCGCTTGGTGCTGGGGCGCGGGGGTGGTGGTCTCGGCTGGATGGGGCTGAGGGTTGGTGCTCCCGACTGGATGGGGCTGGGGGTGGGTGTTCCCGACTGGGTGTCTTCCTTGGCTGTTGGTCTTCCCTCTCCTGCACCATCTCGAAGTGCGTTGCCAGCTGGGTCAGCTGGTTCAGGCTAGCGACTTCGTGCCTTCGGATGTAGAGCTGGTAGCTCGGCAAGAGGTTCTCATATAGCCTATCCAGCTCTTGGTCCCGGGTGTACCCTGCGCGTTGCATCAGCAACCGTAGCTGGATCAGGTACCGCTTGAACGGCTCCCCGTAGCGCTGCATATGCGTCCTAATCTGGTCCTCTAAGCGCTCGAAATACCTCGGCGGGAGATAGAACTCCAGGAAATCCCGACGGAATCTGGTCCATGTTTCTTCCTGCATCCTGTTGATCCGAAACCAGCTCTCGGCCTCCCCCGTTAGTACTTCGGAGAGTATGGGTGGAAGGCGAGACAGGTCCATTTGATGCGCGGCTGCTCTCTCCTCGATACGTTCAATAAATTTCAACGGATCAGTCGATCCGTCGAACGTTATGCCCCATCTCTGCAGTTTTTCGGCCAGCATACCGATCGACACTTCTCGTCCTTGTGGCGAACTGTGGCGTAGGCGGAGCGGCGATCGGCCTCCGAGTCGATTGGGGTCGGGTCCTGGAACGGCTCCATCCGTATTCGTGATCGTGACCACAGGATTGCGGCTGGGGGTACCGGCTTCCTTCGGCGACTGGCTCCTTGACCGTGGCTTGCTCTCTCCCGAGCCGGCTGGTGAGTGGTCTTGGTATTTGGTGGCTAGTTCCTGAAACCGGGCCACCAGTGTCTCCGGGTGCTCGCTCCTGCTGACGAAGCTAGCCACCCTGCTCCTTAGCTCCGTGACGGATCCTTCGGCGTCTAGCCCGAACTCGCTTGCCAGGGATACCAGTTCTTCCTTGCGCCGGTAGTACACCCAACTTACCGCGACCATGTTTCCAGATTTTTTTTTTTTTTTACTTTATTATCCTTTGTAAGGATGTGGGTTATTATTTATTTATTATGATTATTTTTTTTTTTTTTTTGTTTTTATTATCCTTCGTAAGGATGTGGATTATTGTTTATTTATTAGGATTATTTTTATACTTTGATACCGAAGGTCTCATAGTATATTGGTTTTGTGCAATGTCCGTCATGGTGTCTGTCTGTCCGTCCGTATGAACGCAACTTTTTTCGACACCCGTAAAGCTAGAGACTTGAAACTTTGCAATTATGTTTATCTATAGACGGTACAGATAAAGTGTCAAGATTGGGTTGCCACGCCTACTAGGAGGCTGGGAAATCGATAAATTCGATAACTGAAAACCGATAAAACCAAATATTTCTCACATTCTTACAGCTAGAGTTACCAAATTTTGCACGCAGATAGCTAGTCATGTCCCTGAAAAAACTGCATCAAAATTTTGGATGCCACGCCCACTCCTTCCGCCCCCATCATCCCTGATCCTTCAAATTGGAAACGCCTATAGTTTTTACATTTTTGGGCTAGAGAAATCAAATTTTGTGTCAAGATACATATTGAAGTTCCCCAAAAAAACGCATCAAAATTTTGGATGCTACGCCCCCTGATTCCGCCCCCATCCCCGCCTTCTCCATGAAATTGGAAACGCCTATAGTTTTCACATTTTTTGGGCTATAGCCACCAAATTTTGTGTCAAGATGGATATTGACGTTCCCCAAAAACATGCATCAAAATTTCGATGCCACGCCCCCTGATTCCGCCCCATCCCCCCTCCTCCATGAAATTGGAAACGCCTATAGTTTTCACATTTTTTGGGCTAGAGCCATCAAATTTTGTGTCAAGATAGATATTGACGTTCCCCAAAAATATGCATCAACATTTTGGATGCCACGCCCCCTAATTCCGCCCCCATCCCCCCCTTCTCCATGAAATTGGAAACGCCTATAGTTTTCACATTTTTTGGGCTAGAGCCATCAAATTTTGTGTCAAGATAGATATTGACGTTCCCCAAAAATATGCATCAACTTTTTGGATGCCACGCCCCCTGATTCCGCCTCCACCCCCCCATTCTCCATGAAATTGGAAACGCCTATAGTTTTCACATTTTTTGGGCTAGAGCCACCAAATTTTGTGTCAAGATAGATATTGACGTTCCCCAAAAAAATGCATCAAAATTTTGGATGCCACGTCCCCTGATTCCGCCTCCATCCCCCCCACCACTCCTTCTCCATGAAATTGGAAACGCCTATAGTTTTCACATTTTTTGGGCTAGAGCCATCAAATTTTGTATCAAGATAGATATTGAAGTTCCCCAAAAATATGCATCAACATTTTGGATGCCACGCCCCCTGATTCCGGCCCCATCCCCCCTTCTCCATGAAATTGGAAACGCCTATAGTTTTCACATTTTTTGGGCTAGAGCCACCAAATTTTGTGTCAAGATAGATATTGACGTTCCCCAAAAAAATGCATCAAAATTTTGGATGCCACGTCCCCTGATTCCGCCTCCATCACCCCCCCCCCCCACCCCACCACCCACCACTCCTTCTCCATGAAATTGGAAACGCCTATAGTTTTCACATTTTTTGGGCCAGAGCCATCAAATTTTGTGTCAAGATAGATATTGACGTTCCCCAAAAATATGCATCAACATTTTGGATGCCACGCCCCCTTATTCCGCCCCCATCCCCCTTTCACCAAGAAATTGGAAACGCCTATAGTTTTCACATTTTTTGGGCTAGAGCCACCAAATTTTGTGTGAAGATAGATATTGACGTTTTGGATGCCACGCCCCATGATTCCGATCCCAACCCCCCCTTCTACTTGAAATTGGAAACGCCTATAGTTTTCACATTTTAGGAGCTAGAGTCACCGAATTTGGTAGGAGGATATATGGTGACATCTACAAAAGGTCTGCACCAAAAATTGGGATGCCACGCCCACCTCTGCCGCCCACTATTTAAAATCGGAAATTTCGATATCTCTTATAGTTTTTAAGCTAGAGCCCGTAAATTGGGTAGAAAGATAGAAGGCAGCATCTACCAAAGATGTGCATCAAAATTTTGAATGCCACGCCCACCTAAGCCACCCGCCTTATAAAATCGGAATCGGCTATATCTTTAACAGTTTTTGAGCTAGAGCCACCAAACTTGGTAGGCAGATAGATAGTGACAGCTAAAAACATTTGATTCAAAAATTTGGATGCCGCGCCCACCTCTGCCGCCCACCTTTTACATTTTGAAGTTAAATTATCTTCCACAGCTTTTGAGGAAAAGTCACCAAATTTGGTAACATGATAGCTGGCGATGTTTACCACATGGCCCACTCCCTTCGCCCCTGCATTTCCCCTTATAAACCGATCATTTACTGGTATCAAAGTATTTCGCAGTCGGTTGCGTCCGACTGCAACGTTTTTACTTGTTTATTTATATAATTATGTATTTTCGACTCTTGAAAGTAAATACATATTTGATGTCGATTGCCAATGTTCAAATTCAAAATTTGCGCGCATTTGTATCTGCCTACAAAAACCTAAAAAGACACTCTCTGTTCATACATACTCTTTCGAGATATTAACTATATGACACTAGCAAACAATTTTGCAACACAAATACTTTATAGTTGAGCATTTACATACAAAAGATGCACACAGGTTCCGAAAGAGTATTCAGAACTGTGCGGAATCAGGGGGCGTGGCATCCAAAATTTTGATGCATTTTTTTGGGGAATGTCAATATCTATCTTGACACAAAGTTTGGTGTAAAAACTATTGGCGTTTCCAATTTCAAGGAGAAGGGGGGCATGGGGGCGGAAACAGTGGGCGTGGCATCCAAAATTTGGATGCATTTTTTTGGGGAACTTCAATATCTATCTTGACACAACATTTGGTGGCTCTAGCACAAAAAATGTGAAAACTATAGGCGTTTCCAGTTTCATGGAGCAGGCAGGATGGGGGCGGAAGGAGTGGGCGTGGCATCCAAAATTTTGATGCAGTTTTTTCAGGGACGTGACTAGCTATCTTCGAGCAAAATTTGGTAATTCTATCTGTAAGAATGTGAGAAATATTTGGTTTTATCGGTTTTTAGTTATCGAATTTATCGATTTTCCAGTCTCCTAGTGGGCGTGGCACCCCGATCTTAACACTTTATCTGTATCTTCTATGGATAAACATAATTGCAAAGTTTCAAGTCTGTAGGTTTACGGGTGTCGAAAAAAGTTGCGTTCATACGGACGGACAGACGGACAGACAGACACCATGACGGACATTGCACAAAACCAATATACTATGATACTTTCAGTATCAAAGTATAAATATAAATAATTATTAGACAAATGATCAATTATGCACCTCTTAACGATTTAAATGTATTTTACAAATTAATAAAAATAAAATATAAATATAATAACATAAATTTTATTCGTATCCTCAACTTGTTTTTTTTGGTTTTATTATCCTTCGTAAGGATGCTTCGCGCAGCAGCAGCCGCTGCTCTGTCGGCGCCGGCAGCGAGGGCTCTAACTGGCAGCGCGGCGAAGTAGCTCTCTGCCACCGTCTGCAGCGACGTGCTCCAAAAGCGGTGCGGGGGACGTGAGGGGCAGGGTTATGGTAAGGGCAAGGGAAAATTTGGGACTTGGGACTTTTATTTTACCCATATAATGACGACAAAACCACATAAGGACATGGGAAGGACAATGACAAACGACACACTACGCTATGATGACGATCCCGGACCCCCCCTTCTGTACAACCTCTGTACTAGTGGGTCTTTAAGCCACAAAAAGGGGAGGGGCTCCTTCTCACATGAGTCTTCCAGGTCCCTGCTCGGGCGCCATCTGTAAGGACGTTTCTTGGCCGAGGTCGGCGTCTCAGTCGCGTCCAGAGTCTTTCACAGATTATTTATAAAGTGCTGGGACTCTGGAGTGAGCCGCACCGGAGTCGGACACCAAGGCGTAGACATAAAGGGGGTTGGAGTAGATCGGCCGCCCGGCTCGGCACCTTCGGGGTCGGCCAAGGGCAGAGCTGCGGGTCCAGGGTGATAACCCGGAAGACTCGTCGGCCCTTTCCCTCAGACGGCCCTTCGGCGTCGATTCCGGCGTAGAGCCAGAGGTTTCGGGACACGAAGGGGTGAGAGGCAAAGCGTGCAGCGGGTCAGGCCAGGGTAAAACCCGGAAGCCTTTCCAGCAGCCCACCTGGCCCCACCCACCTCGCTCGTGCTCACCGGCCGCGTCGCTAGACGCGTGTAGAGGGCCCAGGTGAAGATCTGCGGCGCACAGGGTAATACCCGGAATGCGTCTGCAAAGTACTTCCCCCAAGCCCGCTACAGCTGCAACGCGCGGGTATTACCCGGTTGTCGCTACACACGGATCTAGACCAAGGAGCAGGCATCGCAGAATCTAGGGTAAGACCCGGAAGATTCGCTATCCCGCCCCTCATGTCCGACCCGCGTGGGCCGTACGGTGAGGCAACCCGAAGCCCGAGGCTTCGACTACCCGCTGAAAAGAAGGGTGGGCGAGGGGAGTTCGAGACAACACAAAGAAAACACACATTTGAACATTGATTTAGTTTGTACTACAGATCGTTTGTCTCTTTATTGTATTCATATTAGGGGGGGGAACAAAAAGGTACGAGGTACCGCTACATCGTTTGTGGTGGCCATGGGCCAACTTACCCCTCACCGTACGTGTGTGTGTGTGTGGGTGTGTGTGTGAGTGTGTGTGTACACCGCCTGTGCCTCTGTGTCTGCGTGCCGGTGGCCTGTGTACGTTGAGTGGAGTAGGTATGTGTGTGTGTGTGTAGCGGGGTGTGTGGGTGTGTGTATACCGGTGTGTGTGTATGTTCTCCCACCGACACTTGCACTTGCACTTGCACTGTTGTTGCTGCCGCTGGGGCCGTCGTGGTCGTTGCTGTTGACTGTGGCTATGGTTGTTGTTGTTGCCGTGGCTGTTGTTGTTGCTGCTATAAGCTGCAGTCGCTGTTGTTGTTGTTGTGGCCGGGGCTGCGGTGACCGTTGCGGTGGTTGTTGCTGTTGCCGTGGCTGTGGTCGTTGCTGCTATACGCTGCAGTCGCTGTTGTTGTTGTTGCTGCTATAGGCTGCAGTCGCTGTTGTTGTTGTTGCTGCTATAAGCTGCAGTCGCTGTTGTTGTTGTTGCTGCTATAAGCTGCAGTCGCTGTTATTGTTGTTGTGGCCAGGGCCGCGGTGCCCGTTGCTGTGCTTGTGGCTGTTGCCGTGGCTGCTGCGCTTCGCTGTTATGGTTGCTGCCGCTGGGGCTGTCGTGGTCGTTGCTGTCGTTGTTGTTGCTGCGATGCTGCTTCCGTTGTTGTTGTTGTGGCTGCCGGGGCGATGCTATGGCCGTTGCTGGTGGTGTTTTTGCCGTGGCGGTAGTGCTTCACTGCTGTTGTCGTTACCGCTGGGGCTGCCGTGGTCGTTGCTGTTGTTGTTGTGTTGTTACTCCTTTCGTGGTTGTTGTTGTGGCTGCTGGGGCGGTGCTATGACCGTTGCTGGTGTTGTTTTTGCCGTGGCGGTGGCGCTTCACTGTTGTTGTTGTTGCCGCTGGGGCTGCCGTGGTCGTTGCTTTCGTTGTTGTTGTTGTTGTTGCCACCGGGGCGCATAAAAACGTTCTCTCTCGCGGCGCGTCGAAAACCTTCTTCTTCGTCTTCTCAGGTTTTTGCCAAATCATGCAGCCGGTCGGCATAGTGTTGGGAAATGCCAAGACCCGCGAGTAAAAGTGCGTCGTTTGGCTCACTTTGCGCAACGATCGAGCTTTTATCGTGGAGGCGCTCTCGCAACTGCGCAACACTACTGAGCGCGCCTCACGACGTAAAGCTGGCAGCTTTTGTGCGGTAGCAGAATGCTACCTCACAACTCCCATCAAAGTTTCCAACTACATTGAGACACCGAAAGTGTTGAGGAAAAAAAATGGCACTCATCAATATAAAAAATACAGATGAATATTGCTTTAAATGGGCTCTAATTTCTGCCCTTAAAACACCGCTCGATACTCATTTAGAGAGATGTTCGAGCTATAGTGTAAATATTATAAGCTCACAAATCAATGTAAGTCATTCACTTACGTTAGATTTTGAGGAGTTAGAGTTTCCGCTTGCACTAAAACAAATTAAAGTGTTTGAAAGGCGGAACTCACAAATAAGTATAAATGTCTTTGGGTTCGATGAGGAGAATGGTAAAGTGATTGGACCACTTTACTTAACGGAGATAGAACGAGAACATCATGTTAGCTTAATGCTTTTGGAGAGTGGTGGACGGGCACATTTTGTGTGGATAAAAAGTTTAACAAGGTAAGAGTTGAAGTAAACATTCATTTTTTTTTAAATTGTTATACTAATAAACTTTCTTTTGTTTTTTTTTAATGAATTTTAGACTGGTTCGCGCACAGGTGACAGAGCACCAACATCAACTATTCTTCTGCAACACCTGCCTAAATTTTTCACACACAGAAAAGTTATCAGAAGAACACAGGAGGAATTGTGGGAAGATGGTGTCTTCGCTTCCATCGCTGGAGAAGGCAAGCATTAAGTTTAAAAATTGTAATCGTAGTTTAGATGTACCATTTGTAGTATACGCAGATTTTGAGTGTATGCTATCCCCCATCGAGTCCAAAGTTAGTGAGAATGTTATAGCAACAGCTTTACATGTTCCTATAGCATTCTCATACTATATAAAGTGCTCCTTCGACCCATCCCTTGATAAGCTTGTACTAGAGACAGGTAAAGATGCAGGTGTTAAATTTGTTACATCTCTTATTGCAGATGTAAATGAAATTTATACATCTTACCTAAGTAATATTAAACCCATGACATTGAGTGCCGATGAGGAAACCAGATTTAAAAATGCAGATAATTGTCATATCTGCAAAAAAAATGCTGGGGACCGATCGAGTACGAGACCATTGTCATTTAACTGGTGTCTATAGGGGGCCCGCACACAATGTGTGTAATATTAATTTTCAGATAGCACCTTTTGTCCCAGTTTTTTTTCACAATTTTTCGAAATATGATTCACATCTCTTTGTAAGAGAGCTTAATAAAGTTGAGGGTGAAATTAAAGTACTGCCTCTTAATAAGGAGCTGTACATTTCACTTTCGAAATTTACTCATATTGCGTCCCATGATAAAAATTTAGAAATTAGATTTTTAGATACGTTTCGCTTTATGGCAACCAGCTTAGATGCTTTGAGTAGCAATCTAAGTACTGAATGCTTTGAAAGTGTAAAGCGTTTCTATCCCTCCTCCGAGGAATTTAATTTATTGCGTAGGAAGGGTGTTTTCCCATATGAGTATCTAGATTCAGAGAGCCGACTGTCTGATACATCTCTACCTCCAAGAGAAAAATTCTTTAATAGTTTAACTAATAAAGAATGTTCGCTTGAACACTATTCACATGCCCAACATGTGTGGTCAGTTTTCGGTTGTCAGTCATTAAAAGAATATATGGAGCTTTATCTAAAAACCGATGTTCTTTTATTAACTGACGTTTTTCAAAATTTTCGATCAATATGCAAGAAAATTTACTCTCTAGATCCTGCTCACTATTACACCACTCCCGGTCTCTCTTGGGACGCAATGCTAAAGACCACTGGGATAGAACTTGAGCTATTTACAGATATCGACATGTATAGATTTATACAAAACGGAATTAGCGGTGGGCTGGTTCAGTGCTCTAAACGGTATTCGAAAGCCAACCACATGTATATGGATGCGTATGATTCAACCAAACCATCTGAATATTTAATGTATCTGGATGCCAACAATTTATATGGTTGGGCAATGTCGCAAAATCTCCCATATGCTGCTTTTCAGTGGATGAGTGAGAATGAGGTTGCAACATTTGACATTGGCGATATAAAAGAAAATTCAGAATATGGTTACATTCTTGAAGTCGATCTTTTATATCCAGATGCATTACATGACTATCGTAATGATCTGCCTTTTTGTCCGCTTAACCAAAAACCAACGCCCGAAGCGAAGGTTTGCAAACTTGTTGCAGACCTAAGGCCTAAAAACAAATATGCAATTCATTATATAAACCTTCAGCAATGTCTAAAAAATGGGTTGATACTTTCAAAGATCCACCGAATTTTGAAATTTAAACAGGCTCCCTGGCTTAAAAAATATATCGACCTTAACACCCACCATAGAACATTAGCGAAAAACAACTTTGAAAAAGACTTTTTCAAATTGTTGAATAACGCTGTCTATGGCAAGACGATGGAGAACATTGAAAAACGTAAAGATGTAAAAATTGTTACTTCATGGGAGTCGACAAGCCGCAATCGGTTGAATGCGCGCTCACTCATTGCGAAGGCGAGCTTTCATAGTACTGCTCAATTTTCCGAAGATATGTACGCCATTCAAATGAAGCGATTACATTTTCTTTACGATAAACCCATGTATTTAGGGTTTGCTGTTTTAGAACTTTCAAAATGGAAGATGTATGACTTTCATTATCAATATATGAAACCGAAGTTCCAAGAAAAAGTCTCATTGAATTATATGGATACAGACTCATTCATATATTCAATAGAAACTAGAGATTTTTATAAGGATATTGCTGAAGACGTTCAAATGAAATTTAATACGTCTGAATATCCTGAGGAGCTAGCCCTGAAATATGGAATCAAAAGATGTAATAAGAAGGTCTTGGGTATGATGAAGGATGAAAACTCAGGTTAACAAATGTCAGAGTTTGTGGGTCTTAGGGCAAAAATGTATTCACTTTCTCTTGATGGGGGAGAATGCATTAAAAAATCTAAAGGAGTTAAAAAATCTGCGTTAGATAAACTTACTATAAATAGTTATAAAAATTGTTTATTTAATAATGAAATATTTAGTGATGAGATGATGTTGTTTAGATCACATCTTCATAATTTATATACTAATAAAATAAGAAAAACAACTTTAAGTTGTTCAGATGATAAGCGAAAAATAAAGCCTGATGGGCTCCATACATATGCTTGGGGTCACTTTAAAATTGACCCATAGATTTAAAAACCAAAAAAAAAACAAACTAAACATTAAAAATCTTATTTTAAAAAAAAAAAACCTGTAAAAAATAAAAATCGGAATGTAATATATGGCTGAAAATAAAATGTTAACGTAAATAAAAAACCAAAACATTAAAAATCTATATTCTTAAAAAAAAAAAACCTGTAAAAAATAAAATTCTGAATGTAATATATGACTGAAAATAAAATGTTAATGTAAATAAAAAACACAAGGGTATTAAGTTCTTTATATATATATTTATTTATTATTTAATTTAAAGCGTAAAATAAGAAAAAAAAAAAACCAAAATATTAAAAATCTACATTCTTTTAAAAAAAAAAATAAAAATAGCCTGTAAACAATAACATGTAAAGCTGTTGCTATAACATTCTCACTAACTTTGGACTCGATGGGGGATAGCATACACTCAAAATCTGCGTATACTACAAATGGTACATCTAAACTACGATTACAATTTTTAAACTTAATGCTTGCCTTCTCCAGCGATGGAAGCGAAGACACCATCTTCCCACAATTCCTCCTGTGTTCTTCTGATAACTTTTCTGTGTGTGAAAAATTTAGGCAGGTGTTGCAGAAGAATAGTTGATGTTGGTGCTCTGTCACCTGTGCGCGAACCAGTCTAAAATTCATAAAAAAAAAAACAAAAGAAAGTTTATTAGTATAACAATTTAAAAAAAAAGGAATGTTTACTTCAACTCTTACCTTGATAAACTTTTTATCCACACAAAATGTGCCCGTCCACCACTCTCCAAAAGCATTAAGCTAACATGATGTTCTCGTTCTATCTCCGTTAAGTAAAGTGGTCCAATCACTTTACCATTCTCCTCATCGAACCCAAAGACATTTATACTTATTTGTGAGTTCCGCCTTTCAAACACTTTAATTTGTTTTAGTGCAAGCGGAAACTCTAACTCCTCAAAATCTAACGTAAGTGAATGACTTACATTGATTTGTGAGCTTATAATATTTACACTATAGCTCGAACATCTCTCTAAATGAGTATCGAGCGGTGTTTTAAGGGCAGAAATTAGAGCCCATTTAAAGCAATATTCATCTGTATTTTTATATTGATGAGTGCCATTTTTTTCCTCAACACTTTCGGTGTCTCAATGTAGTTGGAAACTTTGATGGGAGTATATTTATTGAGGTTAATTTCCAACCTTAAAATTTGGGTCATCGTCCATCCACTGTCCCTTTCCTGGAACTCATCCATTTTCCTCTCTATTTGTTCAGCATGATTTTTATAGACCTCTTCTAGGTCACTTCCAGTTGTTACTACGCACATGCTTGTTTGGTGGGATTTAATAGATAAATCTAACCCGTCGTGGCGCATCTTGATGTATTCAGCAAATAGTTCAAAGTTAATCTTACACGATGTGTGTAAAGACAAAACTTTGAGTATTTGTGAAATGATGTTTGATGAAGCATCTGTGAGGAATTCCTTTGGCTCTAGAATCTCCTCACGCTTATTCTCAAAAGAAAATGTTGAAATTCGGTTTTTAAACCCGCCTGAAATCTGCTTTATAGCACTATTAACAGGCTGGAAAACACAAATTTTATGAGCATTTGATCTTATATGCCCATGCCACTTATATGTAGGTAGAAAAATCTTACACGCTTCACACCATTTTGTCATGGTATGGGTAGTGCCGGTTCCTGTATTGATGTTGAGCGATGTGTTGAGGTAGGCAGCAATGTTGGTGTTGTACGGTGTGTTGAGGTAGGTAGCGGATGCGTTAGGGAATGTGTTGTCGCTGGTGAGTGGTGTTGTGTTGATGGCGGGGGTGGTGATGTGGTGCTTGGAGGAGGAGGAGGTGTTGGCAAAACATTCTGCCAGCGCGTTCAGTGTTGCTGTGTTGCACACAGTCCTCTTCATCTTCTTGTGGGGAGGCCCATTGATAGTGGGTGGTGTGTCCGCATTGAATATCTCTGCTATCGCGTTTAATGTTGCTGTGTTGCACACAGTCCTCTTCATCTTCTTGTGGGGAGGTCCATTGATAGTGGGTGGTGTGTCCGCATTGAATGTCTCTGCCAGCGCGTTTAATGTTGCTGTGTCGCACACAGTCCTCTTCATCTTCTTGTGGGGAGGCCCATTGATAGTGGGTGGTGTGTCCGCATTGAATATCTCTGCCAGCGCGTTTAATGTTGCTGTGTCATAGATTACTTTGTTTTCCATTTAAAAAGTATTTAATTTTTTTTCACTTTTTATTTTATGCACTTTAATGTTTATTAATTTTTGTTGAAAACTGATTTTTTTTTTTTTGTGGAACACTTCGTTTTTTATGTTGGACACTCACTTCACTTTGCGAGAAACTGATCGTTCATTGAACGAAATTCTCCTTTTATTCATTTTGAAATCAGGGATAAATTATTTTCTAGCGAGCTAATCATTAATTAAATAACTTGCGTACGTACACAGCTTTAAATCAACAAGCCTCTAAGATTAAAGGGAGGGTACCTAATATTAAGAATGATAAGCCTCCAGGTTTGATGCCTATTGCTTGAAGGAGGATCAGCAAGAATCACTTTCCCCCAAATTGATAAGCTCGAATATAAGCATGTTCAGTACACATTAAACACATTTTTATCAACAAGCCCAGTTTAATGTTAAATCATGCGCATCTCTACATAACAATACACACACACACACACACACACGCACACACTTGCACATGCACCTGAACATGCATACGCACACATATACACACACACTTGCACACACACACATACTCCAGCCAGACATACACAAGCCCAGCTTGATGTTAAATCATGCGCACCTGAACACACATTTGTAGACGCACTTTAGTACGCATTTAACACTATCTTATCTATAAGCCGCAATACTCGACGAAGATGAAAATCTATAGTCCGTCTTTAGCATTTTCTTATCCCAAAACCAAAATCCATCCTTATCTAGGATAGCACCAGCAACACTCTAGAAATGTATATTAAAAAACGGTAAAAAATTATAAAGTATTTTACAAAACAAAACAAACAAATAATCATTAGATATAAGTGGTCATATAAGATCATCATGAGACCAGGAGTGAGTGATATCGTCTGAGAAAAACAAACAAATAATCATTAAATATAAGTGGTCACCAGGAGTGACCGATCTCGTCTGAGAAAAACCAACAAACAAAAAGGGGTCATCTAAGGTCATAGTGATACCATGGTCATCCAAGGTCATAGTGAGACCAGGAGTGATCGATATCGTCTGAGAAAAACAAACAAACAAAAAACAGGGGTCATAAATCAATCAAACAAAATAAAAGGGGTCATAAATCAATCAAATAAAAAAGGTGTGAAATTTCACACCTCAAGTGGTTTCATTCCGCCAATTCCCTACTACTGACCGCCCGAGTCGCAAATTGTGCAGCGCGCCAGCTGTGCTCTTCGAACCCACAACGCTCGCGAGCGAGCGTGGGGAGTTTGGCAACGGCAGCGCTGGCCGAACCTGAAGCGTGGGCGACTCAGGAGTTCGAAACGATCACGGCAACCGAGCAGACACGCGCGCGAAAAGCAAAAAAATAGAGTTTGGACGGAAAGGAGAAATTTTAACACGTGCCGGAAGAACCTGAAGGGATTGTAAGTGAATAAGGAAGGGCGTTATGATAGAATAGCGATAGAACGAGTTAGGTTAAGATAAAAGAAAAGATAATAAAGAGGCCGCCAGCGATCTTGCGTTCAAGCAAACACGCCTTTGAATATCGAGATATATTTGTGTTGGTTATTTTTGTTTTGGGGTTGCACACGCGCCTGTTGTGCCAACTTTATTAGTGTTGTTACTTGTGTGGAGGTTTTACCGCCCCGTTGTTAACATCCGACCCGACTGCGGGACTAACTTTCTCACTCCTCCCTAGCCTGTGCTAAACCCCGTTTTACAATCCCAGCGAACTACAAATTTTCTTGTAAGCTGAGCCTGGCCAGACTGAGATCTGTACCCAGGCAAATCACTACTTTACAGTGTGTTATAAAAAATAAAGATGCGCTCATTGCAACGTAGGTGCGAGCAATAGAAATCGTTGGACTTAAAAGCGTAGCAGAGTAGAGCTAAGTTATTAAAAATCGAAGAATAGCAAAGGAAGGTAAAATTAAGAATGTTTCAATAATAACAAAAAATAATAAAAAATAATAATAAAAAGACACGTGGAAATAAGACGGCTGCAGGCAAGCCGTTTCCAAATTGTATATTAATTAGAAAGATGGTCCAGGGACCCAATTGATACCATTAACGCATATAGGTCGCAGTGGAAAGACCGAGTTGCGCTTAGCTGTGGGGCCGGATGATGAGATGTAGGTGTTCGAGTCTTAAACGAAAGTTAGCGCGCCGAATTCGAAAAACGACATGGAACCAAACACGGCAGAATTACGTGAGAAAAGGAGCATCCCGTTTACATCACTGGGTCCACCTTCTGCGTCGAAGAGCAGTTTTATATAAAACGGAGCTCGGTCATACAGAAAAACAGAGCTCGACCTAACAGAAAAAGAACACAGCTAAGCAGCACGGTTAACAACATGGTTAACAAAACGGTTAACAACACGGCTAAATAGGAAAACAGGAAAACAACCTGGGAAAACAGCACAGCTAAAGAACACGGTAAACAGCCCGGTAAAACAGCATGGTAAAACAGGAATACAGCTCTCTGGTTAACAACAACGGCTCCCGGTTTATAAAAAACATCAACCCGGTAAACAACAAACGGCTCCCGGTTTTCAGCAAACAGCTCCGCGGTTAACAACAACGGCTCCCGGCTTTCAGAAAACAGCTCCGCGGTTAACAACAACGGCTCCAGGTTTATAAAAAACATCAACCCGGTTAACAACAACGGATCCCGGTTTTCAGCAAACAGCTCCGCGGTTAACAACAACGGCTCCCGGTTTATAAAAAACATCAACCCGGTTAACAACAACGGATCCCGGCTTTTAGCACGGTATTCAAAATAAATAAGAATATATTGAAGGAACTGAGAAAAACAAGGAATGCGTTGAAAAGAAAATTTCAAAGAATTAAATTGGGTAGAGCTGCGAATGAATATCAGTTGGAGGAAACATTTAAGCCTTTAACAGAGCCACTTAACAAAATTATTAAAGAGAATATAGACATCAAACCATCCACGCGATACAAAAAAGAAGAAATAAATTTTAAGTTATAAGATGTAGTAAGTAACAATATTATATTAAAGAGGTAAGAAATAAAAATAAAAAATCAGTAATGAAAGGAGAAATTCAGCTGAATAACTTTTAAGCAGAGGCAAGCAAATTTTATCCTTAAAACGGCAAATGGGAGAAAATTTAAAACAAGGAGATCAAATAGACTGCAAATTGGTATTATGGATAGCGTTTATGTTAAGATTATAATGTAATGCGTAATTAAGGCTTTGAAAGTTATTTAAGTGGAATTTTTATCTACAGGTTTGTGTATCTTAAAAAAAACGAGTTTCAAAGTAGGAAAAAGGGACGGAAAATACAATTATTAAAATGATAACAATAGCAGAAAACTATTTCAAAAATGAAGTCTAGGTCTCGGTGTTAGACTTTAGGAAAATTACTTGTTTTGGAGCTGATGCATACAAATATGGTGTAGTGCTTACCTCTTCAATTAACCTACTTTTCCAACTACTTTCCCAGAGCAAAGCCTTGCGGATCATCATACAATAAGTTCACCATGCCCAGTCAAATTAACATCAGATGGGTTACAGACGAAATTGTTAGACTGAGCACGCTGACAGACTCCACAACAACCTTAAGAACCTGGCTATCAACCTTCTGGAGGCTTATATAAAGATTATAATGTAATGCGCAATAAAGCCTTTAGAAGTTATTTAAGTGCAATTTTTATCTACAGGTTTGTGTATCTTAAAACACGAGTTTCAAAGTAGGAAAAAGGACGAAAAATACAATTATTAAAATGATAACAATAGCAGAAAACTATTTCAAATGCAAAATGAAGTCAACGTCTCGGTGTTAGACTTTAGGAAAATTACTTGTTTTGGAGCTGCTGCATACAAATATGGTGTAGTGCTTACCTCTTCAACTAACCTTCTTTTCCAACTACTTTCCCAGAGCAAAACCTTGCGGATCATCATACAATAAGTTGACCATGCCCAGTCAAATTAACATCAGATGGGTTACAGACGAAATTGTTAGACTGAGCACGCTGACAGACTCCACAACAACCTTAAGAACCTGGCTATCAACCTTCTGGACACCAGCACCACGATTCTCAATGTTTTGATATAAAATGAAATTACTCTTAAAAAATAAGCGATTTTAATTAAAATAGTTTAGAATTTATAGAAAAATTAGAAACAAAACAATTTAATAAAGGAAATAGACTAAGTCGAATAGCAGGATAATACAAAAAATGTGTGGTATAATAAAGCTTGATGTAAAACACTTGTTGTGAAATATCCCTAATCACTTACAACAAGCGATGAACCTTGCTAAAGTAAAATGTGGACAAATCTAGAGATTTTAAGCAACGGGCTAACAGCAACTAAAAGAAAATTCTGAGCAAACTTTCATCTCGGTGGCTAACAAGTAGTAGGTAAGTTTGCATAAAAACTGACGGAAAAACCTAGTCAGCCTCCAATGCTGATTAAGAATATATTTGCTTTACATGTTTTATAACAAAATAAATTATAAAAAGCCTACTTCTCGGTGCTAAAGTATTGGAAAGCAAACATTTAAATTCAAAGGCAGTTAATTCATTAGAATAAAAATTAAATAGAAATAAATTACATAAAAATCCAAATTTGTACACTAACAAAATGGTACTTTAAGAAAGCTCACTCCATTAATAGTTCCTAGCAAAGAAAATGAGTTAAATAAATAAACTTGCATTTGTGATCTAGCTGACGTACAAAATGGATAAAATATGTATAGGAATTAACAAATACGTTTACCCATTCATTTGTTGTATGAGCGGTAAGCCACAAAAAATCATACAAGGTGAAAAACTTTCATATGCCACTTTACCAAGCACAAAAGTCTCCTGCATTATCCCACACAAAGAATAGAGCTTAATGGTTAATAATAAAAAAAAGGCAAGTTCAATAGCCTTCTCGCTGGTGTTAAGAGCACTTACAAATATGCAACTAAATAAGCTGCAGCAGCTTTACTATTATCAATAAATTGGTTTTGATAAGAATCACACCGAAACCTGAAAGCACTTTACCTACGATGACCATGTAGTGGCTCGCGAGCCTTGTCGGGCTCGTTCAGTAACTTTTTGAAATTGTCGATTAAGCTGAGGGTCTGCGTCGCCAGATAGAAGCACAAGCATATTAATGCAAAAGCAAAATAAATGTATTAAGTCATACAGTGCCCACATTTTTCTTAAATTATTGCGCCGCTAAACTCATTTATGATCAAAATAGCGGTTGATGTTTTTCTCTGGCTGCTCTGCTATTTTGTTTGACCTTCTTGGCACTAGCCAATTAATAACTTCAAGTACAAGAAAATCTTCTTGCCCTTCCTATAGCAAATAACAATCTTTATTTTATTATCCAAATCCAAGATTAAAACAAATCACAAAATATTATAACGACATCATTTGTTTTAGAAAAGAACAAGACTTATATTTATAAATCTGTTTTAAGAGCTATTGAAATTACATCTACTTAAGAAAAGAAATACAGAACAAAAATTCATTTAAAACAGAATATTAATAGAACCTTATAATAAAACACCTGTTTTGCAGCTGCCCTGCACTGGCCTTTGCAAGAGACACACAGACGCCGCAGGACAACGTTCTATAGTCCCTACCTTTCCTATACACCGGCCTCACTAAGGACCCCGAGTGGCCTATGTGGGATACTCCTCATGGAGGGTCAGCCGGTACAACCTAACCTAACCTAATAATAAAACCATACAGGCCTTAATATTATGGTATCTAGAAAAATTATAGGGTTTCGAAAAGAGGAAAAAACATGAGGAAATAAGCAAAACTAAGGCGGCTAAAATTAGTATGCATTTAAATGTTTAGAAACTAATCAATCAAAAAATTATATGGAAACGTTCAAATCAAAACATCTAACAAAACCTTAGTTTTGAAAGAAAGTTTGATAAATCTTTTAAGTTCATAAGCAAGTTAATGCAGTACTTTACTAAATACGCAAAAGATTGAGAGAATGATTTAATAATCAATGATAATAAAAATGATAATAAATAGATGGATTGTCATTACAGAGAAGGAGGCAGTGTACCTAAATGTGGTTCCCTAAATTGACATGAGCTGTTCCGTTTCCCCTATGAAAGCAAGCAGATCTCTTGTCGAGGCATTCCTGATTTGCGTGTTTGTGAGAAACTCGCTATGCAGGTGCCTTCTTCTTAGCCAAATAATGGGTGGACATTCACAGAGAATGTGATTTGTCGTCTCGTTGTACTCTTTGTAGAGTCTACACCCCACATCGGGGGATAAACGCATTTTAAAGGAATTTAACAACGTGGTAGTCAGCGAGGTAGGCAATTAGTAGTTTTAAATCTGTCCTGGAACACCCTATAGTGTTTCTATCTATAAGTGGTTGCGTCAGCTCCTTAGCTTGGTGGGATCCACTTTTGAGATTTAGTACTTGACTTTCTCTCATTTGCTCCACCCTTCTACCCTTGTTTTGGTACAGGCCAAATCAAAGCCACAGAAAGCCGCCGGATCCTATAGAGGAGTCGCGGAGCCAGCACTAGCCAGCTCGTCCGCAATCTCATTCCCATAATCAATGATAAGAATACTAAAAATTTCCTAGATTTAGTATCGGGATGCAACATTTATGTAATCTGCTACCTCATTAATAAATCAGTGAAACGAAATTTTAATGAGTCATTAGGAAGAGTAGGTCGAGAGTAAAAATGAAGCAAAGCCATTCCGAGAGAAAAATAATAATAAATTTGAAAACAATGAAAACATTCTCTAGACAATTAACTAAGTTAAAGAGAAAAATTGAAAGAGTACTTATTTAGTTAGGCTAGATATTGTAAAATCGAACAATATACGGTATCAGCATTACATCATCAGGAGATTAATTATCTTTTCTAAATGAGCTTAAAACTAATTCCTTATACCTGCTTATTGTAAGCAACACACTAGGAAATACAAAAGTAAAAACATATCCGTTCTAACAAAACTAACATCAAGCTCTTTAGAAAATTTGTCATTTTAAAATATTTTACAAATATCATGTCTTTTACTCTATTAATTTTCCTTATGCCGCTGCTTAAATTTATCAATCATAATTCTACATTTAAAATGTGAAGTAAAATATTGTTCTGAAACAATTGCATAGACAATTGAAGATTTTGTTAATGAGTTTTCTGAAATGATTTTTCCCGAACATCGTAAATTGGTTGAAGAATATCGACAATCTTTCTTGAAGTTTCCTAGCTTTAGTCTAGTGAATTCGAAATTTGGCGAACATCTTACAACGTGTTCCTGGTCATCCGATGAAGCTACAAAAGGAGTTGAGCAAAACTGGAAGCGGCCTACAGGTGACGTTAAACAATTAAAATGTTGCGACTAAACGAACTGGTCTTGTTGACCTGCCTACAGGTAACAAGGTTAGAAGCATACGCTCTAAAAAATGAGTACTTAGAAAAAAAAGGGGGTGGGAACAAACATTTAAAATGTTGCGACTATATGAACTGATCTTGTTGACCTGTCCACAGGTAAAAAGGCTAGAAGCATGTGCACTAGAAAATGAGTGCGTGCAAGAAAGGGAGGGCGTAAAACATTTAATAAATCAAATCCTTAATCGGAAAATGTGGTTGTGTTATTCGCTAAAAAATCAAATACAAACTTAACAATAAACATGTTACAACAAAAAGGGGAAAAATGCTAGACCGCTAAAAGAAAAATGAAAACAAATCAGGAATGTGAAAATAAATATATGTATTAACTTATATATGGAAATTTTTAAATTTTGCTAAAAATAAATGAGTCATACCACTGAGCAAAGAATCGAGTGTAATCTTATTGCCGTCAAAATGTTAAACTTCCGATCCAGGAAGAAGAAGAGTCGAAAACTTAACAGACAGAGCTGGCCGCGCAAAAGCGCAACGTCATTCTATTTCTTGCTCTGCTGTAAGCAACACAACGGACTTGGGCTGGAGCTAAAGTCGCGTGTATGTATGCGTGCATATGTGAGCGAGCAGTTAGTCACACGGACACATGACATGTATGTGTTAGTGCATTCTTGGCCGCTCTTCAATGATGAGAGAGCGAGAAAGCAGCATTTGCAGATGCTTTTGTTTCAGTTGCTGTTCGTTTGCAGCAGCCCGGCTATTGTTTTTAGGGTAGAGAGCGTTCCATCGGAATGCAAGTAACGGTAAAAAATACATTTGAGTATACATGCACTTGCGTTGGCTTCATTTTTTGGTGGGCTAGCTTTGCCGAGATTTTTGTGATTTTGTTTCGTTTGCACAGCACAGCATATACATGTGTGTGTGTGTGTGTACATGTATGCAAAGGCAGCACATTTTTATGTATGTGTCGCAATTGTCTTGTTAGTTTTGACCTGCCTCAACTTTTAGAATTTTCAGCAATTTTATAACAAGTTGAGGATACGAATAAAATTTATGTTATTATATTTATATTTTATTTTTATTAATTTGTAAAATACATTTAAATCGTTAAGAGGTGCATAATTGATCATTTGTCTAATAATTATTTATATTTATACTTTGATACTGAAAGTACCATAGTATATTGGTTTTGTGCAGTGTCCGTCATGGTGTCTGTCTGTCCGTCTGTCCGTCCGTATGAACGCAACTTTTTTCGACACCCGTAAACCTAGAGACTTGAAACTTTGCAATTATGTTTATCCATAGAAGGTACAGATAAAGTGTTAAGATCGGGGTGCCACGCCCACTAGGAGACTGGAAAATCGATAAATTCGATAACTAAAAACCGATAAAACCAAATATTTCTCACATTCTTACAGATAGAATTACCAAATTTTGCTCGAAGATAGCTAGTCACGTCCCTGAAAAAACTGCATCAAAATTTTGGATGCCACGCCCACTCCTTCCGCCCCCATCCTGCCTGCTCCATGAAACTGGAAACGCCTATAGTTTTCACATTTTTTGTGCTAGAGCCACCAAATGTTGTGTCAAGATAGATATTGACATTCCCCAAAAAAATGCATCAAAATTTTGGATGCCACGCCCCCTGATTCCGCACAGTTCTGAATACTCTTTCGGAACCTGTGTGCATCTTTTGTATGTAAATGCTCAACTATAAAGTATTTGTGTTGCAAAATTGTTTGCTAGTGTCATATAGTTAATATCTCGAAAGAGTATGTATGAACAGAGAGTGTCTTTTTTAGGTTTTTGTAGGCAGATACAAATGCGCGCAAATTTTGAATTTGAACATTGGCAATCGACATCAAATATGTATTTACTTTCAAGAGTCGAAAATACATAATTATATAAATAAACAAGTAAAAACGTTGCAGTCGGACGCAACCGACTGCGAAATACTTTGATACCAGTAAATGATCGGTTTATAAGGGGAAATGCAGGGGCGAAGGGAGTGGGCCATGTGGTAAACATCGCCAGCTATCATGTTACCAAATTTGGTGACTTTTCCTCAAAAGCTGTGGAAGATAATTTAACTTCAAAATGTAAAAGGTGGGCGGCAGAGGTGGGCGCGGCATCCAAATTTTTGAATCAAATGTTTTTAGCTGTCACTATCTATCTGCCTACCAAGTTTGGTGGCTCTAGCTCAAAAACTGTTAAAGATATAGCCGATTCCGATTTTATAAGGCGGGTGGCTTAGGTTGGCGTGGCATTCAAAATTTTGATGCACATCTTTGGTAGATGCTGCCTTCTATCTTTCTACCCAATTTACGGGCTCTAGCTTAAAAACTATAAGAGATATCGAAATTTCCGATTTTAAATAGTGGGCGGCAGAGGTGGGCGTGGCATCCCAATTTTTGGTGCAGACCTTTTGTAGATGTCACCATATATCCTCCTACCAAATTCGGTGACTCTAGCTCCTAAAATGTGAAAACTATAGGCGTTTCCAATTTCAAGTAGAAGGGGGGGTTGGGATCGGAATCATGGGGCGTGGCATCCAAAACGTCAATATCTATCTTCACACAAAATTTGGTGGCTCTAGCCCAAAAAATGTGAAAACTATAGGCGTTTCCAATTTCTTGGTGAAAGGGGGATGGGGGCGGAATAAGGGGGCGTGGCATCCAAAATGTTGATGCATATTTTTGGGGAACGTCAATATCTATCTTGACACAAAATTTGATGGCTCTAGCCCAAAAAATGTGAAAACTATAGTCGTTTCCAATTTCATGGAGAAGGAGGGGTGGGGGGGGGTGGGGTGATGGAGGCGGAATCAGGGGACGTGGCATCCAAAATGTTGATGCATTTTTTTGGGGAACGTCAATATCTATCTTGACACAAAATTTGGTGGCTCTCGCCCAAAAAATGTGAAAACTATAGGCGTTTCCAATTTCATGGAGAAGGGGGATGGGGGCGGAATCAGGGGGCGTGGCATCCAAAATGTTGATGCATATTTTTGGGGAACGTCAATATCTATCTTGACACAAAATTTGATGGCTCTAGCCCAAAAAATGTGAAAACTATAGGCGTTTCCAATTTCATGGAGAAGGGGGGTATGGGGGCGGAATCAGGGGGCGTGGCATCCAAAATGTTGATGCATATTTTTGGGGAACGTCAATATCTATCTTGACACAAAATTTGATGGCTCTAGCCCAAAAAATGTGAATACTATAGGCGTTTCCAATTTCATGGAGGAGGGGGGATGGGGGCGGAATCAGGGGGCGTGGCATCCAAAATTTTGATGCATGTTTTCGGGGAACGTCAATATCCATCTTGACACAAAATTTTTTGGCTATAGCCCAAAAAATGTGAAAACTATAGGCGTTTCCAATTTCATGGAGAAGGGGGGATGGGGGCGGAATCAGGGGGCGTAGCATCCAAAATTTTGATGCATTTTTTTGGGGAACTTCAATATGTATCTTGACACAAAATTTGATTTCTCTAGCCCAAAAAATGTAAAAACTATAGGCGTTTCCAATTTGAAGGATCAGGGATGATGGGGGCGGAAGGAGTGGGCGTGGCATCCAAAATTTTGATGCAGTTTTTTCAGGGACATGACTAGCTATCTGCGTGCAAAATTTGGTAACTCTAGCTGTAAGAATGTGAGAAATATTTGGTTTTATCGGTTTTCAGTTATCGAATTTATCGATTTCCCAGCCTCCTAGTAGGCGTGGCAACCCAATCTTGACACTTTATCTGTACCGTCTATAGATAAACATAATTGCAAAGTTTCAAGTCTCTAGGTTTACGGGTGTTGAAAAAAGTTGCGTTCATACGGACGGACAGACAGACACCATGACGGACATTGCACAAAACCAATATACTATGAGACCTTCGGTATCAAAGTATAAATATAAATAATTATTAGACAAATGATCAATTATGCACCTCTTAACGATTTAAATGTATTTTACAAATTAATAAAAATAAAATATAAATATAATAACATACATTTTATTCGTATCCTCAACTTGTTATAAAATTGCTGAAAATTCTAAAAGTTGAGGCAGGTCAAAACTAACAAGACAATTGCGACACATACATAAAAATGTGCTGCCTTTGCATACATGTACACACACACACACACATGTATATGCTGTGCTGTGCAAACGAAACAAAATCACAAAAATCTCGGCAAAGCTAGCCCACCAAAAAATGAAGCCAACGCAAGTGTATTTATACTCAAATGTATTTTTTACCGTTACTTGCATTCCGATGGAACGCTCTCTACCCTAAAAACAATAGCCGGGCTGCTGCAAACGAACAGCAACTGAAACAAAAGCATCTGCAAATGCTGCTTTCTCGCTCTCTCATCATTGAAGAGCGGCCAAGAATGCACTAACACATACATGTCATGTGTCCGTGTGACTAACTGCTTGCTCACATATACACGCGACTTTAGCTCCAGCCCAAGTCCGTTGTGTTGCTTACAGCAGAGCAAGAATTAAAATGACGTTGCGCTTTTGCGCGGCCAGCTCTGTCTGTTAAGTTTTCGACTCTTCTTCTTCCTGGATCGGAAGTTTAACATTTTGACGACAATAAGATTACACTCGATTTAAGGTCTCTATGTATTCTATGCTCAGTGGTCATACTTAACAAATCTAATTAGCTCTTTAAAAGTATTAGAAGTTAATGTATGTACTAGAAATAATAAATATATGTATTAACTTATAAATGCAAATTCAAGAATTTTGTTCAAAATAAATGAGTCCTACTTAACAAATCTAATTAGCTCTTTAAAAGTACCATAGACCAATTAACATCAAGATTGGTAACCAGAGTTGTTCATGTTAAGGCCCTGTAAACAAAAACGTAAGACCGAAAAACCACTTCCCCTTTAACGAAACTTGCCGTTTTTGTTTTGACTGGGCTTCGCTGTTTATTTTTGGTTCGTGTTTGTGTATTGCACACGACACAGAGTATATGTATGTGTGTATATGTATGGACGCACACAGAATGAATGAGCGGCGTATATGAAATGTTTTGAATTATCAAATAAATTGCGCTATGAAATTAATAGTATGTTTATTGGCCTACGTTGTGTATTATAATATAATAATATAATATATAATTATAGTTTATATTCAGTAAAAGAATAATTTGCCGGCGGCAATGCAAATATTTTTTACGTTTTTAAATGTTTTGCTTTAACGGCTGCACTTCTTTGACCCCGGGTTCAACACCGGGTTCAGATATTTTTTATAATATATATATTTATCTTTTTTTCTTGAAACGCACTCGTTAGCATTTATTTTCCATTTTTAAATGGATTTAACAATTTAAAGTTAATAAAATAATAATAATAAATAATATGTGGGGTTTCAGTTTTAATAAAAACTGATTTTAATAGCACTTTTGTAAAATCGCTTTAGATTTGAACTTATTGCTTCAATCGTCAGCACAAAAGTAACAAAAATGCATTAATAGCGCGCAATTTTTTGGTTTATTATTCCTTTATCCACTTATTTTAACGCGCGTAAACTTTTGTTTTTGATTTGATTTCCTTTTGTGTTACATTACATCGAACACAAAATAAGACCAATCTCAAGTCATCCACCTGCAAGAGCGGTCGTGGCGCAGTTGGCTAGATGCTTGTTTGTAAGGAATTTTTATGATCCGAGTTCAACCCCCAGCCAAATTAATCAAACTTTTTCTTTCATTTTTTTTTGCATTTTTATTTTGAAATATATAGTTCATTCGTGTTTTATATAAATATTATAATATTAAATACAATTATTTATTTTAAAATAAAAACGGCGGCTGACTTTCAAAGCGTAGTCTGGCCCGTCTTTATGTGTATGCATGATGTTGTGGACACCTTGGCGAAGAAAACGCACGAAACGTAGCCTAGGTCAGGCTCGTGTTTGTGTGTATGCATGTCTAATACACATTGTGTATGTGAACAAGAAGAATAAGAAAACGCAACAAGGCAGCTAAAGTAGCAGTTTCTGACATTTAAATTTGCACAGATTTAAAATACCCTATGTCACAATAATTAGTTATTGTCTATAAAACCACAAATATAAGATTAGTATAGAAAGATAAGTATTTGATAGCATAGTACCTTTTTTTAAATGTTATTTTAAATTTCAAATTAAGATATATAAATTACATTTAATTAGTTATATATTCCCTTCCTTATGGCCAAAACACATTTTAAAAATAGCATAATTAAGTATATTGCGTTTATCTATTTAATAACGCAAAGTTTCAATTAAGTCAAACTACCCTTCCTTGCTAGGGTAGCAGCAACCAAATTCAAGCAAAAGTCTAAAATTGCAAAACTCAATTTCTGCGACAACAACAAGAGAAATGAAGTGCGGCAACAAACCATCTTTGTCCGGCACATCGCACACTTTGCAATCAAAACAAAATCAAAACAATAATGGCCGCTGGTTGTCACCGAGAATCGACGAAACAACTGAACGAATAATTTCAATTTTCCCCTGTTGGCACTCCCATCACGCAGAATGTTAGTTAGCAGTACAGAACACGGCTTATTTCCAGTCTTGTTATTTAGTTGGTCTATGTAAAAGTACTAGAAGCTAATGTAGGATATACTATATCTGTTATAATTAAACAATGTCTTTAAAGGCTAAAGGCCAAACATAAATACAGCTGAAAGGAATCAATCAATTAAAACCTGCATATCAATGCATTACAGGCGCAAGTGTACTTACAAGGGTGTGGGTATTTCTATGCACAAAGAAGAAAGGTCAAAAGAATAAGACAAAAACATAAATATTTAACATAAGTACATCGGCGACCTACGCATGCAAACACACACACACACAACACAAACAGACACCTGCGCTCACACCCGTACACTTTCTAATTTATACAAAGAATCAAGACTACACAATAGTCACAATACTCTTATGAAAACTGTGGATTGATCTAGTCGCTTGTGACAGGAAATGTACTTGCGCCGGCTATGACAATACAAGTGTCTCCTCTGATCTAAGCTTCCTTGCACGTATACATGTACGTGATTTCCGCCCCCTTGCAACATACTTGATCGTTAACGCCTTGCTGGCGTCAACATACCGACGCATCCTCTTATCTATTGATATGCTATTGTCCATATGCAATGCACATACTTGATTTCCGCCTCCTTGTCCGTACGCAACGTACGTGATTTCCGCCCCCTTGGTGGCGCACAAGCCAACATCCTGGCGCATCCTGTTATCTATTGATCAGCTATTGTCCATATGTAATGCAAAATAAGTGATATTCGCCCCCTTGTCCGTACGCAACGTACGTGATTTCCGCCCCCTTGCTGGTGTCAACATACATGATCTCCGCCCCCTTGTCAAACAACAAATAGGAATAAATTAAAAAGGAGGGGTCAAAAGGGTCACTAATTAGGAGTCAAAAAATGTATGTCACGTAATTAACCTGTCAAAAATTAGGTCACTTACAAAAGCCATAAATCAAAAGCGCTCGAACCGCCAATTTCCTACTACTGAAGGTGCTCAAGTATTAGGTTTCTTGGCATGCCGCAAATGCCAAAATATATTTAGGCACAACCCAAAAACAACATCAAATTTGGTCAAACACAAATGTTATATAAACGAAGGGCTGAAAGATTGCGACACAGTGACAAAAGTTCAGGTTGACACTGCCTCAAAAAAGAAAAGTGTGGAAGTATTCACAAAGTGGGTTGTTTCAATGGGTCATAAGTTTGGCAAAAAATTTTGATATTGCGTCTCTCATTCCCAATCCAACAACCTTATCACGGAACGTCGATCTCTATACATAAAGCATTTTGAGGATATTCGAAGTCAAATGATGGAAATAGCCAACAATGGATACGGTTTAACAACAGAAATTTGGACAGATAATTATTTGAAAAAATCCTATTTAGCGTTGACGGTACATTTTGTGAAGGATGGGAATATTTTCTGCAAGCTATTGGGCATGAAAGCAATGGACAATGAAAGAAACACTGGTTTGAAGCATCTATACAGTTAGTAAAGTTATATATACAAAGAAATAATTTTTTTCACTTAGCCGAAAACGTCCTAGGGAAGGTGGTAAAGTTGTTGGCTGAATTTGAATGCACTTTAAATAACAAGATGGTTAGCGCTTTTCAACCATAAAGCAAAATGCGCTAAAAAAATCAATTGATGATGTGGGCGATATACCATATATTAGTAAACTTAGTTCTAAGATAGTTAAGTATTTTAAGAAATCAGGGCAAAATTCTAATTTTGCAGTAAGTTTAAAAAGTATTTCGCTGACTCGTTGGAATACTTTTTACTACGTGTTTCATTCAATTAGAAGCAATTGGAATAAAATAACTCAAATTCTTCAACAAAAAAATGAGCTGCACAGATTGGGAGAGCTGAATGTTTCCCATTTGAAATATTTAATAGAAGTTTAAGAGTTTTTTGAAGAAGCTTTAAAAAAATTGAGGGAGACAAGTACCCAACGCTGCATTTAGTTGTGGTCCACGTTCATAAGCTGACTCGTACATGTACGATCAAAGTTGAAGACATATCAATTATAAAGGTTTTCAAAAGCAAAATATTGTTTTAAGGCCTGTACGCAGATGCCCGTAAAGCTGCCGTAACGAAAAAACTTCATATAAAAAAAGGGTCTCGTACACCGACCAGACAAGAATAACATTTGATAGCACGCAGTTCTGTTAGTTACGTTTGTAAGGTAGTGTTGAACAATAAAACTGTTAAGTGACAGACAGCTGTTATTGTGATAGTAATAAATGCTGAGTACTTTATTACGAATAGGAATGGCAAAATTTTTGAAATAATCGATTAATCTATCAAATGATTAATCGCAAGAAAAAAATTAATAATTGCAATTAATCGCAATTTGAGCAATTAATTATTTACTCGTTTAATTTTTTTTCATATTTGTTTATATTTTACATATATTTATTTAATTTTTAAATAATAGAGTACACTAAAATCAACATTTTACAAAAATTAAATGTGATTTTCAAATTAAAAATTGATTTATTTTGATGTGAAAAAAAATTTAATACAAAATGAAATTAAATAAAAAACGAAATTTAATACACAAATCAGTGATTTAACCATGACTGCAGGAATAAAAGGTTTCCCAAACGTTTTGTGGTTAATCTGTTTCTTTTTAAGAGTGTAGCTGTTGCACCTGCTTTCGAAAACTGTCTCTCCGCGGGAATTATGGGAAAATTTTTTGGGAGGAGGGTAAAACTTTTGGGGGAATAATAATTTGGGGCCTTTGATTGTGTTTCTTGATGGAACTTTAAACAAAGGAAAATGGTTTTTCATAAAGTCCAAAAATCCTTTACCTGTTGAAATAATTTAAAAATAAGTACATTTACAAATGAATCACTTAAGAGCAGTCAAAGTGCCACTTTAAAAGTCTACTTCGGCACAGTTTTCACACGCATACAAGCACAATGTTTTCAATGCGTACGTGTGAGGTTGTGCAATCGGCCGCGGCAGAGGGCCTATGCACATTCGGCAGCGCGCTGCCTAACGTCGCGACGCGCCCATCACTGCATTAATAATAATTCCATTATTACTTACCTTCAACAATATCAAAAGGCAAATTGTCTTTGACTATCATGCCTACGATGTCATTGGTAAGCTTTTCTTTTTTTGACCCTCCTGTTGCAAAGCTTTGAATTTTATTGAAAGAATTCAATATGAGAGGTTGACGATTGTTACTACTGCAACTAGGTTCGTTGTCGTTGTTGTTGCTGGAAAAACTGCTGCCACTGCTGCCTTTGTAATTGTTGTTGCTGCTGGATTTTTTGTTGAACATACTATTCATTATGCTGTTGTCAGTGGAATGATTGCTGTTGTCAGTGGATTGAGTGCTGATTTCTTCATCCATTAGATTAATAAAATCTTCTTTGGATTTCGATTTTTTTGCTGAAATATATTTAAATTTATTTTATGAGGCGTTCAAAATGGTGCTCAAATGTTTACGACTTACAAGATCATCAGCTTCTTTCCGATGTTTCAATTTAATATGCTGAAGCATATTTGTTGTGTTATTGGAAAATTTTATATTCTTTCCACACAATAGGCATTTTACCAAACTGGTTTTATCCACTTTGGAATAATATTTCCACACTTCACTCTTGTTAGGTGCCATTTTGTAATAGAAAACTCGTCCGGTTTATTCACTTTTTTCACTCTTTGTGAAATAGCGCGCTTCTTCCGCAGCGCTTTTAACATTTACAGAGTGACCCTGTTACATATTGCTTAAGGTTGGTATGCTGTTTAGGTGTATGGTATGTGTATGGTATGGTGGTATGGCGGTACAAATGGTAGGCAGTATGAGACAGTGGTGTAAATAACTATCAAATAATAGAGTTACCAACAAACAAATAATAATTTCAGAGCCTAATACAATCTTAATTTGCAAAAAATTTTGCTAAAAAGTATAATTATTAAAAAAAAAATTGCGATTATTTACTCATTACTCGATTAATAATCAATTAATAAAAAATAAAAAAATCATATAATTTAATCGTTTCTTGGACAAAATTAATCGATTATTTCCTTTCATTGAATTATTCTTGCCATCCCTAATTACGAACGAAACGCTTGAGCATGGCAGGACGCAAAAGTCGTTTTGCAAATTTTATGCAAAATAATGATAAAATTAAACTTATACGGGCAGTTTAATGTCATGAGGTCTTGTGGGACATAACCCACAAGATGCATTTTAATGTCATAAAAACAAAAAGCGCCTGGGAGGAAATAGGCGCGGAATTGGGAAAAGATGGTAAGTAACTTGAACAAAATAAATGTTATATATACATACATATGTATGCGTATTTAAATTTCAGCAAGTTGTGAAGTAGGCCGGAGAAGGCCTCCTCACATAACCCCGGCTTGGACGGATTCGACACAAGGAGCTTAATTTTATTATATTGTTTTGGAGCGCAAGAACCGCGTTTACATTTGTTAGTTTATTGTAGTATTATTATCTTTTATTATGACATTATAATTTCGTTATTAGTATATAAGGCAAGGAGCGCAAAAGAAAACGTGCAGCTAAGGAGTTAGGAAAAAGGTAAGCGGGAATAGCACCCTTTGATCGGTTTTTATAGATATATAGGAAAGTTATAGAGTGATAGTGAAGAAGAGAATTAATAAATCGATTGCTGGAAGAGATCCGCGACAATTGAAGAAAGTATTCTGTGTTTTTAATTGCTTTGCGTTGAGTTGCACACGCACGTGCCCTCGCATCATAACCCCCCAGCGTGTGCGGTGTGAGGTTATGAACCCATCTCACCGACCCATAATCCCGAGCGTGTGGCCAGAGGCGTGAAGCGGCACGACCCTTCGCATCCGCTAATGTCCTGTCGTGGCTCTTAGTAGTGGATTCCATCCCTAACCTTGTGACCCCCGACGCTTTATAGTCCCTAGCAAATACAAGTATTCTTGTAAGCTAGACCTGGCCGGACTGAGTCTTATACCCCGGCCAAATTACTACTTTACAAGTGGCGCCCGAGCAGGGACCTAAAGCGTGTAGGCGTGGTGTGAGCTGGAATTAAAGCCCTAGCAACACTACTAACAAGTGACAGGTAATTTTTTTTTTGGTTAATAAGAAAAAAAAAGTAAAACTTAAAAGTGTCGTGTATACCCGCTGATACACTGTTTTACATAAGCACATGTAAAATGGCTGTCAGCAACAACGCGCGTGGTTTGTCGTGGCACAGCGAAAACGGTCGAAAACGGGAGCACCGAAAAAAAACGGGATAAGCACCGGTTGAGTCTGTCGCGGCGCAACGAAGTTGACGGTTGAAACATATTCACCGATCAATCTAACGGGTCGCGTTCGAGGCTGCGGGATTTGACAGTGCTTGAGGCGCAACGAAGTTGTCGGTGGAAACGGATACACCGATCAACATAACGGTTTGCATTCTGTGCGGTCGTTGTAGCGAACATCTGCCGGCACAACGAAAATGTCAGCAAAGTGTGCGAGCCGATCGCATAGCGGTGTTGCCAGCGTGCCGAGTCGTCGGTACACGTGTGGGCAAAAGTCGTGGTCGCGTGGCACGGTGGGACGAGAACCGCGAAAAGGTGAAAATATTTTTTTTGCGAAGGTGTCCCATCGCGCGTTCGGTAACGAGTCAACGTTAAGTCGCCGCACAGTGGGCCTCGACCGTGAAAGTGCACAGTGGAAAAAATTTTTTTGTCGCCTATTTTTTTTGTGTTGATTTTGGACTTTCGAGTAAACGGGAAGTCCAACTGTGCGTGGCCAAAGGGGGCACAGTGGGACAAAGTGTGCGCCACGGGAGGAAAAAAAAATATTTTTGCTTCGGAAAAAAAAACGTAAAAACAATGACACACGGTACCAAGTGAAGTGAAAATATTTTTCGTTCGTGGTACAGTGGAACAAAGGTGACAATATTCAAACAAAAAAATTTTTTTTGTGAACAGAAAGTCGCGTTAAAATATACCGAACTAAATAAAACCAAGTAAGAAGGCTCTAGTCGAGAATTCCCGACTAGGAGATACCCCGAACCCTATACTTAACGCGCACAGTCATTGTCTGTATGCATCTGTGGCCTAAACTTCAATCTTCGATATCTCTGGTGTTTCTCAACCGATTTCGGTGAAATTTTCAGAAAAGTTCTATCGTTACCCATTATTTCAATCCATATTTTTATATTCCAAATTCGATTTTTTTGCTATGTTCATGTGTATATCGGAAACCAGAATAGTTATCGATAATTTGAAAACTTGTCCCTCATGGTATATGAGAACTTTATTCAAAATCTGAAGTCCTAGCTCTTTAGTCTCAGATCGACGCGTTCATACAGACAGACGACGGACGGACGGACAGACGGACATGGCTATATCGACTCGCCTGTTGATGCTGATCATGCTTCCTTCTGCCTGTTACATACTTTTGCACAAAACCATTTTACCCCTTTTACCCATTTAATGGGTTTGGGGTATAAAAAAAAAAAAAAAAATTTTTTTTAATTTTCGACTGGTTCTTTTTTTTGTTTGTTCGCGCGGGTTTTTTTTTTTTTTTTTTAAATTTTGTAAAAAGTGAAAATGGAGAAACCTGCGACGAATGAACCCGCCGGAATGGATGCCGGAGACAGCAACAATCCTGGCGTGGGCGTGCAATGGGTCTACCACTGCAATAAGGAGGATTTGGAAAACATCGCCCGGGATTTTGGATTGGATAAGTGCGCCACGGTAACTGACTACCGTAGGCTGGTATGTACATTCATAAGGCGAGGTGGTCATAACACCGAGGTATGGACCCGACTGGCAGAATGGGAGTTGCGGTTCGCAAAGGTCCCGGTATCACCTGTCCAGACCACCACCTCTGTCGGAGGAAGCCGACCCCGACAGAAGTCGGAATCCGATGCGGTAGTACCCACGATACGGACAGGTGTCACGGGAAACTTGCTCTCGCCTCCCAGTGGCGCCAGCCATAGTGAGTACGCCTCGCGCCAAACAACTTTTGTCCCGGATATACGGTTAGATCCGCCTGTAGCACCGGAAGAAAGTACCCCGGTGAGACAGGCGAACTACCCTCTTCATTTCAGCGATATTGGCGGTGCCTACAGAAACGGGATGGTCGTCCCAGAATTGGTACGAAAGTGGGGTATCCGCTTCAATGGATGTACTGACCCGTTAGTGTTCTTAGAGGCAATTGAGGATAGTGCGAAATCATATGACATAAGTTTAGACAGCTTGCCACGGGCAATGAGCACAGCTCTGACGGGTGACGCAGCAAGTTGGTTGACGGTGAGCAGGCTCAGAGATGTGACGTGGGCGGTATTTAGAACCGAATTCTTGGAGTTCTTCTTACCGCCACAGTATTTCGACAGGTTAGAAGACAGTATCCGGGCACGACGGCAACGTGACAACGAGCCGTTTAAACAATATTTGCTCGAACTTCGGCGTATGATGCACCATGGGGGGTACAGGTTAGAGCAGGAGCTACATAGAGTCTACGAGAATTTGGCACCGGAATACCGGTTGTACATTCGCCGAAAAGACTTCTCCTCTCTGGCACAGCTAACACAGATGGCGGCCGAGTACGAGAATGTCAGACAGCAAAGCCGCGAGTGCACAGGCCGCAGCCGAACAGAGGCAAGCAGGTATTCCGACGGGTTAGCCGGCGAGGCAGTCCCCGCTAGGCATTTCAACCCTTTCCGGACACAAACCCAGCCAGGCCCAACCGACAATTTTCAGGGGCGCCGCCCAGACACCCAGACACTACCCAGGCAGGGGTAATTTCAAATGGCAAGATCAGTCGAGAGCGAACGAGAGTCCCAGATGGGAAAAGGGTATGTTATAACTGTTCGCAGGAAGGGCACTTTGCCAAGGAGTGTACCAATCCGCGAGTACAGTTTTGTCGTCAGTGCGGGACCAAGGGGGTCAACACTAACCAGTGTTGTAGGCAGTCCA
The DNA here is from genome assembly GCA_018152825.1 of Scaptomyza hsui. NCBI lineage: Eukaryota > Metazoa > Arthropoda > Insecta > Diptera > Drosophilidae > Scaptomyza > Scaptomyza hsui. The sequence continues at coordinate 480,259 of JAECXO010000279.1, forward strand.
GGGAAACACGGGCGGGAAACGATCCGAGGCACCATCTGGGACGGGATCCGATGGGGGCCGGCGCGAACCAGTCCCGAACCTAGAGTACCCTTTAAGAGTGGAAGGCGGGCGTATCGTCGCTACTGTGAGAGTCGGGGACCAAGAAGTGACGGCGACGGTAGATACAGGGGCGACTAGGAGTTTTGTTAGTGAGGAATTCTCCCGCAAGGTAGGCAACAGCTGTGAGGCGTTGGCCGCCAGCGCGAAAATTCGCTTGGCTGATTGGTCCACCTTAGAGGTGAAAAAGCTATTGAGGGTAAAGGTTGGTCTAGCGGGGGCAGAGGTCACGATGAGTATGCTCGTGATGCACTCGATGCTAGACAACGTAATACTAGGGATAGACTTTTTGTGCCGGGTAGGGACGACCATCGAGTGTGGCGAGGCTAGGCTAAGTTTAGAAACTAATGAGGTACAGGATACGGAGGTGGAACGGATCCCCGCGGAACTTGAGCCAGCTGCAGAAAGACCGGACGATGACGGCGAGCCAAGGCAGAAGGAGGATGTCCTGGGGGCACCTCAGCCGGAGATCGCCGTGGGAACGGTCAGGGAAGCCAGCGTGGACGTAACGGCAGGGATTGAAACGCAACGGTTTGGCGAGGTAGGAGGGTACGTTACACACAGCCCCGCACCAACACCGTCGGAGAGCGCCACGTTGGAAGACCAGGATTAGCCGGAGGATCTAGAACCCGGGATCAAGGAAGTTTTGAAGGCGGAACTGGCTCTGTTTGACCGATCGTGCTTGTCAGGAAGAAGACCGGCGAGTGGCGGATGTCTATCGACTACAGGCAACTCAACGCACACTCCGTACCCGATGCATACCCCGTGCCCAGAATTAATCACATTTTGAAGCGGTTAAGGCACGCGCGGTACATCTCAACTCTCGACCTCAAGCATGGTTACTGGCAAATTCCTATGGCTGCGGATAGTTGGGAATGCACAGCTTTTGAGGTGCCCGGCAGAGGTCTGTTTCAGTGGCGTGTGATGCCTTTTGGATTGCACTCGGCCTGTGTTACCTTCCCGCGAGCCTTAGACACAGTCATCGGACCAGATATGGAGCCTCACGCATTTGCCTATCTGGACGATATCATCGTGATCGGAGCGACGAGGGAGCAGCATGTGGCCAACCTTAAGGAAGTTTTTAGGCGTCTAAGAGCAGCTAATTTGAAGTTGAATCGGAAAAAGTGTTGGTTTTTCAGAGGGAGCTGGTATACCTGGGGCACCTGGTGAGTGGCGATGGTATCAAAACAGACCCCGCCAAGATAGAAGCGATCCGGAATTTGAAGGCCCCGTCTAACATCAAGGAGGTGCGACGTTGCTTGGGTATGGCCTCGTGGTATCGACGATTCGTGCCGAACTTTGCTACAGTTGTGCAGCCGATAACCACCTTGTTGAAGAAGTCAAGAAAATGGTCGTGGGGAGAGGAGCAACAGGCGGCGTTGGAGATACTCAAACACAATTTGACTACCGCACCCGTCCTAGCTTGCCCGAATTTCTCGGAAAAGTTTGTCCTGCAGACGGACGCGAGTGATTTTGGCCTCGGAGCGGTGCTCACACAGACAATCGACCAAAAGGAACGCGTCATAGCTTACACGAGTCGGAAGCTGAATAAGGCCGAGGAAAATTATTCAGCGACCGAGAAAGAGTGTCTGGCGATTGTGTGGTCAATTAGGTAGTTAAGATGCTATCTGGAAGGTTACCGATTCGAGGTTATAACCGACCACATGGCGTTAAAGTGGCTAAACTCGATCGAGAGTCCGTCGGGAAGGATCGCGCGCTGGGCACTGGAGCTCCAGCAATACCAGTTTAAAGTGAGTTATAGACGTGGGAAACTCAACGTAGTGGCGGATGCCCTATCCCGGCAACCCGTGGAGGATTTCCAGCAAGCAGTACAGGAAAAATCGCCCGGCAAGTGGATCGAGAAAATGAGAGAAAAGATAGCCAAGGACCCAGTTAAGTACGCGGACTATATGGAGGAGAATGGTCAACTCTACAGGCATCTCGGACACCATGCGGATGACGACGACTACATACCTTGGAAGTTATGTATCGACGAGGATCAAAGGAAACGGGTACTGTTGGAATGTCACGATGCGCCGACAGCTGGCCACCAAGGAGTACGAAAGACGATAATGCGGCTGTCCCAGCGATATTACTGGCCTGTAATGTTCCGAGACGCAACCAAGTACGTTAAGCGTTGCGAGTCGTGCCAGAAGTTTATGACTGAACAGGTGAAGCCGGCAGGACACATGTTGACGCGGCAAGTGGCGGAGCCCATGGCCGTACTGTGCGCTGACTTTGTGGGACCCTTGCCGCGATCAAAGAACGGAAACACGATGCTCTTGTTCTCGAAGTGGGTGGAACTGGTCCCTCTAAGACGAGCGACGGCGGCCCAGTTACATGCCGAGAAATGCTCGAAACATGCGTAGTTGCACCAACCGGCGATTTGGATGTGGACACGAAGCTAGCAAGAGTTTGAGGAACACGAGTGGCGGAGCACCGGCAGACTCGCCAAGGCGCACAGAGTATCCCTCGGAATGCGCTTGTCGATCTGCCGGTAGCCCGGGCGATGCCGGACATCACAGAACATGCAGAGAAACGCTCGGAACATGCCCTGTGGCGTCGCCGACCGCCCTGCCAACTACGCAGACTACACGTGGCCAAGGGACACTGGCATGGCCACCAATAGCACAGAGAAACCCTCGGAATGCCATTGCTGACCCTGCCGGCGACCCGAGCGGCGCCGGATACCACAAAACATGCAGAGAACGCTCGGAGCATGTTTTGTGGCATCACTGGCCACTCTGCCCACTGCACAAACTTTAAAGGGGAAGGGGAGGAAGGGAAGAGAGCCAAGAGACACCGGTAGTTCCACCAAACCGCACAGAGAACCCTCGGAATGCGAGTTGGTGTCACCACCGGTGGTCGGGCAATACTGAATCGTCGCAACACGTGCAGAGAAACGATCGGAACACGTGTTGCGGCCATGCGGTACGCCGTGGCCACTCCCGACACAAAACACTACTCGACACTAAAACTTTTGGCACTGTTGTCTTTTTACATATTTCGATATTTTATTTAACTATATTTTTAATTACCCTAACCACACCGCACACCGAAAAAAACCGTCTCCCCGCCCATTATCCCTTGCAGCCAGAGGCCAGCTTACCCGCGCTCCATTTTCTCGTCTTTAGAATTTATTTATGCGGTGTTTGCTGTCCGTGTGGCGTTGCGGATTGCTGATCCCTGTTGTCCTTTTATCTTTGTGTTTCGATGTCCTTGTAATCCTTGTGTCCTCCGGTGTCTTGTGCTCAGTGTCCCGGTGTCAGCGTGGTGCTCTCGTTTTGTCGTTGTTGTTGTTTAACCGTCGTACCCTTTCTCGATCGCGATCGCTGCTCAGGGCTCTGCTGCGGCCTCTGCCCTTAAGCTGCCGACGCCGCTCTCGATGTCCGCCTGCTCTCGTTCGGTTCGCTGCGGTCGTCGTTCGTGGCTCTGCTGCTTCTGTATTTGTCGCGGCCTCGGCTCTGCTGTTGCGCTTTCTGCTGCATCGATGCTTGCGTGTCGTGTGCAAACTCTCTGAGCGAGCTCGCACATGATCCCGTTACTTTTCAGTGATGCCCGGTAGCATCAGTGATGCGCGCTCAGCTCTTAATGTACCCTGTCCCGAATATATATAAATACTTAAAACTCCTGCCTTGTGGGTATTTTTGTGGAAGAATCTTCCCCCCCTTCACAGCACAATTTATATCGGGACATCAAAGTTCGTGGGACGAGTTATTACCCGAAATTTCGTTAGCGGTTAACTCTAGTGTGGCAGACTCTCTAGGATTCTCACCAGCTTTCCTGATGCAGGGTAGGGGGCCCCCTTTTCCCGGCCCTTTTTTTTAATAGAAAAAAACCCGGGGGGGGGATGCATGCCGCAAGCGCCAGAGGTCAGAGCAAAGAGGCTACGGGAAGTGTTCAGCATCGTCCAAACGAATCTACAGCGGGCATCTAAAGACCGGGGGAGTAACTATAACCTCAGGAGAAGAGAGTGGCGACCAGGACTCAACACGTTGGTGCTATGAGGACACACCAACTGTCGAAGGCCAGTGACGGATTCGCGGAAAAACTCGCTCCCAAGTACGATGGCCCATTCCTCGTGAAGAAGTTCGTATCACCGAATATCGTACGGTTGGTAAAGAAAGGGCAACGGAAGAGTAAACTCGCCAGCATCGCACAACTGAAGCCGTTCTATCACGAGGGTGAAGAACCCGAGGGAGACGACCGATCCGACCGAGTGCCTGACGAAGGCCCTACGAGTCTAAATCTAAATTAAAAATTTTGTTTTTCTTCCTCCCTCTCACTAATACTAACCAGAATTGAATCAAAAGCGCCAAATTTGCTAAGTCAACTAATCGCTTGTATCTATAAAATTCACAGAATACCCAAGATGAGCGACGAAGGAGAAGTCCTGGTCATCAGTAGTGACGAGGAGGAGAGTGCTTATGTCAGGGTCGAGGACGCCGAGGAGGATACCAGCGAAGGCACAGCCGAGAGCCCCGAGCCCGAGCGTCGAGAGCAGGACCCGGGGAAAAGTCACTCCCAGTACCAAAGACGGGACCCGAGGAAAAATCACCCCCGGTACCAGGAGCGGGAAGACGATGCGCCGCCGCCTAGGACGTTTAAACATACCGTGTTCCACCGGAGGGAGGATACGGCCAGCGTCATCGACGGGGGCATTTTCCTCATGACGGTCGAGACAACGGCCGAATACGTCAAAATCCCCTGCTTCCGGGCACGACCCCCTTACACGGAAGAGCCCGCTTCCCCCCCAGGCGCATCGAAATCGAGGAAATTCCCGTGGACTGGCCTCCGAGGAGGGATGCACCGGCAGTTGTAGTGCCAATAGGAGGAACGGACGGCGAGGGCGACGAGGCCAACATGGGTGGAGCCAGCGATTTAGACCGGCCAACCGACGACGTGGTAAGTCTATGGGAGGAAGGGTTGGAAGCGGTGTTGGCAGAAGAGAAGCCGGCCGAGGTGGCCGAGCCGACAAGGAAGAAGCCGGATCCTACGCCAGTGAAGTGGGCCGTACGCCCGGCAAACTGGGCAGTCTTCCCGGAGGAGGACGGGCTGACGGAGGCAGCCGTGGAAAGAATCGCCGAAGCCTTGAAGAGGGGACGGATTCGACGCAAGGAGCTTAATTTTATTATATTGTTTTGGAGCGCAAGAAGCGCGTTTACATTTGATAGTTTATTGTAGTATTATTATCTTTTATTATGACATTATAATTTCGTTATAAGTATATAAGGCAAGGAGCGCAAAAGAACAACCATCCATTTGAATTATTAATAGTCTTAAAATTAAAGTTAAGTTTAAATAAAGAAAACGGTTTGGAAATTAATTAAGAGTAAACAGCTAACGGCCTAAGGGGAATTCAAACGCAAACGCCCGAAATCGCAGGGTCGCTAAGCGCAGCGCGCCAGCTGTGATCGGCAAATCCACCACAGTCTCGGATAAACGTGGGGAGTGCGAAAAGGGCAGCTTGCGCCGAGGCTGGAGAGAGACCGAACGGGGAGTTGCGTGATACGAGTCGGAGCGAACGAACGTGCGTGAATCCGAGCCGTGTAAAATCGAGTAAGAAGAATAATAAGAAAACATGCAGCTAAGGAGTAAGGAAAGAGGTAAGCGGGAATAGCACCGTTTGATCGGTTTTTATAGATATATAGGAAAGTTATAGAGTGATAGTGAAGAAGAGAATTAATAAATCGATTGCAGGAAGAGTTCCGCGACTATTCTATTCTGTGGTTTTAATTTCTTTACGTTGAGTTGCACACGCACGTGCCCTCGCATCATAACCCCCCAGCATGTGCGGTGTGAGGTTATGAACCCATCTCACCGACCCATAATCCCGAGCGTGTGGCCAGAGGCGTGAAGCGGCACGACCCTTCGCATCCGCTAATGCCCTGTCGTGGCTCTTAGTAGTGGATTCCATCCCTAACCTTGTGACCCCCGACGCTTTATAGTCCCTAGCAAATACAAGTATTCTTGTAAGCTAGACCTGGCCGGACTGAGTCTTATACCCCGGCCAAATTACTACTTCACAAAGTGAGTGCAAATTGGCGTGGTGGGCTTGCAAGCCAAGCGGCAAACGCGCAAAGAGCGGAAGTGCAGGCGGCAGTGCCCTTCCTGCGCAAAAAATTGGAGATTGGGAGTTGTCCGGCCATATGGCATTTTTGCCAAATATGTCGGAAAAGAGAACGTAAGGCCATTTTAATTTAAAATGTTTGTATAGCCATATTATTAGCAATAAATCTTTTTTGTTTCAGAACTATCAGCTCGCCAGTTGACATTGATAATGATGATGATGCACTGATGGAGAGCCTAATTGAACCGTTGGTAGCAGATGTTGATGCGTCCACTAGCTCGGCCACTGAATCGCCATCACTGTATGATTACAGGCCGAGAAATGCACAGAAGCGCAGGTACGACGACCAAGATCAGTTGCTCAACAATATGCTGGTCTCTCAAGCAAATTTGGTAGAGAAGCTTACCAAAGAAGCTCCAATAGAGCCGTACCTTCTATTTTGGCAGTCGATGCGGACGCGGACACTCGGGATGAAGTTGTGGCCAAGGTCACAAAAGTAATTTTAGACGTGCAATCAAAAAATAAAAATAAAACATAAAAATAATAATAAAAAAAGTAATAATTAAATTTTTATTCGGCAACTCCAGCCGACTCATATTGCCAGGATACAGATCCATTAGGTGAATTTACATAATCTTTTAAGTGGTTGTGGGATGCTCAACAATGCAACTTTGCGTTATATTCATGTTTGTTGAGTTGCCATACACATGTGGACTCCTTTTTATTAAAAATTGTGCAGCAAGCAGCATGCGTACACAATTTTTTGCGCTCTGCCAGGATGGCATAAAAGGGTCCGTTGCACCGCAATCCACCTAGCTGTCAGTATGCCAAACGCGTTTTCAATGCAGCGTCGAGCTCTACTTAAACGATAATTAAAAATTCGTTCTTCCCGAGTCAACCTGCGGGACCCGTACGGCTTCATTAAGTGCAATGGAAATGCGTCATCCCCAACAAGAAATTATGGTGTGAGCAGACTATTAACAATGCTATCGTTTGGAAACTTTAAAGTATCTGCGAGCATCGCCTTTCCAAATTTTGAATGTGAAAACGCATTCACATCACCTTCGCCACTTTTGGGAAGTGCTCGAATTGCAACGTGTTTGCCATCGATGGCTCCAATGCAGTTTGGTAAGTCCCACTTCTCTTCGAATCCCTTAGCAAACTGCAGCATGGACTCATTATTCCATTTTAGGAATTCGCCAGATAAGGCCTGGATTATGCCATTACAAACCAATTCAATGGTTGCTCCCATATGCCGCTTGCTCACACGGTAGGACGAACCTATGTGCCGCTGCAGATCACCAGAAGCTAAATATATGGATGGCAATTTGCTTTAAAAATGCTATGCACCTTACAATTAACTTACTCCAACACAATCGCAAACTTGGCTTTACTTAGTATTGCATCTGGCCGTGTAAGCCGTTTAGGTACCAAGTACTGTTCCGATATTCCAAATAAATCCATAAAATTTGTTGAGGTCATATGAAAATTCTCATAAAAAGCACCCGGTTGCTGGTACAAATTTTTAAAATCTCTTGAGAATCGCCCATTTTCAGCCCTGCCCATCAAATATGGGTTCACCCAAATGCGTCTTTTGTTTTTTGCAGTCTGCCTTCTTTTTTTAATTGCCGCCAACAGCAAGGTGTTTGTTGCAAAAAGTATTTAACAGAAAGAGAGGTAACCAGAACTGGCCGCTTTAACAGAAAACGTTCAATCGTTTCGAAGGAACATGTGCCGAGTCATCTTATACTTTTACTCGTTGAAAACCAGCTGGTGGTTGCGGGACTGGATAAGCTGGATAAAAAACCAAGTCGGCCATTATTTTTCTGCTTTTTGTTATGATTGCAAAGTGTGCGACATGCCGGACAAAGATTACTTGTTGTCGCACTTCATTTCTCTTGTTGTTGTCACAGAAATTGAGTTTGGCAATTTCAGAGTTTTGCTTCGACCTGCTTGCTGCTACCTTAGATGGGCGGCTAGCTTAAATTTCATATGAACTATGCGTTATTATATAGATAAATGGAAAAATCTTAGATATGGTTTGCTTACTAGTATTTTGGAAATAAGGTAATGCATTTTAAAAGACTTATTTGAAAACTAAAATTAACACTAAACAAAAGGTATTTTGCATTCAAATACTAAACGTTAGTTACCGTAATACTAAATTTATGTGTTAGTAATCATATTAAATATAAGTGAACATTTCGATAAAGGGTATTTAAGGTTTGCGTGGCTTGTGCGTTTCAGCGCTTTTTTTTTGGATGTGTGGGTAATTTTACATGTATATGCGCTTTTATGCATGCGATTTGAAGAGATACGGCTGTGATTTTAATATTTACTATTAATTGTTAAAACAATCAGATTTTAAACATTAAACAATTAATATTGAATAATCCTAACATGGAAAACGTTAATAAAACTGTGAATTACATGTGTATTGTAAAAAACTGTGTCGGCGGAAAAAAATTATTTCGTTTCCCAAGGAAAGTGAAAGTGAGTGGTGTGAAAACTTGCAACTTAACGTTGATAGTTTAAACACCCGTGAAAGAGTGTGTGAAATGCATTTTGAAGAGGGATGCATTTCGAAAAAACGATTGAAAATTGGTGCTTTGCCCACGTTGCAACTAGGTGAGTCTCAATGCATGCAAATGTTAAATATTAGTTTGTATGTGTTTGTAGTAGTTAAATTTGTTTAAGCAATTAAATTACAATGTAGTCCTGTGATTGTTTTGTTGTGAGTGTTTAATTATTCGTTATTACATAGTTCTCTTTATCGAGGGTGCGTATAAATATATATGTCGATATTAATTTATAGGTCACGTTGGAGAGCTTGTTCACTGCAACATTTTGCAGCAAAATCAACCAAGACATTGTTGCATCAACAACTGCAACAGTACATATCCACCATCGATATTGCATTTGTTTCCAACAAATGCGGAAAAACGGTCGGAATGGATGTCCATCTGCGATATTAAGCCACAATTTGTAAATAACAAATCGCTTTTAATATGCAGAAAGCATTTTAATCCGATGGACCTTAATAAAAAAATTGAAGTCGAATGTGCGTCCAATTATGGACATAGTAACCAATGAATACGAAGATAAGGTTGCTAAGTTAAATAGTTCGGATGAATTTGGCAGCCAAAATGAAACATTTGCATTGGTTAATCTGGAGCACGAGACTCAAAATAATAATATAGAAGAGAAAAAGACATGCCCCCGTTGCGAATTATACTGCCGCAACGAAAACTTTTGGCGTAAGGCACATTTTCAAATGGAAGCCAAATATGAAAATTTGAGGTCTCAGTTTGAAAAACTCGAGAAAGAAAACGCGGCTCTTATTAAAAATTTAAAAGAAACCGAAAGCAACTAGTCACTACGTTGAAAAGATATCAGCAACAACTCGATTATGGTTCCAGAAAAAATAAATGAGGAATCCAAATTTTTTGCTTCACTGCTGTTGAAGAAAAGACATATGAAGAACTTTAGCCAAATGGAAAAAAATCTTTTGATGAATATAAATTACAGATCATCAAAAGGTTACCAGTTCATGCGAGATGCTCTTTTATTTAATCTGCCCAGTCCCAGAACCTTATTAAATTGGAGCCCGATAAGAATGATTGCTCCGGGCATAAACGAAAAGGTCTGTCTCAACATATCCAGACATGTACAAAATATGTCTGATAGCGAACGCAACAGTGTCATATTGTTTGATGAAATTCACGGTCGTTCTGAGCTTGAGTACAATAGAACAACGGACCAAATTGACGGCTATATAGATTTTGGACATGGTAATCGTGAACCTATCATTGCAAACCGTTTTCTGTTTTTCCAGATTAAAGGCATTGTGCGGAGATATACGTTTTCGTACTACTGTACAAATTTAAAGAAAACGTCAGAAAACACGAAAAAATGCCTACTGGAAAATATAGATGCATTAAGCCTAATGGGATTTAAAGTAAGAGCCGTTGAATGCGATCAATCAGCAAGCAACGTAACTGTATATAATTCCCTAAGCCACACACAAATTTATAAGGAGCCTACTGGCAATTATATTTACCTTGTGTACGACTATGTACATATGTTTAAATGCATTGGAAACTGTTTGCTATCAAAAGATATACACCAAAAGGCGTTGCAAGCTGGAGTGTAATATCTGAGTTGTACGAAATTGAAGTGAAAAGTAAAACAATTCGAATGGCTCCAAAGCTTTCGCTGAAACATGTTCAGCCTAAATTTAATGAAAAAATGTGTATTAAATTAGCGTGTATGTATGTATGTATGTGTATTAATTTCGAGATCCGTAGGCAACGCCATAAAAGTCTGCCACAAGAAAGAACTATTCTCAACCCAAAATATGAATAAGGCATTGGCAACCGCTGATTTTCTTATAACGCTGAATGATGCCTTCGATATATTGAACAGTAGATCATTTACCAAATCAAACAAATGCCCATACACATTGAGCAAGAGATCGCAGTTAGTTTCTCACATATGTCAACAAACTTAGCTTTGCTGGAAGGAGCTATTGGAAAGAAGGCTTACTATTTACAATTTGTAAGTCTAACGGATGATCTACTGTGCGATAATGATGTTGAGTATATTCACTTAACAAGGTTCAACCAAGATAGCTTGCAAAATTTCTTTGGTGCTTTGCGGTCTAAGCTGGGGAACAACACCAACCCCTCAGTCCGAGAAATCCAATATTTGACGGCTAGATTGATGTCAATGAAGATCATAACAACGCGGCCGCGTTGTGAAGACCCACAACAACATAACAGTGGCAAGCGCACTTATCAAAGCATGGATGCATCCCGTGTATTTTAAATACAATGTAAAAATGCAGATGATCGAAATCGACATAATTATATCGAAACTTCACCAGGCCGTACGCACGGTTGTAACAGTTGTTGACAGCATAACTTCAATCGAAGATGAAATGTTTTCAGATCTTGGTATCACTGAACACAAGCCATTCTTCACCCACCCATATAACCCGGAGTTAAAAGAATTTTTATTATTCTCCGTTTCCAGTTTGGTCAAACTATTAAGGGAGCATTTCCTCAACAGCGGATTGGTCGTCGAGGGCAAGCTCGTTGAAGCTGAAACCATAAGGGAGGTGATAATTGAGCTAAGCGCCACAAATGAACCTAACCTCAGCGAGGAGCACCTGAATATAGATCGCAAAAAATTTAAATGGGCCACGGAACTCTTTAGTAAAACCGTAGCTAGTGCCATACAACTCTGCTCCGATATTTGTTTGGATCTAGACAATGCCGACAAGCTAGCCGAGCTGTTTACTCTAATTGATGACTGGATGCATCTTTTTAGTACTGGGCAGGATGCGGCTGACACTCCAAACGCACTGCCATACACTTATCATGACGAGCTGCCAAAAATATTGGACCATGTCGAAATTGATGAGCGAGCCCATCTTGCCAAATGGAGTTGTTGCGCCCGTTCAAAATATGTTGCTAGCAAGAACAATGCGCTGAAGGAACTTTATGAGTACCTTAACATCAAGTAAGAGGTTGGAGAACTTTCCACCTTCCAGTTGTCTCTCAATATCTTAGATGATTTTTTTGCCACAATGGCTACCGAAGGCGGACTGCGCCTGATTAAACAAAATTTAAAAATAGGATTTTTTCTTGGCGTATGTAAAACACAATCTGTGAGCTAGACAGAAAACCAAATCAAAATTTTAACAAAAGTATTATATTATTATAATTAAAATATTTAAAAAAAAAACAAGTAAAAACGTTGCAGTCGGACGCAACCGACTGCGGAATGCTTTGATACCAGTAAATGAACGGTTGATAAGGGGGGAATGCAGGGGCGAGGGGAGTGGGCCATGTGGTAAACATCGCCAGCTATCATGTTACCAAATTTGGTGACTTTTGCTCAAAAGCTGTGGAAGATAACTTAACTTCAAAATGTAAAAGGTGGGCGGCAGAGGTGGGCGTGGCATCAAAATTTTTGAATCAAATGTTTTTAACTGTCACTATCTATCTTCCTACCAAGTTTGGTGACTCTAGCTCAAAAACTGTTCAAGATATAGCCGATTCCAATTTTATGAGGCTTGGGTGGGCGTGGCATCCAAATTTTGATGCAGATCTTTGGTATATGTTGCCTTCTATCTTTCTACCGAATTTACGGGCTCTAGCTTAAAAACTGTAAGAGATATCGAAATTACCGATTTTAAATGGTGGGCGGCAGAGGTGGGCGTCGGTGAGCTACCAAATTCGGTGACTCTAGCTCAAAAAATGTACAATCTATAGGCGTTTCCAATTTCACGGAGCAGGGATGATGGGGGCGGAAGGAGTGGGCGTGGCATCCATTCGTTATTATAAACAAAGCCTAAGTATAGACAAACACAGCAGGCGTATTTATATCTTGTTGCGACAAGCAAAGAAACCCAAGCCGACGAAGAAAAGGGGCGGCAAAAGGATCCGTCTCCTACAGGAGACGACTACTGAAGGATATGGTCCGGACAACGAAGGACGAAAAAGAGCAGCACAACTACAAGCAGCAAAGGCAAAGGAACTTCGCACTGTTGCGAAGCAACGCACTAAGGCGGCATTTAATAATGCAAACGCCTGAAATGTCAAATTATATTAAAAAAAAAAAAAAACTTAAGCCGATGCGTTTACGCTACTTAAGTAAAACTAACAAAAAACTCCTGTTCAAAATAACAAACACTTTGTAGTGTAAACTTAGTTTAAGTAAAATATTGTACACCTGACACTTGCAAATGTAAACTACAAAGTGTTCCCCTGTTGTTTTCCACATATACTCAAATTTTTTTTCTCTCGTTAATATTTTTATTTCAATTCAAAAAAAAAGGAATTTTCTTAAATTCAAATCAAAAAAAAATTAATTTTAAAATATAACTCAAACAGATAAAGAAAAAACCAGTTTCCAATTCAAACTGGATTTGCCTATAAAAATAAATTTAGCTTGGGCCAAAATGGGCCTAATAGATACAAAGACGGTGGACTCCACCGCTAATGTAATAAATAAAGTCGAAGTGGAAATACCAGACTTAAAAATAGTTAACAGTCTCTTTATAGTTATTGTTGTACTTATGTGCATTAATCTGTTTTTCAAGTTGTACAAAGTACACAATAAGTGTATTAAAAAGAAATAACTAAGTCGTGCAAACGATTTAGATAAAATACATAAAAAAAAAAAAAAATTTTATTAATATTTTTTTTGAAATGATATTTTCTTTTTGAAGTTAGGCAACAATTATTTACTTATGAGATTCAGTTAGATTCAACAGGCGAAATAGAACTATAGATAGCACAAAATGGTAGAACTTAAATATCTAGCTAAATACGTTCCGCTTCTCGTCTTCGCAGTGGAACATGGACATACGCATCCAAAATTAAAAGTTATCCTAAAGTGGATAACTTCCAATAACATAGTTAGGATATATATATATATATATGAACAAATAGAACTTATAATTATATTGAGATACAAACTCTTACTAAGGCAAAACGTTCGTATGCCCAAATCAATTCATGATTTATTTGTTATAGCGTATTTCCACTGCTCAGTTATTCTCAGTTATGTTAGTTAACAGTAACTGAGGTTCAGTTTTCATGTATTCTCCCATAAGGAATTAACTGAAGTAAAACTGACCGTAAATATTAACTGAAGAATAACTGAAGAGGAACTGGTTCATTTGTAGGCGCAAAATTTAATAACATACAAAATTGAATTAAAAATTTTGTTTTTTGATGAATTATTGTAGGAAACAATTGAACTGGGTGCCAAGGTTCAAAGGATTGCTTTTAAAACTGTGGGCGGATAATTTTGTTGCACTTAGGGCAGATCAGAAATACTCCCACGAATATAGGAAAATGGACTTGTACTGCTTGTGCAATGCAAGCAAAAATGCTTGTAGGCATTAAAAATAAGCCATAAAAGTTGGCAACACGCTGTTACTTATTTGCAATGTACAATGTCGGTTAGTTTTTCTCATTTTTTTTTGCAGAAAATACAAAGCAAAACAAACCGAACAGCTGATTTATTTACTGAGGTTCAGTTAACAGAGCAATGGAAACAGCTTTCGTCAGTTACTGTTAAAATTTACGGACACGGAGCAATGGAAATAGGCTATTAGTCAAATAGTCAAAATAGAACCATTGAGTTCAGAAAGTGATGATTCCGATGTGCAAATAATCGACTAGCGCAATATAATTCCATAGTTCACAAGTCCAATCGACTCCCATATGGAATGGACAGAATTTAGAAACCTTATTGTCCAAAAGCGCGAGGAATTTGTAAAATCGTACAAGTGCTTAAATAAAAATATTCCAAATAAGAACTAGAACAATTATTAAGCATACCCACATATTAGTACAAAAGTACAACGAATTTCGGAAACTTGTACAAGTAAATTAAGACAGACTTAAAAGCCCACACCAGTTACAAGCAAAGGAAATTATCGACAGATTAAGATCCGCGTTAATTTCCTTAGATACAAGATACAACCTTCATCTTTTCCTACCTTCGGTACTAAGCGTACCAGTAACATTCGATCCATCTGTACTAGACGATCGAATGCCGGATGAAGAAGCCGATATTGATTTTGATTCTGAAGAATAAATCAAACCAATAAAAATGGCACAAACGCCCGCAAGCTTTCTAAAATTAGCCTCATCACTCTTACCAGAGTTTGATGGAAAGGCGGAAAACTTACAAAGCTTCATAGATGCTTTAAGCCTTATAGACACACTAAAGGAAAGCCATGAAGCATTTGCCGTTCAACTGGTAAAGACAAAACTAAAAGGCCATGCAAGAAACTTGATAAGCAATGAGCAAACAAAGCACAGTAAAAGGCGAATCAGTAGAAGTATTGTCAGCCAAACTACTTAACTTGCAACAAAGAAGCAAAACTGCTAATCAATACACACAAGAGGTTGAGCAGTTAACAAAAGCTTTAGAAGGTGCGTTTATAAACGATGGTTTATCACCAGAACTGGCCCATAAATATAGTACTACCCACGCAGTAAAAGCTATGACCAAAAACTGTTCCATCGATAAGGTAAAACTTATCATGCAGGCAGGCACATTCAACACCATGAATGATGCCATATCCAAATTTGTCAACAGTTGCACAGAAGCAACTGGACAATCCAACACAGTTTTATATTACCAAAATTACACTACCGCGGCAGAGGTAATAACAGAGGCCGTCCCTACAACAGAGGCGGCCAACGACAATATTACAATAATAATAATTATTATAGTAATAACAGGAGCAATACTCGAGGTGGCCACCACAGAGGCGGCTTAAACAGAGGAAATAGCCATCCAAATCAGATTCGAGTTACACAAGGTAACTCGGAAAACGAACAAGCCCCCTTGAGCTCTCAACAGTAAAAATACTGCACTTAAATCTAAGTCTCAGTAGTCTCATTAAAATAAGAAAAGGTAAAAACAATTTTCCATTGACATTACTTATAGATACTGGAGCAAATGTCTCAATTCTAAAAAACAATTGCGTAGATTCGACAATAAACATAAATAAGAAAACGAATATATCAGGAATTGGACAGGGGATACAGTCAGTGGGACAATCTTTAATTGACTTACTTTTCGATTACTTTGTAATCATTCACGACTTTCAAATAGTTAACAACGAATTCCCCGTACCATGCGATGGAATTCTTGGACTCGACTTCATGAGAAAATTCAATTGCGTCGTAGATTATCAAAATGATGAATTCATCATAAAGCCAAAATCTATTAACTATCAGATACATGTACCACTATTACATAATGATATTGACGATTCAATATTATTACCAGCCAGGTCAGAAGTAATGAGAAGACTAACACTTCCGACCAACGAAAATACTGTATTCATACCA
Source organism: Scaptomyza hsui (assembly GCA_018152825.1). Taxonomy (NCBI): domain Eukaryota; kingdom Metazoa; phylum Arthropoda; class Insecta; order Diptera; family Drosophilidae; genus Scaptomyza; species Scaptomyza hsui. The sequence goes on from JAECXO010000279.1 coordinate 496,309, forward strand.
AACCAGGAAATTCACCCTGGGGTATTAATAGCTAACAGTATAGTGGCAGGTAATAGTGCAATAGTTCGTATACTTAATACAACAAATGAACATATCAATATAAAACAAGTAAAAACGTTGCAGTCGGACGCAACCGACTGCGGAATACTTTGATACCAGTAAAAGAACGGTTGATAAGGGGGAATGCAGGGGCGAAGGGAGTGGGCCATGTGGTAAACATCGCCAGCTATCATGTTACCAAATTTGGTGACTTTAGCTCAAAAACTGTGGAAGATAGCTTAACTCCCAAATTTAAAAGGTGGGCGGCAGAGGTAGTCGTGGCATCCAAAATTTTGAATCAAATGTTTTTAACTGTCACTATCAATCTTCCTACCAAGTTTGGTAGCTCTAGCTCAAAAACTGTTAAAGATATAGCCGATTCCGATTTTATAAGGCGGGTGGCTTAGGTGGGCGTGGCATCCAAAATTTTGATGAATTTTTTGGGGAACGTCAATATCTATCTTCACACAAAATTTGGTGGCTCTAGCCCAAAAAATGTGAAAACTACAGGTGTTTCCAATTTCTTGGAGAAGGGGGATGGGTGCGGAATCAGGGGGCGTGGCATCCAAGTTTTGATGGGGAACGTCAGTACCTATCTTCACACAAAATTTGGTGGCTCTAGCCCAAAAAATGTGAAAGCTATAGGCGTTTCCAATTTCATGGAGAAGGGGGGATGGGGGCGGAATCAGGGGGCGTGGCATCTAAAATTTTGATGCATTTTTTTGTGGAACGTTAATATCTATCTGGACATAAAATTTGGTGCCTCTAGCCCAAAAAATGTAAAAACTATAGGCGTTTCCAGTTTCAAGGAGCAGGGATGATGGGGGCGGAAGGAGTGGGCGTGGCATCCAAAATTTTGATGCAGTTCTTTCAGGGACATGACTAGCTATCTGCGTGCAAAATTTGGTAACTCTAGCTGTAAGAATGTGAGAAATATTTGGTTTTATCGGTTTTCAGTTATCGAATTTATCGATTTCCCAGCCTCCTAGTAGGCGTGGCACCCCAATCTTGACACTTTATCTGTCGCGCCTATAGACAAACATAATTGCAAAGTTTCAAGTCTCTAGCTTTACGGGTGTCGAAAAAAGTTGCGTTCATACAGACGGACAGACGGACACCATGACGGACATTGCACAAAACCAATATACTATGAGACCTTCGGTATCAAAGTATAAAAACCAAACATTGAATTTGAATCTATAGAAAATTATGAAATCAAATCATTCAACAATAAAAATAAAAACAATAGAACAAATGAAGTCTTGAGTAAATTAAAATTCCCTGACCATGTTAAAACAAAGCTTACTGAACTATGTACCAAGTACAGTGACATATTTGGTCTAGAATCAGAAGCAATTTCATGTAATAATTTTTACAAACAGAAACTTAGAGTAGCAGACAAAACTCCAGTATACATTAAAAATTATAGAAATGCTGAAACTGAAAAACCAGAAATAAACAAACAGGTCGATAAATTAATAAAGGATGGTATAGTTGAGCCATTTATTTCTGAATATAATAGCCCACTTCTCTTGGTACCCAAGAAATCTCTCCCAAATTCCAAGGAGAAAAAATGGCGTTTAGTAGTCGACTATCGCCAAATAAACAAAAAACTCTTAGCAGACAAATATCCACTGCCAATAATTGAGGAAATATTGGACCAACTAGGACGAGCTAAATATTTTTCATGTCTCGATCTTATGTCGAGTTTCCATCAAATTGAATTAGAAGAAAAATTTAGAAATATAACATCATTTTCTACGAGTACGGGCTCTTATCGCTTCACGCGATTGCCATATGGTCTTAAGGTAGCACCAAATTCATTTATGCGAATGATGACACTCGCATTTTCTGGCCTTGAGCCATCTCAAGCATTTCTCTACATGGATGACTTAGTTGTCATTGGCTGTTCAGAACAGCACATGTTTAAAAATTTGTCAAACATCTTTGAACTGTGTAGAAAACACAATCTAAAATTAAACCCAGAGAAATGCGCGTTTTTTATGCACGAGGTAACATTCCTTGGACATAAGTGTACAGACCATGGCATCCTTCCAGATGACAAAAAATACGATGTTATAAAAAATTATACAACCCCCACTGATGCGGATAGTGCACGACGTTTCGTCGCGTTCTGTAATTATTACACAACTTTGCACAACACTCACGTCATTTGACTAGATTGTGCAAAAAGAATGTCCAGTTTGAATGGACAAAAGAATGCGAAGATGCATTCAAATACCTTAAAAGGGCATTAATGAAACCAACATTACTGCAATACCCTGATTTCAGCAAAGAATTTTGCATAACCACAGATGCAAGTAAACATACATGTGGTGCTGTACTAACTCAAGAGTACAACGGGCTGCAATTGCCAATTGCATAAGCATCCCGAGCTTTCACACAGGGAGAAAGCAATAAATCAACAACAGAGCAGGAATTAGCTGCCATACACTGGGCAATAAAACACTTTAGACCATACGTTAATGGAAGGCATTTTTTAGTTAAAACAGACCATAGACCCTTAACTTACCTATTTTCAATGAAAAATCCGACTTAAAAATTAACGCGAATGAGACTAGACTTAGAAGAATACCAATTTACGGTAGAATACCTCAAGGGGAAAGATAACTATGTAGCGGATGCTTTATCCCGCATAAACATAGAAACATTAATTGACATGACTAGGAACATACTGATGGTCCAAACAAGATCATCAAAACAACAGGAAAACATCTGCGCAGATGATAAAATAATATTGCAAAAGAAAGAAAAAGAGCCCAATGTCTATGAAGTCATTAGCAATAATGACGTAAAGAAATTTGTGAAAATAAAATTCGGTAAAAATAATTGTTTGTTGAAGAAAGGAAAAAGAATTATTTCTCAATTTTCAGTTAATGATTTGTATTCTAATGAATAATTCGATTTAGGTCAATTTTTTCAAAGGCTTAATTCAGAAGCCGGACTACATAAAATTGTTAACTTACAGTTGTCACCAAGTGAACAAATTTTCGGGTTTGTATCACTTACGGAATTTAAAAATATGGGCAATAAATATTTAAATAAATTGAAAGAAGCGCTACTAACAACGGTGACACAAATAGACAAAAATGACGAAAGTCAAATTAAAGCAATACTGTCGAAATATCATGATGATCCTATAGAAGGAGGCCATACAGGGATTTCGCGAACCCTGTTAAAAATCAAAAAATATTATTATTGGCCCCAAATGACTAAAAGTATAACAAAGTATGTAAAAACTTGTATGAAATGCCAACAGGCAAAAATCACAACACATACTAAAGCCCCAATGATTTTGACAAATACCCCAAATACTGCATTTGACACTGTTTTAATAGATACAATTGGACCATTACCTCGCACAGATAATGGCAATGAGTATGCTATTACCATTATATGTGAACTCACAAAATATCTAGTTACAATACCAGTTAATGATAAGAGTGCAAAAACAGTAGCCAAAGCAATATTCGAATCTTTTGTACTGAAGTACGGTCCAATGAAGACGTTCATATCGGACATGGGTACTGAAAACAAAAATTCGTTTATAAATGACTTGTGCAAGTATATGAATATAAGAAATATTCACTCAACAGCACATCATCACCAGACTTTAGGAACAAAAGAAAGAAGTCATCGAACATTCAACGAGTTTATTCGGTCATATATTTCGATCGACAAAGATGATTGGGACATATGGTTGAACTATTTCACCTATTGTTTCAACACAACACCATCGACAGTACATGAATACTGTCCATACGAACTCGTCTATGGTAGATTACCAAGACAATTCACAGAATTTAGCAATATAACTAAAATAGACCCTATATATAACATAAAGGATTATGCAAAAGAATTTAAGTTTAGATTACAGATAGCTTATAAAAGAGCAAAAACTCTAGTAGATTTAGAAAAAATAAAAAGAAAGATAGAATACGATAAAAAATTAAATGATATAGACTTAGAGGCAGGAAACTTAGTTCTGCTTAGAAACGATACAGCGCATAAGTTAGAAAGCAAATATTTAGGTCCTTACAAAGTTATAGACGTAGAAGATAGAAAAAACGTAAAAATAGATGTAGGAAAAAAGAAACCCCAAATAGTACATAAGAATAGATTAAGACTGTTTCATTATTGATTAGCAAGGGCATAGGACATATAACATTTTTTTTAGGCCTGATCAGCCAAAAAGAAATTATCAAAAACCAAAAACAAAAATTTAATTAAATTAAAAAAAAATAAAATAAACGCTATAATAACAATAATACTTCGTACTACAAAAGAAAGAAAGGTATATGCACATATATTCTAACAATATAGTACATAACATAATTATTTTAAATTTAAAAAAAAAAAAAAAAAGAAAGAAAAAAAGATATATATATATAAAATCCTAAAATCCTAACACAGGAAACGAGCTAGACATAAACATTAAACATAAGAATATTTCTAAATTATGCATCACGCCACAAGCAAACTAGACATAAACACAAAACATAAACATATTTCCAAAATCACGCCACAAGCGTGAGATCGCCGAATTGGCACTTTTTGAAAGAAAGCTTAAAACGAACAAAGCTTAAAAGCTTTGATCATAAGAAAAGCTCTCAACCGAGGTTTGGTCTGCGCAGCAAGAACGATTGAGAAGTAGTTCAGAAGTAGCACTCATCGAGGAATACACCACCCAGACTCCAGTGGAGGAATTACTACGACAACTATACAACACCAGCTATCAAGGAAATCTCCGTAAGTTCATAGATGAACTAGAACACAAATCATATGTAATAACAAATAAGCTAACACTAGATAATAATGCAAACAACACAATTGTCTACACCAATGCTATGAACAACACAGTTAAAGATGTTATAAAAAGAAAAATACCAGATAGAATTTTCATGATTCTAGCTAGGTACGATATAACAACTAGCCATTTGTAAAAAGTAGCAGCTCAAAAGGAGGGTTTATATGAAAATAGTGTGGTTGAAAAACCCAAAGATAATAAATATAATAATTCAAACAAAAACTATCATGGTAAAAAGTATCAAGAAAATTTTAACCAAAGTTCAACACATAACCCCACTAACCAAGCACCACATAATCATAACTACCAAACCAATTATAATACAAATAACCCACATAAGAATCAACAAGATTATGGGCAGACATATGCCGAATTTCAACAAAAGTTGCAACAAGGGAAACAACAGAATCCCATGAACTATTCACATAATAGAAACTCTAATGCACAGGCATCCTCTTACAACAACCAACCTCAAAAAAGGCAAAGAGAAAGTAACAGTGGTGTGTCAAAAATGGACACCTCCGAAAATTTTCAAGCAATTGCCTCGGACCAGGAAGAAACAATAACCCATTCATAATTGTTATTATGAATGATAACCCGCTTAAGTGTGTTATAGACACTGGGTCAACAACTAATTTAATGAATAAAAATTACTTAAAATTTCCAATTAAAAATACAGAACTTAACGTTCATACCATCAATGGTAACATTAAATTAACATCAAGCATTACAATTATGTCCATCCAAACAGGAGTTCTTTATACATGAATTTTCAAATCGATATGATTTATTGTTAGGAAGAAATTATTTAGAAGCTTGCAAGGCAAAAATAAATTACGAAGCGGGAGCCGTTACCTTAGGAGAATACACCTTCCTATTTAAGTACGACCCCAATATAAATGTAGAAGAAGAGGAGGCACCAGCGTGTCTAGACCCACCTTCGTCGGAAGATTTAGAATTCAATTTCGTGATCAACGAAGAATTAAAAGAGTCCAACGAGTTCCACTTAGATCATCTTAACGATGAAGAGAAAAGGTGTGTGTCAAAAATTCTTCACAACTATCGAGACATACAGTACCATGAAGGCGACAATTTGACTTTCACTAGTACTGTTAAACATTCGATAATTACAAAACATGAGGACTCAATTTACAAGAGACCCTACAAGTATTCCCAAATTCAACATGACGAAATAGACAGACAAGTAAAAGAAATGCTAGAGCAAGGGATAATAAGAAAATCTCAGTCTCCGTACAATTCACCTGTATTAGTAATCCCAAAAAAGTTGGATGCATCAGGTAAACAAAAGTATAGAGTAGTAATAGACAACAGATTTCTAAACGAAATCACTGTTGACGACAAATTTCCTATTCCAATAAGGGATGAAATTTTAGATAAACTTGGCCGATGCCAATACTTCACAACTCTTGATTTAGCAAAAGGCTATCACCAGATCCAGATGGATCCTAAATCAATACCTAAGACAGCATATTCCACTAAACATGGCCACTACGAATGTACACGTATGCCATTTGGTCTAAAAAATGCACCAGCAACGTTTCAACGCTGCATGAACAATTTGTTGGAAGATTTAATCTACAAAGATTGTTTAGTCTACTTAGATGACATAATAGTGTATTCCACTTCATTGGAAGAACACATATTGTCACTAAATAAGGTATTTGCCAAACTAAGGGAAGCCAACTTAAAATTGCAATTAGACAAGTGTGAATTTCTCAAAAAGGAAACGGAATTTCTAGGACACATAGTCACAACAGAAGGATTAAAACCTAATCCAAATAAAGTTGAAGCAGTAATGAAATATCCTATTCCAAAGACTCCAAAAGAGATAAAAAAAAATTTTTAGGTTTGTGTAGATTTTACAGAAAATTCATTTCAAACTTCGCCAACATCGTCAAACCCATGACACTCAAATTAAAGAAAGGAGCCAAAGTAGACATAAAGGATACAGCATATATCTCAGCATTCGAGAAATTAAAATTACTGATAACTTCTGACCCAATTCTTACTCATCCAGATTATGACAAACCATTTTGTCTCACAATGGATGCAAGTAATGTAGCTCTAGGAGCGGTCCTAACACAAAATCATAAGCCTGTTTGTTTTGCCAGCAGAACGCTAAACAAACATGAATTAAATTATTCAGCAATAGAAAAAGAACTATTAGCAGTAGTTTGGGCAACTAAAACTTATAGAAGCTATCTATATGGTAGAAAGTTTGAAATCCTAAGCGATCACAAACCATTAGTATGGTTAAACAATATAAAAGAACCGAATATGAAACTCCAACGATGGAAGATCAAATTAAATGAATTTGATTACACAATCAAATACTTTCACGTGTGCAAATACATGAAAATTTACTGGGAGAAAAAATGAGTCAAGCAACATGTGCCACCATTCACAGTGCCCAAGAAGATAACCAAAGTTATATTCAAATAACGGAAAGACCATTAAATTATTATAACAGACAAATCGAACTCATTGAAGGAAACGACAATACGACACAAGTTACTAACTATTTTCACAAGAAAAACATAAAGATAACATATATAGAAATGACGATTACTAAAGCTAAAGAAATAATTAAAGAATATTTATGTTCAAAAAATAGCGTCTTATACTTTCACAACGACTCAGATTTTCCGATTTTTCAAAACGCATACGTAGAAATAATAAACCCAGAAAGTAAAATTAAAGTAATGAAAAGCTCATCAAAATTAACAGACTTACAAACGTACGCAGAATTCAAAGAACAGATACTTAAAAGACATAACGAACTATTACACCCAGGGATAGAAAAGACAATACATTGGTTTAAAGAAAAATTTTATTACCCAGATTATCAGAACCTAATACAAAACATAATAAATGAATGTCACATTTGCAACATCTCAAAAACAGAGCACAGAAGTACCAAATTAGTGTACGAATTAACCCCAGAAACAAATTACATTAGGGAAAAGTATGTAATGGATTTTTATTTAGTTGACCATAAACAATTTCTATCATGCATAGATATTTATTCAAAATTTGCAACATTAATTGAAGTTAACAGCCGAGATTGGTTAGAAACAAAAGAGCTATATTAAAAGTTTTCGATTTAATGGGTAAACCAACAGAAATCAAAGCAGACAAAGATTCAGCATTTATATGTGCTGCACTACAACAATGGTTAGCAACAGAAAACGTAAAAATCAATATAACAACAAGTAAAAACGGAATAGTAGATATAGAAAGATTTCATAAAACAATCAACGAAAAATTACGAATTATAAGTAGTGACAATAACATAGAAAACAAACAAACCAGATTTGAAATTATATTATACACTTATAATCATAAAACCAAACACAATACAACAAACAGAACACCCGCAGATATATTTATGTACGCAGGGACACCAAAGTATGACACACAAGGCAGGAAAAAGAAACAAATTGAAAAATTGAATGAATGAAGGGAAGAATTTGAAATAGATACACAATATAGATCTTCACCATTAGTTAAAACAAAAATAACCAATCCATTCAAACAGACAGGTCAGTTAAGACAAATAGACGAGAAGCACTTTGAAGAAACCAATAGAGGTAGAAAAGTCACCCATTACAAATCAAAGTTTAAGAAGAAAAATAAAACTAATACAAGTTAATACATTAATTACAGAGAACCAGCTAATGAAGGGAATTCTAATAATAATAACAATGCTAACAGTAACAATTAACGGACAAAGTATCGAAATAAACCCCATAAAAGCAAACAACGGCTACCTAATATTTAAAACAGGAACACTGGACATACCAACTAATTTTGAATACCATTATCTAACTGTAAATTTAACAAAAATATAAAAGGTCTAAAATAACTTATTAATACAAGCAAACGATTACGAAAATTCAACTAAAATAAATTATCTTATTGAAACACTAAACAGGGAAATGAACGGGATAACAATCATTAAAAGACAAAAGAGAGGACTAATAAATTTAGTAGGCAAAACATACAAATACTTATTCGGAACATTAGACACAGATGACAGAGACGAACTTGAACAGAAGATAAGTAACTTAGCAGAAAATAGCGTTCAAGTTAATGAACTAAACAAAATAATCGAAACAATTAACAAAGCAATTGAAACCATGAACACATTTAAAACCAAAAGAAGAAAAACACAAGAAATTTGATTTACTAATTTTCAATTTAGAACATTTTAACGAATATATAGAAGACATAGAGATGGGAATGCAACTAACTAGATTAGGCATATTCAACCCTAAATTACTTAAGCACGATCACTTATTGCATGTTACACCAGAGAAAATTCTTAATATTAAAACATCAACTTGGTTAAAAACTGATACAAAAGAAATTTACATAATATCACATATTCCACAAGCAATTAGTAAAACACCCATTTTCGAAATAATACCCTACCCAGATGAGAACGATAATATTTTAACAGAAAACATTCAAGAAAAATATTTTATAAATAATAATAAAGTATATGGCACAATTACAAAAAAACAAATATTGAATAACTGCATAGTAGGCATTGTAAAGCAAATCAAAACCGAATGTAAATATACCAAAACAATTAAAAATTTTCAAACAAATTATATAGAACCAAACATAATCCTAACATGGAATTTCCCAGAATCAATTGTAAATCAAAATTGTATGAATAATGAAATTAAGATAAAAGGAAACAATATTATAAAAATCTATAATTGTGAAATACAAATTAACGAGATATCAATATCTAATTCAAGACTAGATTTTACACAAAACATTTATGTCAGCAATAACGTAACAAAACTCGAACCATTGTCATATATTCAAACTAAGGAATTAATTTTGGAACATACAAAATATTATAATACATTCCAAATAATAACATTGACATCATTAACCATTACCATATTAAGCATATTATTGTACTTAATTTATAAGTTCAAAAGTTTACCCAGAACACTTATTGTTAAGTATAGAAAACCTAAAGAACAAGAAATAATCAATGATCAAATAGAATTACCAATAGTCAAACAAGATCAACCCGCACTGTATCCCAAGATAGGAGCAGTCTAACGTAACGCATATTTTTTAGTGTGGGCGAGTAAGATATCCAATATGCACACATATTCATATCTCAAATATGTTACACATAAGCACGCACCTCAACAATTAAATATCATATTACACCCTAAAATCCTAACACAGGAAACGAGCTAGACATAAACATTAAACATAAGAATATTTCTAAATCATGCATCACGCCACAAGCAAACTAGACATAAACATAAAACATAAACATATTTCCAAAATCACGCCACAAGCGTGAGATCGCCGAATTGGCACTTTTTGAAAGAAAGCTTAAAACGAACAAAGCTTAAAAGCTTTGATCATAAGAAAAGCTCTCAACCGAGGTTTGGTCTGCGCAGCAAGAACGATTGAGAAGTAGTTCAGATTTGGAGTTCAAAGCAATAGTTTGAATAAGAAATAGACTATAAGTGTGGAAGTGTTTTTGTAACTTATAACATTGGTTCAATTACTATAATAAAGAAATAAACTAAAGACGAAGTCTTTTTATTTTTTTTAATCCCACTTGGTCAAGAACTCACAATTATACATATATATTATTTTATCTATACATATATAAGTAAATTGAACAACTTCATTGTATTACGTTATTCTTTTAAAAAGGGAGATGTAGTGTGTATATGTATATAAATAACACCCTGTATTCAAAAGACAAGTATGTGACACTTTGTTGCATACAATAACAAATATTAAAGACTAAAGCGCTGAGCCATTTGAGTTTGTTGACTCAGGCTCATATTACGCAGCGCGGACCGCTAGCCGGCCGTTTAGCTGACGGAGCATATCCCACGCTACACTTATGTAGCGCATACCAAGAGTATGCATATATGTAATTAGCAATGTATGCATATACCACACACTCTCTCTCAAATATGCTCTGCTGCGCCAGACGTATATAAATTATATATATTCTAAGGTTTCGAGGCGGACTTGGAAACAAATAAAGAATTATTCAATAAAACCTATTCAAGCGGCACTGACGTACCTATGTGGTATCACTCATCATTTTACATGGCGACCGTGCCAAGTGCGCGAATCCTTAATAATTCATTATTATAAACAAAGCCTAAGTATAGACAAACACAGCAGGCGTATTTATATCTTGTTGCTGTCAATGTCTTCGAAGTGTTCAACAAACAGTGAACAGACTCATTCAACTAACAACGCAAAGTGAACCGACAATAGCCATGTCAAAATCCGCAATCAAATAATATCAGCAGCAACAACAACAATAATAGCAGCATTAAATGCAACAACAGCAAGATCAAAAATCGGATCACCTTGTTCTCAAGGATTCTGTTCCTGTCGAGCAAAGGGACGCACCAACTTTAAAAGAGGTGCTTAAGGTGTGGATGGACCACGCCCACTCACAATAGCTGAGTATCGGGCACGACAAGCAAAGAAACCCAAGCCGACGAAGAAAAGGGGCGGCAAAAGGATCCGTCTCCTACAGGAGACGACTACTGAAGGATATGGTCCGGACAACGAAGGACGAAAAAGAGCAGCACAACTACAAGGAAATGTTAGCAGCAAAGGAAAAGGAACTTCGCACTGTTGCGAAGCAACGCACTAAGGCGGCATTTAAAAATGCAAACGCCTGAAATGCCAAATTATATTTAAAAAAAAAAAAAAAAAACTTAAGCCGATGCGTTTACGCTACTTAAGTAAAACTAACAAAAAACTCCTGTTCAAAATAACAAACACTTTGTAGTGTAAACTTAGTTTAAGTAAAATATTGTACACCTGACACTTGCAAATGTAAACTACAAAGTGTTCCCCTGTTGTTTTCCACATATACTCAAATTTTTTTTCTCTCATTAATATTTTTATTTCAATTCAAAAAAAAAGGAATTTTCTTAAATTCAAATCAAAAAAAAAATTAATTTTAAAATATAACTCAAACAGATAAAGAAAAAACCAGTTTCCAATTCAAACTGGATTTGCCTATAAAAATAAATTTAGCTTGGGCCAAAATGGGCCTAATAGATACAAAGACGGTGGACTCCACCGCTAATGTAATAAATAAAGTCGAAGTGGAAACACCAGACTTAAAAATAGTTAACAGTCTCTTAATAGTTATTGTTGTACTTATGTGCATTAATCTGTTTTTCAAGTTGTACAAGGTACACAATAAGTGTATTAAAAGAAATAACTAAGTCGTGCAAACAATTTAGATAAAATAAAAAAAAAAAAAAAAAAATTGTATTAATATTTTTTTTGAAATTAGGCAACAATTAATTACTTATGAGATTCAGTTAGATTCAACAGGCGAAATAGAACTATAGATAACACAAAATGGTAGAACTTAAATATCTAGCTAAATACGTTCCGCTTCTCGTCTTCGCAGTGGAACATGGACATACGCATCCAAAGTTAAAAGTTATCCTAAAGTGGATAACTTCCAATAACATAGTTAGGATATATATATATATGAACAAATAGAACGTATAATTATATTGAGATACAAACTCTTACTAAGGCAAAACGTTCGTATGCCCAAATCAATTCATGATTTATTTGTTATAGCGTATTTCCACTGCTCAGTTATTCTCAGTTATGTTAGTTAACAGTAACTGAGGTTCAGTTTGCATGTATTCTCCCATAAGGAATTAACTGAAGTAAAACTGACCGTAAATATTAACTGAAGAATAACTGAAGAGGAACTGGTTCATTTGAACACTTGTTCGATAAAACATCGCTGTTAATGGGCACTTTTAATGTAACAGTCGCAAAACAGATGATTGTGAATAGCAGAAATTGTGAATAAGTAGGCGCAAAATTTAATAACATACAAAATTGAATTAAAAATTTTGTTTTTTGATGAATTATTGTAGGAAACAATTGAACTGGGTGCCAAGGTTCAAAGTATTGCTTTTAAAACTGTGGGCGGATAATTTTGTTGCACTTAGGGCAGATCAGAAATACTCCCACGAATATAGGAAAATGGACTTGTACTGCTTGTGCAATGCAAGCAAAAATGCTTGTAGGCATTAAAAATAAGCCATAAAAGTTGGCAACACGCTGTTACTTATTTGCAATGTACAATGTCGGTTAGTTTTTCTCATTTTTTTTGCAGAAAATACAAAGCAAAACAAACCGAACAGCTGATTTATTTACGGAGGTTCAGTTAACAGAGCAATGGAAACAGCTTTCGTCAGTTACTGTTAAAATTTACGGACACGGAGCAATGGAAATAGGCTATTAGTCAAATAGTCAAAATAGAACCATTGAGTTCAGAAAGTGATGATTCCGATGTGCAAATAATCGACTAGCGCAATATAATTCCATAGTTCACAAGTCCAATCGACTCCCATATGGAATGGACAGAATTTAGAAACCTTATTGTCCAAAAGCGCGAGGAATTTGTAAAATCGTACAAGTGCTTAAATAAAAATATTCCAATAAGAAGTAGAACAATTATTAAGCATACCCACATATTAGTACAAAAGTACAACGAATGTCGGGAACTTGTACAAGTAAATTAAGACAGACTTAAAAGCCCACACCAGTTACAAGCAAAGGAAATTATCGACAGATTAAGATCCGCGTTAATTTCCTTAGATACAAGATACAACCTTCATCTTTTCCTACCTTCGGTACTAAGCGTACCAGTAACATTCGATCCATCTGTACTAGACGATCGAATGCCGGATGAAGAAGCCGCTATTGATTTTGATTCTGAAGAATAAATCAAACCAATAAAAATGGCACAAACGCCCGCAAGCTTTCTAAAATTAGCCTCATCACTCTTACCAGAGTTTGATGGAAAGGCGGAAAACTTACAAAGCTTCATAGATGCTTTAAGCCTTATAGACACACTAAAGAAAAGCCATGAAGCATTTGCCGTTCAACTGGTAAAGACAAAACTAAAAGGCCATGCAAGAAACTTGATAAGCAATGAGCAAACAAAGCACAGTAAAAGGCGAATCAGTAGAAGTATTGTCAGCCAAACTACTTAACTTGCAACAAAGAAGCAAAACTGCTAATCAATACACACAAGAGGTTGAGCAGTTAACAAAAGCTTTAGAAGGTGCGTTTATAAACGATGGTTTATCACCAGAACTGGCCCATAAATATAGTACTACCCACGCAGTAAAAGCTATGACCAAAAACTGTTCCATCGATAAGGTAAAACTTATCATGCAGGCAGGCACATTCAACACCATGAATGATGCCATATCCAAATTTGTCAACAGTTGCACAGAAGCAACTGGACAATCCAACACAGTTTTATATTACCAAAATTACACTACCGCGGCAGAGGTAATAACAGAGGCCGTCCCTACAACAGAGGCGGCCAACGACAATATTACAATAATAATAATTATTATAGTAATAACAGGAGCAATACTCGAGGTGGCCACCACAGAGGCGGCTTAAACAGAGGAAATAGCCATCCAAATCAGATTCGAGTTACACAAGGTAACTCGGAAAACGAACAAGCCCCCTTGAGCTCTCAACAGTAAAAATACTGCACTTAAATCTAAGTCTCAGTAGTCTCATTAAAATAAGAAAAGGTAAAAACAATTTTCCATTGACATTACTTATAGATACTGGAGCAAATGTCTCAATTCTAAAAAACAATTGCATAGATTCGACAATAAACATAAATAAGAAAACGAATATATCAGGAATTGGACAGGGGATACAGTCAGTGGGACAATCTTCAATTGACTTACTTTTCGATTACTTTGTAATCATTCACGACTTTCAAATAGTTAACAACGAATTCCCCGTACCATGCGATGGAATTCTTGGACTCGACTTCATGAGAAAATTCAATTGCGTCGTAGATTATCAAAATGATGAATTCATCATAAAGCCAAAATCTATTAACTATCAGATACATGTACCACTATTACATAATGATATTGACGATTCAATATTATTACCAGCCAGGTCAGAAGTAATGAGAAGACTAACACTTCCGACCAACGAAAATACTGTATTCATACCAAACCAGGAAATTCACCCTGGGGTATTAATAGCTAACAGTATAGTGGCAGGTAATAGTGCAATAGTTCGTATACTTAATACAACAAATGAACATATCAATATAAAACAAGTAAAAACGTTGCAGTCGGACGCAACCGACTGCGGAATACTTTGATACCAGTAAAAGAACGGTTGATAAGGGGGAATGCAGGGGCGAAGGGAGTGGGCCATGTGGTAAACATCGCCAGCTATCATGTTACCAAATTTGGTGACTGTGGAAGATAACTTAATTCCCAAATTTAAAAGGTGGGCGGCAGAGGTAGGCGTGGCATCCAAAATTTTGAATCAAATGTTTTTAACTGTCACTATCAATCTTCCTACCAAGTTTGGTAGCTCTAGCTCAAAAACTGTTAAAGATATAGCCGATTCCGATTTTATAAGGCGGGTGGCTTAGGTGGGCGTGGCATCCAAAATTTTGATGAATTTTTTGGGGAACGTCAATATCTATCTTCACACAAAATTTGGTGGCTCTAGCCCAAAAAGTGTGAAAACTACAGGTGTTTCCAATTTCTTGGAGAAGGGGGGATGGGGGCGGAATCAGGGGGCGTGGCATCCAAGTTTTGATGGGGAACGTCAGTATCTATCTTCACACAAAATTTGGTGGCTCTAGCCCAAAAAATGTGAAAACTATAGGCATTTCCAATTTCATGGAGAAGGGGGTTGGGCGGAATCAGGGAACGTGGCATCCAAAATTTTGATGCATTTTTTTGTGGAACGTCAATATCTATCTGGACATAAAATTTGGTGCCTCTAGCCCAAAAAATGTAAAAACTATAGGCGTTTCCAGTTTCAAGGAGCAGGGATGATGGGGGCGGAAGGAGTGGGCGTGGCATCCAAAATTTCGATGCAGTTTTTTCAGGGACATGACTAGCTATCTGCGTGCAAAATTTTGTAACTCTAGCTGTAAGAATGTGAGAAATATTTGGTTTTATCGGTTTTCAGTTATCGAATTTATCGATTTCCCAACCTCCTAGTAGGCGTGGCACCCCAATAGACAAACATAATTGCAAAGTTTCAAGTCTCTAGCTTTACGGGTGTCGAAAAAAGTTGCGTTCATACAGACGGACAGACGGACACCATGACGGACATTGCACAAAACCAATATACTATGAGACCTTCGGTATCAAAGTATAAAAACCAAACATTGAATTTGAATCTATAGAAAATTATGAAATCAAATCATTCAACAATAAAAATAAAATCAATAGAACAAATGAAGTCTTGAGTAAATTAAAATTCCCTGACCATGTTAAGACAAAGCTTACTGAACTATGTACCAAGTACAGTGACATATTTGGTCTAGAATCAGAAGCAATTTCATGTAATAATTTTTACAAACAGAAACTTAGAGTAGCAGACAAAACTCCAGTATACATTAAAAATTATAGAAATGCTGAAACTGAAAAACCAGAAATAAACAAACAGGTCGATAAATTAATAAAGGATGGTATAGTTGAGCCATCTATTTCTGAATATAATAGCCCACTTCTCTTGGTACCCAAGAAATCTCTCCCAAATTCCAAGGAGAAAAAATGGCGTTTAGTAGTCGACTATCGCCAAATAAACAAAAAACTCTTAGCAGACAAATATCCACTGCCAAGAATTGAGGAAATATTTGACCAACTAGGACGAGCTAAATATTTTTCATGTCTCGATCTTATGTCGGGTTTCCATCAAATTGAATTAGAAGAAAAATCTAGAAATATAACATCATTTTCTACGAGTACGGGCTCTTATCGCTTCACGCGATTGCCATATGGTCTTAAGGTAGCACCAAATTCATTTATGCGAATGATGACACTCGCATTTTCTGGCCTTGAGCCATCCCAAGCATTTCTCTACATGGATGACTTAGTTGTCATTGGCTGTTCAGAACAGCACATGTTTAAAAATTTGTCAAACATCTTTGACCTGTGTAGAAAACACAATCTAAAATTAAACCCAGAGAAATGCGCGTTTTTTATGCACGAGGTAACATTCCTTGGACATAAGTGTACAGACCATGGCATCCTTCCAGATGACAAAAAATACGATGTTATAAAAAATTATACAACCCCCACTGATGCGGATAGTGCACGACGTTTCGTCGCGTTCTGTAATTACGTTTATACACAACTTTGCACAACACTCACGTCATTTGACTAGATTGTGCAAAAAGAATGTCCAGTTTGAATGGACAAAAGAATGC
The DNA here is from genome assembly GCA_018152825.1 of Scaptomyza hsui. Lineage (NCBI taxonomy): Eukaryota > Metazoa > Arthropoda > Insecta > Diptera > Drosophilidae > Scaptomyza > Scaptomyza hsui. The sequence goes on from JAECXO010000279.1 coordinate 513,477, forward strand.
GAAGATGCATTCAAATACCTTAAAAGGGCATTAATGAAACCAACATTACTGCAATACCCTGATTTCAGCAAAGAATTTTGCATAACCACAGATGCAAGTAAACATGCATGTGGTGCTGTACTAACTCAAGAGTACAACGGGCTGCAATTGCCAATTGCATAAGCATCCCGAGCTTTCACACAGGGAGAAAGCAATAAATCAACAACAGAGCAGGAATTAGCTGCCATACACTGGGCAATAAAACACTTTAGACCATACGTTAATGGAAGGCATTTTTTAGTTAAAACAGACCATAGACCCTTAACTTACCTATTTTCAATGAAAAATCCGACTTAAAAATTAACGCGAATGAGACTAGACTTAGAAGAATACCAATTTACGGTAGAATACCTCAAGGGGAAAGATAACTATGTAGCGGATGCTTTATCCCGCATAAACATAGAAACATTAATTGACATGACTAGGAACATACTGATGGTCCAAACAAGATCATCAAAACGACAGGAAAACATCTGCGCAGATGATAAAATAATATTGCAAAAGAAAGAAAAAGAGCCCAATGTCTATGAAGTCATTAGCAATAATGACGTAAAGAAATTTGTGAAAATAAAATTCGGTAAAAATAATTGTTTGTTGAAGAAAGGAAAAATAATTATTTCTCAATTTTCTGTTAATGATTTGTATTCTAATGAAAAATTCGATTTAGGTCAATTTTTTCAAAGGCTTAATTCAGAAGCCGGACTACATAAAATTGTTAACTTACAGTTGTCACCAAGTGAACAAATTTTCGGGTTTGTATCACTTACGGAATTTAAAAATATGGGCAATAAATATTTAAATAAATTGAAAGTAGCGCTACTAACAACGGTGACACAAATAGACAAAAATGACGAAAGTCAAATTAAAGCAATACTGTCGAAATATCATGATGATCCTATAGAAGGAGGCCATACAGGGATTTCGCGAACCCTGTTAAAAATCAAAAAATATTATTATTGGCCCCAAATGACTAAAAGTATAACAAAGTATGTAAAAACTTGTATGAAATGCCAACAGGCAAAAATCACAACACATACTAAAGCCCCAATGATTTTGACAAATACCCCAAATACTGCATTTGACACTGTTTTAATAGATACAATTGGACCATTACCTCGCACAGATAATGGCAATGAGTATGCTATTACCATTATATGTGAACTCACAAAATATCTAGTTACAATACCAGTTAATGATAAGAGTGCAAAAACAGTAGCCAAAGCAATATTCGAATCTTTTGTACTGAAGTACGGTCCAATGAAGACGTTCATATCGGACATGGGTACTGAAAACAAAAATTCGTTTATAAATGACTTGTGCAAGTATGTGAATATAAGAAATATTCACTCAACAGCACATCATCACCAGACTTTAGGAACAAAAAAATGAAGTCATCGAACATTCAACGAGTTTATTCGTTCATATATTTCGATCGACAAAGATGATTGGGACATATGGTTGAACTATTTCACCTATTGTTTCAACACAACACCATCGACAGTACATGAATACTGTCCATACGAACTCGTCTATGGTAGATTACCAAGACAATTCACAGAATTTAGCAATATAACTAAAATAGACCCTATATATAACATAGAGGATTATGCAAAAGAATTTAAGTTTAGATTACAGATAGCTTATAAAAGAGAAAAAACTCTAGTAGATTTAGAAAAATAAAAAGAAAGATAGAATACGATAAAAAATTAAATGATATAGACTTAGAGGCAGGAAACTTAGGTTCTGCTTAGAAACGAAACAGCGCATAAGTTAAAAAAAAAAAATTAAGGACAAAAAAAAAAAAAAAAAAAAAAAAAAAAAAAAAAAAAAAAAAAAAAAAAAAAAAAAAAAAACCAAAAAAAAAAAAAAAAAAAAAAAAAAAAATTTATTAATAAATAAAAAAAAAAAAAAAAAAAAAAAAAAAATTTTTAAAAAAAAAAAAACTTAAAAAACATTTTTTTAAAAAAAAAAAAACAATCAAAAAAACAAAAATTTAATTAAATTAAAAAAAAAAAAAAAAAACATAAAAAAAAAAAAAAAAATTATTAAAAAAAAAAAAAAAAAAAAAAAAAAAAAAAATAAAAAAAAAAAAAAAAAAAAAAAAAAATAAAAAAAAAAAAAAAAAAAAAAAAAAAAAAAAAAAAAAAAAAAAAAAAAAAATATTCTAAAATCCTAACACAGGAAACGAGCTAGACATAAACATTAAACATAAGAATATTTCTAAATCATGCATCACGCCACAAGCAAACTAGACATAAACATAAAACATAAACATATTTCCAAAATCACGCCACAAGCGTGAGATCGCCGAATTGGCACTTTTTGAAAGAAAGCTTAAAACGAACAAAGCTTAAAAGCTTTGATCATAAGAAAAGCTCTCAACCGAGGTTTGCTCTGCGCAGCAAGAACGATTGAGAAGTAGTTCAGATTTGGAGTTCAAAGCAATAGTTTGAATAAGATAGACTATAAGTGTGGAAGTGTTTTTGTAACTTATAACATTGGTTCAATTCATATAATAAAGAAATAAACTAAAGACGAAGTCTTTTTATTTTTTTAATCCCACTTGGTCAAGAACTCACAATTGGCGCAGCCGGTAGGATTAGTGAAAAATAAGTGCAAATAAATTAAATTGCGATACTTAGTAAAAAACTAATCCGCCAAAGAACTAATCGTGCAACAAACACAGTTAATGGTGTTTAAATAATTTAAGAACGAAGAACAATATAATCAACAACAAAGCAACAAAAAAAAAAAAACAAACCAACATGGCAGTCGTACTAAGTGATGCAGAACTAAACCAGGCATTGTCTCAAATCCGACAAGTGCCCCAGTTCTCAGGAAATAAACAGGAGCTAAGCGCCTTCATCAGGAGGACAGAATTCCTATTACAATTATACCCTACTACAAACCAAAGGCAACAAAGTATTATATACGGTGCGATAGAACTGCAAGTCATCGGAGAAGCCCAAAGGATCTCGCAACTATCACATGCCAATAATTGGGGGAGTTGAAGCGAGCACTCATCGAGGAATACACCACCCAGACTCCAGTGGAGGAATTACTACGACAACTATACAACACCAGCTATCAAGGAAATCTCCGTAAGTTCATAGATGAACTAGAACACAAATCATATGTAATAACAAATAAGCTAACACTAGATAATAATGCAAACAACACAATTGTCTACACCAATGCTATGAACAACACAGTTAAAGATGTTATAAAAAGAAAAATACCAGATAGAATTTTCATGATTCTAGCTAGGTACGATATAACAACTAGCCATTTGTTAAAAGTAGCAGCTCAAAAGGAGGGTTTATATGAAAATAGTGTGGTTGAAAAACCCAAAGATAATAAATATAATAATTCAAACAAAAACTATCATGGTAAAAAGTATCAAGAAAATTTTAACCAAAGTTCAACACATAACCCCACTAACCAAGCACCACATAATCATAACTACCAAACCAATTATAATACAAATAACCCACATAAGAATCAACAAGATTATGGGCAGACATATGCCGAATTTCAACAAAAGTTGCAACAAGGGAAACAACAGAATCCCATGAACTATTCACATAATAGAAACTCTAATGCACAGGCATCCCCTTACAACAACCAACCTCAAAAAAGGCAAAGAGAAAGTAACAGTGGTGTGTCAAAAATGGACACCTCCGAAAATTTTCAAGCAATTGCCTCGGACCAGGAAGAAACAATAACCCATTCATAATTGTTATTATGAATGATAACCCGCTTAAGTGTGTTATAGACACTGGGTCAACAATTAATTTAATGAATAAAAATTACTTAAAATTTCCAATTAAAAATACAGAACTTAACGTTCATACCATCAATGGTAACATTAAATTAACATCAAGCATTACAATAGGAGCATGTAAATTATGTCCATCCAAACAGGAGTTCTTTATACATGAATTTTCAAATCGATATGATTTATTGTTAGGAAGAAATTATTTAGAAGCTTGCAAGGCAAAAATAAATTACGAAGAGGGAGCCGTTACCTTAGGAGAATACACATTCCTATTTAAGTACGACCCCAATATAAATGTAGAAGAAGAGGAGGCACCAGAGTGTCTAGACCCACCTTCGTCGGAAGATTTAGAATTCAATTTCGTGATCAACGAAGAATTAAAAGAGTCCAACGAGTTCCGCTTAGATCATCTTAACGATGAAGAGAAAAGGTGTGTGTCAAAAATTCTTCACAACTATCGAGACATACAGTACCATGAAGGCGACAATTTGACTTTCACTAGTACTGTTAAACATTCGATAATTACAAAACATGAGGACTCAATTTACAAGAGACCCTACAAGTATTCCCAAATTCAACATGACGAAATAGACAGACAAGTAAAAGAAATGCTAGAGCAAGGGATAATAAGAAAATCTCAGTCTCCGTATAATTCACCTGTATTAGTAATCCCAAAAAAGTTGGATGCATCAGGTAAACAAAAGTATAGAGTAGTAATAGACTACAGATTTCTAAACGAAATCACTGTTGACGACAAATTTCCTATTCCAATAATGGATGAAATTTTAGATAAACTTGGCCGATGCCAATACTTCACAACTCTTGATTTAGCAAAAGGCTATCACCAGATCCAGATGGATCCTAAATCAATACCTAAGACAGCATTTTCCACTAAACATGGCCACTACGAATATACACGTATGCCATTTGGTCTAAAAAATGCACCAGCAACGTTTCAACGCTGCATGAACAATTTGTTGGAAGATTTAATCTACAAAGATTGTTTAGTCTACTTAGATGACATAATAGTGTATTCCACTTCATTGGAAGAACACATATTGTCACTAAATAAGGTATTTGCCAAACTAAGGGAAGCCAACTTAAAATTGCAATTAGACAAGTGTGAATTTCTCAAAAAGGAAACGGAATTTCTAGGACACATAGTCACAACAGAAGGATTAAAACCTAATCCAAATAAAGTTGAAGCAGTAATGAAATATCCTATTCCAAAGACTCCAAAAGAGATAAAAAAAATTTTTAGGTTTGTGTGGATTTTACAGAAAATTCATTCCAAACTTCGCCAACATCGTCAAACCCATGACACTCAAATTAAAGAAAGGAGCCAAAGTAGACATAAAGGATACAGCATATATCTCAGCATTCGAGAAATTAAAATTACTGATAACTTCTGACCCAATTCTTACTCATCCAGATTATGACAAACCATTTTGTCTCACAACGGATGCAAGTAATGTAGCTCTAGGAGCGGTCTTAACACAAAATCATAAGCCTGTTTGTTTTGCCAGCAGAACGCTAAACAAACATGAATTAAATTATTCAGCTATAGAAAAAGAACTATTAGCAGTAGTTTGGGCAACTAAAACTTATAGAAGCTATCTATATGGTAGAAAATTTGAAATCCTAAGCGATCACAAACCATTAGTATGGTTAAACAATATAAAAGAACCGAATATGAAACTCCAACGATGGAAGATCAAATTAAATGAATTTGATTACACAATCAAATACTTACCGGGTAAAGAAAATCATGTCGCAGACGCACTTTCACGTGTGCAAATACATGAAAATCTACTGGGAGAAGAAATGAGTCAAGCAACATGTGCTACCATTCACAGTGCCCAAGAAGATAACCAAAGTTATATTCAAATAACGGAAAGACCATTAAATTATTATAACAGACAAATCGAACTCATTAAAGGAAACGACAATACGACACAAGTTACTAACTATTTTCACAAGAAAAACATAAAGATAACATATACAGAAATGACGATTACTAAAGCTAAAGAAATAATTAAAGAATATTTATGTTCAAAAAATAGCGTCTTATACTTTCACAACGACTCCGATTTTCCGATTTTTCAAAACGCATACGTAGAAATAATAAACCCAGAAAGTAAAATTAAAGTAATGAAAAGCTCATCAAAATTAACAGACTTACAAACGTACGCAGAATTCAAAGAACAGATACTTAAAAGACATAACGAACTATTACACCCAGGGATAGAAAAGACAATACATTGGTTTAAAGAAAAATTTTATTACCCAGATTATCAGAACCTAATACAAAACATAATAAATGAATGTCACATTTGCAACATCTCAAAAACAGAGCACAGAAGTACCAAGTTAGTGTACGAATTAACCCCAGAAACAAATTACATTAGGGAAAAGTATGTAATGGATTTTTATTTAGTTGACCATAAACAATTTCTATCATGCATAGATATTTATTCAAAATTTGCAACATTAATTGAAGTTAACAGCCGAGATTGGTTAGAAACAAAAAGAGCTATATTAAAAGTTTTCGATTTAATGGGAAAACCAACAGAAATCAAAGCAGACAAAGATTCAGCATTTATATGTGCTGCACTACAACAATGGTTAGCAACAGAAAACGTAAAAATCAATATAACAACAAGTAAAAACGGAATAGCAGATATAGAAAGATTTCATAAAACAATCAACGAAAAATTACGAATTATAAGTAGTGACAATAACATAGAAAACAAACAAACCAGATTTGAAATTATATTATACACTTATAATCATAAAACCAAACACAATACAACAAACAGAACACCCGCAGATATATTTATGTACGCAGGGACACCAAAGTATGACACACAAGACAGGAAAAAGAAACAAATTGAAAAATTGAATGAATCAAGGGAAGAATTTGAAATAGATACAAAATATAGATCTTCACCATTAGTTAAAACAAAAATAACCAATCCATTCAAACAGACAGGTCAGTTAAGACAAATAGACGAGAAGCACTTTGAAGAAACCAATAGAGGTAGAAAAGTCACCCATTACAAATCAAAGTTTAAGAAGAAAAAGAAAACTAATACAAGTAAATACATTAATTACAGAGAACCAGCTAATGAAGGGAATTCTAATAATAATAACAATGCTAACAGTAACAATTAACGGACAAAGTATCGAAATAAACCCCATAAAAGCAAACAACGGCTACCTAATATTTAAAACAGGAACACTGGACATACCAACTAATTTTGAATACCATTATCTAACTGTAAATTTAACAAAAATAGAAAAGGTCTACAATAACTTATTAATACAAGCAAACGATTACGAAAATTCAACTAAAATAAATTATCTTATTGAAAAACTAAACAGGGAAATGAACGGGATAACAATCATTAAAAGACAAAAGAGAGGACTAATAAATTTAGTAGGCAAAACATACAAATACTTATTCGGAACATTAGACACAGATGACAGAGACGAACTAGAACAGAAGATAAGTAACTTAGCAGAAAATAGCGTTCAAGTTAATGAACTAAACAAAATAATCGAAACAATTAACAAAGCAATTGAAACCATGAACACATTTAAAACAAAAGAAGAAAAACACAAGAAATTTGATTTACTAATTTTCAATTTAGAACATTTTACCGAATATATAGAAGACATAGAGATGGGAATGCAACTAACTAGATTAGGCATATTCAACCCTAAATTACTTAAGCACGATTACTTATTGCATGTTACACCAGAGAAAATTCTTAATATTAAAACATCAACTTGGTTAAAAACTGATACAAAAGAAATTTACATAATATCACATATTCCACAAGCAATTAGTAAAACACCCATTTTCGAAATAATACCCTACCCAGATGAGAACGATAATATTTTAACAGAAAACATTCAAGAAAAATATTTTATAAATAATAATAAAGTATATGGCACAATTACAAAAAAACAAATATTGAATAACTGCATAGTAGGCATTGTAAAGCAAATCAAAACCGAATGTAAATATACCAAAACAATTAAAAATTTTCAAACAAATTATATAGAACCAAACATAATCCTAACATGGAATTTACCAGAATCAATTGTAAATCAAAATTGTATGAATAATGAAATTAAGATAAAAGGAAACAATATTATAAAAATCTATAATTGTGAAATACAAATTAACGAGATATCAATATCTAATTCAAGACTAGATTTTACACAAAACATTTATGTCAGCAATAACGTAACAAAACTCGAACCATTGTCATATATTCAAACTAAGGAATTAATTTTGGAACATACAAAATATTATAATACATTCCAAATAATAACATTGACATCATTAACCATTACCATATTAAGCATATTATTGTACTTAATTTATAAGTTCAAAAGTTTACCCAGAACACTTATTGTTAAGTATAGAAAACCTAAAGAACAAGAAATAATCAATGATCAAATAGAATTACCAATAGTCAAACAAGATCAACCCGCACTGTATCCCAAGATAGGAGCAGTCTAACGTAACGCAAATTTTTTTAGTGTGGGCGAGTAAGATATCCAATATGCACACATATTCATATCTCAAATATGTTACACATAAGCACGCACCCCAACAATTAAATATCATATTACACCCTAAAATCCTAACACAGGAAACGAGCTAGACATAAACATTAAACATAAGAATATTTCTAAATCATGCATCATGCCACAAGCAAACTAGACATAAACATATTTCCAAAATCACGCCACAAGCGTGAGATCGCCGAATTGGCACTTTTTGAAAGAAAGCTTAAAACGAACAAAGCTTAAAAGCTTTGATCATAAGAAAAAGCTCTCAACCGAGGTTTGCTCTGCGCAGCAAGAACGATTGAGAAGCAGTTCAGATTTGGAGTTCAAAGCAATAGTTTGAATAAGATAGACTATAGGTGTGGAAGTGTTTTTGTAACTTTTAACATTGGTTTAATTCATATAATAAAGAAATAAACTAAAGACGAAGTCTTTTTATTTTTTTAATCCCACTTGGTCAATAACTCACAATTGGCGCAGCCGGTAGGATTAGTGAAAAATAAGTGCAAATAAATTAAATTGCGATACTTAGTAAAAAACTAATCCGCCAAAGAACTTATCGTGCAGCAAACACAGTTAATGGTGTTTAAATAATTTAAGAACGAAGAACAATATAATCAACAACAAAGCAAAAACAATAAAACAAAAAAACACACCAACATGGCAGTCGTACTAAGTGATGCAGAACTAAACCAGGCATTGTCTCAAATCCGACAAGTGCCCCAGTTCTCAGGAAATAAACAGGAGATAAGTTATAAGGATACACCAGCCTTCAGTCAGGAGGAATTCTACGACAACTATACAACACCGCTTCAGGTGTTCTAGATGAACTAGAACACAAATCATATGTAATAACAAATAAGCTAACACTGATAATAATGCCAACACAATTGTACCCTACTACCAATGCTATGAACAACACAGTTAAAGATGTTATAAAAAGAAAAATACCAGATAGAATTTTCATGATTCTAGCTAGGTACGATATAACAACTAGCCATTTGTTAAAAGTAGCAGCTCAAAAGGAGGGTTTATATGAAAATAGTGTGGTTGAAAAACCCAAAGATAATAAATATAATAATTCAAACAAAAACTATCATGGTAAAAAGTATCAAGAAAATTTTAACCAAAGTTCAACACATAACCCCACTAACCAAGCACCACATAATCATAACTACCAAACCAATTATAATACAAATAACCCACATAAGAATCAACAAGATTATGGGCAGACATATGCCGAATTTCAACAAAAGTTGCAACAAGGGAAACAACAGAATCCCATGAACTATTCACATAATAGAAACTCTAATGCACAGGCATCCCCTTACAACAACCAAACTCAAAAAAGGCAAAGAGAAAGTAATAGTGGTGTGTCAAAAATGGACACCTCCGAAAATTTTCAAGCAATCGCCTCGGACCAGGAAGAAACAATAACCCATTCATAATTGTTATTATGAATGATAACCCGCTTAAGTGTGTTATAGACACTGGGTCAACAATTAATTTAATGAATAAAAATTACTTAAAATTTCCAATTAAAAATACGTGTATACCATCAATGGTAACATTAAATTAACATCAAGCATTACAATAGGAGCATGTAAATTATGTCCATCCAAACAGGAGTTCTTTATACATGAATTTTCAAATCGATATGATTTATTGTTAGGAAGAAATTATTTAGAAGCTTGCAAGGCAAAAATAAATTACGAAGAGGGAGCCGTTACCTTAGGAGAATACACATTCCTATTTAAGTACGACCCCAATATAAATGTAGAAGAAGAGGAGGCACCAGAGTGTCTAGACCCACCTTCGTCGGAAGATTTAGAATTCAATTTCGTGATCAACGAAGAATTAAAAGAGTCCAACGAGTTCCGCTTAGATCATCTTAACGATGAAGAGAAAAGGTGTGTGTCAAAAATTCTTCACAACTATCGAGACATACAGTACCATGAAGGCGACAATTTGACTTTCACTAGTACTGTTAAACATTCGATAATTACAAAACATGAGGACTCAATTTACAAGAGACCCTACAAGTATTCCCAAATTCAACATGACGAAATAGACAGACAAGTAAAAGAAATGCTAGAGCAAGGGATAATAAGAAAATCTCAGTCTCCGTATAATTCACCTGTATTAGTAATCCCAAAAAAGTTGGATGCATCAGGTAAACAAAAGTATAGAGTAGTAATAGACTACAGATTTCTAAACGAAATCACTGTTGACGACAAATTTCCTATTCCAATAATGGATGAAATTTTAGATAAACTTGGCCGATGCCAATACTTCACAACTCTTGATTTAGCAAAAGGCTATCACCAGATCCAGATGGATCCTAAATCAATACCTAAGACAGCATTTTCCACTAAACATGGCCACTACGAATATACACGTATGCCATTTGGTCTAAAAAATGCACCAGCAACGTTTCAACGCTGCATGAACAATTTGTTGGAAGATTTAATCTACAAAGATTGTTTAGTCTACTTAGATGACATAATAGTGTATTCCACTTCATTGGAAGAACACATATTGTCACTAAATAAGGTATTTGCCAAACTAAGGGAAGCCAACTTAAAATTGCAATTAGACAAGTGTGAATTTCTCAAAAAGGAAACGGAATTTCTAGGACACATAGTCACAACAGAAGGATTAAAACCTAATCCAAATAAAGTTGAAGCAGTAATGAAATATCCTATTCCAAAGACTCCAAAAGAGATAAAAAAAATTTTTAGGTTTGTGTGGATTTTACAGAAAATTCATTCCAAACTTCGCCAACATCGTCAAACCCATGACACTCAAATTAAAGAAAGGAGCCAAAGTAGACATAAAGGATACAGCATATATCTCAGCATTCGAGAAATTAAAATTACTGATAACTTCTGACCCAATTCTTACTCATCCAGATTATGACAAACCATTTTGTCTCACAACGGATGCAAGTAATGTAGCCCTAGGAGCGGTCTTAACACAAAATCATAAGCCTGTTTGTTTTGCCAGCAGAACGCTAAACAAACATGAATTAAATTATTCAGCTATAGAAAAAGAACTATTAGCAGTAGTTTGGGCAACTAAAACTTATAGAAGCTATCTATATGGTAGAAAATTTGAAATCCTAAGCGATCACAAACCATTAGTATGGTTAAACAATATAAAAGAACCGAATATGAAACTCCAACGATGGAAGATCAAATTAAATGAATTTGATTACACAATCAAATACTTACCGGGTAAAGAAAATCATGTCGCAGACGCACTTTCACGTGTGCAAATACATGAAAATCTACTGGGAGAAGAAATGAGTCAAGCAACATGTGCTACCATTCACAGTGCCCAAGAAGATAACCAAAGTTATATTCAAATAACGGAAAGACCATTAAATTATTATAACAGACAAATCGAACTCATTAAAGGAAACGACAATACGACACAAGTTACTAACTATTTTCACAAGAAAAACATAAAGATAACATATACAGAAATGACGATTACTAAAGCTAAAGAAATAATTAAAGAATATTTATGTTCAAAAAATAGCGTCTTATACTTTCACAACGACTCCGATTTTCCGATTTTTCAAAACGCATACGTAGAAATAATAAACCCAGAAAGTAAAATTAAAGTAATGAAAAGCTCATCAAAATTAACAGACTTACAAACGTACGCAGAATTCAAAGAACAGATACTTAAAAGACATAACGAACTATTACACCCAGGGATAGAAAAAACAATACATTGGTTTAAAGAAAAATTTTATTACCCAGATTATCAGAACCAAATACAAAACATAATAAATGAATGTCACATTTGCAACATCTCAAAAACAGAGCACAGAATACCAAATTACATTAGGGAAAAGTATGTAATGGATTTTTATTTAGTTGACCATAAACAATTTCTATCATGCATAGATATTTATTCAAAATTTGCAACATTAATTGAAGTTAACAGCCGAGATTGGTTAGAAACAAAAAGAGCTATATTTAAAGTTTTCGATTTAATGGGAAAACCAACAGAAATCAAAGCAGACAAAGATTCAGCATTTATATGTGCTGCACTACAACAATGGTTAGCAACAGAAAACGTAAAAATCAATATAACAACAAGTAAAAACGGAATAGCAGATATAGAAAGATTTCATAAAACAATCAACGAAAAATTACGAATTATAAGTAGTGACAATAACATAGAAAACAAACAAACCAGATTTGAAATTATATTATACACTTATAATCATAAAACCAAACACAATACAACAAACAGAACACCCGCAGATATATTTATGTACGCAGGGACACCAAAGTATGACACACAAGACAGGAAAAAGAAACAAATTGAAAAATTGAATGAATCAAGGGAAGAATTTGAAATAGATACAAAATATAGATCTTCACCATTAGTTAAAACAAAAATAACCAATCCATTCAAACAGACAGGTCAGTTAAGACAAATAGACGAGAAGCACTTTGAAGAAACCAATAGAGGTAGAAAAGTCACCCATTACAAATCAAAGTTTAAGAAGAAAAAGAAAACTAATACAAGTAAATACATTAATTACAGAGAACCAGCTAATGAAGGGAATTCTAATAATAATAACAATGCTAACAGTAACAATTAACGGACAAAGTATCGAAATAAACCCCATAAAAGCAAACAACGGCTACCTAATATTTAAAACAGGAACACTGGACATACCAACTAATTTTGAATACCATTATCTAACTGTAAATTTAACAAAAATAGAAAAGGTCTACAATAACTTATTAATACAAGCAAACGATTACGAAAATTCAACTAAAATAAACTATCTTATTGAAAAACTAAACAGGGAAATGAACGGGATAACAATCATTAAAAGACAAAAGAGAGGACTAATAAATTTAGTAGGCAAAACATACAAATACTTATTCGGAACATTAGACACAGATGACAGAGACGAACTAGAACAGAAGATAAGTAACTTAGCAGAAAATAGCGTTCAAGTTAATGAACTAAACAAAATAATCGAAACAATTAACAAAGCAATTGAAACCATGAACACATTTAAAACAAAAGAAGAAAAACACAAGAAATTTGATTTACTAATTTTCAATTTAGAACACTTTACCGAATATATAGAAGACATAGAGATGGGAATGCAACTCACGAGATTAGGCATATTCAACCCTAAATTACTTAAACACGATTACTTATTGCATGTTACACCAGAGAAAATTCTTAATATTAAAACATCAACTTGGTTAAAAACTGATACAAAAGAAATTTACATAATATCACATATTCCACAAGCAATTAGTAAAACATCCATTTTCGAAATAATACCCTACCCAGATGAGAACGATAATATTTTAACAGAAAACATTCAAGAAAAATATTTTATAAATAATAATAAAGTATATGGCACAATTACAAAAAAACAAATATTGAATAACTGCATAGTAGGCATTGTAAAGCAAATCAAAACCGAATGTAAATATACCAAAACAATTAAAAATTTTCAAACAAATTATATAGAACCAAACATAATCCTAACATGGAATTTACCAGAATCAATTGTAAATCAAAATTGTATGAATAATGAAATTAAGATAAAAGGAAACAATATTATAAAAATCTATAATTGTGAAATACAAATTAACGTATCATATATCTAATTCAAGACTAGATTTTACACAAAACATTTATGTCAGCAATAACGTAACAAAACTCGAACCATTGTCATATATTCAAACTAAGGAATTAATTTTGGAACATACAAAATATTATAATACATTCCAAATAATAACATTGACATCATTAACCATTACCATATTAAGCATATTATTGTACTTAATTTATAAGTTCAAAAGTTTACCCAGAACACTTATTGTTAAGTATAGAAAACCTAAAGAACAAGAAATAATCAATGATCAAATAGAATTACCAATAGTCAAACAAGATCAACCCGCACTGTATCCCAAGATAGGAGCAGTCTAACGTAACGCAAATTTTTTTAGTGTGGGCGAGTAAGATATCCAATATGCACACATATTCATATCTCAAATATGTTACACATAAGCACGCACCCCAACAATTAAATATCATATTACACCCTAAAATCCTAACACAGGAAACGAGCTAGACATAAACATTAAACATAAGAATATTTCTAAATCATGCATCACGCCACAAGCAAACTAGACATAAACATAAAACATAAACATATTTCCAAAATCACGCCACAAGCGTGAGATCGCCGAATTGGCACTTTTTGAAAGAAAGCTTAAAACGAACAAAGCTTAAAAGCTTTGATCATAAGAAAAGCTCTCAACCGAGGTTTGCTCTGCGCAGCAAGAACGATTGAGAAGTAGTTCAGATTTGGAGTTCAAAGCAATAGTTTGAATAAGAGATAGACTATAAGTGTGGAAGTGTTTTTGTAACTTATAACATTGGTTCAATTCATATAATAAAGAAATAAACTAAAGACGAAGTCTTTTTATTTTTTTAATCCCACTTGGTCAAGAACTCACAATTATATACTAAAGCGCTGAGCCATTTGAGTTTGTTGACTCAGGCTCATATTACGCAGCGCGGACCGCTGGCCGGCCGTTTAGCTGACGGAGCATATCCCACGCTACACTTATGTAGCGCATACCAAGAGTATGCATATATGTAATTAGCAATGTATGCATATACCACACACTCTCTCTCAAATATGCTCTGCTGCGCCAGACGTATATAAAATATATATATTCTAAGGTTTCGAGGCGGACTTGGAAACAAATAAAGAATTATTCAATAAAACCTATTCAAGCGGCACTGATGTGCCTATGTGGTATCACTCATCATTTTACAGTTCATACGGACGTACAGACAGACACCATGACGGACATTGCACAAAACCAATATACTATGAGACCTTCGGTATCAAAGTATAAAAATTTCGGCAATTTTTTAACACCATCTAAAATACATTTAACATGTAAAATGCAGTCAAAATAAAAAATAAACAAGTAAAAACGTTGCAGTCGGACGCAACCGTCTGCGGAATTCTTTGATACCAGTAAAAGAACGGATGGTTAGGAGTCTGTTTGCAAGAGAGTGGGACGGGTGGTAAAAATCGCCAGCTATCATGTTACCAAATTTGGTGACTTTAGCTCAAAAACTTTGGAAGATAACTGAACTTCCAAATGTAAAAGGTGGGCGGCAGAGGTGGGTGTGGCATCCAAATTTTTGAATCAATTGTATTTAACTGTCACCATTTATCTTCCTACAAAGTTTGGTGGGTCTAGCTCAAAGACTGTTAAAGAAAGACCCGATTCCAATTTTATAAGGCGGGTGGCTTGGGTGGGCGTGGCGTCCAAAATGTTGATGCATATCGTTTGTAGATGTTGCCTTCTATCTTTCTACCTAATATGTTGACTCGAGTTCAAAAAATGTGGAAGATACACGCATAGCCGTTTTAACAACGGCGCGGGTTGTTTGGCGTAAGGAGTGGGCGTGGCATCCAAATTTTGGATGCAGTTTGTTGGAAAAATTCACTACCTATCTTGACACAAAATTTGGTGGCTCTAGCTCAAAAAATGTGAAAACTATAGGCGTTTCCAATTTCAAGGAGAAGGGGGATGGGGGCGGAATCAGGAGGCGTGGCATCCAAAATTGTGATGCATTTTTTGGGGAACGTTATTACCTATCTTGACACAAAATTTGGTGGCTCTAGCCCAAAAAATTTTAAAACTATAGGCGTTTCCAATTTCAATGAGAAGGGCGGATTGGGGCATCCAAAATTTTGATGAAGTTTTTTCAGGGACATGACTAGCTATCTGCGTGCAAAATTTGGTAACTCTAGCTGTAAGAATGTGAGAAATATTTGGACTTATCGGTTTTCAGTTATCGAATTTATCGATTTCCCAGCCTCCTAGTAGGCGTGGCAACCCAATCTTAACACATTATCTGTACCGTCTATAGATAAACATAATTGCTAAGTTTCAAGTCTCTAGCTTTACGGGTGTCGAAAAAACTTGCGTTCATACGGACGGACAGACGGACGCACGGAAAGACACCATGACGGACATTGCACAAAACCAATATACTATGATAATTTCAGTAAGAAAGTATAAAAAAAGGGAAATTGCTCGGATTCCTTAATACGTGTATATATATGTAAGTAGTTAAAATTGATCCCATAGTTGTTGCAGATATTTAGTTAAAGTTCATAGCGCTGGGTCGAAGAAGAAGATCCACGCACATGACCATGTTCATCAGGTTAGGTTTATTATAAGAATCCTAACGAAATGCATTCGCTGCCTCTTCACATAGCCAAATCAGCCTGACCCACATATGTTTGTATGTATGAGTGTATGCTGAGACGTGCGCCAAAAGGTGGTGGGTTTAAGAGAGGCTCTCTTAAGTTCACCTGCTTGCGCGGTTAGCTTAAGACATCTTCGTAGCGAAATGCAAAGGCGGTATATATATGTCGCTGACAATTTGCAGCTCGTATTATCGAAAATAATTATAGCTAAAATTCGACACTATGCACAACAACAAAAAAAAAAATTTAATAAATTCCAAACTAATGGCCCATTCTAAAAAAAACATTTATTTAAATTTTTGTCTCCTTTTGAATGGTTTAAATATTTGTCTTAATTATTTACCCGTAAAAATTTTGGAAATGGCACTGAAGAAAAAACGTGCTGCGCGGCAGCTTTCTGCAGCGTAGGCTGTACGCCAAAGAAACAGAAGTTTCTGGTTGACCACGATTTTGTATTACCAATATTAACTCACAATAGTTATAGGCGTTTCTCCTTTAAGGTTTACATTAACTGCAAGAAATCACTTTATACACGTATGTATATATATATATATGTAAATTACAATTTATTTTTACGTCAAGACTGTTGCAACGTGCACAAATTGTTCGCTCAAGGGCTATTACAGAAAAGAACGTGACTGGGGTCCAAAGATCTACCGAAGGCCCATTTGCTGAAAACTCGCTTTACACGCATTTTTCAACAATTTTGAGTTTTCTTTACTATTAGTTCTTGGGAGAGCTTTTCCAATGGCGCTATGTGCGAAACGCAACAAATTATTGCCCATTTTTATTGTGCAAAACTCACTTGAATCTATATATATAAAGACTAGATAGTGTCCTGCTTGCTTCGCTGCGCCGATAGTTTATATAAATTTTAGCAATAGTAGAAAGATATGAAATAAATAAATTAGAAAATATTTAACAACATATTATAGCAAAGTATTTAATATTCGCTTTTTCTGGGTAGCCTGAAATCTTTTTGATGCTTCTATGTGCTTATCCCTATTTTTATTAAGATATTTTTCAACTGATTGCTTGTTTTTACCACTAGGGCTTTTATTCTTAACATTTTCAGTTTTACATTCACTTGACGTATCAGAATCTTGAGTTAATACTTCCTCTAAAGGAATATAAACAGAAAAATGTCCATTAATTAATGGACCGGTAAAACGCAATCTTTTTACAGGATGCATTATATTTCCAAATGCTTGTAATAAATTTCCATTTTGAAAAAATTTAAAATTTACAGCATAAATTTCTGCAGCTGCTAGAAGCTCACATGCAGTAAGTATATAAATTTGTCATAGCGCTCTCATATTGTTCAGAAGAGCTATAACACTCTCAATTTAAGTTTAAACTGATGCAAGCAAAAGTTTCCCAGTTGGTTACAACATGGGCTACAATATGTTGGCGTATGGTGGAAGCCTTGCCTACCAAATAAAAGGTAAGAAATAGATCTAAAAAGGCAGGCTCCATCACCAATTATGGCAATAGCTGTATGCGGCACCAAAACACCCTTAATAGCTCTTCTTCTCTCTGTTATCTTACTGTGGCTACAAAATATAAGAAAATTTTTTTTTGCGAGCAATCGAGGCGTAAAATATTACATCATTTTTATACTCTGAACCCATGAAATGGGTAAAATAGGGTATAATTGTTTTATGCAATTGTATGTAACAGGCAGAAGGAAGCATCTCCGACCTCATAAAGTATATATATTCTTGATCAAAATCAACAGCCGAGTCGATATAGCCATGTCCGTCTTTCCGTCCGTCTGTCCGTCCGTAAGTGTGAACGCGAAGATCTCAAAGACTATAAGAGCTAGAGACTTCAAATTTTGAACATAACTTCTCCTAAGCCATAGGCAGATCAAGTTTATTTCAAACTATCGATAACTATTCTGATTTTCAATTATTAATACAGGCTCGACGTCATGAATCAATGGGGGTGATTCGAAACAATTTGAAAATTGTGAATGAAATGTATTAGGCTGGCTAGATAGCGCTATTTCGAATGTTGCCAAACATTCTCATAAGTGACTTTTCTGTTTAGAATTATTAAACTCAATCTGATCGTATATGAAACTATAGTCGGGGACAGTCCGATAAACACATGCAATCGATAACGAAAAAATCTTGAATTTAGAAAATGTAAAAATGGCAGTTGAAACTATGGATAACTTTATAACTTCTGTGAAAATTTGGTCTAAATCAGTTAAGAAACACCGGATATACTTTATATTAAAGTTAAGTCAAGAAAATTGCACCACTGCACACGGGCTTTTAGTCGGGAATTCTCTACTAAAGAGTTTTTACATGTTTTTAGACTCGCTCATTCTCGTGCTGTGGTGACATTCGGCATAGGTACTCCTGCATCATAAATACATTCATAGAATTGAGCGAATCTATGCATGTGTGCGTCATACGTGTGAGTCGCGCTCTTGTCCCAAACCCAAAGAACTTGCATTTGTTAATATAGATAGATGTACAACAACAATGTACTTACATATGTATGTATGTACTTGTGCATTTGCCACACCAACCAAATTTAAAAAAGTCAGCTCTTAAATTATATCAAAACAATAACAAATGGTAGAACAAAAGTACAATTTCTTGTGTTTAGCAAGTAGGTAAAACCACCCCTATAACATATTCTGGTGTGCAAAATTTTTCTAGACGGACCAAGTTTTGTTTTGTTGTTGTTGTTTTTTTAAATCAATGACACCAACAAAAAGTAGCAGTGCGGGCCCAACAACAACACTTACAACAACAAACGCTACTTGGGTCGTAAATCAATTGTCAAAGGCACACAAATCTGAAAAAAAACAAGTGAAAACTTTGCAGTCAGACGCAACCGACTGCGGAATACTTTGATACCAGTAAAAGAACGGATGGTAAGAAATCTGCTTGCAAATGAGTGGGCCGGTTGGTAAACATCGCCAGCTATCATGTTACCAAATTTGGCGACTTTAGCTCAAAAACTGTGGAAGATAACTGAACTTCCAAATTTAAATGGTGGGCGGCAGAGGTGGGTGTGGCATCCAAATTTTTGAATCAAATGTTTTTAACTGTCACTATCTATATTCATACCAAGTTGGGTGGCTCTAGCTCAAAAACTGTTAGAGATATAGCCGATTCCGATTTTATAAGGCGGGTGGCTTGGGTGGGCGTGGCATCCAAAATTTTGATGCAGATCTTTGGTAGATGTTGCCTTCTATCTTTCTACCGAATTTAGGGGCTCTAGCTCAAAAACTGTAAAGGATTGTTGTCGCATACAACGGAAACCGAAACCGAAACTGAAACCGAATCCGATTTTCGGTTTCGGTCGGTGGCTGATTTTGCGTGGGTTGCGACATATAACTGAAACTGAAATCGAACGGAAAATTTCTTCTTCTTTTCATTCGCTAATTTTCATCCGCATCGCGTTTAATCACTTGCAAAATGGAAAATTATTCATCGGAGCAAAAAAGAGTCGCAGCGTTCCTTGCTGCAAATGATAGTTTTGAAAAAGATTTTTTAATGTTGTTCATGTTGTTCGGCAACAAAGTTAATAAGAGGAAAAGCCCACACAAAATATACAGGGAAAGATCCGAAGAAGGGGCTGTGAACATTTAGATAGAACGTCATTTGATTGACGACGACACAAAGTTCCGCGAGTACTTTCGAGTGACCCCGTTTTTGTTTGGGAAATTGTTAGATGTGTTAAAAGAAGATCTTGAAAAAAATCCAACGAAATGGGTGCGCAACCCAATAAGCGCCCAGCATAAATTGTGCCTTACTTTGCGCTATTTGGCAACCGGCGAAACATTTCGATCCCCATCCTTTTAATACCGTGTGCACCATTCCACTATTGGGCGAATAGTAGAGAAATGCCTAAACTCCCTCATTGTGCATTTCCTCGAAAAATCCATTACCACACCGACGACCGCTGATTTTGAAACAATCGTCGATGATTTTTACTCAAAGTGGAATTTCCCAAATTGCTGCGGGGCGATTGACGCCCGGATAAAATGCCCGCCAAAAGCGGGTTCAGTCTATTTTAATTATAAAAACTTCCATTCAACTGTATTGTAAGCAATCGTTGATGCCAACTATAAATTCATTGCAGTAGACGTTGGTTCATATGGAAGAGAATGAGACGCAGGTAAAGAAATCGATACTTATTTCCAAAAAAATTTCAAATTGATTTTGAACGCAAATTTTCACAGGAATTTTCTTAAAAAGTGTAATGGGCAAATTGTTCAATAATGGGAATGTTAATATTCCACCTCCTGCTGCTCTGCCATTAACCAACGTTGAATTGCCAATCGTTATGCTTGGTGATGAAGCATTTGCTTTGAAAACTTCCATGATGAAACCATTTCCAAAAGCTCAGTAGCTGCACGATACAACAAAAGCCATCTACAACTATAGACATTGCCGTGCAAGAAGAACAACTGAAAATGTATTTGGCATTATGTTGTCGTATTTTCGGATTTTCTTCACACCAATTCAAACAACACCTGAAAAAATCTACAAAATTGTAATCGGTAGTTGCATTCGGCATAATTTGATGCGCAAGGAAAAAATCCCAAGTCCATCGGAATCAATATTCGAAATAACCGATAATGTGGCTTCACCTTCAGAAAATTTGATTGGAATAACAAGTGCAATTGGTAGGCCCACGAGCGAAGGAGTAGCCATTCGAGATAAATTTAAAGATTTTTTTAATGGAGTTGGTTCAGTGCATTGGCAAGAAAACATGATTCAATGAATAAAAAAATACAAAAAAATTTGTTATTCAAAATTTATTATAAATAAAAATGAAATCAACCGAAATCACGTGTCCACTTCAGTTTTATTTGTTTCTTCTTCTAGTCGTTGTTCTTGTTCATCCTCATCCAAATAAATGAATTGAACGTTGTCATTCTGTTCCGCTGCCCAACTCATTTCCTCTTCGACAAATTGGTTTATTTTCATTTTCACTCGGGCAAATCGCAACCGATCAAATTGGCGCAATGTTACTGCAAGCGAATCGCAGAAGCTTTAGGCAGCATCGGGTGGATTTAGCGGCAAAAAATCAGCTGGCTTTGGGCGATCTTTTAAAAAATCACTTAACAATTGCTCCATACACGAAGCCCTCTGTTTCTTTGCCGCAGAGCCAAGCGGTTCAGAACACGAAGAATTGGTATCCTTCATCAGTGGTGAGCCAACGTTTGACATGTCCTGATGACAAGGTTCTGAAAACAAAAAACAAGAAAGCAAAAAACATCGAAATTAATTACAATTAATTACAAACAATTCAACAATAAAACTTACTTTTTCTTTATTATAGATGTTTGCAGCAAAAACGAAAGCGACTCGTCTCTTTGGTGGGTGCTAGCGCTGCGGAGCCGGTTGTTTTTTTCACATTATTTTCTACAAAATAGTCTCGCATGGCTGCCCATTTCTTCTTAAAGACATCAACTGTATTAAAATATTAATGAACATAAAACAAAACATTGACATGAAATTGGTTTAAAAAAAATAAATAAAAATCACAAAGCACGTGTTATGTTCCTGCCTTTTCTTTCCAACACTGTATCGATAGCCAGCTAGCAAATCGGTTACCCAGGGATGGATACGACCTCGATACGGTGTGGGCCGGAGTAACAAAAAAATTTATATTTTTACAGAAACTAACAACAAACGGACAAGCAGCGAATCTTCACGGAATCGGACTATTTTAGGTATACAGGCAAAAAGGTGTTAATATTTACCCCCAATGAGCCCTCCCTACCTATGAATCGACATTTTTTTTTAAATTCCCCGCCAATTCCCTAATCACAACAACAACACCCAAAAACAACTTACCCCGACATCAACACATGTTCATCCCACCCACACATAAACAATTACTCACACATGTTTTTACAAAACAATAACAAACTTAAATTTATTCATTTAATAATAAACATTGCTTTTCTTATCTTAAATTTACTTTTTATAAATAAAAAAAAAGAATAATGAAATAATTAAATAAATAACACAAACAAAAATAAACAAAAACTAATAAACGAAAACAAAATAAACATTAAACAAAAACTAAAGAAAACGATAAATACTATAAATAAATAAATTAAATAATAATGAATAATAAATAAATAAATAAATGGATGTGGAGGAAGTAGTCTCTATCTGACGGGTGTGGGCAAATAAATAAATAAATATTTGGGCGGGTGTTCGCCGGGCGGCGGCCCACTGTGCCTGTGGCTGGGCTGACTGTGTGTGGGTGTGTGTGTATGTGCGCGGGCAGCTGGCGCAATAGCAGACGGGTTGGCCAATCCTCGTCCGGTGGTCTTGCTGGTTGTTCTCGGCCGCTCGGGATGTGACGTGATGTAGTTGCCGGTGTTTGTCTGGATTGTACCAGGGAATAGTGAAAAAAATCACTGTAAGCACTATTCATTTGTAATTTTAATTCTGTTGTCCCGTACCTGTTGATCTGTCCAGAAGTCCTTATGTCCGTTTTCAATTTTACCCGTTCTTCCTTCTTTAATATATGCTGCTGCTGCCTCTGCCTCTGCTCAAATTTGCCTACTCACGGCTGAGCCACTCTTCCTCTTCCCCACTATCTGCCATTCACTTGTCACGCAGAGAAATATCGAATATTCGGTGCCCGCACGACTCTCCACCCCTCGCTCAACACCTCAACCATCGATAACTCCACTGCCGACCATAACACCACACTACGGTTCGCTGGTGTATGCGAAGAACAGGAGTGCAAAAAGGAGGCTCCTTTCCGCTACGCCGTCCAACGTAGGCCATCGCCCATGCCCTGAGATTAAGCGTCTCCTGCTCTACCGACTGAGCTAGCCGGGCATAGATCCAACGCTCGGGGGATCACTGCTTGATGTCCTTGGCGTGGAACACCCCGAGCGGATTACCCTGAAGTGATTCCAGCTCATATAGGCACTGTCCAATTGGTTTCACCACTCGGCACTTGGTGTACCGGCGACAGAACTTCGCGTTGATATTCTTCGCGAAATCACTCAGCACGAAATTACGCTTATACACCTCTTGGCCAGCCGTGTATCGCAGGTCCCGTGCCTCGCTGCCTTCTCATACGCCTTGTGCAGCGTTTCCTGGATGCGAGCACGATATATGTGCTGCTTCGCCGTTCTCTCGAGTGGTTGGATCGCCGCACCGCTGACGTCGCCCAGCCTCCTGGCCAGCCTATACTCGCTGCCGTGACTCAACATGTGTTGTCCGAACAAAGCGAAATATGGGGAGGTTCCAGTCGCAGAATGCACTGCACATCGCAACGCCATCGCGATCTCAGGCAACTTCTCATCCCATACCGTCTGGTCTGTCCCAATATGCACCCGAATCGCTGCCAACACCGACTGGTTGACACGTTCGGACGCGTTCGCTTGCGGAGCATAGTTTCCGGTGCGCACGTATTTTATCCCGAGTTGCTCCAGCATCGCTCCAAACTCCTGCGACACGAACTGCATTCCGTTGTCGGTGTGGACGGTTTCGGGGACTCCAAACGCCGAGAACACATCATCTCTCAGGAACCGTATGACGGCTGCCGCCGTTGCCTTCGGTATCGCCTTTAGCCACACGAATTTGCTAAAATGATCCAGCGCTACGATGATGTAGGCGTTGCCTTGCCGAGAGCGTGGGTACTTGCCCAAGAAGTCTAAATACAGCTTTTGTATGGGGCGCTCCGTTACCACCTCCTTGCCCATCATCGGCCTACCAATCTGCGTGCTGTGCTTGGTCTCTTTGCAGACTTCGCACTCGAGCACATGCGTCCGTACTTGCGCTGCCATCCTCGGCCAGAAGTAAAATTGGCGCAGCCTCGCCAACGTCCGGGCTATGCCTCCATGCAATCCCTGGTCGCTATCATGCGCCTGCCGAAGCAGTGTGCTGGTTAGGGCTTCCGGGATCCACAGCTTCCACATGAACTCCTCACTATCCTCTCGGGCGAACTGTGACCTCTTAAAGAGTAGGCCGTCCTCGATCCGCAGATCAGGAAAACGCTCCGACTCTGCACGCACCAACTCTAACCGACCCAGGTACTCCTCGCTCTCAAAGGCTGTGGTCTCGATCTCGAACAAGTTGAGCTCTTCTACCTCAAACGGTCGAGAGAGCATATCGGCTACCATGTTGTCCTTTCCTTTACGGTGCTCGATTTTAAAATCAAACGCCTGCAGCGCCAGGGACCACCTAGCCCACTCAGGTCTTTGAGTGACATTAGCCACTGCAAACTCGAATGATCCGTAATGAACGTGAACGGCATCAGCTCCACATATGGCCTAAAACGTTCTATCGCCTTAACCGCTGAAAGGCATTCCTTCTCCGTCACGCTATAATTCAGCTGAGCTCCACGCAGCTTCGCTGAAAAGAACGCAATGGGTGGTTCCCTGTTCGGGAAAAGTACTCCCCCCATCCCCGGGGGTTGGCGGAAAAAATACGGCCCCCGGGAGGGGGGGGGGGGGGGGCCGGCGGGGGGGGGTGCCCCAAAGGCCCCCGCCCCCCCCCCCCCCCCCCCAACACTCGCCCTCTTCCCCCTCGGGGAGGGGCGGGGAAGGGGGGGAAAAAAAAAAGACAAACCAGCCCCCCCCCCCCACCCCCACCAACCCACATCTCCGCCGGGTTGGTGGGGGTGGCCGGGGGGGGCATCGACCCTCCCCCCCCCCCCTTGCGTGCCCCCGCGCGGAGCCCCCCCCGTACCTCAGAAATTTGAAGCAAAACTTCGATTTCTGCAAGCCGATGGTCAGATTGGCCTCCTTCAAACACATTGCTACCTCCTTCAACAACTGCACATGCTCCTCGAAGGTGCGAGAGATGATCAACAGGTCATCCAAATAGACAAACACGCGATTCCGCAGACGTTGTGGTATCACCCGGTCCATTAATCGACATAACCTTTGAGCGGCATTACACAGGCCGAAAGGCATCATCCGGAATTGATAGAGCGGCCGGCCAGGAATGGTGAATGCTGTGTATGCTCTGGTCTTGGGCTCCAACTCAATCTGCCAGAACGCGTGCTTCAAGTCGACGCTGCTGATGAAGATCGTATAATTCACACGGCTTAGGATGGACTCGATATTCTGTAACGGGTAGGCATCCTTCACGGTCACATCGTTAATTACGAGCGTCTAAACACAACCTATTTTTGCCAGGTTTTCGAACCAACGTCATCCTGTTGCTCACGGACTCTCGCTTGGCTCGATGACTCCCAGTCGCAACATTTCGTACCTCCGCGAATAGGAGCTGCTGCAGCCGGTGACACTGGGTATAAACGCTCCTTCCTTACGGTGCCTTCTACAAGCTCGATAGTATGCCGCTCTACGTGAGTCTTACCCAATCCTCGCTGCTCGAACGCCAGGAACTCCGCCTGGATCGCCTCCAGCTTTTCTTGTTGCTGGACACTCAACTTGTGCGGCTCAATTGGCTCTCCCTTAGTCACGAATTCAGACTCCACCTGTTCGAGCGATTCTACTCCTACGACCTTGGGCGCCATTTGTTATGTTCCTGCCTTTTCTTTCCAACACTGTATCGATAGCCAGCTAGAAAATCGGTTACCCAGGGATGGATACGACCTCGATATGGTGTGGGCCGGAGTAACAAAAAAATTTATATTTTTACAGAAACTAACAACAAACGGACAAGCAGCAAATCTTCACGGAATCGGACTATTTTAGGTATACAGGCAAAAAAGTGTTAATATTTACCCCCAATGAGCCCTCCCTGTAATAATATTGTAATATTATCATGTAATCGATAGAATAAGATCAGCTCATGTAAACGATAGTTTAAGACCAGCTCATGTATTATGTAATCGATAGTTTAAGTAAGGAGGGCGCATCCCTAAGTGAGCGTCTTCCTCTTCTTGATGAGCGCTGAAACCAAAAGGGTCACAAATGAAAGTTGTCGCGACAAATTAATAATTATTAAAACCATCATAATTATTACATGGTGTCAGAAGTTAAAATATTAAAAAACGATCTATAAAAAAGATGTCTGAACGTGTATTACCGGAGCTGGACTGCTCAATGCTCATTTATGAGTGGCCAAAATGGAAAAGTGCATTTCTTATGTACATGATGGCGTCTGGAAAAGACAACTTGTCGGAGGCGAAGAAAATTGCAACATTTTTGTGGTTGGCTGGCCCTGGAGTAACAGAGATATATTATACCATATATCCAAACGATGGAAGTGCGAGCAGCATGGTGGGGGGACTGGTGGATCAAGGCGGAGAGGCAGCACATATGCGCACACTCGATGACGTCATCAAGGCGATCGACGCACACGTAATGCCACTTAAAAACATCACCATGGAAACCTTCAAGTTTAATAACATCGTACAACAGGAAGGCCAGCAAATAACAGATTTTGAGACAAGTCTACGCAAACAAGCTTATTTCTGCGATTTCAAGTGCGAATGCGGAAAATCGTTTCAAAATAGAATGCTGCTGGATCGACTTATTATTGGAGTCTGGGACAAGAAGCTGCAGCTGCGACTACTGGATAACAAAAACAAGGAATTGGATGAGGTTTTGCAAGAGTGCAAGGCCTTCGAAGCAATGTCAAAGAACACCGAAATTTTAATGGAAAGTGGACATCAGCAAACATATGAAGGAAGAGCAGTAGACAAACAGGAAAGAAACTGGATAAGTAGCGTGCAAGTACGCAAGTGCTACAACTGCGGAGCTCTTTTCAACAAGGGGCATATAAACGAATGCAAAGCTAAGGAGGTACAATGCTACAACTGCGGAAAGACGGGTCATTTCATCAAGTACTGCAAAACCAAAAAACACGAAGAGGAAGGAAGCCTAAATAAAAAATGGAATAAAGCAGGTATGAGTAAAGAAAAGACAGAAAATTCTAATGAAAATCAATACCTCAGCATAAGTCAGTGTGGATTCGGGAACAGTAGGTGGAAAAAATCTTTAAAAATTAATGGAGAAATATATGCGTTCAAAGTAGACACGGGTGCGGATGTTAACTGCATACCAGTAGATTTAATTAAAAACATAAATACAAAAGAAAAATATGAAGTATTAAATATATTTGATTATAATATGGCCAAAGTAATGAATTATAGCACAGTTTTGATAAAATGCTTAGATGTTAAAACAAATGTTATGCATAAGATATCTTTTTTGGTTGTTGATAAAAAAATGTGAACCTATATTGGGTCTAGAGACGTCGGTAAAACTTGAACTAATCAAATGCCTTAATATAGATTCATTAACGATGTTAACATCGACAAAAAATTCTTTTGTGGAAAAATTTAAAGTATTATTTGAAGGGTTAGGAAAGTTGCCGTGGAAACAGTCAATTATCTTAAAGAAAGAAATTGAACCTGCAATACATTATAGAAAAAGATTTCCCCAAAGCCTGTTCGAAGCATTAAAAAGGGAACTAAATGAAATGGAAAGAGACGGTATCATATCGTCAGTGTCATACCCTACTAATTGGGTAAATAATTTACAAATAGTAGAAAAACCAAACGGAAAATTAAGGCTATGTTTGGATCCTAAACCATTAAACAAAGCAATTTAAAGGGAACACTACTTAATACCCACCATAGAAGACTTAACAATACAAATGGTAGGAAAAAAGTTTTTAACAATATTGGATTTGTCAAAAGGATTTTGGCAAATGGAACAGGACAAGAAAAGTTCAGAATTAACCACATTCATAACTCCATTTGGAAGGTATAAATTTAACAGAGTTCCATTTGGTATCAACAGTGCCCCTGAAATGTTTCAGAGAAACATATTACAAATATTTGGAGATATCCCAAATATTATTATATATTTCGATGACATTGGAATCATGGGAAATTCGCTAGAAGAACACGATGAAACACTAGCTCAGGTACTAGAACGGGCAAGGGTAAATGGAGTAAGGTTTAACAAAGAAAAATTTCAATATAGACAAACACATGTGGAAATCATGGGACATGTTTTATAAAATATCATCCTTGAGGAGCCAGTGTTGCAACGTATGCTATTATATTTACTAAAATATCCAAATATGAAGGTACAATACAGACCTGGGAAGGAGATGCTAATAGCTGATTGCCTTTCAAGAGCACAACTAACAGAGGAAAATGAAATCGGAGAACTATCAAATGTAATCCACACAATAACTCAGGCAGTTTGTTTTTCTGAATCAAATCTTAATGTTTATAAAGAAATATTAAGGGCAGATAAAATTATAGCAAAGTCGGAGATTTTGTTGTAAATGGGTGGCCATCGTATCACAAGCTAGATAAATTTTCCCAAATGTTCTATAAAATTAAAAATGAACTTCATGTTGAGATTGGGCTACTAATGAGAACCTGTAGATTAATCGTACCAAAAGGACTACAATTGCAAATAATAAAACAAATACATAGTCCACATTTAGGAATAGAGAAAACTCTGGCTCGAGCAAGAGAATGCTATTACTGGCCTAATATGAGTACTCAAATCAAAGAATTAGTGGAATCTTGTCGGGTATGTGAAAAGTTTAGAAGAAAAAACCAAAAGGAACCCTTAATAGAGGATGAAATGCCGGAATATCCATTTCATATGGTGGGCATAGACATTTTTGAATTTGAGCAAGAGGATTTTGTGTCAATATTTGACAGCTACTCAAATTTTCTTATTGTTAAAAAATTAAGAAATAAATCGGTCAAACAAGTAACAACTGAACTGAAACAAGTATTTGATAGTCTAGGATATCCAACAAAAATAAAAAGCGATAACAATCCGTTTAACTCAAATGATTTTAGAACATTTGCTAATGCTCATAATATATTGCTAACATTTTCTAGCCCGCATTATCCACAAAGTAATGGATTGGCGGAAAAAGGGGTGGCAATAGCAAAAAACATTTTAAAGCGCTGTGTATGCAAGCATCGCCTTGTGAACTGTTCTTTGGTAGAAACTGCAAGACAAAACTCCCAATTGCAAAATCAACCTTACTTCGTAACAATTTGGAAGAAAAGGAAATTAAGGCTAAAATAGAAATGAAACGGTCAAAACAAAAACAATACTATGATCGTAACGCAAAAGAACTGAAACCTTGCCAGCTGGGGGAAAAAATAATGTTTAGGAGAAAACTTAATGAGTGGACTTACGGAACGGTAGAGAGAAAGGTAAATGAGCGGTCATACATTATAAAAGATAGTAATAATAAATTCTTCAGAAGAAATAGAAAACTTATTAATAAAACAAAAAATGAAGAAAAATGTAACTTTTGATAAGGATAATTGTACTGAACAAATCGGCATTGAGTCTGAAATAATAAACAATGTTAAAAGCTGTGATGAAGACAATGTCAACAACGAAACAAATGTATCTTATCCTGTAAAGGACATAGAAAGTAAGGAAAACAATGATGAACAATGTATTAACTTAGATGAGGAACCGGACAGCCAATCTGAGTCGGAGATATCTGTTACGTATGAAACAGCAGATGAAGCCAGCTCAGATGAAGATCCGTTAAGCGTTAATTATAATAACTATGAAACAGAGAACCCGAATCCACCTGATGAAGAAATTGTAAAAACAAGAAGTGGTAGAGAAATTAAAAAACCAAAAAGATTTGAATAAAAACAAAGCGTGTAATAATATTGTAATATTATCATGTAATCGATAGAATAAGATCAGCTCATGTAAACGATAGTTTAAGACCAGCTCATGTATTATGTAATCGATAGTTTAAGTAAGGAGGGCGCATCCCTAAGTGAGCGTCTTCCTCTTCTTGATCAGCGCTGAAACCAAAAGGGTCACAAATAAAATTATGTAATCGATAGTTTAAGTAAGGAGGGCGCATCCCTAAGTGAGCGTCTTCCTCTTCTTGATCAGCGCTGAAACCAAAAGGGTCACAAATAAAAGTTGTCGCAACAAATTAATAATTATTAAAACCATCATAATTATTACACTTCCTACCTATGAATCGACATTTTTTTCTAAATTCCCCGCCAATTCCCTAATCACAACAACAACACCCAAAAACAACTTACCCCGACATCAACACATGTTCATCCCACATACACATAAACAATTACTCACACATGTTTTTACAAAACAATAACAAACTTAAATTTATTCATTTAATAATAAACATTGCTTTTCTTATCTTAAATTTACTTTTTATAAATAAAAAAAAAAAATAATGAAATAATTAAATAAATAACACAAACAAAAATAAACAAAAACTAATAAACGAAAACAAAATAAACATTAAACAAAAACTAAAGAAAACGATAAATACTATAAATAAATAAATTAAATAATAATGAATAATAAATAAATAAATAAATGGATGTGGAGGAAGTAAGTCTCTATCTGGACGGGTGTGGGCAAATAAATAAATAAATATTTGGGCGGGTGTTTGCCGGGCGGCGGCCCACTGTGCCTGTGGCTGGGCTGACTGTGTGTGGGTGTGTATGTATGGGCGCGGCAGCTGGCCTGATAGCAGACGGGTTGGCCAATCCTCGTCCGGTGGTCTTGCTGGTTGTTCTCGGCCGCTCGGGATGTGACGTGATGTAGTTGCCGGTGTTTGTCTGGACTGTACCAGGGAATAGTGAAAAAATCACTGTAAGCACTATTCATTTTTAATTTTAATTCTGTTGTCCCGTACCTGTTGATCAGTCCAGAAGTCCTTATGTCCCTTTTCAATTTTACCCGTTCTTCCTTCTTTAATATATGCTGCTGCTGCCTCTGCCTCTGCTCAAATTTGCCTACTCACGGCTGAGCCACTCTTCCTCTTCCCCACTATCTGCCATTCACTTGTCACGCAGAGAAATATCGAATATTCGGTGCCCGCACGACTCTCCACCCCTCGCTCAACACCTCAACCATCGATAACTCCACTGCCGACCAGACCACACGCAAAATACATTACCATCCATAGACAATAGACACACGATTTTTGTGATCTGTTTCTATAAATCAGCTGATCGCATGACGTCTCGAACACAGGGCAAATCAGAGGAAAACAAATTAATTAATTAAATTAACAAAATGTGAAAATCAAACGCAAAGACGTTACATTCGGTTGGCAGCAACCGAATAAAGTCAAAAGTGCTTGTTTCGGTTTCGGTTGCAAGTGTACTGAATTCGGTTTCGGTAGCTAGCAACGGAAAAATTTTCGGTTTCGGTTTCAGTTTCGGTTGCAGTCGCAAATGTTCTGAATTCGGTTTCGGTTTCGGTTTCCGTTGTATGCGACAACATGCCTTAAGAGATATCGAAATTCCGGATATTAAATGGTGTGCGGCAGAGGTGGGCGTGGCATCCAAATTTTTGATGCAGTTTTTTGGAAAACTTCACTACCTATCTTGACACAAAGTTTTGTGGCTCTAGCTCAAAAAATGTCAAGACTACAGGCGTTTCCAAGCGCAGCAGAGAGCGAGAGCGAAGCCACCCGCAGCAGCAGAATCGGCACGAGCCAAACGGCGCGGGCAGCGGCCGCAGCGACGGCATGCCGAAAAGGGTTGACGATCGAAATCAAAACTCCAGAGCGAGGAGTCTAGTTTGGGTGGCCGTGGCTGGAAGTCCGGAAAGTCACGCGCAAGAATCAAGTCAAGGAAAAGAAACAAAAGGAATAGCCAAGGGAAGTCAACACGAGGACAACAAGGACTACGAGGGAGCTGCGAGCAACACGAAGAGCAGGACAACGAAGGATATACGAGACAAGGATACACACACCGAACACCCACACCGAACACACACACCGAACACACACACACACACACACACGAAGTGGTTACACGTGGTGCCAGGGTAAGCGAGTCCAAGCGACTATTCCCCCCCTTCTCACGACTTTGTCTGGTGCGAATAGGTTGGGTAGGAAATCCTGTGAAAAGAAAAGAAATAAAGATCAAGAATAACAATGAAACCAGTGCGATCGGAAATTAATTCAAACGGGTCAAGCAAAGTGAGAAAGTGATAGTGCCAACTACGGTGAGTGTGGCTTACCCACCGCTTGAGACTCCGCTGACTGTACGCCGGTCAATACCGCGACAGTCCGCAAAATTTTCAAGCGGCGCATGCCTATCTCCGAACTTGGTGCAGCCTAGGTTAATACCAGGGGCATTCGAGTCGGTGTTGGCAGGGGTGGCTACACTGCCGCAACGGCACTGGGACGAATCACCGGAGCACCGTTGTCGGCCCTAACTTCACTACGCACTTATCCGAGCACGGTGTCTCAGTTCCCCACTCTCTCGATCCCAGCAACCTACAAATTTCTTGTAAGGTGGCCCGGGAGAGACTGAACTACCTCAGCCATAGAAAAAGCTACCTTACAACTATAGGCGTTTCAAATTTCAAGGATCAGGGAGGATGGGGGCGGAAGGAGTGGGCGTGGCATCCAAAATTTTGATGCACTTTTTTCAGGGACATGACTAGCTATCTGCGTGCAAAATTTGGTAACTCTAGCTGTAAGAATGTGTGAAATATTTGGTTTTTTCTGTTTTCAGCTATCGATTTTATCGATTTCCCAGCATCCTAGTAGGCGTGGCACCCCAATCTTGACACTTTATCTGTCGCGCCTATAGACAAACATAATTGCAAAGTTTCAAGTCTCTAGTTTTACGGGTGTCGAAAAAAGTTGCGTTCATACAGACGGACGGACAGACGGACA
The DNA here is from genome assembly GCA_018152825.1 of Scaptomyza hsui. NCBI lineage: Eukaryota > Metazoa > Arthropoda > Insecta > Diptera > Drosophilidae > Scaptomyza > Scaptomyza hsui. Next base: position 546,784 of record JAECXO010000279.1, read on the forward strand.
CCATGACGGACATTGCACAAAACCAATATACTATGAGACCTTCGGTATCAAAGTATAAAAATTGCGCACTGTGCGCAGGGCCGGATTAGCCATGTAGCAGAAGGCAGCAAATGCACCGCGCCTGCGCCAAAAAAAAAAAAAACACACAAATACGTACATATAAACATTAGCTGCGTTCACCAGAAAGTTTTGCTCCACGATACCTGGATCAGAAAAGTTTTACATATCGGAGCGTTCTGGTTAACGCTATGCTGCATTTTTTGTCACTTAGAGTCACTTTTTAAGCGTTGCCAACTTATTAAACTTTTTACATGTGATCAATTCAAAAATTGAGAGCCCAAGTACTTTTGATGCACTTTTGTAATTTTTATTTTAATTACCTAATTCTTGTATCAGATAATTCTTTTAAGTGGTGCGAGAGAAGCACTTAACTGCTTATTGCACTATATTCTTTGGACTATGATGATTGGTCAGCTGTTTATAATCAATTTTCGATAGGTTGAGCGAAAAATTCTCTAATGTTGCGCAATTTTGGTAATTTTTTCATTATTAAATCATGATCCAGTCGCGGTCACGTTCACCAGGAAAAATATCCGGTATCCGATAAATGCTCCACGAAAAAATTTCCTGGTGATCGCAGCCATTGGCAACACAAGTAAAAACAATACCAGAGCGAGCAAGTCGATTGCTATCGATTAACACAGCACTTTTACAGCCCTGGTACCTATCGATACCCGCGATATTTAAATATATTTCAATGACATTGGCGAATGGTTGAACCACTTTGATCGAGATTATTGGATTGCAAAAGGAAGTAGCGAAGTGCAACATATAAATAGTAATTTTTTTACATCAGAGAAGATGTACGAGAATGAAAATAAACCACGTTTCTGTCAAAAGTCATTTTTTACATTGAGACATAAACTAACGGATAAAAATCACTTGCGAGATTGGTTGTGTTATTCGGAAACAAAAGGAAAACTTTTTTGTTTTGTTTGCAAAGTTACGGATTCCGAAGGTTCGGCGCGGTTTACCAAAGACGGATTTGATGACTGGAAAAACGCCCATATTTCGTTGAAAAGACACGAGGAAAGCACTTCGCACAGGCAAGCAATAATTTCACTGTTAGTTCGAAAAAACAAGGATGCGCGTGTTGATTCTCAAATTGTGAGCCAAATAGAGACTAAACAAAGATATTGGAGGACGCTTTTAGAACGAATTACTTCATTTATAATTTTTCTAGCAGAGCGAGGTCTGGCATTCAGGGTTAGTGATGAAATTATTGGTTCACCTCACAACGGAATTCATTTAGGCTTATTAGAATTGATAGCTAAATTTGACACTTTTCTGGCCGAGCACATACATCTTCATGCAAATAAAGGGAAAGGACACACATAAAACTTGTCAAAAATCACATGCTAAGAATTTATCCATTTAATTGCATCAAGTATAAGGGAAGAAATTATTTGCGAAATTGAGAAATGCAAATACTATTCAGTATCATTGGATTCTACTCCAGATATATCGCATGTAGACCAACTAACTCTGATAGTGCGCTATGTCTTGCCATCTGGACCAGTCGAAAGGTTTGTAAGATTCTTGGATATGGAAGGCCATACTGCCGAAAAGCTTGCTCAAAGTTTACTAGATTTTTTAAGTGAGAACGGTATCAACATCAAAGATTGTCGAGGGCAAAATTATGACAATGCCAGCAACATGAGCGGAAAATACAACGGATTACAAGCACGAATTAAGGATGTAAATAAGTACGCAGAATATATTCCCTGTTTTGCTCATTCATTAAATTTGGTTGCAAAGTGCGCTGCAGAAAGTTGTACAGAAGCAACAATTTTTTTCGATTTCGTTGAAGGGTTATATTCATTTTTTTCCGCTTCAACATTTCGATGGAGTCTTCTGAAAAGAGCACTACAAAATGCTGGTTCCAATATTCCTGTCTTAAAAAGATTATCGGACACTGGGTGGTCCGCACGAGCTGATGCGACGAAAGCACTTCTAAGTGGCTTCACCACTATCTGTCAAGTTTTGGATGACTTATCCAATAACAAGGAACAAAAGGTAGAGTGTCGTAATCAAGCTTACGGACTAGATTCGGAAATGAATAAGTTAGAAACAGGAATAATGATTATAGCGTGGACAGAAATTCTAGAGCGCTTACAAGCGACTGACGCATCGTTACAGTCGTCAGATCAAGACCTTAATACAGGATACGCTCTGTATAAATCATTACATATCTATATCCAAGCAATGCGATCCAAATTTTCGGATATAGAGACAAAAGCCAAAGTCTTGATTGGCTGTGAAGAGTATCGGCAATCGACTATGAGAAAACGCCAGCGAAATACGAAGTATGACCAATTTAGCGACTCTACTTTACTCGATGAAGTAGTAGAAAATCAAACACCTGGACAACGATTTGAAATTCAAGTGTTTCTTGTAATAGTCGATAATGCACTGGGTGCATTAGCTAAACGCATGGAAGCTTATCATCAAGTGACCAGTGTATTTGGAATACTTCGGCAATTAAAGGAAGAGATTATAAGAAAAAGTCATACTATCGTCAGCTCTTACCCGGATGACGTGGAAGATGGTTTGGGCAATGAATTGGTACATTTCGCTGAGCTGCTGAAAACAGATGTAGCTGCTGGTTTTGACATCAAAAACCACGAGGCTTTGGAACTCCAATTTTATAAAATGCTAACAAAACATTCATTGGAATCGTGTTTTCTAAATGTAGAAATAGTATTACGGATTTATTTGAGTTTGATGATCACCAATTGCAGTGGAGAACGTTCTTTTTCAACATTAAAACGATTAAAAAATGTGTTAAGGAACACAATGGGACAAGAACGTTTAATGATCTCACAATAATTAATATAGAGAATATTTTTCTTAGAAATATTGATTTGACAAGTGTTATTTCTTAATTTGCAGTAATTAAATCTCGAAAAGCCTTTTTCTAAATGTTTTGTTTTATTTACATCCTAAATTTCAGTAGGCAATGTAACTCTAGGGCCCCATGGTCACATTTGCTACGGGCCCCAACCGGCATAATCCGGCACAGGTCTGTGCGAAGTGATACATGTACATACAATAATGAAATTTAAATTTAAAAGCGCATTATTCAATTATTTGTGTATGCACTTATTAATTAAGAAGCGGAAATCCGTTTCTATTCTGCAAGTGTACGAACCTTTTTATACTTTGATACCGAAGGTCTCATAGTATATTGGTTTTGTGCAATGTCCGTCATGGTGTCCGTCTGTCCGTCTGTCCGTCCGTATGAACGCAACTTTTTTCGACACCCGTAAAGCTAGAGACTTGAAACTTTGCAATTATGTTTGTCTATAGGCGAGACAGATAAAGTGTTAAGATTGGGTTGCCACGCCTACTAGGAGTCTGGGAAATCGATAAATTCGATAACTTAAAACCGATAAAACCAAATATTTCTCACATTCTTACAGCTAGAGTTACCAAATTTTGCACGCAGATAGCTAGTCATGTCCCTGAAAAAAGTGCATCAAAATTTTGGATGCCACGCCCACTCCTTCCGCCCCCATCCTGCCTGCTCCTTCAAATTGGAAACGCCTATAGTTTTCACACATATGCATTTGTGCGTCATACGTGTGAGTCGCGCTCTTGTCCCAAACACAAAGAACTTGCATTTGTTAATATACATACATTTGCCACACCAACCAAATTTACACAAGTAAAAACGTTGCAGTCGGACGCAACCGACTGCGGAATACTTTGATACCAGTAAAAGAACGGTTGATAAGGAGGAATGCAGGGGCGAAGGGAGTGGGCCATGTGGTAAACATCGCCAGCTATCATGTTACCAAATTTGGTGCAAAGTTTCAAGTCTCTAGCTTTACGGGTGTCGAAAAAAGTTGCGTTCATACAGACGGACAGACGGACACCATGACGGACATTGCACAAAACCAATATACTATGAGACCTTCGGTATCAAAGTATAAAAAGTCAGCTCTTAAATTATATCAAAACAATAACAAATGGTAGAACAAAAGTACAATTTCTTGTGTTTCTATGTAATTAGCAAGTAGGTTAAACCACCCCTATAACATATTCTGGTGTGCAAAACTTTTCTAGACGGACCAAGTTTTGTTTTGTTGTTGTTGTTTTTTTAAATCAATGATACCAACAAAAAGTAGCAGTGCGGGCCCAACAACAACACTTACGACAACAAACGCTACTTGGGTCGTAAATCAATTGTCAAAGGCACACAAATCTGAAAAAAAACCAGTGAAAACTTTGCCGTCAGACGCAACCGACTGCGGAATACTTTGATACCAGTAAAAGAACGGATGGTAAGAAATCTGCTTGCAAAGGAGTTTGCCGGTTGGTAAACATCGCCAGCTATCATGTTACCAAATTTGGTGACTTTAGCTCAAAAACTGTGGAAGATAACTGAACTTCCAAATTTAAATGGTGGGCAGCAGAGGTGGGTGTGGCATCCAAATTTTTGAATCAAATGTTTTTAACTGTCACTATCTATATTCATACCAAGTTGGGTGGCTCTAGCTCAAAAACTGTTAGAGATATAGCCGATTCCGATTTTATAAGGCGGGTGGCTTGGGTGGGCGTGGCATCCAAAATTTTGATGCAGATCTTTGGTAGATGTTGCCTTCTATCTTTCTACCGAATTTAGGGGCTCTAGCTCAAAAACTGTAAAGGCTTGTCGCATACAACGGAAACCGAAACCGAAACTGAAACCGAATCCGATTTTCAGTTTCGGTTTCGGTCGGTGGCTGATTTTGCGTGGGTTGCGACATATAACTGAAACTGAAACCGAACGGAAATTTCTTCTTCTTTTCATTCGCTAATTTTCATCCGCATCGCGTTTAATCACTTGCAAAATGGAAAATTATTCATCGGAGCAAAAAAGAGTCGCAGGGTTCCTTTCTGCAAATGATAGTTTTGAAAAAGATTTTTTAAACAACCGGCGAAACATTTCGATCCCTATCCTTTCAATACCGTGAGCACCATTCCACAATTGGGCGAATAGTAGAGAAATGCCTAAACTCCCTCATTGAGCATTTCCTCGAAAAATCCGTATGAATGCAACTTTTTTCGACACCCGTAAAGCTAGAGACTTGAAACTTTGCAATTATGTTTGTGTATAGGCGAGACAGATAAAGTGTTAAGATTGGGTTGCCACGCCTACTAGGAGGCTGGGAAATCGATAAATTCGATAACTTAAAACCGATAAAACCAAATATTTTTCACATTCTTACAGCTAGAGTTTCCAAATTTTGCACGCAGATAGCTAGTCATGTCCCTGAAAAAACTGCATCAAAATTTGGGATGCCACGCCCACTCCTTCCGCCCCCATCATCCCTGATCCTTTAAATTTGAAACGCCTATAGTTTTCACAGATAGGTAATGACGTTCCCCAAAAAACTGCATCAAAAATTTGGATGCCACGCCCACACCTTCCGCCCCCCACCCCCGCCGTTGTTAAACGGTTATGTATCTTCCACATTTTTTGAACTAGAGTCACCAAATTTGGTAGGAAGATATATGGTGACATCTACAAAAGATATGCATCAAAAATTGGGATGCCACTCCCACCCCTGCCGCCCACCATTTAAAATCGGAAATTTCGATATCTCTTACAGTTTTTAAACTAGAGCCCCTAAATTCGGTAGAAAGATAGATGGCAACATCTACCAAAGATCTACATCAAAATTTTGGATGCCACGCCCACCCAAGCCACCCGCCTTATAAAACTGGAATCGGCTTTATCTTTAACAGTTTTTGAGCTAGATCCACCCAACTTGGTATGAATATAGATAGTGACAGCTAAAAACATTTGATTCAAAAATTTGGATGCCACACCCACCTCTGCCGCCCACCATTTAAATTTTGAAGTTCAGTTATCTTCCACAGTTTTTGAGCTAAAGTCACCAAATTTGGTAACATGATTGCTGGCGATGTTTACCACCCGGCCCACTCCTTTGCAAGCAGACTTCTTAACATCCGTCCTATTACTGGTATCAAAGTATTCCGCAGTCGGTTGCGTCCGACTGCAACGTTTTCACTTGTTTTTCTTCTAATTTTGCTTTGCCTTATTCCTTCCACAGAGGTGCACAGTGTTTGATGTGAATAATAAAGTTATCGATACTAAATATCGCACAAGCAAATATTAGCGCAAATAGTACATACATTGTTGTGGTTTATAAATTATTAATAAAAATGTTGTGGACCAAAGAACTTGTTGAATTCGGGGCGAAATGTATGTTTATCGACAATATATTTAAACCAGAGTTGCATTTTCAAAGGAAAAATTTCACTGAAAAACTTCAGCGTGTAAATGCGACCTGAATTCCGAAGAAATTTCAAAACGGAATGAATAAAAAATTAATGAAAAAACTTCACCGTGTAAATGGGCTCTTTGTGTTTAAAGTCAACAACTTCATAAGTTAGTGCAAGACAAATGTTGTCAACTATGCAAACCTTTTAGGCATTAAGTATAAATGGGAAAGTATAAAAATTTAGACATGTATATTTATATAACAATGCTGGAAAAGATTACCACTGTTAACCCTTTAGGCAAAAACAGAGCATATATTTGAAAGCAAAAAAATTTAGACATGTATATTTATATAAAAATGCTAGGCAAAATTACAACCTTTTACTGGTTCCGCACAAGCCACTTGCAGGGTGAGCCATGGAGCGTGTTCCGGAGGGAATTTCTGGAATTTTTCCCACCACCGAGGTATTTCCAGAGGTTAGAAGACGAGATCAGGATGCGCTACCAGAGGGAAAATGAAGGCTACAAGCAGTACCTAGTGGACATTCGCCTTATGATGAACCGCGCTGGTTGTTCAGAAGCCCAAGAACTAGAACGGGTGTATGAAAACCTGCTGCCGGAATATCAGTTGTACGTGAGACGAATGGACTTCCGCACGTTCAAACAGTTGACTCAATTAGTGGTCAATTTTGAAGTCACCAGGGAACGAGAACATCTACGTCAGGCAAGGAACAAGGCAAGCAACGAGCGGATAGTGCGCTCAACTGGACAAGCAGGCGGTGCAAAGCGTGAAACAGAAGCAAGTAAAGCCAGCACACCATGGGCGGTTCCGCAGACAACAGCGCCCTCAACCGAAGGGAACCAGCAAGGTACATCAGGCCCGGTCAACAATGAACAACCTGTGGACACACGTAGTTGGTCACTTCGCGAGGGAATGTCGTGGAGCGCGAATCCTATTCTGTTGGAACTGTGGTCGCCGAGGAGTGAGGACCGTTGACTGTTGCCAAGTACAGGGGCCGGGAAACGCCCAGCGCCTCTCATCAAACCCGGAACAGGTGAGAGTGCCGACGAGCGAGTTCCGGAACTAGCGGGCGTTATCCGTTTGAAGGATGGCCGGCTTGCTGCAGAGACGCGCATCGAGACCGAGGCGATGACAGCTACGCTGGACACGGGTGCCACGCGGAGCTTTCTCAGCGAACAGAAAGCGCGACTTATCGAGACCCCGGCTAACAGACGAGCGGTGAGGACGGTGATAGCCTTGGCAAATGGGACAAGGATGGAGCTAACGCGGGCGATCCAGGCAGAAGTACGACTCGGGCAAGCACGGGCTAGCATTCTGATGCTGGTTTTACCATCGGCCCTCGACGATGTGCTGCTCGGGTTGGACTTCTTCAGCGCCATCAATGCCAAGTTGCTGGTGGGAGGCCTACTCATCCCGTTGAGCATACAAAATCCGAAGTCTGCCGAGCATCACCAAGCAACCGATCCGAAGCCAAACAACGAACCCAGCCGGGTACCGAGCAGTGGTAGCCACCAAGGGGGCGATGTCGTCCAGCGGGCAACACAGCGAGCCACCAGGAAAGACACAGGGAAGCACAGCCAGGGCGACGCCTGCAACCGCGAGGCGGTCGCCAACATAAGTGAGTGTCGACCAACTGCCACGAGCCATATCCGGTCTGTTTACCGGTCGAGCTGAAGGATGGTTCCGGACCTACCGTATGCAAGATGAGCCTTGGGAGTCGGTTAAGAAGGAGTTATTGGACTTTTTCTTACCGCCTCGGTACTTCCAACGCTTGGAAAGTACCATCCAGACTCGGTTCCAGCGTCCAGGAGAAACGTTCCGCGACTATCTCATTGAGCTGCGGCTGATGATGCAACGAGCCCAATACTCGCCAGAACGGGAACTAGAGCGCATATACGAGAACCTACTGCCGGAGTACCAATTGTTCACACGACGACATGAATTCGGGCACGAGAACTGGGATCTGGCGGTGACAACCAGGAACCCCAAAGCATCGACACAGAAGACATCGCAGGACACGGGCGGAGCAGTGGATGTGAAGCGAGCATGCCGGAATTGCGGAGAAATCGGACATTTCTCTAAAGAATGTCGGAATCCCCAATTGTTGTTCTGCTGGGAATGTGGCCGGCGTGGAACTCGCACCATCGGGTGCTGCCGCGTCGCCAGGTCGGGAAACGATCAACGTCTCCGTCCAGCAGAGGACAGGGCGTAGAGCAACAGCAGTTGGAGCCCTCGTCATTAATTCACCTATTACGCTTGAAGGAGGGGAGGATCGCGGCCCTGGTGACTATACGAGACACCCCAGTAGCAGCAACACTGGACACAGGAGCCACGCGATCGTTTATCAGTGAACGGTTGGCGAAGATCGTCGGGACCAAGGATAACATTCGTAATATTCGGGTACGGATAATCCTTGCAGATGGCTCACCTAAAGAAATAACTCGGGCTGTAGTGGAAAAGATAAAGCTCGACGAACAGGAGGCGGTAGTGCCACTACTGGTCATGCCAGAGATCCTGGACGACGTCATCTTAGGCATTGACTTTTTGTGTGGGATACGCACAAGAATCCAGTGTGGCCGAGCCTTTTTGCAACTCTCACAACTTCCCGATTTACGAACGAATCCTGTCCTGATGACTCCGTGCCGACCAATGACGACCACCCCGCAGGACACACGCGACACTGAGCTTGCCGACTTCGTAGGGACCGCGCAGGCTAGTGAAATCTCGACAACGCAGGACATACATGACACTGAGCCAGCCGAACTCGTAGAGACAGCGCCGGCTAGTGTTGCACCAACGCAGGATCCACGCAACACTGAGCTTGCCGACTTCGTAGAGACCACGCAGGCTAGTGAAATCTCGACAACGCAGGACAAACGCAACACTTTGACCGCCGAATTCGTAGAGACAGCGCAGGCTAACGAACTATCAACGCAGGACACACATAACACTGAGCCAACCGAACTCGTAGAGACAGCGCAGGCTAGTGTTGCACCACCGCAGGATGCACGCAACACTGAGCTTGCCGACTTCGTAGAGACCGCGCAGGCTAGTGAAATCTCGACAACGCAGGACAAACGCAACACTTAGACCGCCGAATTCGTAGAGACAGCTCAGGCTAGTGAAGTATCAACGCAGGACGCACATGACACTGAGCCAGCCGAACTCGTAGAGACAGCGCAGTCTAACGAACTATCAACGCAGGACACACAGGACACGGAGCTAGCCGACTTCGTAGAGACAGCGCAGGCAAACGAACTATCAACGCAGGACACGGAGCTAGCCGACTTCGTAGAGACAGCGCAGGCAAACGAGCTATCAACGCAGGACACACATAACACTGAGCCAACCGAACTCGTAGAGACAGCGCAGGCTAGTGTTGCACCACCGCAGGATGCACGCAACACTGAGCTTGCCGACTTCGTAGAGACCGCGCAGGCTAGTGAAATCTCGACAACGCAGGACAAACGCAACACTTAGACCGCCGAACTCGTAGAGACAGCGCAGGCTAGTGTTGCACCAACGCAGGATGCACGCAACACTGAGCTCGCCGACTTCGTAGAGACAGCGCTGGCTAGTGAATTATCAACGCAGGAGAAGACGAAGAGCCAGCAGTACTAACCATGAACAAAGTCGACAGCGACAACGACGACAACTAAGCAACAGCAGCAGAGTCACGGGGGCCTCTTTTACTGGCGAGCCAGTATAACGTCCCTGCCCAGAACGGGGAAAACCCAACAAGAAACAGGTTAAAATAAGAGTAGCATCTACCACACCGCAGGGCTAAGTCAATCGGGGTAGAGTATTTAGATAAGATACATCATGTTTAGTCAGGACTATCTACGGGAGCATACAATTCGGTACGCGATAAACCGACAACGGCAGGTAACCGTCTCTTTACTTCCCCCGAAGTAGGAAGGGAGTGTGAAGGAGTGTAAAGACTCCTACACAAAAATACCCACAAGGCAGGAGTTTTAAGTATTTATATATATTCGGGACAGGGTACATTAAGAGCTGAGCGCGCATCACTGATGCTACCGGGCATCACTGAAAAGTAACGGGATCAAGTGCGAGCTCGCTCAGAGAGTTTGCACATGACACGCAAGCATCGATGCAGCAGAAAGCGCAACAGCAGAGCCGAGGCCGCGACAAATACAGAAGCAGCAGAGCCTCGAACGACGACCGCAGCGACCCGAACGAGAGCAGGCGGACATCGAGAGCGGCGTCGGCAGCTTAACGGCAGAGGCCGCTGCAGAGCCCTAAGCAGCGATCGCGACTGGAAAAGGGTACGATGTCGTTTTGAAGATGCGTGGCTCGGGAGTCGCGATATAGCTCTTGACTGAGACGGGTGTGCGAAAACGTAAACAACAGAAACGGGCGTGAGACACACATGGTGACGATACCGGCTTAAGAAGGAAAACAAACAGCAGACACAAGAGGATTGCCAGGCCAAACACAAGAAAACATTTAACAATACAACAGAATGGAGCACGGGTAAGCTGGCCGATGGTTCTGGGGATATAATGTGCGGGATTTTGTTTTTGTTGTGCGGTGTGGTTAGGAAATTAAGTAATATAGTGAAATAAAGTCCCAAATATATAAATCATAATCGTGTCAACCGTTTTAGTGTCCTGTAGTGTATTGTGTCGGGGATGGCCGCGGCGTACCGCATGGCCGCAACACGTGTTCCGAGCGTTTCTCTGCACGTGTTGCGGCGATTCGGTATTGCCCGACCACCGGTGGTGACGCCAACTCGCATTCCGAGGGTTCTCTGTGCGATTTGGTGGAACTACCGGTGTATCATGGCCCTCCTCACCTCCCTCTTTGTAGTTTGTGCAGTGGGCAGAGTGGCCGGTGATGCCACAAAACATGTCCCGAGCGCTCTCGGCATTTTTTGTGGTGTCCGGCGCCGCTCGGGTCACCGGCAGGGTCACCAATGGCATTCCGAGGGTTTCTCTGTGCTATTGGTGGCCATGCCAGTGTCCATTGGCCACGTGTAGGCCGCGTAGTTGGCAGGGCGGTCGGCGACGCCACGGAACATGTTCCGAGCGTTTCTCTGCATGTTTCTGTGGTGTCCGGCAGCGCCCGGGCTACCAGCAGATCGACAAGGCGCATTTCGAGGGATACTCTGTGCGTCTTGGCGAGTCTGCCGGTGACTCGCCACTCGCGTTTCCCAACTCTTGTTAGTGTTGTGAGCACGTCCAAATCGGGGGTTGGTGCAACCACGCATACTTTGAGCGCTTCTCGGTATGCGTGGGTGGGCCACCGGAGCCTCATAAGGGAGGAACTATCGAGGCAGGTCTCCGAGTCTCGGTCTTTTATAAATTTTATTGTAAAAGGCCCTGGACAGGACAGAGTCTCTACCCCAGCCTTAGAAAGCTTCTTTACAACCGGTAGCAACACCCTTGGAGGCAGGGCTTCAAGTCAAATGTGACGACATCATCTGTGAGACCATTAATGAGAAAAGTTACTGTCATTAATCGGGTCTTTGATGTATTTGGCTGTAACTACCAGGCCAGATATATTGCATTCGGTGGCAAAGTTGGCGCAAAGGAACGTCAATCCACACAAGGAGCATGAGATCGCAGCAAAGCGGATACTGCGATATTTGCGAGGCACAGCAGATATGAGACTCCATTATCGGCAAACTGGTAGACCGATTCATGGATACGTCGACGCAGACTGGGCGAACGATACATCCGATCGAAAGTCATACAGCGGATATGTCTTCTTAGCTGCAGGTGGTCCTGTATCATGGGAATCGAAGAAGCAGAATCTGGTAGCATTAAGCAGCACAGAAGCTGAATATGTTGCACTGTCGATTGCAGCTAGAGAAGCCGTCTATTTAAAGAAGCTACAACAGGAAATGGGTTTTGGGAAAGTTAAGTCAGTTTTGTTGTATTGTGATAATCAAAGCGCTCAATGTTTAGCCAAAAATCCAATTTTGCATAATCGTAGTAAGCATATCGACATCAAATATCATCTCGTTCGTGAATTATATGATAGAAAGGAGATTGATGTTCAATATATAAGTACTGATAATATGGTATCAGACGTGTTAACGAAGAATTTGCAGAAGATTAAACATGGGCAACTATAAATACTTGCAGTTGGTCACACTGCAGCTTCTCTGGACACTCTCTATAAAACGTACGATCGAAGTAAGACGCTGTCGCGCACAAATAAAAGCATATCTTATAATACATAATCGACCGTGTATTCTTTTATAAATCCGATTCACATACCCAACCCACAGAACGATCTTCAACAATGTCAATTAATACTGTTAAAAATTTGTTGTTAAAAATTTTGTAAAATTTGTGTTAATTCATAAGAATAGGTTCAATACTACTTCTAATAGATTGCTCATACAAGAGTAATAGAATCAGGCATTCATCGTGTCAACTTCAAATTTAAAAAAAAAAAATATATATATATTTGATTCTTGAATAATTTTTCAACAGAAAACACTCTCGTTCTGTTTTTGTTTTTGCCGAAACGGCAAAAACTAGGCTTAGTACGAAGCTGGTTGATACCGGACAGTCGGACAGCAGTAAGGAGTCTGTGACCCACGCGGAAACTACTCCCCCTGCTTCCCCCGATGCACCACCCTGCAACAAGATGGTCTGGCAAGCCCCGCCACGAGTCATCAGAAATGGAAAAGGATCAAGCAAGCCGAAGAAGGCCAACATAACGGCAAATGCGTCTGATTCTGAAGGAAGCCTGCCCGTAAGCGGACTCGCACTAGTCGGCAGGATGGGCCCAGCACCAGCTCTGCAGCAAGTTCTAGGCTTAACAACAACAGATTTGCGGCACTTTCTAACGATGAAGACGATGTCGGCAACCACATGAATGTAGGCAGCTCCTCTGAGGACGACAGCCCAGTCCAACAGCCTAAGCAGGCACCCCAGGCCAGAACAATTAAGCCCCCGCCAATCTTCATCCCGGATGTGACAAACATCAAAATGTTTGCCAGTACCATTGCCCAGGTTATTGGAGAGGGCAATGATTTCACGTACAAGGCGACCAGAGAAAATAACATAAGGGTTATGACTAATAACAAAGAAAGCTACTCGGCGCTAAAGAAGTACCTGGATGAATCGGGAAAAAGATATCAAACTTTTCAGCCTCGAGATGAAAGGCCATATCGTGTGGTGATCAAGGGGTTACACTTCTCCACTGATGTCGAAGATATTAAGGCAGCTCTGCGCAACTACGGTCATGAAGCCAGGGATGTCCATAACCTGGTCAATAAAGCAAAAAACCAGCGGTACAACATCTTCTTTGCAAATCTTGAGCCCGCCAGCAACAACAAAGAGGCATACAACATTAAGAGGATCTGCCACTCAGTTGTCACCGTTGAACCCCCTCTCAAGTTTGATGACCTGGTACAATGCTTCCGCTGCCAAGGGTTCGGTCACACCCAACGATACTGCCGCCTTGAGGTGCGCTGTGTTAAATGCGGAAGCGGCCACGCATCCAACACTTGCCGCAAGGGCAAAGATGACCCGGCACTTTGCCTACACTGCGGAGGTGATCATGTGGCCTCTTACAAGGGATGCCCAGCATATAAAAAGGCAAAAAACCAGGCAGCACCAAAATCAACCAGGACTCAGCGCCAGCAAACATTATACCAACGGGCAACTCATCGCCAAATAAAAGCCCCAACGTAAGCTACGCCAACGCCGCTAGAGGTATTGAGAATCTGGCTAATCAGTCGGCCCCAAGGACTGACAATGACTTAGGAACAGTAGTTGCACGTATGGAGGCAATAATGGAACGTATGCTTGACAAAATGTTCAGCCAAATTACAAACATGTTGGCCACCGTCATGACAATGCTATGAAAGTAGAATTGCAAGTCACCATCTGGAACGCGAACGGCCTGTGCAAAAGCAGGCCAGAGGTTGAGCACTACTGCAAAACTAATCGAATTGAAATACTTCTCATTTCCGAGACGCATTTCTCGTCAAGGTCATATTTCTCCATAAATGGATATGACCTCATTAACTGTAACCATCCCAACGGAAGAGCCCGAGGCGGAGCTTCCATCCTGATAAGAAGCTACTTGGTGTACACGGAGCTCCCACCTATCCAGGAAGACTGGGTGCAATGTGCTTCCATAAAAGTCAACACCGTGCTAGGAGAGCTCACAATCGCTGCTGCCTATTGCCCACCAAGACACAATGTGAGGGACGAGGAGTTTTCTCTATTGATAAGCCAACTTGGAAATAGATTCATCATCGGCGGTGACTTCAACGCGAACCACTTTTGGTGGGGCTCCAGAGCCAACAACCCCAATGGACAAGCGCTATACAGGCAGATCCAGGTAAGAAACCTTAACTGTCACTCCGCTGGCACGCCAACGTACTGGCCCACCGATCCGCTGAAGTTACCAGACGTTTTGGACTTAGCAATTTCCTGTGGTGTCGACCCAGGGAGGATACAAACTGTGGCAGATGAGGTCCTCTTCTCTGACCACAGCGCGGTTATGCTGTACATAAATGCTTCAGTCGTGATGAGGTCAGCGCCCAGGAGACTCATATATAAATCTACTGACACTGCTAAATACAAAGACTGGTTGATTAGAAACACCAACCCCAATCCAACCTTGGACAGTGGCCAGGATGTTGAGGCTGCCATTGACGCGCTCACTAAAAACATTCAAGACGCAGCAGCATATGCTGCACCAAGAATAAGTCAGCGCCAGCGTCCTAGGATTCTAGACAGGGAAATCCACCTATGGAGCCCACAGATTGCCGACCTGCTTCACGAAAAACGCAGACTTAGGCGCGTCTGGTTCAATACAAGGAACCCAAGAGACAAGGCAGACTTGAACAGAGCTGCAAAGGCGCTAAAGGAGTTGCTCATCAGCCTGAGGAGAGAGGCCTTCGACGCCTTCCTGGAGAAGCTCGAACCCAATGAGCCTCATCACAATCTGTGGCAGGTCACCAAATCAATTAAAAGGCCAATAAAAAGATCTGCTCCAGTAAAAAACACAGACGGCAGTTGGTGCAGATGGGATGCTGACAGGGCCAATGCGTTTGCACGTCACCTAGAGAGCGTCTTCTCGCCTCGCATTAGATGTACACCTGCTGAAATAACGGAGACGGAGTCGGAGCAGCAACCCGCTGGTACTCTTCAAGACAGCAGCCAAATAAACCCGGTACTGGAAGATGTGACAGTTGAATGTATTGCGATGCTAAAAAAACAGCAAAACGCCAGGCGATGATGGTATCAATGCAATAGCACTAAAGTTACTTCCTCCAGTCTGCATTGAGGCGATTACCAAAATCTATAATAGATGCCTACAGATTGGGCACTTTCCAGCGCAATGGAAACGAGCCCAGGTAGTTATGATACCTAAGCCTGGCAAACCTGAAGCCATTCTTTCTTCTTATCGCCCGATAAGTCTGCTAGCGACTCTCTCAAAAATACTTGAGAGAATATTTTTGCGTAGAGTATTACCAATACTGGAAGATACTAGTTTGATTCCCGATCATCAGTTTGGCTTCAGGCGCGGTCATGGAACTCCGGAGCAATGCCACAGAGTCGTCCAGCGTATTTTGGACGCATTTGAAGCCAAAAAATATTGCTGCGCAGCAATGCAGGGGGAGCCTACCGCAGCCCTACTACGCATTCCTTGTGTCATATTTGGCTGACAGGCAATTTCAAGTGAAATGTGGTAATGCTAGCTCAGCAATCAAGAGCATCAGAGCTGGCGTCCCCCAAGGCAGTGTGCTGGGCCCGCTGCTATATAACATATATACAGCAGACATGCCAGTGATTGTGAGCCCAGATCTACTTGTTGCCACTTACGCTGATGATACTGCATTTGTAGCCACTTCTGACACTCCGGAGGAGGCCTCTCGAATTATGCAAACTGAGCTGGATCTAGTTAATGACTGGCAAAGAAGGTGGAACATTGCAGTAAATAATGACAAGTCCACATTCACAACATTTTCCCTAAGGCCAGGTAACTGTCCAGCTGTATACCTGGAAGGAATATTAAATCCGGACGAAGCAACGACAAAATATCTCGGTATGACTTTAGACAGAAGGCTAACTTGGATTGCTCATCTAATTAAAAAAAGAAAGCAGCTGAAGAAATTCTACTGGCTTATTGGCCGTAAAAGTAGACTCAGCACTCGGTCAAAGTTGCTTGTATATAAGGCAATTATTAAACCAATTTGGACGTACGGCTTTCAACTGTGGGGAACTGCCAAACGAAGCAACCGGCAAATCATACAAATTTTTCAAAATAAAGCGCTTCGCATAGTTGGTAATGCACATATATACCATGACAACGCCACGATACACAGCGTTCTCAAGGTTCCGTGGGTTGCGGAAGTAATTTCTGACAGCAGCCTCAGGTACGTCACACGCTTAAACCAACATGTCAATATTCTAGCTTCTGGCCTGCTGGATAACAGCACTACCATAAGAAGACTGAAAAGAAACCACCCGCTGGACCTCACCTAATTTTAAGCGTCAGCTAAAAAAAAAAAAAAAAAAATTTATGTCAAGTTCTAAGGAAATTTAATTATTGTCCAAGGAAGACAGATTTTAAATTAAGTGTTAAAAAAAAAATAAAATAAAAAATATACAAGAGTAATGAGATAAGTACAATTGTTAAGAGAAACATATACTAAGGCTGGCATGCGTACTTAATTGTTGCCGGGTCGCCATAGTGTGCAGACGTCTCTACGTCTAGTTCCTTTGTTTTTTCTGTGATTCGATTCGAATTAATAAAGCGACAAGCCACACCTGTGTTTTATATATATGTATATATATTTGGAAAAAAAATGGCGAAAGTGACTAAATGCAACAAACAAATGCAAACAATTTAATTTTTTATTAATAAATAAAAACTTAAAAACCAATGAACACTAGTGCGTGGGTGTAATTAAAATATGCCCAAAAGAGGCTCAACCAAACTAGTTAAGCGACTTTTGCGTAAAAATAAAGTGAAAATGGACAAAGCCACTCTAGCTAAAGCGCTTATCCAAAATGGCGATGCCAGTCAATTGCTGCCCACGGATTCACCTGCCCAAGGCAAAAAGCCCAACGTGGCAAAAGCCCGGTGGATGACGGGAAGGGGAGTGGATGACAAGCACGGGCGCTCCATGGCCAAATACCGCTCCAACTCGGTCAGCGGTGGCGTTGGCTCGGGCCATGCGGCGAAACCCGAGTCCCGGGGAGTTAATTCTGAGGGCGAGGATGAGTATGAAGCCGCCCCAGAATCATCATCGTCGCGGGATGGTGGTGGTGACAAGGATTTGGTGATCTCGTTTCAAGATCATTAGGCCGCTGTATATAATGATCTAACAGACCAACTGTAAAAATGTCTGTCGAGTTTTGAGGCAAATTTTGAAGTTGTTGCTTGGGCCGAAGCATTCTTACTCTATTCTCGGGAAGTGCAATGTTAATGTAAATTTCACCATTACTGGTCTCGGACATACGCAATCCCATACAACAATATACGGCTTCCTGAGCGTAAACCTGAGTGCCGGAAATAAATTTATGCCCAATGTGTTGCAACTTTTGCTTAATAGAGAAATTGTGGCGCTGTTTAATTTCATCCACGGCATCGCGCATTAATTGAGAAATTCCTCTTTGTGATTTATTAATATAATTACTAACATAACTGCAGCATGCATAAGGATCTAATATAAATTGAATGTCGATATTAGCCCTTTGCATAGCAAGAATATGTTTGTTGTAAGCGTTTACTTTTATTGCGTTAAAAGATCGCATCAGGAAAATTTGTGGATTTTTCAAACCAGACCTAATTGCCATTACATTTTCCTCGTAAAAGAGGATGATTTGTTCATGAGATAAGAATTCATCAAATGAGTCAAATGTTGGCAAACAAAATTTCTGTTTGGGGCATTGTCGGATATGGAATACCAAAGCGACACATGCGGGCCCCCCTTATTTCCCGCATACAAGAATGCCCATGGTTATGCTTTTGGTATTCAATGTACTGGCTAAGATCAACATTTGTCACATCTGTAGGGACAAATTGGTTGATAAAGTCTATTACATGTGGAATAGACCTGTCTCTACTTGCTTCGTCTTTTAAGTAAATTTTAGGGGCACCTTTAAGCCAAAACATAACGTGGATTTGAGGCGAACCTCTTTGTTGAAACTCAACTCGCCAATAATATTTGATAACTGGATGACAACCAAAAATACCACCCTCTTTTTTCATTAATTTCAAAATCTGTCTATAGCGAAAGTCGAAATAACGAGCACATGTAACAGGATCCGCGCGAATCAGCCTTGCTTTTTCAGCGAATTTCAAAGCCGCTGCGCTCTCTTCGGTAATGTGCTGCTTATCGACATTTTGCTTTAGCAGAACTAACAGTTCCCCCCACCGAGCCGACAATGTTATAAAAAAGGTTGGCAAACCAAATTGTCTTATCATTGCCATTTCGCCATTTATTTCGCTCTCCCAATGAGCTGGTGACGATAGAACCCGATAGCCTTCATCATGAAGAATTAAATTATCTACTAAAGTATCATTAAGTGCATGGGCTGCAGTAGTGCAGCGAGGAGCAGTATGTTTCCGGAGGCAAATTGACGTATTACTACGAATATGGATCATTTCCAACTTTTTATAATTATAAAATATTTTGTCGGTTCTACAACCTCGCCTATCATAATTTCTGAGCTCAGATCTAACAATGGTAGTGAAACTTCTAGAACATATTATTTTTTTGCCTGCAAATATAGTCGGAAAAGACAATTCTTCTGCATCCTCATCTTTAATCATATCAAGGGGTCGTTGGCCTTCGCCGGGAGCTATTTCAATTCATTGCATATTCACCTGAATTTCGTCTAACAAAGTTTCTTGCCCACCTGGGTTAAGTTGCTCTTCTTCTATGTCTTGTTGGGCCTTCTGATTCTCATTATTTAACTCAATTTGATTACACAAATTTCTGTCCTCGTTATTTGCAAAGAAGGGCATATTATTAGGAGCAGATGAAAGAGAGGACATTATTTGCTCATTGATAGAAGTACTATCCTTCTGATAAAGCTCAGTTGAAACTAAAAAGCGCATGGCGTCAATAATTTTAGAAGGTCGTATTGTTTCAGCCATGAAGTGATGGTTATATTCTAATCTACGTTTGAGGTGGAGCTGAACAGCCTCAGCTTCGTGAAAAGCTCTTGGGAGAGAGGTAACAACATTGGCGGTAGGAATGGGGACATTCACAATAGCCCCTTTTATTGCACTTTGACGCTCATGCCCTAATGACTTAATAATCATAAATGGAAGACGTGGCTCTGGCTTTCCGCACTCGCACTTAACCCTCTTTCTACATATTCTGAATTATCTCGGTGAATTATATTTCTCATGGCTTGCGCTCGCAATCTTTGCTATGCAGTCACCCCAGTTACACGCGGCATTTATAAACTGTCAGTTAAAGTCACTTTACGGACTTTATATATTTATGATAATTTCCATATCATTCCCCTAAAGAGGGGTAACACCCAGGAGATTAAAGTGCAGACAAAGACCGAAGACAACTTTAGAGTTTTGTCAAAATACTTAAATGAAAGCAAAAAAACTTGTACACGTACCAACTAAAAAGCAGCAAGGGCCAGCAAGTTGTACTTAAAGGCATAGAGTCTGATGTCACGCCAAATGAAATCCAAGAGGCGCTAAATGAGAAAGGATTCCGCGTTAAAAAAGTTCTTAATATTCTTAACAAGAACTGACAGCCGCAACCACTTTTCAAAGTTGAGCTTGAGCCTGAGATGCAGATAACTAAAAAATATGAGGCGCACCCCATCTACAAGCTTCAGTTTCTACTGCACCGCAGAATCACCGTTGAAGAGCCACTTAAACGCAACGGCCCGGTACAATGCATGAATTGCACACAGCGCCCGGTATGTGTAGTTTTCTTCATGAATCGTCGTGCTGCCCAGCAAGCAAAGAAGCTCCAGCAAAAAAAAGTGAGGCAACTGCGGCGGCAATCACACAGCTAACTACAGAGGCTGCCCAATCTACAAAGAACTTAAGTCTCGCATCCACCAGCGCGTGAACACACGCACGCAAAGCGCACAGCCTAACTACATTCCATCGAAAAGCAACCCAGACGTCTTCTTCTCGCCTGCAGCCAGGTCCTCCCTTGGTTCCGTACCCGTATCCAAAAACGCGACTTATGCAAGCGCCTTAAGATCAGGACTTGAGCCTTCTGCCTTTAATGCACCGTACGCACAAGCAAAGCATGCGATGATATGTATGCTGCAGCAGAGCTTGACAGAGTTTATGTCACTTATGCGCACAACTATGCAAGATTTAATGCGAAATCGAAGTATTTTGGTACAAATGCTTGTATCACAACAGTCAAAATAATCAATGGCTTCGCTACGTATATCTACGTGGAATGCTAACGTCGTTTCACAGCATAAACTTGAGTTAGCTCAATTCCTACTCGACAAGCACATCGACGTTATGCTACTCTCCGAGACACACCTTACAAACAAATATAATTTTACAATAAGCGGATACACATTTTACGGAACCAATCATCCCGATGGTAATTCACACGGGGGGACTGGTATTTTGATTAGAAGCCGGCTGAAGCACCACTACCACAAAGTGTTCGCCAGAAACTATCTACAGGCTACATCTTTAAAAATACATCTTGATAGGGGTAACCAAATTGCACTAGCCGCCGTTTACTGCCCCCCTCGATTCACCATATCTGAAGACCAACCTATGGAATTTTTCAACTCATTAGGAGAACACTTTATAGCAGCAGGAGACTACAATGCCAAGCACACACACTGGGGATCTCGCCTTGTGAATCCAAAGGGAAAGCAGCTATACAACTCACTTGTAAAAGTAAACAACAGGCTCGGCTATGTCTCTCCTGGCACACCAACTTACTGGCCCACAGACCCCAAGAAACTACCCGACTTGATTGATTTTGCAGTTACCAAAAATATTCCCCGCAGTCTGATAAGCGCCGAAAGCCACTCGGATCTTTCATCCGACCACTCGCCTGTTCTTATACAATTACTACGCCACCCAGAGTTTGTAAATCGCCCCGGTAAGTCGACCACACAAAAAACTAACTGGCTCAAATACAAAAAATATATAAGTTCACACATTGATCTGGATCCGCATCTGAATATTGAAGCTGACATCGATTCTAATGCAAACAAACTTGAGTCAGTCTTCGTCGAAGCAGCTCGCATCTCAACACCAACACCAGTAAATGCACTACACGCCCAAATGACAACAAACCACCAAATTGAACAGTTCATTTATGAAAAGCGGCGCCTCAGGCGACATTGGCAATCCCACAGATCGCCGTCAGCAAAGCAAAATCTAAGAAGAGCCACTCGTTAACTCACTAAAGCGTTAAAGCTTCTTTCTTCAACCTATGAAACGCCTCGACTGCGTCGTCCGACATTTCAAACTTCTTGCCGATTTTCAGACAATCAGTCAGCGGCGCAGAAAGGCCCGAGAAATCGCGGATAAATCGCCTTTACCAGCCTGCGGTTCCCAAAAATCTCCTCAGCTGCTTTGTGGTCCTGGGGACAGGAATCTGGACTATCGCCTCGACCTTGCTCGAATCCCTTCGGAGAGCTCCATCACCAACAATGTACCCTAAGTACCTCAGGAACTTAAAGCAAAACTTCGATTTTTGCAGGCCGATGGTCAGATTCGGCTCCTTTAAGCATTGCGCTACTTCCTCTAGCAGCTGGACATGCTCCTCGAAAGTGCGCGAGATGATCAGCAGGTCATCCAAATAAACGAACACGCGGTTCCGCAGACGTTGTGGTATCACCCAATCCATCAATCGGCATAACCGTTGAGCAGCATTACATAGCCCGAAAGGCATCATCCGGAACTGGTACAATGGACGTCCAGGGATGGTAAATGCCGTATATGCTCTGCTCTTGGGCTCCAACTCAATCTGCCAGAACGCGTGCTTCAGGTCGACGCTGCTGATGAAGATCGTGTCGTCCACGCGGCTCAGAATGGACTCTATATTCTGCAACGGGTAGGCATCCTTCACTGTCACCTCGTTAAGCTTACGTGCGTCCAAGCACAACCTATTCTTCCCAGGATTCCGCACCAACGTCATCCTGTTGCTCCACGGACTCTCGATTGGCTCAATGACTCCCAGTCGCAACATTTCGTCTACCTCCGCGAATAGAAGCTGCTGTACCGCTGGTGACACTGGGTAAAAACGCTCCTTCACTGGTACGGTGCCTTCTACCAGCTCGATAGTATGCCGCTCCACGTGAGTCTTACCTAATCCTCGCTGCTCGTACGCCAGGAATTCAGCCTTGATCGCCTCCATCCGCTTCTGCTTCTCGGCATTCAACTTGTGCGGCTCGATCGGCTCTCCCTTAGTCACGAACTCCGACTCCACCTGTTCAAGGGACTATACTCCTAATACAACGGGTGCCAGGCGATACTTCTTCCAGAAGTCGATCCCCAGGTACAAATTCTGGACCAGGGCGGGGCACACATACAGCGTCATCTCGTGCGTCTCGTTCTTGTACCGGACCGGGACACGAATCTTACCCAATACCGAGTAGCTCGCACCCCCTGCGGCTCGCACCTTAGAAGTCTGGGGGTGCCACGCTATTCCCATCTTCTTGATAATCTCCACTGCTCCTGCACCTAGCAAGCTGACGGTCGCTCCAGTGTCGAGAAGCCCCTTCACCGTGTGCCCTTGAAGCTGCACTTCGGCAAAGGCTCGATCGTCGCCATTGAGCTCCGATCCAAGAGCCTCGCACACGCTCCTGCGTTCCTTACGGCGTAACGCTGGTCTTCTCCGCTTCCGTGGAAATGGTGAGCACAGGCTCTGCTTTAAGCCATCCTCTTCGGCAAAGATCCGGGCTCTGGCCTCTTCGTACGCGGCTTGGCTCGCTTCCAAAGGCGGTTGTGTCGACCAATTGGGCCTCTGTAAGTGCTCGCTGTTGGCTCTCCTTACTATGTCCTTAACTAACATGCAATCCTTACCTCAAGTGCTTACAGTAACATGCATGGTGGAGAGGATTTTAATGGCTTCTCGGCAATGGCATTGAGCGCGAATCCTCTGCCTGTGTCAGGCTCAGCCTCTCGTTTCCCGAACGACATTTTGGGCATTTCGGCAATACCACTCCTGGAAGTCCACATTTGTAGCAGAATATGTTACGCACGATGGCCTCACACTCCCAAAACGTGTGCCCTCGCTGTGCGCAGTTCCAACACGTAAGCGCCTTGCTATCGCCGCTACCGCCTCTGGGCCTGTACAGCGCTTCCACTGCCTCGTCCGGTGCAACCTACGCAGTGGCTTTATTCTCCTCGTGTAACGCCTCGTTCACCTGGTAACGGTCCCTAGGCCGACTGACTGGCTCCGCTGTGGTCGGACTCCTCGACCAACGTGACGACAGCATCCTCTCTGCGTCATGGCATTCTTCTCTCAGCCTCTCCAGGTCAGTAATCCACATCGGATAGATGACCCGTGAAATCCCGTCTCGGATGTTCACCTTCACGATCTTGATCAGGTCGTGGTCGCTGACGGGTACCTTTCCCCCGACTTCTGCCTACGTTCGCGTAGCTCCTGCTCACGCTCGAAGTTCGACCTGCGCGTCTGAAAGCGCTGCTTCAGCGCGTAACGCAGGTTTGGCCAGTCAGTCGTCCCACTCGTCCTCAAAAACATCCAATACCAGTCTTTGGCCCGTCCCTCGACCAAGGTGTGAAAATCGCGTAGGACATCCGGCCACGGCACCCGGTAGACCTGTCGTAGGTGGTTGAGTCTGAAGATGAACTCTCCTACTGGCATACCAGTAGGGCTCGCGTTGAAAATCAGCCCCCATCGGCGCATCGGGATCGATTAAACCTACTATCCTACAGATCGCTGAGCTTCCTACAGCAGGCCTTGATAATTTATATTTTTACAAAAACTAACAACAAACGGACAAGCAGCAAACTTTCGCGAAATCGGACAACTTTAGGAATACATATGGTAAACAGGTGTTCACATTTACCACCAATGTGCCCTCCCTACCTATGAGTTGGCATTTTTAAAATTACCGCCAACTCCCTAAACACAACTACACAACCAACAACAATTTACAGCAACACATCCTCATCCCACCCACACATAAACAATTACTCACACATGTTAACTAAACAATAACAACCTTATATTTATTCATTTAATTATAAACATTGTTTTATCTTAAATTAAATTTATTTTATATAAATAAAAAATAGAATAATGAAATAATTGAATAAACATAAACGAAAATAAACAAAAACTACTAAACGAGAAACAAAATAAACATTAAACAAAAACTAAAGAAAGAAATAAATACTATAAATAAGTAATAAATTAAATAAAATAATAATGCTTAAATAAATAATAATAATAAATAGCGGGCAGCGATGACGATGGTATTTCATTTTTTTAGGCTGCGGCCCACTGTGCCTGTGGCTGGGCTGGTCGTTGGTGTGCGTGCGGGCACAGGCAGCTGGCGTAATAGCCGCTATGGACTACGTAGACGGCTGGGTCTGAAGGCGCCGATTTTAAAACTAACAGGTACTAAATATAAAAACCTGGTGACCACCCAGACGGGTTGGCCAATCCTCGTCCGGTGGTCTCGCTGGCTTTACTCGGCCGCTCCAAAGATTGGGACAGTTGCTGGTGTATGCCTGGACTGCCTCCGGAAACGGTGAAACACACCATTAGCACTAATTATTTGATATTTATTTTTGTCCCGTACCTATTAATCTGTCCAGCGTTCGCGTTTTTATCCCTTTTTCTCCACTTTTTGTGTTACTTTTGAACTGCTGCTGCTGCCTCTGCTACTGTTTAAATTTTGTCTAATCACGGCTAAGCTACTCTTCCTCTTCCCCACCATCTGCCGTTCACCTGTCAATCCTACATCCATCTAGTGTCGGGCGCCAGCACGACTCTCCAACCCTCGTTCAACACCTCGACCATCGATACACGTAATGCCGACCATAACAACCTATAAGCCTTTTATCGTGTCTATCAAAACTTTTCGAAAAATGTTTGCTGACTCGGATAAATCAATTCCTGAATCTCCATAACATAATCCAATCACATCAATTCGGCTTTCGTGAAAAACACGGAACTATTGAGCAGGTTAACCGCATAACATCAGAAATACGAGGCGCGTTCGAAAATCGAGAATACTGTACTGCAATATTTTTGGATGTGTCTCAGGCATTCGACAGAGTTTGGTTGGAAGGCCTGATGTATAAGATCAAAACAACGCTCCCAGTCAACACACATAATCTGTTACAGTCGTACCTCTACGACAGGAAGTTTGCAGTGAGATGTAATTCTGCAATATCCGACGAACACCGTATTGAAGCTGGCGTTCCTCAGGGCAGCGTACTTGGGCCGACACTATACGTTCTCTACACATCAGACATCCCAACATGCCTAACAACATCAACCTTTGCTGACGATACAGCTATTCTTAGCCGCTCCAGATGCCCAGTGCAAGCAACAACACAACTTGCTCGTCACATCGTTAACGTAGAAAACTGGCTATCCGACTGGCGTATTAAGGTAAACGAACAAAAATGTAAACATGTAACTTTCACCCTAAACAGGCAAGACTGTCCACCACTCACGCTTAACAACACCCCACTCCCGCAAGCAAACGAAGTAACGTACTTGGGAGTACACTTGGACAGAAGACTTACATGGCGCAGGCACATTGAAGCTAAGAGAACACAGCTTAAACTCAAAGCCAATAGCCTCCATTGGCTTATCAACGCTCGCTCTCCGCTAAGTCTGGACTACAAGGTTCTGCTCTACAACTCCGTTTTGAAACCAATCTGGACCTATGGCTGCCAGCTATGGGGTAACGTCCAAAGAGCCCAGTCGAAGATCCTGAGAACTATCACCGGGGCACCGCGGTATGTTCGCAACGAAAACATACAAAAGGACTTAAACGTACCACCGGTCAGGGAAGTCATAGCGGAACACAAGGAAAGGTACTTGAGGAACAATCTCGCGAGAGGCATCACAAATACGTGCAGCCGATCCCGCCTTCATCGTAATGACCTTCCTACCCAGCGATGAGTTGAGGACCGCGACTCCAAGCTATCAGTCCAAAAAATAACTGGTAGATAAGTAATGTTAGTAAGATTTGCAAACTTTTTGACATTTCCTTGTTTTATGTTAAGGGATACAGCCAAAAATAAATAGCAAAGTTTATAAAAAAATAAATATATTTATGCAAATCTTTAAAATAAGTGTTTAAATTTTATTTATTTTAATATATGTTATATTTATTTGATTTGAAAATATATTTATATATATGTAAATATGTGTATAGTAAGATATCCAATATGCACACATATTCATATCTCAAATATGTTACACATAAGCACGCACCCCAATAATTAAATATCACATTACACCCTAAAATCCTAACACAGGAAACGAGCTAGACATAAACATTAAACATAAGAATATTTCTAAATCATGCATCACGCCACAAGCGTGAGATCGCCGAATTGGCACTTTTTGAAAGAAAGCTTAAAACGAACAAAGCTTAAAAGCTTTGATCATAAGAAAAGCTCTCAACCGAGGTTTGCTCTGCGCAGCAATAACGATTGAGAGGTAGTTCAGATTTGGAGTTCAAAGCAATAGTTTTAAATAAGATAGACTATAAGTGTGGAAGTGTTTTTGTAACTTTTAACATTGGTTCAATAAATATAATAAAGAAATAAACTAAAGACGAAGTCTTTTTATTTTTTTAATCCCACTTGGTCGTGAACTCACATTTGGCGCAGCCGGTAGGATTAGAGAAAAATAAGTGCAACTAAATTAAATTGCGATACTTCATAAAAACAACAAACACAGTTAATGGTGTTTAAATAATTTAAGAACGAAGAACAATATAATCAACAACATAACAACAAAAAAACAAACAAACATGGCAGTCGTACTAAGTGATGCAGAACTAAACCAGGCATTGTCTCAAATCCGACAAGTGCCCCAGTTCTCAGGAAATAAACAGGAGCTAAGCGCCTTCATCAGGAGGACAGAGTTCCTATTACAATTATCCCCTACTACAAACCAAAGACAACCAAATATTATATACGGTGCGATAGAACTGCAAGTCATCGGAGAAGCCCAAAGGATCTCGCAACTATCACATGCCAATAATTGGGGGGAGTTGAAGCGAGCACTCATCGAGGAATACACCACCCAGGCTCCAGTGGAGGAATTACTACGACAACTATACAACACCAGCTATCAAGGAAATCTCCGTAAGTTCATAGAAGAACTAGAACACAAATCATATGTAATAACAAATAAGCTAACACTTAAAGATGTTATAAAAAGAAAAATACCAGATAGAATTTTCATGATTCTAGCTAGGTACGATATAACAACTAGCCATTTGTTAAAAGTAGCAGCTCAAAAGGAGGGTTTATATGAAAATAGTGTGGTTGAAAAACCCAAAGATAATAAATATAATAATTCAAACAAAAACTATCATGGTAAAAAGTATCAAGAAAATTTTAACCAAAGTTCAACACATAACCCCACTAACGAAGCACCACATAATCATAACTACCAAACCAATTACAATACAAATAGCCCACATAAGAATCAACAAGATTATGGGCAGACATATGCCGAATTTCAACAAAAGTTGCAACAAGGGAAACAACAGAATCCCATGAACTATTCACATAATAGAAACTCTAATGCACAGGCATCCCCTTACAACAACAAACCTCAAAAAAGGCAAAGAGAAAGTAACAGTGGTGTGTCAAAAATGGACACTTCCGAAAATTTTCAAGCAATTGCCTCGGACCAGGAAGAAACAATAACCCATTCATAATTGTTATTATGAATGATAACCCGCTTAAGTGTGTTATAGACACTGGGTCAACAATTAATTTAATGAATGAAAATTACTTAAAATTTCCAATTAAAAATACAGAACTTAACGTTCATACCATCAATGGTAATATTAAATTAACATCAAGCATTACAATAGGAGCATGTAAATTATGTCCATCCAAACAGGAATTCTTTATACATGAATTTTCAAATCGATATGATTTATTGTAAGGAAGAAATTATTTAGAAGCTTGCAAGGCAAAAATAAATTACGAAGAGGGAGCCGTTACCTTAGGAGAATACACATTCCTATTTAAGTACGACCCCAATATAAATGTAGAAGAAGAGTAGGCACCAGGTGTCTAGACCCACCTTCGTCGGAAGATTTAGAATTCAATTTCGTGATCAACGAAGAATTAAAAGAGTCCAACGAGTTCCGCTTAGATCATCTTAACGATGAAGAGAAAAGGTGTGTGTCAAAAATTCTTCACAACTATCGAGACATACAGTACCATGAAGGCGACAATTTGACTTTCACTAGTACTGTTAAACATTCGATAATTACAAAACAATTACAAGAGACCCTACAAGTATTGCCAAATTCAACATGACGAAATAGACAGTCAAGTAAAAGAAATGCTAGAGCAAGGGATAATAAGAAAATCTCAGTCTCCGTATAATTCACCTGTATTAGTAATCCCAAAAAAGTTGGATACATCAGGAAAACAAAAGTATAGAGTAGTAATAGACTACAGATTTCTAAACGAAATCACTGTTGACGACAAATTTCGTATTCCAATAATGGATGCAATTTTAGATAAACTTGGCCGATGCCAATACTTCACAGCTCTTGATTTAGCAAAAGGCTATCACCAGATCCAGATGAATTTGGTCTAAAAAATGCACCAGCAACGTTTCAACGCTGCATGAACAATTTGTTGAAAGATTTAATATACAAACATTGTTTAGTCTACTTAAATGACATAATAGTGTATTTCACTTCATTGGAAGAACACATATTGTCACTATATAAGGTATTTGCCAAACTAAGGGAAGCCAACTTAAAATTGCAATTAGACAAGTGTGAATTTCTAAAAAAGGAAACGGAATTTCTAGGACACATAGTCACAACAGAAGGATTAAAACCTAATCCAAATAAAGTTGAAGCAGTAATGAAATATCCTATTCCAAAGACTCCAAAAGAGATCAAAAAACTTTTAGGTTTGTGTGGATTTTACAGAAAATTCATTCCAAACTTCGCCAACATCGTCAAACCCATGACACTCAAATTAAAGAAAGGAGCCAAAGTAGACATAAAGGATACAGCATTTATCTCAGCATTCGAGAAATTAAAATTACTGATAACTTCTGACCCAATTCTTACTCATCCAGATTATGACAAAGCATTTTGTCTCACAACGGATGCAAGTAATGTAGCTCTAGGAGCGGTCTTAACACAAAATCATAAGCCTGTTTGTTTTGCCAGCAGAACGCTAAACAAACATGAAAAAGAACTATTAGCAGTAGTTTGGGCAACTAAAACTTATAGAAGCTATCTATATGGTAGAAAATTTGAAATCCTAAGCGATCACAAACCATTAGTATGGTTAAACAATATAAAAGAACCGAATATGAAACTCCAACGATGGAAGATCAAATTAAATGAATTTGATTACACAATCAAATACTTACCGGGTAAAGAAAATCATGTCGCAGACGCACTTTCACGTGTGCAAATACATGAAAATCTACTGGGAGAAAAAATGAGTCAAGCAACATGTGCCACCATTCACAGTGCCCAAGAAGATAACCAAAGTTATATTCAAATAACGGAAAGACCATTAAATTATAATAACAGACAAATCGAACTCGTTGAAGGAAACGACAATACGACACAAGTTACTAACTATTTTCACAAGAAAAACATAAAGATAACATATATAGAAATGACGATTACTAAAGCTAAAGAAATAATTAAAGAATATTTATGTTCAAAAAATAGCGTCTTATACTTTCACAACGACTCAGATTTTCCGATTTTTCAAAACGCATACGTAGAAATAATAAACCCAGAAAGTAAAATTAAAGTTATGAAAAGCTCATCAAAATTAATAGACTTACAAACGTACGCAGAGTTCAAAGAACAGATACTTAAAAGACATAACGAACTATTACACCCAGGGATAGAAAAGACAATACATTGGTTTAAAAAAATTTTATTACCCAGATTATCAGAACCTAATACAAAACATAATAAATGAATGTCACATTTGCAACATCTCAAAAACAGAGCACAGAAGTACCAAGTTAGTGTACGAATTAACCCCAGAAACAAATTACATTAGGGAAAAGTATGTGTTTGGGCCAGCTCCCAAAATAGTGCGGCATATGTTTATGTATCGCACTTTAACACATTTACTTGCTCTGCGTAGCAAGAGAGTGCCTTAACACGCTCTTGCATGTATATCATCTTCTTATCACGCTCTGCTTGTCTATTGCAATTTGCATAGGCTCAAGCTGCTGCAGAGCTTCTGCTGCAGTTTTTCAGTTTTTATTATTCAATTGAACTAACAAGAGGTCGCAGGGCCGAGTTAGAACTTTATAAAACTCCAATGCACGAGCCCGACCGCTCGCTTGCAAATCTTGATAAACTCGCATTAAAATATTTACCGAAAATAAATACAATTAAATTTAAATAAACAAATTCTGTTTAAATTATAAATAGTTTTGTGTACAAACGCCTAAGAAAAAGCTTTTAGGTTCAACATTTGGTGACCCCGACGTGACGTTATTTCGTGTTTAAATATTTTAATAAAAAACGAACACAAATATATATACGGACACAAAATATATATACGGACATCATTGTACATCAAGGCATTGTGAAAGGCGAACTTAAGAAAGAGGTGTACTCAATAAAAGGCACCCTGTATGTGACAGTTCTCTAATTTCGGTTTCACTAGCACTTGCACTTGTGCTGTAGCATTTACAGCTGCTTGCATACTCTCTTGAGCGCCCGCAATCGGTTTCGTTTTGTGCTTCGTTCGTTTCGCGGTCAAGGCTAGCTTAAAGGGTTCGTTACCCTAAACAGCTGCAATCGGTGCTCTCTTTGTGCGTGATATTATCAGTGACAATTTTGATTTGTTGTAATTTTTGGCGGCCTAAAAATGACCAACAATACAACTGACTCTGCTGCTGAAACTAAAGCAATTTTTTATAAGCGAAAATCTATTTCACTTTATGAGCGCGTTTTAAAAAATTCAAGTGCAGCTTGAAATTAATAAAATAGCCTCGCTTGATTACGACGCGTTAACTGTGCACCTTAAAACATTGGAACAATTGCATAACTCTTTTGACCAGTCTCAAAACGCTCTTGAAGAGCTTGATTTTGATGAGATTGGCAGTGAATTGCGCGTCAATTTTGATGAAATCATAATAACTCTCGAAGTGCGTGTAAATTCGGCTCTACGTAAACGATCGTTGCAGACGCCGCCGCACTGCTCTACTATGAACACAGCTGGGTTCATTGAGGATCAGCCCACTGTCATCATGGCAAGGTCTAAGCCGCGAGTGCCTGAAATCAAGCTGCCAACATTTCGTGGTGGATACACGGAGTGGGCCAATTTCTACACTATGTTTGACAGCAATATTCACAAGGATATTAACCTTACTGACGTGGAAAGGCTGCAGTACCTGCTTTCTTGCTTGGATGGACCTGCACTGGACTCCGTCCGCTCTCTCGAAATGTCGAGCGCCAACTATAAGGCCGCTCTTGCAATATTAAATAAACGCTTTAATAACAAACGCTTAATTTTCGGAGATTCTGAGGCAAGAAAGGGTGGAGGATGGCTCTGTCATTGAGCTGCGAGAGCTTTCGGATAAGCTTAACTCACACATGCGTGCGCTTAAGACGATGGCACCAATGGAGGACATAGCTGGATGCATCATAGTACATACGCTCTTCAAGTCTTTGGACAATGAAACCAGGGCTAAGTGGGAGGAGCAGGCCTCTCCAGATGTTTTACCAACGTGGGAACAATTTTCAGCTTTTCTGGAAAGACGCTGCCAAACAATGGAGAACGTTAAACAGGCAATGAGTAGCCACAACAATCAGGTTGGAAAATTTAAAAAGAATAACAGTTCCAAGCATACGCTAGTTGCAACTAATACATATGTTATACCTGACTGCGCATTTTGTGGCAGCTCAAGTCACACTATATATAACTGCTCTCGGTTTGGAAATTTATCTCCATTTATTCGTTTGCAAGAGGTAAAAAAGTTAGGAGTCTGTTTTAATTGCCTAAAAAAAGGGCACCATAACACAGCGTGCAGTTCTGGCAGCTGTCGAACATGCGGAGCCAAACACCACACGTTATTGCACCTTGGCAGTAATCAACATCAACCAAAGGCTTCAGCTCGTCAATCATCGGACCCAACTTCACCTAAAAATAGCAGTCTGCTCGCCCAATCTGCCCCGGCCACCCTTTCTTCCCAGAATCTCAGCTCGAATATTGTGCTCCTAGCTACTGCAGTGATTACAGTAAAGAGTCAGACAGGTGTAGACCTACCTTGTCGAGCGCTCTTGGACTCAGGATCTCAGGTACACATTGTCACTTCCCGATTTGCTCAGCATCTACAGTTGAAGCGCACCAAAGTGTGCGCATCTATTTCTGGAGTTGGAAATTCTTCATTTTTTACTGAAGGAGCCACTGTCAACATGTCTTTGCGGTCTCACGCATCCAACTACTCAGTCTCAATCACTGCTCATGTTGCACAAAACATAACGGAAAATCATCCTGCTTTTTCGTTTGACATTTCCAACTGGAAAATACCACCAAACATTCGCCTCGCCGATCCCTTGTTTTAAAAGTCTCAGAAAATTGACCTGCTAATTGGAGCTAGCTTATTCTTTGATTTATTATGCGCTGGGCAGATCAAATTGTTGTCAGGTTTTTCGCTTCTTCAAAAAACACGATTACGATGGGTTGTCACTGGAGGGAATAATCAAGCTCATAATTCATCTTTACTTGCAACACCCAATCATGCCGAGTCAGATCAGGCTGCTGATTGTAAGTTAGACACACTAATTCGCCGATTTTGGGAATTAGAAAATTCGTTCAACTGTAATAGCAAAACTACTGCCGAGGAATTAGATTCTGAGCATCATTTTAAATCAAATTTGGTTCGTTTGCCCAACGGCACATACAGCGTTCGTCTCCCATTCAACAAAAGTATAGATCTTCTCGGAGATTCATACAAGCAAGCCTACAAACGGTTTCTCAATTTAGAGCATAAGCTTGAGCGCAAGCCTCAGCTCAAGGATCAGAACTTAAATTTTATATGGGAATATGAAGAGTGGCAGCATATGTCAGTTGTTGAGCAAGGAAATCGCATCAAATGCAAATATTATTTGCCACACCACTGCGTGATTCGCGAATATAAAACCGCCACAAAACTTCGTGTTGTTTTTGATGGCTCTGCATGCACCTCCTCTGGTCTTTCGCGTATTAATATCCTGATATCCTGACCTGGACCCACAATTCAACCTAAGTTGTTTACAACATTGCTTCGTTTTCGCACATTTTCCGTTGCACTTACTGGAGATATATGTAAAATGTACAGATGTGTGCAAATTCAGGAGCCTGACTCATTTTTCCAATGCATTTTGTGGAGGGACTCGCCCAAAGACGAAATAAAGGTGTGTAAATTAGACACTGTCACATATGGCACAAAGCCAGCCTCGTTTTTTAGCAATTCGTGCTATGCATCAATTAGCTAATGATGAAATTTCGGCGTATCCCATTGGATCGAAAATTGTTCTTCAAGATTTTTACGTTGACGATCTGCTAACGGGTGGCGCTTCCGTCAATGAGGTGAAGGAAATAATGCGGCAAGTTTCAGGCCTTCTTTAAAAAGGCAATTTTAAAATAAGGAAATGGTGCTCTAACAGTCCTGATCTTCTAAATGAAGTCCCTAATGAAGACAAGGAAGCATTTGTAAAATTCTCTGATGGCACAGACGTCACCAAAACATTGGGACTTGCCTGGAATCCTGTCATTGACAGCCTGTTATTTTCGTTTAGCAGTCAATGTGTTGCAAGGCCTAACAAACGCACAGTTTTGTCCACGATTGCCCGCCTCTATGACCCGCTCGGCTTAATAGGGCCTGTCATTTGCAAGGCAAAGATTTTTATGCAACAACTTTGGAAAGAGCAGCTAGACTGGGATGAGAGCCTACCACTAGCATTGAACACCGCTTGGATCACATTAATGGAACAATTCAGCAGCATTCATCGAATTGAATTTCCTCGTCTTTCTGTGATGCCAGCATCAGCGCATATGGAGCTTGTCTGTACGCAGTCTCTGCTACCAGCAAGGGCAAACAGGCCCACTTGCTTTGTTCCAAATCTCGCGTAGCCCCGGCTAAAATGGTTACTATTCCCAAACTGGAACTATGTGCTGCCGCCTTACTTGCTCAACTTATAAACGAAGTAGCTGAAATGCAATTAGCAACTTCATATTTCTGCTGGAGCAACTCTACTGTTGCACTATCTTGGATTAAGGGCCACCCTGCTAATTTTAATGTATTTGTTGCTAACCGAATTTCTATCATTCAGGAGCTCACAAATGGAATGGAATGGCGATATGTTCCCTGCAGATATACTGTCTCGAGGATCTTTTCCAGTTGAGTTGATCGACCTGAAAATTTGGAAATTCGGACCAGCTTATCTCTGCTTATCAATGGACGATTGGCCATCTTCGATTCCGGGACCAACACAGTTACCGGAATTAAGAAAACATGTCCTGGCTGCGACTTTAAATTCATGAATTCATTTCCAAAATTGCAGCGTATTTTTGGCTATGTTGCTAAATTTATACACAGAATTA
Organism: Scaptomyza hsui; assembly: GCA_018152825.1. Lineage (NCBI taxonomy): Eukaryota > Metazoa > Arthropoda > Insecta > Diptera > Drosophilidae > Scaptomyza > Scaptomyza hsui. The sequence continues at coordinate 581,844 of JAECXO010000279.1, forward strand.
AATCACCTGTAATTAACGTAGTTGATTTGCGCCGTGGGACTGAACTGCTTCTGCAAGTAGTTCAGCAAAATGGCCTTGGAGCAGAGATTAAAATACTGCAAGCTAAAAAGGATCTTAAGCCATCAAGTACTCTCGCTTCACTTTCTCCATTCTTAGACAGCGTTGGACTTCTTCGTGTTGGAGGTCGTTTATGAAATGCTTCATTTGATTTTGAAGCTAAACACCCGATTATTCTTCCTAAACAGTACCCAATCACAACTTCCATTATTCGCCATTATCATGAGTCCAATTTGCATGCAGGACCTCAAGCCCTTTTAGCCCTCATTCAGCTTAGCTATTGGCCCATAGGTGGGAGAAAAACCGTTGCCAAAGTTGTGCAAAAATGTATTCGGTGCGTGCGAGCCAAGCCGCGCACAATTGAACATATCATGGCTGATCTTCCAGAAGAGCGTGTAAGCGGTACCCGAGCATTCTTAGTGACTGGAATAGACTATTGTGGACCATTTATGTACAAATCTGAAGTCCGTAATCGGCCTCCCATCAAATGCTACATCAGCGTCTTCATATGTTTTGCAACAAAGGCAGTTCATCTTGAACTTGTTAAGGATTTGTCGACGACGGAATTTCTAGCTTGTCTTCGGCGTTTTATTTGTACTCGTGGACAACCTGCATGCATGTGGACTTACTACGCAACTAGCTTTGTTGGAGCCCGGAACGAGCTGTACTTAGCGATGATCATCAAGCTGCAGTTCATCAATTTTGTTTGGACGACCACATTGATTGGCGCTTTATACCACCGCGATCGCCCCATTTTGGTGGTCTCTGGGAGGCTGCCCTAAAAACAGCAAAACATCATCTGCGCCGATCTCTTGGCTCCACGACGCTAGAATATGATGATCTCCGAACGCTCATTTGCAACGTTGCTGCTGTAATTAATTCTCGCCCATTATTCCCTCTTCTCACACCAGCTCACTTCTTGATTGGCGCCCCGATATCATCGTTCGTCGAGCCTGACTTGTCAAAACTTAACTTCGACCGGCTTGATCGCTGGCGGAAGGTGGCCTATTTGCAGCAGAATTTTTGGACCAGATGGCGCGAGGAATATTTATCGCTTCTTCAAGAGAAGTCAAAGTGGCGCTCCGAAAGGCCAAATCTGCAGCCCCACGACGTTGTTCTCCTTAAGGATGAGAACACACCACCGCTCAAATGGCCCCTTGCCAGGGTCGTTGAGGTTATCGCCGGTTCAGACGGCGTTGCTAGAGTCGCCATCCTTCAAACAGCTGCTGGACGCACCCGAAGAGCTGTCAACAAACTGTGCTTGCTGCCATTAAAGGATGATGTTGAAAGCAACCCTAAGCTTTCAACGGGGGGAGGATGTTTCGGCCAGCTCCCAAAATAGTGCGGCATATGTTTATGTATCGCACTTTAACACATTTACTTGCTCTGCGTAGCAAGAGAGCGCCTTAACACGCTCTTGCATGTATATCATCTTCTTATCACGCTCTGCTTGTCTATTGCAATTTGCATAGGCTCAAGCTGCTGCAGCTTCTGCTGCAGTTTTTCAGTTTTTATTATTCAATTGAACTAACAAGAGGTCGCAGGGCCGAGTTAGAACTTTATAAAACTCCAATGCAGGAACACTGGACATACCAACTAATTTTGAATACCATTATCTAACTGTAAATTTAACAAAAATAGAAAAGGTCTACAATAACTTATTAATACAAGCAAACGATTACGAAAATTCAACTAAAATAAATTATCTTATTGAAACACTAAACAGGGAAATGAACGGGATAACAATCATTAAAAGACAAAAGAGAGGACTAATAAATTTAGTAGGCAAAACATACAAATACTTATTCGGAACATTAGACACAGATGACAGAGACGAACTAGAACAGAAGATAAGTAACTTAGCAGAAAATAGCGTTCAAGTTAATGAACTAAACAAAATAATCGAAACAATTAACAAAGCAATTGAAACCATGAACACATTTAAAACAAAAGAAGAAAAACACAAGAAATTTGATTTACTAATTTTCAATTTAGAACATTTTACCGAATAGATAGAAGACATAGAGATAGGAATGCAACTAACTAGATTAGGCATATTCAACCCTAAATTACTTAAGCACGATTACTTATTGCATGTTACACCAGAGAAAATTCTTAATATTAAAACATCAACTTGGCTAAAAACTGATACAAAAAAAATTTACATAATATCACATATTCCACAAGCAATTAGTAAAACACCCATTTTCAAAATAATACCCTACGCAGATGAGAACGATAATATTTTAACAGAAAATATTCAAGAAAATATTTTATAAATAATAATAAAGTATATGGCACAATTACAAAAAAACAAATATTGAATAATTGCATAGTAGGCATTGTAAAGCAAATCAAAACCGAAAGTAAATATACCAAAACAATTAAAAATTTTCAAACAAATTATATAGAACCAAACATAATCCTATCATGGAATTTACCAGAACCAATTGTAAATCAGAATTGTATGAATAATGAAATTAAGATAAAAGGAAACAATATTATAAAAATCTATAATTGTGAAATACAAATTAACGAGATATCAATATCTAATTCAAGACTAGATTTTACACAAAACATTTATGTCAGCAATAACCATTGTCATATATTCAAACTAAGGAATTAATTTTGGAACATACAAAATATTATAATACATTCCTAATAATAACATTGACATCATTAACCATTACCATATTAAGCATATTATTGTACTTAATTTATAAGTTCAAAAGTTTACCCAGAACACTTATTGTTAAGTATAGAAAACCTAAAGAACAAGAAATAATCAATGATCAAATAGAATTAACAATAGCCAAACAAAATCAACCCGCACTGTATCCCAAGATAGGAGCAGTCTAACGTAACGCAAATTTTTTTAAGTGTGGGCGAGATAGATATCCAATATGCACACATATTCATATCTCAAATATGTTACACATAAGCATGCACCCCAACAATTAAATATCACATTAAGATAGACTATTAGTGTGGAAGTGTTTTTGTAACTTTTAACATTGGTTCAATACATATAATAAAGAAATAAACTAAAGACGAAGTCTTTTTTTCGTGAACTCACAATTATATATATATATATATATATATATAGTGACATATTCATTCTGATTATGTCAACCACATACTTACCAAACTGTTATAAATAAACATTCAATTCTCAGTTTTATCAATAAGCACTCACCCACAAATGTAAACATAAAACTGTTTCAAAGCACTCACCCACAAATGTAAACACAAAACTGTTTTCAATATTAAATAAAAAATATTTTAGAGTCAGTCTTAAGCTGCTCGTTCACAAAGCCAGTTGAAATATATAATTGGCGCAGCCGGTAGGATAACATTAAATTGTGGATCCTGATGCAATAATTACGTTATTAATTCTTGTCCCTTTTATTGTTATCCGCTAAACAACTTACGCAAAGGCAACCCAAGCGACGGTCAATATTGCGTCAAGTTTTAAATAAACAAGTAAGAAGGCTCTAGTCGAGATTTCCCGACTAGGAGATACCCCGAACCCTGTACATAACGCGTCCATTCATTGTCTGTATGCATCTGTGACTAAGCTTCAATCTTCGATATCTCTGGTGTTTCTCAACCGATTTCGATGAAATTTTCAGAAAAGTTATATCGGTACCCATTATTTCAATCCCCATTTTTACATTTTCCAAATTCGAGAAATTTTTGTAATCGATTACATTTGTATATCGAAAACGAAAATAGTTATCGAAAATCGGAAACAAACTTGTACTGCCTAGGACTTAGATGAGCTTATGTTCAAAGTCTGAAGTCTCTAGCTCCAATAGTCTCTGAGATCTACGCGTTCATACATACGGACAGACGGACGGACAGACGGACATGGCTATATCGACTCGGCTGTTGATGCTGATCAAGAATATATATACTTTATAGGGTCGGAGATGCTTCCTTCTGCCTGTTACATACTTTTGCACAAAAACATTATACCCCTTTTACCCATTTCATAGGTTCGGGGTATAAAAACCTCGACAGTGACGTGTATACCGAAAAATCGCGTATTGCCAAAGCCGCGGATTGTCAAGGCTCCTGATGCAATAACTAAGTTATTAATTCTTGTCTCTTTTATCCGCTTAACAACTAACGCAAAGGCAACTCAAGCGACGGTCGATATCGCGTCAAGTTCGAACAAAAAAAACCTCGACAGACGTGATTACCGAAAAATCGCGTATTGCCAAAGCCGCGGATTGTTTAAACAAAAAACTTGAAAATAACTCAAGAAGACGCGATAGAATTCAAAGAGATTATAATTCCAGAGACATTTGGTTTTTCTCAGAAACTTTTGAAAGTGCTATCTGTGCAAACAAAACCCAGTATAAACTATAAGCTTTAGAAATAAGTGAACTAAATTAACACTAATTGTTGCTGAATGAAAATAAAAATTTTAATTTAACGTCCCTACATATTTCGAATGCGTTACAGTTGCTATCCCTGGGCTCTAGTCTCAGCTCACTTTATTATCGATGGATCTAACGATACTTATCGGTTTAACGATACTTTGCGTAGCCCTAAACTCTGATCGTGGCTCGATAAGTTCAGTATAAAAGTATCATCAGACGTGAGCAGAAAGACAATTTAATAAACCGCATGCTAGCGCTTAGCAATTACCGCTTCGCTTTACTACGCAATTACTTATAAACGTACCCTTATAAAATAAGAATAATTTGAACAATGAATAAAGCAATCGGTTAATACAGTGTTATATTAAAGTTTTCAAAGTTTCGTGGCTGGCACGAAACATTTTTATTAAATTATAAAAGTTGCCCACGTCGCAAAAGACTTACTTGGCATTTCCAAGAAAATGTGAAATAGATTTGTATGTATGTGTGACCCGCGAAAGTGCTCAAAAATGATCATATAGCTAAACACGGACTAAACACACAAGGAGGATCGAGTATCGGCGCTGCTCAATTGGAAGGCAGCGAAGCGACAACGGGTGCCACACAGGGTGGCACATATGGCCTGTTTGCCTCACAAGGAGGATCGAGTATCGGCGCTGCTCAATTGGAAGGCAGCGTAGCGACAACTGGTGCCACACAGGGTGGCACATATGGCCTGTTTGCCTCACAAAGAGGATCGAGTATCGGCGCTGCTCAATTGAAATAGAGCGTAGCGACAACTGGTGCCGCACAGGGCGGCACGTTTGGCCTGTTTGCCTCACACGGAGGATCGAGTATCGGCGCTGCTCAATTGAAAGGCAGCGTAGCGACAACTGGTGTCGCACAGGGTGGCACGTATGGCCAGTTAGCCTCACAGGGAGGATCGTATAACGGCGCTGCACCATGGGCAGGCAACGTATTAAAATCAGGTGCCGCACAAGGCGGCACACAAGGCCTGGATTTCTCCAGAGGAGGACTTCATCCCGGACTTGAATCGACATTTAGTACCACACAGGGTGGTATATATGCTCGACAAAATGGTTTTCATAATAGTGGTGAGTCTGTTGCTGGACCTTTGGGGTTGCGGGGCTGTGACGCATTCGGAATGGGTCTTCAAAAAGGAAGAATAATAGATTTACCCGCTTTCAGTGGACAGGCAGAAGACTGGCCAATTTTTAGTACAATGTTTACTGAGACAACCCTTGCCTACAGGTACTCTAATCTAGATAATCTGCTTAGACTACAGAAAAGCTTAAGAGGTGATGCCAAAGAATAAGTAGCAGCAATGTTGATAAACCCAGTAAATGTCGATCATATTATGAAACGGCTACAGTTAAAGTTTGGGCAGTCAGGTTTACTTATTAGGAGTCAGCTAGAAAAGGTATCTGAAATTCAGCATATCTCAGAGAGCAGCCTAGATAAAATTGTACCATTTTCAGCAAGGGTACTAAACTTGATTATATTTTTAAGATCTGCTAACGCCTCGCAGCATCTTCAAAATCCTGTGTTATTAAGCGATCTTGTAAGTAAACTGCCTATGCGTACTCGTATTGAATGGTCAACGTATGCATCAACTATTCACCCCTATGCTAATCTGGAACATTTTGGTTATTGGGTAGAGAAAATAGTTATGGATATATCACAAGCTTCTCTTACAACAGCATCAAGCAAGCAAAACGTAAGACAAGAGAAAAGTTCAAATCAAAAGGTACTGATACAGATTACAAAGAAATCCACTAAAAAAAAGAAAAAAGTAATATGTTATGAATGCAAAGGACAACACATTTTTGAGGATTGTGAGCGGTTCACGAAGAGTGACGTAAATGATCGATGGTTAATCGTAAAAAGACTTAAAGTCTGTTTTGGGTGTCTGCGACAAGGGCATAGTCTAAATATTTGCAAGAAGAAACGTAATTGTAAACGTGAAGGTTGTAAGTCCTTCCATAATCGTATGCTTCATCAAGACAAGAAGCTTGCCCTGAAATGGTCGCAGTTCAGCCAGATAATAGTACAGTAAATATCCTTACAATAAGAAACGGTTCATCGATGCTCTTATTTAAGGTACTACCAATAGAGGTCACAGGACCAAATAAATCTATTATTAAGGTGTTCGCATTCATAGATGAAGGTTTCTCGGCATCCTTAATAGATGCTGATCTGGCTAAAAAAAAACTTGGTGTGACCGGAGATACAGAAAAACTGACACTCAACTGGATTGGAAATTATCTAAAAGTAGTTCCTTCCATTAAATGTAATCTTAGAGTTCGTACAATAGAAGGCAAATCAAATTGGTTACTTTTGACAGGTAGCGCAGTTCCCAGCTTAGAACTACCTTTACAATCTCTGAATATTGAGTCCCTTAACGTCAAACATGGAAAATTAAGTACCTTGCCAATCAAAGGATATGATGACGCTAAGCCGAGCCTTTTAATTGGAATAGAAAACTGCCATTTGACCAGCGCGATTCGAAGTGTAAGTTTGGAAAACAGATTAATAGCCGTTCAGACAGCGGCATATGGATCTACACAGTTCGATCAAAAAACCGAGTATAACCGTATTACCGCCGTATTCCATAATAGCTCTGGTACCGATTCTAATAAAAACGAGTTAAATGATTTAATGCTGGAATATTTCCATACAGAGAGCCTTGTCGTAAAGCCACCACATAATCCGATAGAATCAAATGAGATAGTCAGGGCTCGTAGAATATTGAAAGAAAATACAAAGCGCTTAGACAAAGGCTATGAGATAGCACTATTGTGGAGTCATGATAATATAATCCTTCCAAATAGCTTTGATATGGCTCTTAAACGACTTCGCACAACTGAAGGTAAAATTTGCGAGATTAAAAAACAACAGGAATATGAAAAAGCTATAATGGATTTCGTCAGTAAAGGATATGCAAGGAAATTATCAAAGAAAGAAATAGAAAATACTAGTCCCCGCACCTGGTATCTGCCACACTTTGGGGTGTTCAATATAAATAAACCTAACAAGATAAGGCTTGTGTTTGATGCGGCAGCGAAAGTCAATGGTATTTCTTTGAATAGCTATCTTTTAAAAGGGCCGACGAAAACCCCCACTGCTACAAATCTTGTTCCAGTTTCGTCAAGGCATAAAAGCTGTATGCGCTGACATAAAAGAAATGTTCCTGCAAGTTAAAGTAAAAGAATCGGATCAAGACTCCCTCAGATTTCTATGGAGAAATTCCAAGGGCGAGATTGAGGTCTATAAAATGCAAGTTCTTATATTTGGAGCCACGTGTTCACCTTGCTGTGCGCAGTATGTAAAAAATCTAAATGCATCAAACGCCACAAATATGAAGGAAGCTGTTATTAAGGCCATAAAAGGAAATCACTATGTGGACGATTTTGTTGCAAGTTTTGAAAATGAGAACGACGCATTCGAGATAAGCAACGAAGTGAAGAACGTCCACAAATTGGCTAATGTTGATCTGAGAGTCTTTGTATCAAACTCATCGGATATCCAGGATAAACTTAACGGGGTAGACAACGCATCGAAACTACAGCTCCTACATCGGTCAATCTTGATTCGAATTCAATAGACAAAATCCTTGGTATGTTTTGGGATAGTCAAAAGGATGCCTTTGTGTTTGACCTTAAAATGAACAAAGTTCCAAACAAAAGGCAATTGCTCAGCATCATAATGTCAGTATTTGACCCGTTCGGCATGCTGGCTGATCTTATGATAATTGGCAAAGTCTTAATGCAAGATATTTGGCGAACGAGAATTCACTGGAACGATTTAATTAATGACAATATTTATACACGTTTCAAAGAGTGGATCACGCAATTGGACAAGGTCAAACATTTTCAAATAAGTCGTTGTTATTCTCGAAAGTTCTTAGCTTCAGATGTCAGAAGACATTCGCCTGGATTTGCTCTGATCACAGACAGTACAAACAGTTTGTAGCATATAGGATTTTAGAAATCCTGGAGACCACAAAAGAAAATGAATGGCGCTGGGTCCCAACACTTTTAAACCCAGCCGATAAAGCTACGCGAGCCACAAACTTCGGTGAATATGATCCGCAAACTATCTGGACTGTAGGCCGATACACAAAGGCAGTCCTATATATTCTCTGACACCTGGTTTAAGTAAAGATGGTTTATTGATTGTGCAAGGAAGGCTTGACAACGCATTTGTACTCGCCGAAAATACTCGACGGCCAATAATATTACCAAAGGGACATGTGCTGACCAATTTGATTGTGTCATATTATCACAAAATATATCATCATCAAATCGATGAGCTAATTGTTAATGAAATACGTCGTAAGTTCTTGGTAATTAATTTACGGACGTCAGTAAAACGTTCCAAGTCGTCTTGCCAATATTGCAAAAATAAAAACGTAAAGCCAGTGCCCACACTTATGGGGCATTTGCCAAAAGATAGAGTTACACCATTTAACCGACCTTTCACCTACACAGGACTCGATTACTTTAGTCCGCTACTTGTGACTGTAGGACGTCGTCACGAAAAACGTTGGGTTGCCTTATTTACCTGTTTAACTGTCAGAGCCATACACCTGGAACTTGCCGAGGACTTGTCATCTGATGCATGCATTGTAGTCATCCGAAACTTTGTTAATAGGCGAGGGATTCTTAGTACTATTCGATCCGATATGGGCACAAACTTTGTTGGTGTGGATAATATCCTAAGGAAAACTAATGACCTCTTCGATTGGGAATATATAAAGGCAACGCTGGCTACTAAGGACATTAATTGGGAGTTCAACTGCGCAGCTAATCCTAGTTCAGGAGGACCAAACGTGTCTTAGCAGTTACTCTGAAGGAGCAAGCACCGAGAGTCGAAACATTACGAAGCCTACTGATAGAGGCTGAAAATATTATAAATAGCTGACCTTTAACACATGTTCCAGTTAGTATAGACCAATGACCCCAAATCATTTTCTTTTGGGGACATTGAACTCGACGCATACACCTGGAAAAATAGATAACTATTGCCATCGAAAACAGTACCGTATTGCACAACAGTTAAAGGATATATTCTGGCGACGTTGGATAAGAGAGTATTTTCCTACTATTACAAAACGTACAAAATGGTTCGCCCCCGTTAAACCAATTCAAAAAGGGGATCTAGTTTTGATTTGCGATGAGAATCAACCCAGAGGAGGATGGGTGAAGGGTGTAGTAAAGCAGACGTTCAAGGCAAAGGATGGTCAAATCCGTATCGCTGAGGTGAGGACCTCAACTGGTGTACTGACATTTTAGGTAAAACGGCATGAGCGTTTTACGGTGAGGGGAATGTTGCTGAATGAAAATAAAAATTTGAATTTAACGTCCCTACATATTTCGAATGCGTTACAGTTTCTATCCCTGGGCTCTAGTCTCAGCTCACTTTATTATCGATGGATCTAACGATACTTATCGGTTTAACGATACTTTGCGTAGCCCTAAACTCTGATCGTGGCTCGATAAGTTCAGTATAAAAGTATCATCAGACGTGAGCAGAAAGGCAATTTAATAAACCTCCGCATGCTGCGTACGCTACGCACGCTGCGCATGCTAGCGCTTAGCAATTACCGCTTCGCTTTACTACGCAATTTCTTATAAACGTACCCTTATAAAATAAGAATAATTTGAACAATGAATAAAGCAATCGGTTAATACAGTGTTATATTAAAGTTTTTCAAAGTTTCGTGGCTAGCACGAAACACTAATCAAGAAAAACAAGTAAAAACGTTGCAGTCGGACGCAACCGACTGCGGAATACTTTGATACCAGTAAAAGAACGGATGGTTAGGAGCCTGCTTGCAAAGGAGTGGGCCGGGTGGTAAACATCGCCAGCTATCATGTTACCAAATTTGGTGACTTTTGCTCAAATACTGTGAAAGATAACATAACTTCAAAATGTAAAAGGTGGGCGGCAGAGGTGGGCGTGGCATCCAAATTTTTGAATCAAATGTTTTTAACTGTCACTATTTATCTTCCTACCAAGTTTGGTGGCTCTAGCTAAAAAACTGTTAGAGATATAGCCGACTCCAATTTTATAAGGCGGGAAGCTTGGGTGGGCGTGGCATCCAAAATTTTGATGCAGATCTTTGGTATATGTTGCCTTCTATCTTTCTACCGAATTTAAAAACTGTAAGAGATATCGTAATTTCCGATTTTATATGGTGGGCGGCAGAGGTGGGCGTGGCATCCTAATTTTTGATGCAGATCTTTTGAAGATGTCACCATATATCTTCCTACCAAATTCGGTGACTCTAGCTCGAAAAATGGGAGAACTATAGGCGTTTCCAATTTCTTGGTGAAGGGGGGATGGGGGCGGAATCAGGGGGCGTGGCACCCAAGTTTTGATGGGAAACGCCAGTACCTATCTTGACACAAAATTTGTTGGCTCTTGCCCAAAAAATTTGAAAACTATAGGCGTTTCCAATTTCATGGTGAAGGGGGGATGGGGGCGGAATCAGTGGGCGTGGCATCCAAAATTTTGATGCATTTTTTTGGGGAACGTCAATATCTATCTTGACACAAAATTTGGTGGCTCTAGCCCAAAAAATGTGAAAACTATAGGCGTTTCCAATTTCAAGGAGCAGGGATGATGGGGGCGGAAGGAGTAGGCGTGGCATCCAAAATTTTGATTCTGTTTTTTCAGGGACATGACTAGGTATCTTCGTTCAAAATTTGGTAACTCTAGCTGTAAGAATGTGAGAAATATTTGGTCTTATCGGTTTTCAGTTTTCGAATTTATCGAATTCCCATCCTCCTAGTAGGCGTGGCAACCCAATCTTAACACTTTATCTGTACCGTCTATAGATAAACATAATTGCAAAGTTTCAAGTCTCTAGCTTTACGGGTGTCGAAAAAAGTTGCGTTCATACGGACGGACGGACAGACGGACAGACAGACACCATGACGGACATTGCACAAAACCAATATACTATGAGACCTTCGGTATCAAAGTATAAAAATAAAGTCATTAGTATAAAAATTAAGTGAAACTAAAATTAAATTAAAAGCTCAATAATAATAATTAAAATAAAATAAATAAAAATAAAAACAATTAAAATAACAAAATTACTCAAGAGAAAAACAAAATTACTCTTTCTGATGTTAATATGACACAAGTCATTAATCAACTCAAAAATGTTTAAAAATTCACTGGAGATAAGAATGCGTTATACACGTTCGTCAACCGGATCGACTACATTCTGGCCCTTTACACCACTGAAGACGAAAGACAAAAGTCAATACTTTTTGGACTAGTGGAACGCTGCATCAGCAGTGATGTTATGCTATCCCTTGGCATCAACAACCTAACAACCTGGACAGATATTCGAAAACAACTGGTACTCAACTACAAAACCCAAACTAAGAACCACATCTTACTGGTGGAATTTAGGAACACCCGACTCAAAGGAAATGTGTGAGCTTTTCTGGAGGAAGCAGAACAACGTAGGCAGACCTTAACGAGTAAGCTAGAACTAGAAAACAACCCTGACGAAAAAACATTGTACACCCGATTAATTAAAAGTAGCATCGATGATCTTGTTCAAAAGCTACCTACTAATATTTGCATTAGAGTAATAAACTGTGAAATGCCAGATTTACGTTCATTGATAAATTTGTTGCAAGATAAAAATTTGTACGAAGAACCTATTCAAAATTCGAATTCTAATAAAGTAAAACAAGAAAAATCTTTTAAGCCAATACATCAACTAATCCAATTTTCAAAAATTTCCAACATTTCTTCAACCAAACACACCTTATGTCCCATACCAAAACCAACAAATTAATTATCAACTACCATATCGCCCACCTAATTACCCTTATAATAATTTTCAACCTAATACTTATTCACCTCGACTAAATCAACCCATACCTAATTTACCTTGACCAGTATTTTCTATACCAAGACCAAACCTTCGACAGAACCAATTCATCAAGAAGAACTTATTCACCATGAATTCTTGGAACAGTATTATGAGCAAACAGCCCCATATTTTGAAAATTGTCCCCAATATTTCCAAGATCAAAGTTGTCCCCAAAGTGTGACAGAAGAGGCAAATGAATTAGAAATTAATCAAGCCGAAAATTTTCAGCCACTAGCCTCGGAAACCAACAATACATAAGAATAACACATAAAGGCAAAAGTCTAAAATGCTTAACAGACACAGGGTCTACAGTAAATATGATGACATCCAATATTTTTAATTTACATGTTTATGACACCGATTGCCTTATCCAAACTAGCAATGGACCATTAACAGTTTGAAAAAAATTATTGTCCCGTCAAACAACTTGTTCAAAGGTGATAACGAATTTCTTTTACATCAGTTTTCTTCAGATTATGATATATTGATTGGTAGCAAAATGCTTTCACAAGCACAAGCCGTTATATATTACAAATCCCAAATTGTAACTCTATACAACAAAAATTATAAATTAATAAACAATATTCCAACAGCAAATCAAAATCACTTTTGAATCCAACCAAATTTCGGAATAAATAAACAATTCAAAAATCAAATCACAGAAAATTCTAAAAATCATGAATCAGCAAACTCAAGCCCTTACCGAATAGAACATTTAAACGAAGAAGGAAAATATTACTTACGAAACTTGTTAAAACAATATCAACATATTCAATTCCAAGAAGGCGATCAACTTAGTTTGAGTAATCAAGAGAAACACATTATCATCACAACCCACAATTCTGCTATTTAATCAATACCGTACAGTTATCCACAAGCCTATGAACAAGAAGTTGAACAACAAATCAAAGACATGTTAGAACAAGGTATTATACGACCAACCAATTCCCCTTATTGCAGTCCCATATGGATTGTTCCGAAAAAGCAAGATGCTTCAGGTTAACAAAAATTCAGAATTGTAATTGACTACTGAAAACTAAATGAGGTAACCATAAATGACAGATATCCAATTCCAAACACGGATGAAATCATTGAAAAGCTAGGTAGATGCAATTATATCACAACAATTGATCTTGCAAAAGGAATCCACCAAATTGAAATGCATCCAGATTCCATTCACAAAACAGCTTTCTCTACAAAGAATGGCCACTACGAATATCATCGAATACCATTTGGTCTAAAAAATGCACCTGCAACCTGTCAACGTTGCATGAACAATGTTTTGCAACCATTACTATATAAACATTGTTTAGATAATCTTGACGATATTAATGTATTTTCAACATCACTATAGGAACATTTGAACTCACTCCAATTAGTTTTCGAAAAGCTCTCAGAAGCTAACCTTAAACTCCAACTTGACAAATGCGAGTATCTTAAACCAGAAACTGCATTCTTAGGACATGTTATAACCAAGGACGGAATAAAACCAAATCCAGAAAAAATTAAGGCAATTTAATAATATCCAATTCCCACAAAAACCAAAGAAATTAAAGGTTTTCTTGGATTAACTAATTACAACCGAAAGTTCATCCCTAATTTTGCAGACATAGCCAAGCCAATGACAAAGGCTCTCAGAAATGAATCAAAAATTGACATTAAAAACCCAGAATACATTGAAGCTTTTGAAAAACTCAAGCAATTAATATCCAATGATCCAATTTTAAAAACACCAGATTTCAATAATTAATTCATTTTAACAACAGATGCAAGTAATGTAGCTCTTGGAGCTGTACTTTCACAAGATGGACACCCACTCAGTTATATTAGTAGAACTCTCAATGACCATGAACTTAATTACAGTGCCATAGAAAAAGGAACTTTTAGCCATTGTATGGGCAACAAAAACATTTCGACATTACCTACTTGGACGACATTTTGAAATTAATAGTGACCATGCTGGTTGTATAAAATGAAAGAGCCAAATTCAAAATTGACTCGATAGAGAGTCAGGTTATTTGAATATGACTTTGACACAAAATATATAAAAGGAAAAGAAAACCACATAGCCGACGCATTATCACGGGTAAAAATAGAACAAGCATATTTTGGAGAAGAGACACAGTACAGTTCTGACGAGGATAATAGTAACTTAATATTTATTACAGAAAAACCAGTAAATACATTTAAAAGACAAGTTATATTTTCCAAAGGCATCCCAAAAATACAAAATGAAAATTACTTCAAAAAATTAATAATTCACATTACATGCGATAACATGACAATAGAAAAAGCCAAACATATTTAATTGACCATTTTTGCACTAAGAGGTCTGTATTGTTTATGGATAGTGATTCAGATATCGAAATAATCCAAAATGCACACAAGGAAATAACTAACACAAGCCATACCAAAATTCTTCGAAGTCTCTCTCTTTTAAATATTTTTAATTCTTATGCCGAATATAAAGAACTTATTCTAAAAACTCACGAAAAACTATTACACCCCGGAATTCAAAAAACTAATAAACTCTTTGGCGAAACATACTATTTCCCTAATAGTCAACTACTAATTCAAAATATAATAAACGAATGTCACATTTGTAATTTAGCAAAAACCGAACATAGAAACACTCAAATGCCAATGAAAATTACCCCAAAACCAGAACATTGCCGTGATAAATTTGTAGTTGACATCTATTCCTCAGAAGGTAAACATTATCTCAGTTGCATGGACATTTATTCAAAGTGTCCTACTCTTGAACAAATCAAAACTAAAGATTGGATAGAATGCAAAAACGCATTAATGCGCATATTTAATCAACTAGGAAAGCCAGTATTATTAAAAGCAGACAGACACGGTGCATTTTCCAGTTTAGCATTAAAAGATGGTTAGATTGTGAAGGTGTAGAAATACTGCTAAACACAACAAAAACAGGAATAGCAGACATCGAACGTTTACACAAAACCATAAATGAAAAATTCCGCATTATCAACACTTTAAATGACGAAGAAAACAAGCTTAGCAAAATGGAAACTATTCTCTATTTACAATCACATAACAAAACATGATACCACTGGACAAACCCCGCACACATATTCTTATATGCCGGACAACCAAATTTAGATACGCAAGACAAAAAAGAGAAAATAATTAACAAAATAAACAGTAACAGACAAGAATACGATGTCGATACCAGATATCGAAAAGGACCATTACAAAAAGGCAAATTAGAGAATCCATCTAAAGCTAACAAAAATGTTGAACAAACAGATCAAGATCATTACCAAATTACTAACAAAAATAGAATCACACGTTATTATAAAAAACCATTTAAAAAACGAAAGAAAATTAACCAAATTCAAACTCCACAGGTTTCTACGTCATAATCATATTATCGTTCACATTCTTTACCATATGTTATGCACAACAAATCCAGATAAATAACTTGGATACGGACAACGGATACTTACTGTTCTCAGACAAACTATTAGAATTACTAACAAGGTTTGAACACCACTCCTTACGAATTAACATAACTGAATTAATAATAACAAACGAATATTTTCGTAGATCTATTCCTATCTTTAAAATCTCATTACAAATAAATTACTTATACATTAAATTGCAGCAAGAACTAAACGGCATAATTTTTCATCATGAGAACCGTAATAAACGCGGATTGTTCAATATTGTAGGGTCACTATACAAATTACTTTTTGGAACACTTGACGAAAATGACAGAGTAGAGTTCGAGAAAAACATGGAAAACTTATCTTTGAATATTGTCCAAATTAATAAACATAATTAACAGTGAAATGAAAAAATTAACGGACCAACAAAACAAACGGATTATACAAGATACATTTAAAGACCAATTATTACAATTTATAGAATATGTAGAAGACGTTGAAATGGGTATGCAATTATCAAGGCTGGGTCTATTTAATCCAAAACTACTCACCTATGACAGACTTGACAGTGTTAATAACAGAAACATATTTTTAATCAATTCATCCACTTGGATTAATTACCAAGATAACATCATACTTATGATCTCCCATATCCCAACTGATTTTCAATCTACAAACACTATAAAAATTATACCATATACCGATCATAATGTCTATCAACTTGACTATACTAGAACTACTTCTAATTTTGAAAAGGATAATAAATTTTATAATCGAGATAATCAGCAAATATTTGATGACTGTATAACAAAAATTTTACTACACACAAAACACACAATTTGTAATTTTGTACACATAAATAATAACGAAATGATTAAATATATCGAACCAAACACCATTGTAACTTGGAACATTTCCAATAAAAGTGTAAAACAAAGTTTGCCAGAAAAATAATATTGATCTCAAAATTCAGGGTAGTAAAATTGTTAATATAAATCAATGTAAATTACAGATAAATGATATCATATTAAGCGATAATCACTTACAACCTGACCTCACACCATTGCATCTACCAATAGAAATAATCAAGATTGAACCTATCAAGCATGATGATATAGCCACATTTGTATCACAAAATAATGTCTCTACAACACAACCCTCATGGATGAGGCAGCAGAGGCTGAGGCTTTAGCGGCAGCAGAAGCCGAGTTGGACTCGTCTTCTCTTCAGGGGCTGGACCAGACGCGCCTGCACATGGGCAGCGAGGAGGTGCAAACCAGCAACGAGGAGCCATCCGATGATGAGCAGACACCCACTGGGATGCAGTCAGAGGCCTATCTGACACTCTCGGAGGGGGAAGAAGAGCTCTAAGGATGGTGGTCACCAGCGTGGCACAGATCAACCTGCATCACGCAGCTTCGTCTGTCATCGGCAGGTTGGTCTCCAGGTCTGACCTGGGGCTGGTGCTCATCCAGGAGCCTTGAGTCGTCAGAGGCAGGATCTGCGGCCTAAATCAAGTGAGCATGCAAACAATTGCAGACGTAAGGGAGGCATCACCGAGAGCTTGTATCTTGAAGCGGAAGAACATTAACTTTCTCTGTCTCTCTAAATTTCTCAACAGATATCTAGTAGCGGTGATGATCACTGGCGAGTTCGGGAGTATTGTGGTGGCGTCAGTGTACTTCCCGGGAGATGTGGCGGATGTCGTCCCACCAGAGGTCCAGGATCTAGTCCTACACTGTAGCAGCAAAAAACTACCCTTGCTGTTAGGATGCGATGCCAACGCACACAGTGTTGCATGGGGAAGCACGGACAACAACAGCAGAGGTGAGTGTTTACTTGATTATCTAGTATCTAGGGATCTCACCGTCTTCAATGTGGGGGCTGAACCCACTTTTATTACTAAAACTAGGGCCGAAGTGCTCGATATCACTTTCGGCAATGAGGGGGGCTCCCGGTTGGTTCGCAACTGGAAGGTCTCCTCAGAACCGTCAATGTCAGATCACAGAATCATTCTTTTCGACATTCATAGCAACCTCAGTTTCAGCAGGGTTATCAGGAATCCACGACGGACTGACTGGTCACTCTATCAGTCCTGTCTAGGATTAAATCTGAGCAGACTGAACCAGAGTAGAAGAATATCCTCTCCTGAGGATCTAGAACAACTCTCAAAAGAAGTAGGCGAGACTATCTTGGATGTATATCATGCAAACTGTCCTGTCAAACAAATAGACTCCAGCAGGGACAATCCTTGGTGGAACAAGAAGCTACGGCTGCTTCGTGCAGAAGTTAGGAAGCTGTTTAACACAGCTAAAAAGAGTAGCACGAAATGGAAATTATATACCAAAAAGCTGACAGAGTATAACAAGGAAATCCGGTATAGTAAGCGGGCTTACTTT